>JAINEB010000029.1:5005000-6255000 GCA_022840565.1 Eubasilissa regina | reverse complement strand
GTTCGCTAAAAATTAGCAGAACTGACTGATTGGTCAATCGTGCCATAAAGATAGCGAAATTGACGTAATTTGGACGAGTACTGGATTTATGCGATAAAAGGAAAAATATAAATTACGTCGTCCTGGTACAAAGGGAACACCACCTGAATCTCATTCGGGCAGTTTTAAAAAGTCAGAATAGCCAATATGATCGCAAATATTCGTTAACGGATAACACTCGAAAAATATGAAGATATCTCTGTTATTTATCGCGGCTGACAGCTCTCGGTAACTAGAACTAATGGTAAGGCTGATGACCAGAATAAAATAATACTGGACTTGCGTGGACGACTTTACTAAATAGGGACAGTGGGGAAAGTTCGAGAAAGGCACGTACTCAAAGATGAGCGTAAATGGCTGATAAAGGAGAAGAAGAAATTTATTTAATTTGGGTGTGTGTGTGTGCTTCAACGTTTTAAGATTACTGTAATTGGTTTTATTTATTGTCACCTGAGAAAAATTTTGAAGACCAGTGAATACGAAGCGGTTAAAGATCAGAATTTCAAAAGGGAAAATGCTACCATGTTTAATCCACTTAAAATAATGTATATAAGGATGGATAGACAGATTGTGTTAGTGAAATTATTAGGTGAGATAATCAAATAAGGGAGGATCACATATTTACATTAGTGAACTACTCGGAGTTCGCTCCGATATCATTGGTAGATTGTCCAAATTAATATTGGTCCGAAGGACTAATCAGGATTTAACGACAAGGGGTTCCTAATAACGGACGTCTCCAGATCATCAAGCGTCCGTTAAAATAATAGTGGAAGATTAATATTTAATAGGTACTGTTAATTTTAATCGTGCTTGAGGTCGACCTAAATATTAACGCAGAATATGGTTTATACAGGGGGCACCCGAGTAAAATTTGTGACAAAAATTGCGTTAAAAATGACGTAACATTTTTATATTCCTCACATTATCTTATGTTCTATTTTCACCTTTACCGGCACCGGGATCGATACCAGGCACTTCAAAAACAATTTAATTCAGTACCAACCTATCAGCTATTCTGTGTAAATTTGAAGATATAATTTTATTAATAAAATTATAACTTATGTATATTTCGGATCACCTTGTGCGATGTATAATTTAAGCGTGCATGTCTTATTATTTTACGTTTATTTTTCCAAAATATAATTTTTTTATTATATTTCAAGAATATTTTGAAATAACCTATAATTAGATTCAGCATTCGACACAAGGAGCTGTGATTTATAGCGCCGGTGTAAAAAAGGTCCCTACATTCTATATATATATACACATTTACTATATACTCACAAGTATACACACTAATGTCAATAGTACCTACGCAACCTTCCGATTATAAATTAGATAATGTACATATATAACCAGTAGTCACGAAAATATTTGAATACTGTTTGTCATAGATTTGTCCGTAAATCCCGCAGCAGGGAGCTATTGCAACATTCTCAATACAGATTTCATTTCCAACACTTTGATGGTGGTTGTGTTACTAGACTGACCAGGATTCATCCATAAATTCGTACACCTGTGAACTTCATCCACTTTCTATTTGCCAGTCTGCAACACAATGTAACGATCTGTTTAGAATATTCTGTTGCGTGCATCCGATCCTTCCTCAGCTGTAATAACATTTAAAATGTAACCATTGCTTTTTACACACGCTAACAATATATGGTAAATAAAAAATAAATTAAAACAGTTGTAACAAAGTTTTTTACGCGCCTTGTCACTTCGATTGGCACCACTGGGTTTGCTGGTTTATAATAATATGCATGTGTGTGTGTGAGTATTGCCGCCTTTTTTCGGAATCTAAGAAGACGGTAACCGAGGCGTCGTTCTTATTACCAGTCCAGCGGTCCTAATAAACCGTCAGTGCGCGCTTCAGTCGGTCGAAATCAAAAGACGGCAAAGTTGAAAGGTTAGCGCAGTTCATGTATCATATGTGTGCTTATTGTTAATCGGAAACACGGGAACTAGCTATCGAAGGCGTAAACAAATGTAACTAGAATGAACGTTAACATTATACATTCAAAATGTATTTTAATATATAATAATAATAATAATCACATTTATATTGTAATATTGCAATTTTAGAACTTATTGTGTTAATATTTAAATCAAATTAGATGAATCATTTACATAATACAGAAAAAATGTATGTAACTATATATATATATATAT
Organism: Eubasilissa regina; assembly: GCA_022840565.1. Taxonomy (NCBI): domain Eukaryota; kingdom Metazoa; phylum Arthropoda; class Insecta; order Trichoptera; family Phryganeidae; genus Eubasilissa; species Eubasilissa regina. Next base: position 6,252,786 of record JAINEB010000029.1, on the reverse strand, counting down.
ATATACTGTATATATATATATATATATACAGTACACTCATTTTGCTTTTATTGTTAGTTTTAAATACGCCGTGACGAAGCTTGACAAAGTGATTGTGTTTTATTTAATCGAAAAATATTTTGTTATCTCTGGGACTCGACCCCAGAACTATTTGAAGTCTGTATTCGTCATAAAATTAAATTATAAACATGGTGTAACAGTAACGTGTTTTGGAGTCCAGTCCAGATGGTAACAGAGCTCTGTCAAAGCATCATAGGATATGGTATAGTTGGCTGGGGTGGAGCCGCTATCACAATACTCGACCGTTGATTAAAATGCAAAACACCATAATGGGAATAATTATCAATAAATCCTTTCAGCACGAGTCAGGGCCGCTATTCCAGAAACTCAAGACGCTAAATATCAGGTAATTATTCATAAAGACTCTGCTTGAAGACATGCATGATAACAGAATACTGCGCCTTATCACACATTCTAAGTGTACTCGGGCAAAAACTCTAAAAAAACTAGCTGTCCTTCTGTTAATGAAAACCTCATTTGTTCAAAGACATGCGTGTTTTATAGGACCGCAGATATACAATAAGCTACCACAAGCGATGGCAACGGTGTGGTATCCTCCATTTTGTGAGCTTATAAAGAAATGGCTTTTTAACATTGAAAGAAGTCAGCTGGAAGAGTTTCTTAAATGATCAAAGATACTAATTTACATTCTACCTCGTACTTATCATGTTTTGTTTGCTCCCTGCTCGTTTCTTTTCTTTTGCTTCTTACATATCTTTAGTCTGTATAAAAAATTTACTTTGTTCAATTTACTTATTATCTCCACTTGTCTCCTTTTGATTTTTCTGTTTTTTACCATTTAATATAATTTGTTACCTTACTTCCAACTTATATTCTATCTTGTGGAACCTTATGGCTACCTACCTCAGAACAGATACTTTATATAGCGAGGTAGGAAACGGCCAACAGGCTTGCATGTAAATGAAATGAATTATAATATTATATTAAAAGAATGTTATAAAAATAAACGCCGATTTATCGGCACTGAAATGAATTGATTTTTAGATAGATTTCTTAATGTAAGAATTTTGTTCATAGATTTTATATACCTTACTCGCTAACGATGTAGTTCGTATTGCGTCATCACCTAGTGGTTAAATTCGACGAGGAGTGTACAACTGTACGGCCCGCGGCATGGTGATCAGCTCGACAAAGACAAACATGGGTCATGTTGGTAGTCATCCACCGTTAGCATCTCTTCAAACCTACTTGGGGTGGGAAAATCGATATGGAACTGTGTTACGGATTACCCTTACCATTAGTCCCTAAGGAAGAAGTCTCAAGACTCATCTTACATAGGAAGAAGTCTCATATTACACCATATTGGCCAAATTGGCGGTATTTTGTTAGGCCGGCATTTTGAAACATGCCCGAGGGCAGCTTTTTACCAAAATACGTTCTGAACACTAGTGTTGACTACAAATTACCGCTTTATTAGGAAATAACTACAATGTTATTTATTGGCCAGTTATTATCCGCCTGTGCGTAACGCCGGTGCTGAGTGTACGTCACAAGTTTCAGATAAAGCAGTTTGTGTAATGAGAACGTCCTACCGAATAATTTTAAAACAAGTCTTCGATATCAGAACGTCCAGTAAGCGTCGTCAAATCAAGTAGATGGGACAGGGTGAAAGGTAATTCTGACGAGATATGTATCAACCCTCGCAAGGAGTTGTAAATAATATAAAGGGTAGTGTTGTAATCTCGAAGTTTTCAAATATACATTTCTTTCATGTTACGCGTTTGCGTACATTTTGTTATCCTACGTACAAAACATACAGCAGCTATCCATTGTTACTCATATTTATACATATATTTAAAATAACAAATTACTATATCATAATGCAACAAACATTATATCATAAAACAATAATTTTAAACAAAACCAGATGTTTTAAATATGAATTAAATATATTAATTAGAAAGATATACATATAAAATTAATTTTATAGAAAAATATTGTTGTTGCGCCACCGGGATTCGAACCTGGATCTCTTTCCAAACCGGGGAAGGTGCATTATCCAACTATGCTACAGTGACGATATTTTTAGCGACAAATTTTCAAACCTGTATGTTATCTTTTTGATATTAATACATTTAAACGTTCCATTATTTGAAAGAGCTATCTATAATAAGACAACTTCACAATAAGAAGTTGTATCAATGTGTCCAAAATTAAAAAAAAATGAATTGATAATTCTGGTGTCTGCTATCAGATTACTCAAAGGCATTTGAGATTCCGTAAAAATAAGGTAGATGGCTTTTTTCAAATAATGGAACGATTAAATGTATTAATATCAAAAAGGCAACATATAGGTTCGAAAATTTGTCGCTAAAATATCGTCGCTGTAGTATAGTTGGATAATGCACCTTCCCCGGTTTGAAAAGAGATCCAGTATTTTTAACAGTAATAGTATTTTTCGATAAAATTAATTTTATATGTATATCTTTCTAATTAATATGTTTATTTCATATTTAAAATATCATAGACCTATGATCTGAATAATTACAACTTCACAATAAGAATATGTTCTAATAAAACGAGAATAATTTTAAAGAAAACATATTATTATTTGTGAAGTTGTAATTTTTTCAGAACATAGTTCTATGATATTTTAATATAAATGAAATGCATCAATTAGAAAGATATACGAGTACATACAGATAAACTCAATAAGTTAATGGAATGTAAGAATGTATCAATTTGAAATAGCTGCGACATATGGTACGAGTTCAAAAATTTGTCGACTATTTACAAGGCTGACGTAGAGAACGAAGAGATCATAGCATAGCAGCTAAAATATTTTTTCGATAAATTGAGTTTATCTGTATGTAAAGGCTGTTTTTTTTTTTTTTTTGGTATTGAACTTTAAAATGAAATAAAACACATAAAAATCGTGGTACTGGCCATTATTGGAAAGATAATTTTATTCCATTAGCGTTTAAATATGATTTCATGTATATGGGCGCCGCGACTAGCTCGAATAAAGCGCAATCTGGAAGTTCAATTTTCGACCACTTTTTGGAGCAGCTGGGTCCGTATATCGGCAATAACTCAACCAATGTTGGCTTTCAAGTCGTCTATCGTCCCTGATTTTCGGTGTAGACTGGCAACTTTACTTATCCCCACAGAAAATAATCCAAAGGTGTTAATTAACACGATCGTGGTTGCCAGTTTACAGGTCCATTTTATGCGAAATTATGCGCACATCAGATGTTTCCTTCAATAAATTGATTGTGGCGCGTGCTGTATGGCATGTTGCGTCATTTTGTCACAGCTCTTCCACATTAATGCCATTCAATTGGGGAACGAAAAAGTCGAAAAATTGCTGTACACGATGGCATATCGACTCATTCGAGACCTCCACAAAACTATGCTCCACTGCAGGAACAGCTTCTTCGGTGCGCAATGTACGACATCTCTGCGGATGCGTATTATCAATTAGAGTATGTGTGATGCAATCCATGGTTATTCGAATTACTTGCTCCGATGGACAAGTAGCGCACGGCAAGTTTCGCGAAATGAACCACGATTTTAGAAATAAATTCGCAAGTGTTGTTCTGGCGTAAGTATATTCATGGTAAAATGGCAAACCAAACTAAGTACAAATCAGCTAGAAGCTGTCAAACAGGGTGTTGCTGAAAAAAGTGACGCCAATTCGAAAAGAAAACCTAAAAAAAACATTATTCATATTTTTCTTATTGATCCATTTAATTTGTATTAAAGTAGATGTATCAGAATAAATACTAAATTAATGTATTAATTATAAATATATACATATAAAATCAATTTTGTCGAAAAATATTGTTTTTGCGTCACCGGGATTCGAACCTGGATCTCTATTTCCAATCCGGGGAAGTGCACTCATTACCTTTGTGCTATAACGCAAGTATTTTTATTATTGATTTTATATGTATATATTTATAATTAATACATTAATTTAGTATTTAAAATATCACAGACCTATGTTCTGAATTACGACTTCACAATAAGAATGTGTTTTCCTTAATAGTATCAGAATAATTTTGAATGTGAATATCGTTGATCGACATCATACTGAAGAAGTAGATACTTGAATATTTATTAACTATTTAAAAATATTATAGGCGAGAAATTGATATACAATTATATAATTATGACTACGTGTATTTATTAAAATAATTTAGTTTTCTATTGTTTTTACGTTGATTTAAAAAAATAATATAATAATGAAATATAAAATTTATTAATGATTCGTCATTATTATTAGTTTTTTTATAATTATTATTATTCCTAATAAACTTTTATTCTTTGTTTGTTAAGGATTATTTTTAGTAATCTAATATTCTTTGTCCGTTATCAATAACAATAAAGATTCGTTATTTTTGTGAAGAAATACTTCGCGTGTGGAAGGAATATAAAATATTATTTAACAAAAGGGATATTGCCTCTTTTGTGATGTTCCTTTGAAGGTTAGGGCTGGTATTATTGGAAGGTGGTAACAAAACCTAGTGTGATAATCCTGCCAGCCGGTGTGGTATCGGTCTTTTACCCGGAATACTGGAAGACGCGATAGTGTACTCTAAGATTCCGTATCGACTTAAATGTAAATTCAGAAAACCGTCGATAAGCGTAGAGTAATAGACCGCGACCGCGATCAAGTATAAGAAAACTGTGGGCGAAACTAACCAACACGAGCCTGTACCGAGACTTAACTTGATACGGAGTTGTAAGGTTGCGTGAAAGTTTTAATGCAAAGTGTACCTCACACACTTCTAAAGGCGTTAGGAACCCTCCCGACTGGCTTTAGCCACACCCCACTGATGATATAGATGTGCATTATGTATATTGAAGGCCATTCAAATTTTGTTCAGTTACACTCTAAGATCCTAAGGAAAATATAGCCATCCCTAATCTAAATCTAAACTTTATGGCCCGTGATTTCGCTTCTACGAGATTATTTGGAGACAGCTATCAGCTTTCGTCGTTTAGGTGTACAAACTAGGTTTCACGTCAAATGTCATTATCGTTTGTCAGTTAAGTGATTGTGAACTTCCCTTGTATTTGTTAATGTTTAAAAATATACGCTAACTTTTCAGAATATACAGTTGTACGGATTTATGGTGGTTTTAGGTGGCTTTTGTGCGCATGTGTCAAATCTTGCTGTTAGATCGAACATCATGTACACTGGTTTGAGGTTTTGTCTCTTTCTACCAATCTCAAGCTGCTTTCTGAGTTTACCTCCAGATCGAAATCTTAACACGTGTATGTGGTATTGAGATGTATCTCAAATCTCAACCTTTGAGATTATATCATCGTGTCTCTTTCCGTTGATACGGGCATTTAAGATAGCTGTACAGAAATGCTAAAATAGTAATTCAAAGAAAAAATTTATAAAATAGGTTTTTATTACCGACATGATTCGATTTAAGCCTTTCAATTTTTATAGTATTCAGATATGAAAAATAATTTTTTTGCATGCATAAATAGTTTTTTTAAGGACAACAAATTTTTGTTGTCAAGTTTCATTTTCAGAACATTTTTTGTAATATTTTAACGCAAATTAAATTTATCAAGTAGAAAGATACAGAAAAATCTATTTATCGAAAAAATATTTAGTTGCTACCAGGATTCAAACCTGGAACTCTTTCGATCCGGGGAAGCGCTTTCACCATTTCGCTATAGCAATCGAATAATAGATTTATCAGTTGGAAAAATTAGAGAGTATATGTTCAATATTTGTCGAAAATGTATTCGATTGTTATAGCGAAATGGTGAAAGCGCTTTCCAGGATACGAAGAGGTCTAGGTTCGAATCCCTGTAACAACTAAATAGTTTTTTCTGTATATCTTTCTAATTGATTAACTTAATTTATAATTAAATAGTTTCGCGTATATTATAGTACAATAATTTATTTCATTATACAGATCAATAGATCCCTATATATATAGATCCCTACACCAATGTTAAACAAATATTTTGTTTGACTATACATTTATATTTATTGTACGAGATCTACTACATACTGTGGAAAATATATATCTTTACATGTGTGTGCGCAGTGTGTCTGTGGCAGTCGTAACTCGTGGTTGCTATGCTGGGAGCATAAATTTATGGTTCAGAGCCTCATGAGTTATCTGTAGTCGTTTTCAGGAGAAAAAATATGAACTTGATCGTCATGACCTAAGTAAGACCTTTGACCTAATGTGCTGCTGGAGTTGTCATTTCCGTTGATTCCTATATCTTATGATGAATTCGTATATTTAATATAATATTTAATAGAATATTCAATATGGCACAGCGTCAGTAACTAACTCCGTCTTTGGTCGCCCATAGCCTCCCAATAAACTTGTCGTTGTTTTGTCCGAGTTACGGCTACCTCTTATTGAATGTTCTTTACTAGGTTGACCCAAAGATAAAAAATCAAAGAGAAAATAACTTATATGCCTCTGTATTTTCTCTAGTTACAATTTAAGTTAAAATCTTACAAGTTAAGACAATAATGCTAACTAAAACATTTTTTTTTTAATTATGAATAATATTTGAAACATATATATATATATATATATATATATACACTAAGATCAGTACAATGCTGAAAGACTTTAATATGATGACCTATAAACATAAAATATATTTCAATATTATGGTTTATTTTTAAAATCCTAAATAAATAAATTTCGAGAGAATTTATAAGAATAATTGAGGCAAATCAACATGAGCTTGGGGTGTTATACAAGAAAAAAAATAGAATAAGACTGACGACCGTACAGGAAGAAGGCCAGATCACAGAAATCAATGATGTATAATGCGATTATTTAACCTTTCCTCTCCGGTGATACATCACCATAATCCATGATACATCACACAGTGGTGTAGTGCAAAATTAAAATGTACTAGGGCGGTATGTGATTTCAACTCCTCCCCCCCTTCTTTTTTTGTTTTTTGTATTCCTACGGAAATTTGAAAATAAATGTGTTGTAGAGGATAAAATGAAATGATTCAAGCGGGCGATAAATTTGCTTTTGTAAATGCTAAAACAATGCATATGTTAAAAAAACAATCGAGCTAAAACATTAACAATTAAGGATAACTGTTTATTTAAGTTGAGTTCGCATATTTCATCTGTTTCCAAGTGCATGTGGTCAATGGTTGAAAGCGTGGGATGCTGCCGAGCGCCTAGATTATCCAATGTTTACAATTTTGGTTCAGAATAAATAATAAATAATACATTTTTTTAACAGAACACTTTCTTATTGGGAAGTTGCAATTGTACAGGACACAGCTCTGTGATATTTTTAATACAAATTAAATGTATTAATTAGAAAAATATACAAATATAATCAATTTATCGAAAAAATATTGTTGTCGTCACCGCGATTCGAACCTGGATCTCTTCTTATTCCGGGAAATGCGTTAATCGTTAATAAATTATTATTTCGATAAATTGATTTTATATGTATATCTTTCTAATTAACACATTTAATTTGTACTAAGGCATATTTGATGCTGGACCCGGTCAACCGCTGTGTTCAAGGAACGGGAACAGAGTGGAGTTCCTGTATGGTCTGTACCGTCTGGTTTCCTTGATCTCTTTGTCTCATAACATGGATCGGTAAAGAAAATTTCTTGAGTAGTCCGAGACCCTCTATAGATTGTAGAGCCAATAGATGATGATTATACAATTCTGAGACCCCAAATATAATCTGTCGCCAGGCGACATCGTAGTTTATTTATTTAATATAAAAAGATGATGTTTCATAAGCTATATCGCATAATTTTTAAGATTAAAAAATAAGTTTTTCGGAAACCACCATAGGCGGCAAAGCGGCCGATACCTTTCATCAAGTAAAGGTTCTGGAGAGCTCAGCCATAAAAAATGGCGTTAATGGTATACGCAATTTCCAAAATTTTAATGGCATACGCAATTTCTAAAATTTTAATGGTATACGTAATTTCTAAAATTTTATAAATAAAAACATCAAATAATAAGTTACGTCATATAGCAGTCACGCCGTCACTGTTCTATATCAGAAAAATGCACAGTTTTGGCCGTGGTCGTAATGTTTAAAAATGAAAAACGAAAATAATGAACACAAAATAATTCATCACTACTCTGTTCACATAGCAACGTGTAAACACGGTGTGCACAGAAAGAAGAAACATAAATAATGTGAATATTTATTTAGCCTCGCGCAAGAGAGTTCAAGAAACGAATGTTTAGTAATTGTTTGGATTTAATATTGTTTTCACTCGTCTTTCGCGCATGCGCCCGACAATCAGTGGTGCACGCGACTTAGGCCACCTATACTACCACCAGTCGGTAATGAAACAGTTTGACGGTGACAGTTAGGCCATATAATTGACTTCAAGTTTGATCTGTTTGACAGATAACGTGGCAATGATTAGCGTACTCGGAGTGGTCGTATAAATCATTACACTCCCAGTTAAAGCGGTACCGGAAATTATAGTGTATGCACATGTACAGTGTGTCTCAAAAGTCTTTTTCATTTTGGTTCATTCGCTGCACCAACGCAACGAGCGGGATGGGGGCGGAGGGTATGCCAATCGCTAGCTGCGTTCTTGGGAATTCAGTCGCTATAGAGTGTGTCCTTAAGAGTCGTTTGTAAAAATTGATATCCCGACGAGGTGACATAAACTGGCCTCCACGTAGTCCCGACTTGACACCAATGCACTTTTTCCTTTAGGGGTACCTTAAATCAAAGGTATATAGTAACAATTCTCCGTCGCTGGACCAATTAACAGGTCACGGAGAATACGTGGCCGAGGAGATATCATATTTGGAAACCATCGCCTTTGTCGTATGGCCCTTAAGTATTCAAAAAATTTACGTTATTTTTCATTGTAAACAATACGTATAATTTAATTCAAGAAAACAAAATCAATAAATATGCGTAAATTATTTGTAAGATATAAAGTTACGTCCTTTATTATCAAAACAACTCTATTTTTTTATTCATTACGCATTTTTTCAAACTTTAAAATATAATAACTTTAAATAAGCCATAAAAAATATATATAAATAAATACTCATTTTGAATTAATTAATTAAAATGATCAAATTTTTTTTTATCAATGTACATAAGATAATATGTTTTAATTAAATAATATACATATTTTTTAAACAAATATGATTACATTTTTGAACATGTAGATACTGAATTAGGCTTATGTCTACGATTCAGCAGCTTCCGTATATACTAAACATAAGTAAAGAAGTATTTACAGAAATGTCTTAAATAAATAAAAAAATACACTACATACATACATATTAGTTTAACTAGTACTTTTAAAATTAGCAATATTAACTTTGTGGTTAAAATTCATATTTTTTATTTATTATCTTTGTTTTATTATTCGACTAAATTTGTATTAAGTAACAATTTGAGTTAGGTACTAAATTTATTTTTTAAATAATTGTTGTTTTTTTAAAAATTGATTCTGGTAAAGAAACAATAATATATGTTTTTAGTTAGTTATGACATCCTGAATGAAATGGTATTTTTTGAAACCGGTAGTTAAACTCAATTCAGTGGTTATATAATTTTGCCACCCGTTTAGAAGAGTGCCAGCGAAATAGCAGATCACATTTAGAAAACATAATTTTTAAGAAATAAATTCACAGGCACTGTACTTAAATGCAAAATTATAGAATTCTTATTATGAAAAAGACTTTTGGGACACCTTGTATAAGAGTTGAAAGTAACGTAAAGAATAATGCAGAGTCGAGTGCAAAGATTCAATGCTTGCATTTTATATTGATTTTGTATTCAAAGTTAAATGACCGATGGATACACACCGAACTTTAACGTCAACTTTCCGATTCGAGAGGTCAAAGTTTCATCCGCGCACATGCAACATAAGGTACCGGAGACCTATGTATGTATGTATATTTGGAGTAAGGTACCGGAGACCTATGTATGTATGTATATTTGGAGTAAGATACCGGAGACCTATGTATGTATGTATATTTAGAGTAAGGTACCGGAGACCTATGAATGTATGTATATTACTATATTATATATTTTTACAATATAACTTATAAGTTACACGCCAAATAAGTAATATCAAAATTGCAAGGATAATTAAACCAGAGACAATGTAAAGAATTTTCAAAAATGTTTAAATTTATTATTTTGCACATTTGTGAGTATGGCTCCAGTAGGAAGAATCTAGGTTAACTGAGTTGATGAGATGATGATGCTGTAAACGAATGGAAGCATTGAATGAATGTCAATGATATTTTGTTTAGTAGTGGGTCACACTACTAAATTATTGAAATAACACTTGATGAACTCCTCTGTGTAAAGTAAAACGAGATAAAACCAAATAACAAAATAAAAGAGCAAGAGAGTCCTCAAAATTTTCAATAAACAATAAAACCAATATAAAAAACTTTTGACCGATACTTTCTTCTTAGAAATTGCAGATAATCTTTAAAAATATACTTATTAAAAATTTTCATCAATTTTCAAATTGTTTTTATGTATATTTCATCGTCTGTTATATAAAAGCAGCAGGATTTTTTGATAATTTTTTAAAAATTTACCTCAAAATATTGAACTGCATAATGATTCTGCACAATAATACTTTTTTAAGCATTATTGATTGAAAGCAAGTTAGGTCACGTGAAGACTCATAATATCGTAGAATCGTTATACGAGTGTTACGGATTTGATGAATACGACCGGAATTAGATTTTACAGTAGAGATATTTTTCCTAGAAATGTCATTTGCATAAACTAGTGATTCCTAACCGGTGTGCCGCGTGCGATTGGGAAATGTGGCGCAAGATATTGTTGCATACCTACAGTAGAATTCAAGCGACCGCTGATTAGGGCCTATTCACCGTCACGCGATTCGTCACATTGTATTTAACGTGATGATGTTGCACCAAATAAAATAAATTCAATTGACTAGAGACGATGTAAATAGTCGTTGAAATAACATTAAAGTAAAATAATATTTATAACGATTATTCCTAAGTTTCAACATGATCAATTTCTCTTTCTGTTCTCTACATAATGTTAATTAGTTAAAAAAAAAAACATATTGTATACATATTGTTATTATACTATATAAATGTCTAATCCACGCTCAACATTTAGGATGATTCTTACTCTTATATCATTAATATAGTTAATTTAAAAAAATAAAAAAATTGTATTTTATGTAAGTACTTATATATTGTAATAAATATTTTTATTGTGTTGTGGTTATCCTGCACCCATCAACCATACAGCACCCGAACCAGAACGACCACTTCTTCGCAGGCCGTCCCAACACCAGCGTCGTTATTCGACAAAATCTCCAGCGAGCCACTCCAGAGTTAAAACAGCGTATTTAAATTGTATTAATTCATCTCTTCAATAAACGAAACCTTGTAAGTGATCTTTCATCTATATACCCTGCTCTAGTTATAATAGACACCCTGCACTGAGACATATCACGCGTGAGACATGAAGATGTCTCTTCTGGAACCAATATATTTTAATAACTTCAATACACCTCAACTTCTACAGTGTGTTATATTGCGAAAAATATTTATTACAAAGAATTACGAATTGTTATTATATGTAATAAAAAAATAAAATAATTTGGTAGTTTGAAAAATGTAATAGGTATGTCAGTAAGTATTTATTTATAAAAATTGTGTGCCGTATCGCGAAATAGGTTGAAAACTACTGGTATAAACCGATCGAATTTCAAATATGCGCCATTCACGTCATTCTAGAAGGCTTGATCGCATATACATTACACATATGTTATTTATATTTTTTCATTTTTAAGATAATTATTGTTATTATATAAATTAAAATATAATAACATATGATTAGAATGCTTTCTCGCGCATGCGGTGTACGAGAAACAATGTCCGCGTGGGCGCTCAATGACGAAGTTGGCGTAAACATGCAGTCTTTGTCTTCCGAGTTAATTGCTTCTTGTAGTAGCATCCTGTAATAACACAGTTAATAAGGAAGTGGACTTGGCAGAATACTGATATCATTTTATACTTTCATAGCTGAGATTATACAGTGTTGTTTAGACTGAAAAAATAACCAACAATTCTTGAATGCACTGTTTCTCGGCATCCTGCATATTTTATGGCTGTTACCTTTTCCACTCGGTCGGTCCGACGGGTGGGGGATCTTCCTTTTCCTCTTCGTCCTTCTACATGACCCATCACAACAATTTTCTCCAAGCTATCTTTTCTTTTCGTGAGATGTCCAAAAAATTTAAGGATTTGTCTCAGCCAAACAGTTGAGCGTCCGTTCTTAATATGTCAAGCCGTTCGTGATAGGCGCAAAGGCATCTATCAGTTTTTTCAATATTTCAATTTCAAAACATCTTGTACCAGAGACTGTACAAGCCTGCAAATACCGAGATATTTCTGTATTTTGTCAGGTTTGGACATATACCAAGGTAGAATTTTTACTCATGGCAGTCGGCCACTGATGAATCTGTTGATTGTATATATATTTTTATTGTTACAATATAATAAATATTTAATGTTTAATGACTCTGTCAATGTTTTTCATTAGCTGAAACTAAAAGAAAATAAATTTTTGTTAAAAGTGAACAGTTTATTTTATTATATTAAAATAATCTTAAACCAGCAAGAAATTTTGGAAAGTTTGAAAAATGAAAATTATAATAATTATAATCAACGTGTTAAATTTACTTAAACAACATAACGACATAAAACAACAACAAACCGCGCGCGATGTACACAACCGATACCATGCGTCAACTACATCAAGTGCGTTATTGCATTACTGTCATATAAGTTTGTTTCTTTCTCGCCTAGACACACAAGACATCAAAAAATCGACCTTCGCCTTGGCATTACAGTCAAATCGAACTTTGGTCTATTTCCATTTTCTACTACCCATATCTAATTATTCACCAGCATATTCAACAGCAGGCCAGAGAAGTCTTAATATTCCAATTAATCTTCCCTACTGAATATTTATCAAATATTCTTTTTGGGATTCGTGAATCGTGCATCTGTCACAGATATTCAGTCGGAATATTTTTACGTGTATTAAAAGTCTGGGCTTTATGTAAAATTAGTCATTGTACCGGATTCTTCACGGCTCTTCATTATTCACGGATCCATGGATACGCCGCAAGATTTTCCCTACGATTTTCTTGTTCTGCGATCGATTGCACCATCTTTTCGCCATCCAGCCATGAAAGTCTCGGATTTCCAACAGTCTTCTCACTGGTTTGGAATAGATCAAACAATTTAGAGGTTCTGAGTCATCCTCGCGGGTAATTTGTTAGACCAATCAGAACCGCTGTACAATGGCTGCCAATACGTTAAGAAGGGGCTCGCTTAATCTCAGAGCTATTCGCAGTGTTCTGGGGAAGAGGCGGACTTTTATAATTTTATTAAAGCAGTTGATTGTTACTTCATACACTTATATTATGTATTATTCCGTAAAATAATCCATATAAATAGCAGAAAAATGTACTTACCTACTGGTGGGAATAGATTCCGTAGACTGTATCGATTTAAATGACTGTTTAATTGACCCAACCTGAATTGGACCAAGAAAGGAATAATGGCAGATAAATCTGGCCTACCTTGGTCCTGGGTTGGACGTAATTTACACCTCTGGTTGACTTGCACTTTTGTGGTGAAGAACGGAGATATCACTGCACTTCAGGATGCTTTAGAAAACTGCTTTTTCGTGGTCCGGATTTTACGCACGGCGACTTTTTGATCCACAAAAAAAAACGTATTAATATGTCCGCGTTGAAATGCAATCTGTTCTACGTCGACCGAAATCTCTAAGTATTAGTTGGCCAGAACGGGAAAGGTATATTAAGGTTTGTTGGAACGATGGAATGCATATGGAGTACTCGACTTGCGTCAACCTTAGATTGCAAGAGTGAAAAGTTCCAAGATTGACGCAGGAATAGGTACTATTCTCTTCGTGACAATTCCATGTTTCAAACAGAACACTGGATTGAAACTAGAGTTTTTCTAATGAAGTTTTCTAAAATGAGTAATAAATATTAAGAACTGTTCTCAAAACTGTGCGCAATTACGGTAATGGGTAAAAAAAGTGCACGTGTGAAGTATGAAGGATAATCGTTCAAGGAATCATTCACAAAAATGTTCCGTTGAATATCTAAGAACATCTGGAAGCAATATATATGAAACATCAGTGTTTTTAAACATTGTTAGACTATAAACAAGAAAATGGCTAGATATCTTTTACGATGCACCCAAAATAAATGTATTTTGCGAGAAATTTATGTTTCATAATACATTAAAACTACCTACAAAAATTGCAGTTAGGAATTGATTTGGTGTGATTATTAAACTAAATACAGTTAATCACCTGATGATGAGAGGGGTTATACCTCTGGAAAGTATAGTGGTCTAGTACAAAGTTTAGTTGTGAAAATTAAAGTAATTAATTAAGGTTTTATTTACAAGATATCGTGCTGAAGAATACATATATAAAAGGACGCAAAAAATATCCTACTTGAATTTGAATTATTTCTTCTTTGTTGGTTGTAAATTCTCCTGCTTAATTTCAGGGTACATATTCACCCTAGATTTATTTGTCACAGCGCTAAATGCTTACAGGCCTTTAAAGGCAAAGGATCTTGCGCCGAGGGATGCAAAGTGTATGGATGGCGAGCCACAAGGAATCCCCGCAAGGAATTGCGCAATTTAAAATTTTTTCGTTATATTTTTCGGAAATATGATATCTTTATTGTGAATTGCTTCGGTAAGAATTTAATAAAAATGTAAAAGCGGTGGATATTTTGTGTACTCGTGTACGAAAAATACCTACCCGTAATAATTTATTTTGTATTTTATAAAGTAAAAACACATATTTATTGTGAAGTTGTGACTTCTGAACAGCGTTCTGTAATATTTAAAACAAATAAAATTAATAAATATTACACAATTTTGTTATGAAATTACAACTTTACAATACAAATGGGTTTTCATTATTTTTTTATAATTTTAATCGTGGCGTTTCCTAGCGTGTATTATTCAAAAGTACTTGCAATATAACGTTGATTGCTTTGACTATAAGTTCCAAATTTGTTAAAAACTTAATCGGTTTCCCTGAAAAAGAAAAGATCCGGATTCGTATCTCGGCGTAACCAAATATTTTATCGATAGATAGATTTATTCTGTATATTTTTCTAATTGATTAATTCAATTTGTTTTACATGCAAATGTTTATTAAAAACTCCTAGAATCTAATTTATTTTGCTATACGGCGTGTGTCCACGCTTAAGCTTTAAAGGTAAGTACAGAGTTCAGCGCGCAACGTTCTATGAATCATCATCTATGTGTTTCGCTGCCAGATTAGAATGACGCAATCGCTGCACACGTACTTTTACTGACTCTCAGAAATCAAAGTTTCATTGAGAAATTATCGTGGATACGTGTCATCAAAATAAAAGAGGAAGAATATAATTTTTAGCACCGTTACGAAAACTGAGTTAGAAATAGCGTTAGAAAATAACGTAACAGTTTTTTTGGAATGGTAAAATTATTAAATTATTAATAAATAAAAAAAAAACAAGATACTAAATCTTACAGGTGTATGTTCTTTTAATATAGAATATGTTTAATCGGAAGTGGAAGCGACCTAGATGCTAACCAAGAAAGAGGTGGGTTGACTGTGTGTAAGACGAGCAGACTGGGAGAGTACGGAGATTGGAGAAGAATGTACAATGATAGAAGTAGGTGAAGTCTTTATAGAGGAGGCTAAATTCCATCCTGGGATGTAGTACCGTGAAAGAAGAAGAAGAGGACTATTAATCGAAAGCTTTTCTGGAATGTTATAGATAGAACGTGCTTCCGAGGAATGCAACCATTACTTTCGTCGCATTGAGACGATATCAAGTTATTATTCAGCACGATAATGCCCGTCCGCATACTGCTAACATTACAATAATGGTTATCAAGAGCTTGATTGGGGGGTTATTCCACACCTGCTCTATTCTACTGATCTTGTATGTATTTCGTTAATTTAGAATACAATTTTTTAAATTTAATGCTAACCGATATAATGGAATTACTAATCAATTAGATTCTAAAAGATACCTCGATACAACGGCTCAGGACGAGATAATCCCAAGTAATATAAACGTTTGTACTGGATTTTAAATGGTGAACAATTGGTTGGCTGAATAAACAAAGCTGTATATAACCGAATGGTGATAACTTTTGTCGTTAGGGTGGAGAATATTGGTTGCGAAGAAGTTCTAAACTACCCTAAACTGAAATAGCCCGGCATACTAATTAAAATGGTTGCCAACACAAGGCGTAAAATTCAAATTGAAAAAATCCCACGAATTTAGCTGACTGCGGCGTTTCTTATTTAAGGGTGAATTGTATTAAGGAGCGCCCGTTCAATTTTTCCTACCCCCGACCGCACTTTTAATCGACGGGGGTGGAAGATTTATTGTTATGGCTACCGACGCGGTACTACCAACTTAGTTTCACTTTATTTTAAATAATGCCCTGGAAACTGGAGAAACAGTATCTTGATAATTTAATGCTTAAGATAATTCTTCCACTTTTAAATTTAACCCTTTCGGTACATTCAAAATATGGCCATCACACTTATCTTCTACGTGTATCTCAGACGTAATTTGATCACTTTTACTTTCTGTTCTTAGTTTAAAGTGGTATAGTTTGGTGGTTTATAGAAAAGCGGCAGAAAATAATCGCTATTACGAGACCCTGTGACTGGCTACGAGTAGTGCCCATTATTCGGTCACGATTAGTGTCTTTGGAATCGATAAAACAGTAAAGAAAGTAATTATATTGTCTTCTTATTTTTTTCCGGCGGTCCCTCGTTACGAAGATGATGTCTGTCATGGTTTCTTGGGTTGGCCACGGCAGGGGCCTGTGCGTGGGATTGTTTAAGATAAATGTGATATTGCATACTGTGGAGATTTTGAATTCTCGACATTTTTCAATTCTCGGGACTCGAGGGTCAAAGTTTTAAAGTCCCGGGAATTCCCGGGAAACTAGACTAATAATTTTTTTTGTCATATTCATATGTATTATGTAAAGTAGCTATTAGGGATATTATCCGTATTAAATCAAATAAAAATTGTTTGACATAATAATTATTAGTAGTATTTTAAACAAAATCAAGCTTACATTTATAATGAATATAAAAAAACAAGTCAAACAAACATTTTTTTTAAATATACAAAAAAAAAAACAATTGATAAAGAAACACATTGGAAGACAATAACGTATACATTTAGTCAAGATCAATGACTAACTGAAGTCCTCTAATAACTCTTTTCAAATAATTTCATCTCATCTAAATATTGTTTCGTCAAAAGATGACACGATTTTATCTTAAAAATTTACAGAATTTAAATTGACAGAACTATTCCCTTCAGAATTTTTATAGCAGGAATTGATACACGCGCTTCGATAAATAGATTTTTTTTCCATATATTTCTCTCGTTGATTCAATTAATTTACATAACTTAACTTGTTGAAAATTATTAATCAAGAAAAATCAGTATCGAGTCTAGGATTATTTCTTTTTAAGTTTACGGGACTTGAGACAGCAAAAAACCATGTGATTCTCGCGAATTTATTCCCGGGTTGTCTCGACACAGAATCCTTAGTCCAGCGCCAAGGTGGTCCGAGACGATTGGAACTCTCCGTTATTTTGTAGCCTTTTCCATTTATGCACGGGGCTTTATACAGATTACAGTGAATGATGATCCATCGCTTACCCAGGACTGATTTATGAGCAAAATCTCCCATATCGGTCTTTCATATTCACCGCTAGGTTGACATTTTTTAACGCTACTTGGCAACGATGCTATGCCAAAATGCCGCATAGTGACAATGGCTGCTATTCACTATCCATGCAGTGCAGTAAAAACATTTATTCATTTTACTTAGTGATGTTAAAGACCTAGGAGTAATCCTCGATAGCAAACTTCTTTTCAAGAATCACAATGACCAAATTACCTCCAAGGTCTATAGAATGCTAGGATTCATACATCGAACCTGTAAACACTTCCAAAATTCGTTCGTAGTCACTCAGAATACGCATCTCAAATCTGGAACCCATGGCAGATTACATACATTGCGAGATTAGAATGAATACAAAATAGGTTTCTTCGACATCTTAATATTAGATCTAATCTAACATTCAATTCCTATTTAGATGCAGCAAACTATCACAATATGAAAACCCTAGAATATTGAAGAACACGTGGTGACCAAATACTTCTCTTCAAACTAATGCAAGGCCATTTTGACTCTCCACTTACCATCTACATCGACCCGGCAGTCCGCACTCTTCCACTTTCCTAGAAATAGAATATCTTACATACAAATTCATTCATTCACCGGTCACCATGATGAGAAATTTACAGAAATTGACTTATGTTTAAAGAGTTATTTTTATGAACCACCACAGTTTCAATTTTGGCCAATCATTCTACCTATAAAAACATGTTGCTCTTCCTTTATCGCAACAATAGTTGCAACCTCCCACCCTTTCTCCCACATTTTTTCTTTCTATTTATCTTCTGCACCTAAACATTTCTGTGAATTTTCATAAATAGTATCACATCTTAAAAATTTATTATGTTAGTTATATTAAGTCAAAATCGCTTAATAAAATTTAAGCAATAAAATAAGCTAGAAATAAATCAAATGCACACACCAGTTGTCAAATGGTGGTTTGGTCATATGGAAAGGATGAATGAGGAGAGAATGGTAAGAAAGATATATGACGCAAGTGTTGATGGAACCAGAAATAGAGGACGTCCGCGGAAGACTTGGCACGACCAGGTAAACCAGATAATGGAGGATGGTTCTGTTAGAAGCCTCAACAATCGTCGAGCTTGTATGACAAGATGTATGAATGTGGATGAGGCGAGAATTGTATGTCAGGACAGAAGAGTGCGGCGCTCTATCCTCTCTGCCTACCCCCACGGAGAAACGGCGTGATGGTAAGTAAGTAAGCACACAACAGTAATAGATAAAATATACACACAAGCGGCACTGAGTGTTGCAGCAAACGGCGGTTCCTATGTCCCTCACATAAGACAATACGCAAAAACAAAAAATAGTGGACCCGGACTCACATAGTAGTATAGAGCAGCACCGGTGCTGATAGCATACGCGGGATAATGCATTATTTAATGGAGCTAATTACTCATTATATTCAATTCATAAATTAGTCAGTCAATTGTGTTCCGACACGTCTACGCCACGTAAAAAATTGTGGTAAATAAATAAATAATTTTTATTAATGATACTACATTGCACACTTCCAATGATCATGTATGGACTGTCAACAGAAGAAAGGTTCAAAATCTTAGAGTACCGCAAAGAGGCGTAGAAAGGTGCATGTCGGGCATCATACGAAGACAGGAAAATAAACTTATAGATAAGAGAAAAATTGTTGATATATTTGAATATGCTGAGAAAATGAATTGGCAATGGGGAGGCACATCACTCGAAGGATGGACAATCGTTGAACGAAGTTATTCAGTGGTACCCGAGAAAAACCCAAAGGCCGACTAGTCACCCTGAGTCCTAGCGAACATCTAAGACTTTCTGTCGTAGTTCGAAGAACTGTAGTACGGTAGAAAGTTATATTCGGATATAATATGGAACTTCTAAAGACTTGATTTTAAATTGTGCTCGTCGATATGTGTGTACAAGACGATACATAACACCACGCCTCTGAATTTTCAAGAGCTCTGCATTCCAGACAACTCGAATAGTAGACGTCAAACTCTCAGGTCAGCCTCTACTTTGGCCTCAGGAAGGGTCGTAGAACCGACCAGCCGTTGCCAAAAGTCAAAGTTCAGTGAACGGGCATTTGCGGTGGCAGACCCAAAAGCGTGGAACTCTTTGCCCTCCGTCATAAGGAGCAGTGAATTTTGTTTAAAATATACCAAAATAGCACCTTTTCATAAAATCATATCTATAAGTTCAAATAACAATTTTTAATTTTAAATTAATTTGATAATAGTGAATTTTTTTACGAAAGTGGCGCTATAAAATGATCCAATGTTATTATTATTAATATGTTTCATAGTTGAGACCCCTCCCTGCAACAAAACTGTATATCGCTGTTTATAAATGTTGATAGATAATCTGAGCGTCGGTCATCTTGGATGATATACAGTGTTCTTGCAGGTAAGATCACCTAGAACTTGTGTGCAATAGTATTTTTTTTATTTACTGTGTGTGGTCGTTCAATATACCATTCCATGTCCAAGAGACATCCAACGCATTTGCTTTCGTAACTGAGATCGGTCCAAAAACAATATACAGTGTTGTAGCAGGGGTGGTCTCATTTTGAAATCAGGACCAGCCAGCGTCGTAAACACAAAAGTGATTATAGTGGAACTAGTTATTTTTTTGAGTTGGCAAACCATATTCTACATTAAAAAATAATGTCGCGCATTACCGCGTCACTGCCAAAGTTGCTACCGTTTTTCACCCATTGTGTTTTTTTTTGTTTATTGTTTACACAATTTTCGGAATTATATTTTGAGCTCGCAAAAGGCTTTCAAGGTCGAGGCCACCAGAAATCGCATCACGCATTACACGAGCGGATGAGTTAACATTGTTACCTTTTGAAATTGAGTTCATCGCTTGTGGAGAATTGAATTTCGGCCGGAATTAACAAGCGAGGAGATAATTTGCATACATAGTATTTAATTACCACCGTCCCTTGTATTATATATTTAGGTTAACGACGTCTTTTAACACTTTCAGAAACTAGGCATGGATGTGCGTAATGGCATCACGTCCGGCGGCGGGAGGTAGTTGTCTGTCAGGTGTGACAATACCTCTTTGTATGACGTCAAGGATCGCGTCTCTTGAGCGTTAACTCTAGTAACGAGTAAACACTGATGAGGTTTTGATCCCTCGTCTCGGAGACTTGGCGCTAAAGGTCGGTATGTATCAGTCGGTTATTCTATTCCACGTAGAAAATACGATAGAATACGAATGACAATAACGTGCCAAGATCTAGGCAGCTGTGTAACTAGTAAATTGGACCCCTAAGCAAAGCAAAGAAAGGTAATGGATTAACATGGCCACAATGATATTAAGAACTAAGTTTTTGTCTATTAAATAGTAAGAATAATAATTAATAGTAATCAAAGTCCTCTTAGTCTTTCTCTGTTTGTCTCTCTGTCCCCCGGCGCCTGTGTGTTATTGCTGTATCTTTGTCGGGATTGTGAGGGATGTCTTGTTTGGACGCTTATGCGCTGAGCTGCGGTGCACGGTTGCCAGTTTATCATTGAAATAAATGCCAACCTGGCGGTGTATGAGTGGGACCGAAATAAAAGCTTTTGCTTGTAAACGGTCCTGGGTTGACGGTGGGTCCCTTCTTTATTAAATAGTAGAAACAAAATTATTAGTGATGGTAATTCGTTTTTTATTTGTGTTCGATTGTAACGATGATTGGTAATTGAGATTTAACTATGTTATAATCGATATAACTATGTTATAACATATATCGATAATAATCAGTAACTAATTATCACGATAACGGTTTAACCATCACTATTGTAACCATTATTGTGACGATGATTGATAACTGGGATAATGGTTAAAATAACGATTAACCATCCCTAAAATTGAGTCTCATATAATATTTAATTTAATTTCTAACTGTACACGATATATGATCTTGAGAAGGTCTAAGTGGAGCGCCAAAGTTCTCAAAGACATAGTGTCTATTAAATTTCGACTCGAGACAATATCTGATACGCGGATTATGTTCTCATAAGATTCTCTATGATGACTCGCTGTTCATCGTATCGTATACTATCTCGTACACATCAAGTCTCAAAGATTTGCCATCTTGCGCCTTACATATTACAAATAAAATATATATATATATTTTTTTTTTTAAATAACATGTCCGCTCTACTAGGTGAACACCTGTCTTAGGACAGACTTAATTACAGGAATATCACACGACATTATACGACACGATTCGACCATGTGAAGATATATAAGAATGACAAAAATACGATTTAATATTTCTGTATGTCTAACATATCAGAATAAATGGTTGTAGGTATCTATGGTTCTAGGTGACGTTTGTGACCACATGTCGAGACTCGCTGCCGTTACGTACACAAGATTGAGTTTTTGTCTCTTTCTACTGATTATCTCCAGATCAATATTTTTTATTTTATTTTTTATTTTTATTTTTATTTTTTTATTTTTATTTTTTATTTTTTGGAGAAACAAACAGTGTAACAATAATAACTGATAATTACATAATATATAAAAATAACACCAGTGAAGTTTCTTCGGAAATTAAATACATAGTACATAATAAATTAAAAAATAGTAAATAGTACATAATTAAATACATAGTACATAATAAACTAAAAAATAGCAGACTGATAAACAAAAATGCTTTTACATAAAAGTAAACATAATAAACTAAAAACTAGTATATATTAATAAAAAAATAATAATATTAATAAACTAAAAGAAGAAAAACAAAAAAATAAAAGAGTGATTTTAAACTGAATATACGAAGAGGAAAGGGTAAGGAGGGGAGGGAAATGGGATGCAATATATACAGTTTATGTTAATAGTTATTGAGAAGTTGGCGTAGTTTAAATTTAAAAGGAAGCAATTTATCGTTGAAAATGTCAATGTTATTAGAAAAATTTACGGCATTATATTTTGAGGTAGAGCGGATAATAAAACAATTTTTTATGTAATTAGTTCTACTCAAATTTGGGTAAAAAAGATTATTTGATCGTGTTTGTCGCGTTGGACAGTTGAAAGTTATTTGTTCTAATAAATAGGGCGAGTCAACTAAGTTATTTAAAATTTTATAGAGGTAGGATAAATCTTGAGTGTTTCTTCTATTTAAGAGGGGGGGTATTTTATGGTAACACTCACTTTCTGAATGAGATTTAATGTCTAAGCGAGCACGTGAATTTAATATATTAAAAAAATTATGTTGGACATTTTCAAGTCGGTCGCTGTAGGTGGAATAATGTGTGTTCCAAACTACCGATCCGAATTCAAGTTGACTGCGTACAAATGAGAAATATAGGATGATAAGAGTAAAAGGGGATTGGAATGGGTTAGACGTTCTAGCAATGAAACCGAGAAGTCTATAGGCCTTAGCGATTACCGACTCTATATGCGGGATAAAAGTTAATTTAGAATCCAAGATGATACCAAGATCCTTCACTTGTGTGCAGACACTGTGTATGTTACTATTAAGTTGATAATTATACGACAAATTAGATTTTTTCTTTGAAAATGAAATGATGTGACATTTAGCAATATTTAGAAAAAGTTGATTTTTTTGGCAGTAGATTGAAAGTCTATTAATATCATCCTGTAGCAGGAGGCGATCAGTGGGTGATTTAATTTCTTTGAAAATTTTGGCATCGTCAGCAAATAGTGAAAATTCAGAATTTAAGAAACATTCTTTAATGTCATTAATATAAATTAAGAATAAAATAGGTCCAAGGTGTGAGCCTTGTGGAACTCCAGATGGGACATTTTGGAATATGGAACTAAACCCTTGGATCACAACTGCCTGACTTCGATTTTTGATATAGGAAGTAAACCATCTGTATAGGTCTCCGTGTATACCGAGACATCGCAACTTTCTCAGAAGTATTCGATGATTGATTTTATCAAAAGCTTTTGAGAAGTCAGTGTACAGTGTGTCTACTTGTAATCCTTTGTCCATCGCCTTCAAAATAATGTCGGTAAATTGTAAGAGATTTGATTCTATAGACCTCTGTGGAAAGAAACCGTGCTGATTGGGGATAATTATAGGACGCACACTTGGGACGCACACTTGGGAATATATCTCAACTGAATCTCTGCACAATATCTCAACTGAATCTCTGAGATTTAACTCATCGTGTCTCATTACGATGAATGGCAATAATGGTGACGGCATCTGCTTTATACTCATTATCAGGTATTTTTATGTGTGAAAATTAACATTATATTATTATATAAATTACAAATAAAAATAAACAAGCTATCAGAAAAGACGTGTAAAAAAAAATTTATGGAGAAAATATTATATAATTTTTATTTACTTCGATACTTTGACGAATTCAATAACATTTAGTTGAAATACGCATTGTTTCCATTTTCGCATTTGATTTTATTGCTGGGCAGAAGTTGTAGAACATTGTGACCCCCAAATTGTGCAGTTCCAACAGGTGTAACGCGCCACTGGAAACCAGCCCACCAGCCTACGCGCCGTAGCGAGCGGAGAGTTTAAAACGTGCTGATTACGTTCCGGTGTATTTATTCCCGTAAATATGAGGGTGGCAACTCATAAAACTACCCTGCAGACACTGGGGGTCGATACAAAAGTTATTCTGTTTAATATCATTGTGAGTGACAGCAATCTTCCATTACGAACGTCGTCTTCAACATCCTTCTGTACGCGTTTAAATTTATGCATTACGTATAATGCAGACAGAGTTTGATGTCTCTTAATACGTGTAAAACATTTGATAAAAAAATATTTAAAATATGTCAAATGCATTAAAGTCGAACAGCTATGAAGGGAAATTTCAAATGATGTTAGAATACTAGAAATGAAACGGTTAAAAATATCGATAAAAATACATAGTTTTTTTAGCCTATCTTCGTATAACTATAAATTAAATGACACAGATATAGAGAAATGCAATCAAGGTATTCACGCAAAAAAAGGGATGTTTTCCGAATCGACAGAAAAACAAGTTAAAAATTCTCTAAGAGGGGATTCCAGAATTGCGTTCAACGATTTTAATAATTTCATTACCCAGATTGAGAGAGCGGCGTTTTCGGAAACCTGTAAGTATCAAGACCACGGGAATAATATTTGAAGAAGGTTTAAAACTTGGCTGTAAGATTTTCAAAGCTCACAAAAGCGAGTGAAACAATTTTAATTCTCTTCCGTTGTGTTTTTAGGCCGGAACAAAAGTTCAACTTTAAATGCAAAGGGTTTAAAAGTGAAGAGCCCTTAAAGTATAAAATAATTCGGTGTTGCTCCGTCGAGGCCTTCCCTTCCAGGTAGGACAGCTCTTTTACCTATGAGTCATTCCATGTGAAATTACCTAACTTTAAAATAAATGATTGCTTGACTATTTCAGTTATTTTTATTTTTTAACCGTATGTAATCACATGAGTGTGAAACTCGTAATATTTTATTTTTATTTGCTACCGATATAAGCTCAATTTTATTCACAGCAACAGGTAAGAACGGGACTTTGCAGAGGTTTTGAAAAGAAATATTGTTCTCTTACCATAAAAGATAAAAGGTTCTGGTTTTCACCAACATAAATAAAAAGTACATAAACGATAGAAAATATTATATAAACTTTGACTTTGAAATATAACCATGACTTTGAAATATAACAAATTTAGAAGCATAACCACCAGTTTTGATGCACTTTTAAGGTGACTGGGGGTTGGAACCACAATACTATTTTTTTTTTGCTATAACTATGGCTATTAGAGTTCCCAGCAATGAAGAATTAACGTTTAAGTTAGGAACCCTTTTTTGGCATCAAAGTATCAAAATTTTCAATTTTTGCTGATTTCAAGGTCAAGTATCTTATCTTAAGTTTTTGCCCAAGGGTACGCATACTGGTACATAAAAAAACCAGTAAGTTTTATTTTGTGGTCCAAACTGGTTTAGAAGTTACAGTTTCCATGTAACTGTGTAACCTACGAATGTATGTAAGATGGTGGCAGATGAAAATAAAATAAGAATTATTAAGGAAAACACATTCTTATTGTGAAGTTGTAATTATTCAGAACATAGTTCTGTGATATTTTAAATACTAAATTAACGTATTAATTATAAATATATACATATAAAATCAATTTTGTCGAAAAATATTGTTTTTGCGTCACCGGGATTCGAACCTGGATCTCTATTTCCAATCCGGGGAAGTGCACTATCATCGAATCCCGGTGACGCAAAAACAATATTTTTCGACAAAATTTATTTTATATGTATATATTTATAATTAATACATTAATTTAGTATTTAAAATAAGAATTGTTTTAGGTTGCACACTGATAGGGTTTATCTATGGTAAAAAGATAATAATTATAAGAAATGGTCAATCAACCATACCTAGGTGATTTCACATGGAATGACTCCTTTGCGACTAGCTACGGTACAGAGTATAGTAATCCTGGTGTACTGTAAGTTCTCTACATGCGAACATTCAAAGATACGAACACCTGTGTACAATTATTTAAATAGGTGCTTAATTCAAAATTGTAAAATTTGGCGGCACCACATATAGTTAGATTTGTACTAATGTATTTTTAGTAATGTTTACAGTAGTCACGTGCACTCTTTTTTAACAAGATTGGATTTGGACTTGAATTTCATGTCTTACGGAGTTCCGAGTCCGCTGGACCATTAAGTATCATAGTGGCCTGTAAAATTTTATTATTAGTTAAGGTTTAAAATTTTGCTACTATTGGGATAGGGTACTGCTAGCTGGCGCAGTGATTTGATGCCTCTAAAGGAGGACGGTTTTGGGGTTTGGGGAGGCCAGCATAAAAACAAACTCTTTTACGGGGAGAATGCTCAAATCGTGACGTAGCTGAGTGATTTTTGTTCATTTGGGAGCACCCAGCGCTAGCCGAATGAAATTATTCTGGAAGATCTGTAGTTTTTCTATGTGTGATTGGACCGCGTGACCCCAGATGGGGGCTGCATATAAGAGTATAGGCCTTAGGTCGGCCATGTATACGATGAACTTTAGTTCGCTATTCCTGTCTAATAGTGGATACATTGCGCAGAGTGCACGTGATATTCTTCAGCGTGGCTACATTTTAATTTTATCTCCAGCATTGCAATAATGATAATTATTACGATAAATGTTGGAAATCATAGTTAAAATTGGTCGACTTGCGAACGAGATCTTGGAATGAAACTTTTTCGTATGTAGAGGACTTATTCATCGCTTAGGCGTAGCTAGGGTATTTGGCGGCCGGGGGTGAACTATCCAAATGGCGCCCCTCCCATTTTTTTTTTATTACTTAATTTCTGAATTTTGCCTCATCAATTTTAAGCTTATATTTTGCCTAATCGCCGTCGCTTTCATGTAAAAATATTTGTATATTTTTAACACATATGTTTAAATCTGTTCTTATTAAAAGCACTAGGTCATAAATTATTTTTTGCATAGATACATTTTTAAAGTTACAATGAGGATTTATAGCTATTTACAGCACGAGCGGTCACTTTCAACTCGTATTAACCTTAGTCCGTCTACTTGGGATCGTAATAAAAACAATCGTGTAATTATGTAAAATTAATGTATAGGAAAGTAAAATATATTTACATATAAAAATATGTTTTGGCGCCCCCCTAGTCTGGCGCCCGAATACATACGCCCCCCTCTCCCCTATTATTATTTATTTCCTTTTAATAAGAAACAAAAGACACTTAACATGAAAAGATTTCGCACCTTAGAAGAAAAAGTCGTTAAATTGTTTACTGTTTATGATTTTACGACTCAATTTTTTATTGACTAGTCCGATACCTGATGATATACAAGACTTCACATATCGCACGCCACCCTTACCACTTTCAACATTACTCGGGTTACTGTCACGTCGTCACCGAATTGTTTACTGTTTACGGTTTTATGGCTAGGCCGGCATCTGTCATTTCTTTTAACATGAAATTCGTTTAATATGAAAAAATATTTCAGTCGCCTCGGTTTCATGTTAAGTAATTTCCACTGTACGTATTTACATATGAATATCATATTCACTCAATAGCAGGCGACTAGGGTGCACGACGTGACCTATGAGTAGAATAACGAAAATAGTGAACGATATTTATTTTTCATTTAAAAAATTCTACTTAACGTATATACATTTTGCGTACAAAAATCGAACTTTTGACACCCCCCGTTTGTGAACCCCGCTTGTCACCATAAATGGTTCGCGTCACGTGTAAGTGACACGATAAGTGACGCGCGTGTCACAAGTTCGCCATCTCTGGTTTAGGCGACAAACTGTGAATCAGTCACACACTGTTTACTGTTTATCGAGCGGCATATGATTTATTATATTTTTATATTATAAAACTAAAATAACAGTAACAGTAATGTGAGAAAGTTATTTTACTGCTGGATATCTGACTAAATAACGAGTAGAAAATGTTAAACTTATTTCATTTACAAAATCGTGTTGCTAAATACGTTAATATGCGAAATTGACACATCACCATTATCTTTGCTTCAGCCCCTAAATCATATAACAAAAAATAATTCGGTAACCTATTATTTTTAGTATTCAATATATAATTTATAATCAATATAATATTTTAATTAATCGAAATAATCGCGTAGCCCATTTAAAAATGTTTATATCTTTGACACGATTGAGATTGGGCCACATTTCGACTCATTTTTCTAACATGAAATCTACCCCTAAAATATTATTCACTAAATATATACGTCACATCAGTAAATACATATTATTAGAATTATATAATAAATGTAGAAAATATTTATTACTTTAAAAATTCAACAAAATAAATGCAACAATAATGTTATTATGGAGAATTTATTCTTACTGTGAACCTGAAATTATTCAGAACATCTGTGATATTTTAAATAATAATTAAATGCATTAATTAGAAAGATATACATATAAAATCAATATTATCGAAAAATATTGTTGTTGCGCTACCGAGATTCGAGCCTGGATCTCTTTCCAATCCGGGGAAGGTGCACTATCCAACTATGCTATAGCGACAGTACTTTTGATGACAAATTTTCGAACTCATACGTCACATTTTTCAAATTAATACATTTATCGTTCCATTATTTGAAAGCCATCTATTTTGTTTTTACGGAATTTCAAATACCATTGAGTAAACCATAGCAGATGCCAGAATTAAGAATGAATTTTTATTAAATTTTGGACATATTGATACATCTAATATATTATTAATTAAATTAATCTTAAGGAGAACTCATTTTTATTGTGAAGTTGCATTTTCAGAACATTTTGTGATATTTTAATATATATTAAATTAATCAACTAACTAACTAAATGTATTTTAAGATGAATTTCAAAAGGCAACTTATGTTTTATAGTACAATTAAATCATCTACAGAAATTGCAGTTATGTACTGATGTCATCTGTGAATATTGTTTTTTTTTTTAAATTTAACAAGGAGCTCGCCGGCCTAAGTCAAATTTAACAAGAGGGTCGCGCGAGCCCTTCTGAGCCTCCTCCAGCTCATTCCTGCATGGGAGCAATATCCATATCTCAGGGATTGTCTTGAGTCGAAAATTTCCTAAAAATCTCTTCCATGGATACGGGCTATTACATATGATTACAGAATATTATTTTCAAGTTGACGATTAATGTCACACGTCTATCTAGAATCCATTATAATAATAGATAATTAAAAATCATAGAGCAACCAGTTATTTATTGCTGATAAATAACATTAAAGCAGTTGATACTTTTCAGAGTAGCAGTTACTTTTCTTCAAACGTAGGCGTAGATAAAAAACTCCATTATAATATTATTACGAAATATTTTATTGGTCGTGAATTCAGACATTCCCGATTTCGTTTACCTCCCATTATTCAAAATAAAAAACTTATTTTATTTAATAACAAAGAAAAGTTACCAAATGAAAAAACGGAATAATTTTCTCCCCAATTCCCTCTGGCGAAGTATTATTATTCATACTTATAGGCAAGTACAAGTAAAATTTTCTGTCTTGCATTGTCTGTAAAATTGTGCGGAAAGATTGTCCAACTGTTGAATAATCTGAATTATTAATATTGTATAATAGTAATAATTATTAATAATAATATTATATAATAACAAGAACCGAAAAAAACCTGTTAACATGTTTGAATATTCTTGTCCCGGCAAAATGTTGTAGAAATCCTAAACACGCTGCATAGTACTTGGCTGTTTAGCCAGGCGCTCTACAGCCATTCAAGTCCGTCCAGTACCGACCGAAAATCTAGACAATACATCGCAACGCAACTGGTTCGAGAAGCCAGCTGAAGCAATCACTCGGAACCACACCCAGTGAGCAGCTGTAGTCACAAACTGTATCGTGCATAATTCGACAATAAACGACAATCATTTCATCTACCTGCTCTAACCCCAAACACTAATACTCGTCACTATTTATATGCACTGCGACATTCATATACACGTGTGAGATCTGAGACGGATTAGGACCCTCAGACTCACTTTAAACAAATGCTTTTAATATTATACCCCGTACTGGTGATTAGTGACACGTAAACAAACTTTCACAATCCCTATAATGCTATATAATTTCATATATTTATTTTCTTTTAACATGAAACAAACACGAAAATATTTCGCATCTCAAAAGAACAGAAAATATACCAGCAGCTGCGTCATCATCAGATTATTTACTGTTTACTGAACTTTATATTGACTAAACTAACATCTGATATGTTCTCTTCTTTCAATCGATGTGCTCACGACTGAGTATCATGGTTTCTAGTCTGCTTCAACAGCGCGAACTACTCGTTTCTACTCTTCGCGATCTTGGGCCTCGTTTAATACGACTTAAAGCGATGCTCCAGTCATGTCTTAGATTCGGTCTGTCCATGTTGGACTTCTCGCCCTTCGTTTTTGTGTATTTCCCGTGGTTACCAATTTTTCCACGCTGCCTGCATCTTTTCTAGCAATATTTCCTAAGTACAAAAGTAGAACTTGTAATACACAGTAGACACAAGGATTCTGCTTATCGTACACCTCCGTTATCATCTTGAACCATTATTTAAGCCGTAAATCAATATTCAATAATACAAATCAATTACATTGCTGTACCACATGAATTACATCACACAGGATTGAGAGGTTGCCGAGTGACATCAATTAATTGATGTGTTAAGGATACGAGGCAGTAATTAAAAAATATATTCATCGACGGGGCGTCAGGAAAACGTGTGATAGATATCGGTAAACAAAGACTCATATTTTTGATAAAATACGTCTTTCTGGCCCCTATTGCTGCCTGCTCGCTGATATGGTGGGAAATATTAGAATGAATTGAATGTATTGTTTGTATCTGAAATAAAATCAAGTACACTGCGAGCGGGAACTAACGTATTTCTGTGTTTTCAGTTATTCTGACCTCATCATCATCATCGCCAGTTGAGAGAAGCGGAGATCGGTGACCACTCTTATTTTCTTGTGGCTGTACGTAACACGAATATAAGATATTAGAAAGTTATTATAACAGTGATAATTTGTTAACTTTAAAAAAACTATATATCTTGGAATATTATTTTTAATTCACTTTTAACTACATCTATATTTAACTTAAATATTGTTTGTTTTACATTTGGTTTCGTAAAAATATTATAAATTAAGTATAATACTTTTAAAATTAGCAATATTAACTTTGTGGTTAAAATTCTTATTTTTTATTTATTATCTTTGTTTTATTAACCACTGAATTGAGTTTAAATACATCTACCGGTTTCGAAAAATACTATTTTCTTCTTTAGGATGTCATAACTAACATTAGTTCTTCAACATGTCATAACTAATGTTAGTTATGACATGCTGAAGAAGAAAATAGTATTTTTCGAAACCCGTAGATGTATTTAAACTCATTTCAGTGGTTAATTAAACAAAGATAATAAATAAAAAATATAAATAATTAAGTATAATACTCACAGGGGGTGTCAACTTTATTGTGCACAGATTATACAAGACTACGTTAAACTTGGAGCATGTTAAACCAGCCCCTGTCCGCGTCCAAAGTGTACATTTCAGTATTATGTTTTAATTAATTCAAAATATAATGAGTTAATGCTTTACCGGAATATTACAAACCTTTCCAAGTATGCTGGGGTGTATTGAGACTTAAAATACCGTAGTTTTAATAAAACAATTATAATTTTTAATATGAAACTCAGTGAGTATTCTTTCAATTAAATTATATATCCATATTTAAAATTAATCGTTACACGGTTCTAATAATTAAAATGATATATATATATATAGGAGATTAAATTTAAAATAATTAAAATTTTGCAATAAAGGTAAAAGCGGTAAGGTATCATTTGAGACTGAATGTGACAGATGAAGATTTTAACCTTTATCATACCGTGATATAAAATACCCGTATGCAGCCATGCTGTCAACTCGTGTTACCGTAAGATATTTGGAGTTTTTTAGCCTCTGAAATATGAAAAAATGCTTTTATTAGCTTTAGTGATTTTAAAATTGTTAATGCCATAAATTTACTTTAAATACTGAGCATTAAATGAGTATAAACGATTAATGTAATATTATGTTAATCGTTTTTACACATACTTCTTATCTCTCTTCATTTAATCAGTGAAAAAGATATATACTAAATTACATTCATATGTTTATTATCTTATCTGTAAAAGTAATGTGTCATCTCTTTCTGTCTTGGTGATATTTTTACCGATGTATTAATTCTACAATATATTAAATTGAAAAATAATTATTTTTGTAAGATTTGCTTTACGTAATTTGTTTTTCACTATTCATTTCTAAGCGTAAGTATTTTCCTTAGGATTAACTAAAATGTGATTATTATGCTGTGTGTGTTTAACAATATATTGGGACCTGCGTTACTGCATGGTTAAGGAACGGTTAAACGGTTAGTCTTCTTTGTGTGCCCAATTATGAGCGTAGTCTGAAACTTGATGCACAATACGCCTCCATTACTCTCGGCCACGTTGATTGCAATGTTTAAACAACACCCTTTTAACTACTTAATTTGCTCTATCCATCTTATAGAAGTTCGTCCTCTTGCTTGCATTTCGTCAGCAATTCGTATGATCAAGAGTTTCTAGAGACATTCATCATTCTTTCTAGAAAAATGTGGAAGAATCCTTCTCTTACATGTTAATATAAAATAAGATATGATATTTTTATTTATTTTTTCATTATAAAATAAGTTTATACAATAATAATACACTTAAAACAAATACAAATTAAATGTTTTAATTGGAAAGATATACACATATAATCACTTTTATCGAAAAGTATATTGTTGTTGCTGCCGAGATTCGAACCTGGATCTCTTTCCAATCTGGGGATGGTACATTATTCAACTATGCTACAGTAGACGGTACCTATGTCGACACATTTTCGAACCCATGTGTTATATTTTTCAAATTAATACATCTACCGTTCCATTATTTGAAAGCCTTTGTTTTTACGGAATCTCAAATACCTTTGAGTAAACCGAAAGCAGACGCCAGAATTAACAATTCATTTTTATGAAATTTTGGATATATTGATACAATTAATATGTTATTAATTAAATTAATCTTAAGGAGAACACATTTTTGTTGTGAAGTTGTATTTTCAGAACGTTTTGTGATATTTTATAAGCAACTAGAAAGAAATACAGAAAAAAAGCTATCAATCGGAAACTTATTATAAAACATTCAATTTTCTTTTGATTGCTGGTTGCCACCCAATTACCTTTTGGGCATGTTCCTTGAGTATTCGGTGTAAATACTATGTCTCAGAGATTCGGTATTTCACGCCTTACTTCACGCTTGTTGTATGTCAAAAGTCAAATGTCAGTTCATTGACCATTAAAGTTCTATTTGTCAGTTGGATGAATTTGAATCTCTCCAACAGTAATTAAATGCTTTTGTTTGTACCTATATCTTTTTATAATAAATAGTTGTAGGTATTTATGGATCTAGCGGACGTTTGTGCGCACTCGTCGAGTCTCTCTATCAAATCGAACGTTGACACATTACATGATACTGAGGTTTATATTGTTTTTGTTCATAAACAAGAGCGATCACCAAAGAGTTGGACCGACAAAGGGATAAAATTAACTAAATCATTGATCCGATGTTGTCCGGAACATCCAGAAAAAAAAAATTGAAGAAACAGCTCACGCAGAAGTCGACGATTAGAGTACCGCGAGATGCTCAGACATGACTAAAGAGACAGATTTTTAGTATTAATTAATTGGACGCGTGGCCAAGTCATAGATATCTGGTTTAAGGCCCCTAGAGGGATAATTAGTCTATACGCTTGGAGCAACTCGAATAATGTAATCTATTTATGTGGCTATAAATAAAAGAATTGACGTTTTAAATTGACCACAGTTATAATGAGATTCCATCAAGGCATGACAAACAATGTATATTCAGATGGCCGCCATTAAGCCACCCGGCCGCGCGCGGGGTATATTTTTAATTCATTTAAATTATTTCACCCACGCGCAGAGCAAGTTTTATGTTAGGGTGGGGTCGTTGTGTGAGAGGGTAGAACGGAAGCTGCTGCTGGTAGGACGTAGTTCTCATCTTTAAAATATCTGATGTAATTGGAATTTGCGTCATTGTTTAGATCATATTGACTTATTTGTTATTGTTATTGTTATTGTCAATTGCTGCAGCGGTAGGATAATAATTTATTTTTAGATTCATACAATATTGCAGCAAATAAAGAATATGTAATTCGGTATCCTGCCTGCTACACTAGTATTTTATTGTACTATAACAGTGCTTTTCCAGTATAGTTGTAACATTGTTAGGAGAACATATTTTTACTATGAAGTTGTAATTATTCAGAACATAGGTCTGTATATTTTAAATATTGATTAAATATATTAATTACAAAGATATGCATATAAAATCAATTTGATCGAAAAATATTGTTGTTGCGCCACCGGGATTCGAATCTGGATCTCTTTACTAAGCGGGGAAGGTGCATTATCCAACTATGCTACAGCGACAAATTTTCGAACCCATATGTTTCCTTTTTGATATTAATACATTTAATCGTTCCATTATTGTCGCTGTAGCACAGTTAGATACTGCACCTTCCCCGGTTAGGAAAGAGATCCAGGTTCGAATCCCAGTGGCGCAACAACAATATTTTTCGATCAAATTGATTTTATATGTTATCTTTCGAATTAATATATTAAAATCATATTTAAAATAAGATTCAGTTAGATAACGTACACTTCGTATTAATTAACGAACACAACTACAGAAAAAAGAAAAATGGTGATGTTTCATATATAGGTACTGTTGAAGCAGTTTTAATCTGAAGTTTGGCCTTTAGGGTATAATTTCGTGATTAAGACTGGTTCATTTCCTCGATCATAGAAACTTGTCATTTGATGTTTTTGAATTTATAGTTTATTATTTCGTGTTATACAACAATATGGTGATAATGTAACATTATTTTTTCTTTCGCAAGTTTCAGGCTACAATTACTACAAATGTTCGCTATTAATACATCAGGTACTCGTGAGTATACAGCACTCGTTCATTTATTTCACATTATTGGACTGATTAATTTATAACACATAACAAATATCAGGATATCACAGCATCCCTATTTTGCTCTCCAAAATAGGGATGAATTACGTGTTCGTAAAACCTTTGTGTACAAGGCTAGTGTTGATGTACGTATTTGGAACCTGGACTAAGCTCTGTAAACTCTCTGAAAATATAGGTGTTCGTGCACAAAATCGTAAGAAAGTTCTCTGATTGGATTTGCAAATGCAATATTCGGCGTCACCGGTACTTTTTAGAAGTTTATGATTAGTCTTGACGTAAAGAAAAACTGGGGCACACTCGGTGTATTCCCATGCTCAAGATATCCCAGAATTTGTAGATCCAGGATTGGAATTTTTAGCCACAATCCTGAAGGACAGTTTTCAGAGGGACTTAACATTACATAAACTAGATGGAAATCTCTGTAGTCACTGTCTCTCTTGGGCAGATGGGATTCAGAAAATGTTACATGGTTGAAGTGTGGTGAACTAAAGGGTCGTTAGTATAAAAGGAATGAAGGCAGCGGCGTAACTACAAAAATTGGGTGCTTATGCAGAATGGAATAAAGAGCCCCAAATAAGTATTGTATAGAAGATATACAAATATGTTCTGTTTGATTTATCTATTAAATAGTATGATTAAAATTAGAATCTTGTCTCTTCACACTTTCATAAAAAAACATAAGTGTTATTAAGGCGCGACTTTCAACAATAATTAAAATTTTCGCGTTTTTAAAATTCCAGTTTTTATTATTAATTTATATCAGAAGTTATACACTAGATTGAACGATTTCAAAAATTATTATTTGGTTAGTATATTTACACTCATTTAAAACTAATAAACATGATGTTATTTGCCATAATTAAGAAAATACAATCATTACAAGAAAGATTTCGATCATTGGGTACATTTTCCACATATCACAATATTGTCTTAATATGGAAAATTATTGCACAAACGAAATATATTTTCTTAACAAATAACGTTATTAATTATTTCTCTGATACTTATAAGAATTTAACTATTACCCTCATTTTGGAAGCATATCTAATTCGGCAAAAATGAAAGCTCGCCCTTAAGCAATTATATGCACTTGCAATTTAAAGTGTGCCCCGCTTTAATGCGATTTTCACTTTAAAGCGATGGTCTGGTCCCTAAACGAGAAATTAGTGAGTAGTGCTATTGTAATCTCAGTGAGGCATATATTAAAATACCGAATATGCACACAACATTCAATATGAAATAAATACATATTTTTACGTGTTTTCATAAAACACGTGAGAAGCGATTTTTAATAATTAAATTTCTTACTGTGATGAATTTTAAACATTATTAGTTCACATTGATGCTGGGAAAGGTTACTCCACTGAGTGGAGGAATCTTTTGATGCCGTCGAGGCTCTTCCCGGTCTGTAATGTTGAATCCAGTAAACACTCATTTTTAATTCTCAAGTCATCAAAAACCGAGAGTAAAAAGTGTTAACGTAAAAGAAACGATTGTTGTACACCAGGGTAGGAACAATATGGTCATCTATCCTTTGTACAACCTACCCCTCCGAGTGTACTCCGCATTAGCACGTGCGTGACAAGATTCTGGATTGTCTAGCATTGTACCATATTACAAAACGTGCTTTTAAGCACTCAAGATAGTAGACCTTGATAGTAAACCCACGCCGACTAAAACGAATTACATTAAATGAACAATTATTTACCATCTGGTCCGATACCCACCATAAAAGAATACTTAATAACGTGAATGCCAGGAGTCGATTAGACCTAAGGGAATTACTTCCAATCAATCAAAACCTCCACAGAATACCAAATCGACAAAACAATTTAATTTGTTCAGTAATTATTGGTATCACATGCTTCGGGAACAAATACGGATGCTCGCTACATTTCATTTATTTTTGTTAACTAACTGGGTAACTGTGATGAAGTACCCGAATGAAATAGAGCAGTAAGGGAGGAACGTAAGTTGGAGATAACTCAAAAAATAATTACATTTTTAATAAAAATACGCTTTTGTTGTGAAGATGCAATTTCCGAACAATGTTCTGCGGTATTTTTAACACAAATTAAAATAACTGTTTAAAAAAATACACAAAAAAAATGTATCTTTCAAAATGATATTTCGTTGCTACCGCAATATATAATATGCAATATGTAATAAAACTCTTAAACACGTAAAAGGCTTTCCGAACTTTTTGGTTTGGAGGTTGCGTGTGTGAGGACGAAGAGCCAAATAATATGAGGTTTGACGCCATGATCATACCTCGAAATATGAGGTGTGATCATAGTGTTTTACTTTGAAGCTTGAAGATGAGAATAGGGATAATAAGATATTATTTTCTGTGCATAAGTAAGATAATTTCTATGTTAAGTAAATCATGTATAAGATAAATAAAAAAAAAGATAATTAAGGGTGAGCTTTCATTTTTCCAATTTGAAATTCGAGAAATTATACACTAATTAGATATGTTTTTAAGATTAGGTTAATTGTTAAATTCTTACAAGTTTCAGAGAAATTAATCACATTATGTTATTAATTATTTGTTATATTTGTTACGTAAATCATTCGAGAGAGGAAGGTTTGAATAGAAAGAGACGACAATAAAAATGTTGATTTTCTCGCATTCGAAACAAGTATCAAAAACAACTCGTGTCTAGAGGCTTATCTGGCCTTATTCAAGTTTCTCATATTCATACTATGAAATGAGTATTGTCGTTTGAATTAATCCATCGAAAATTAAATAATTTATAAATGTACATTTAAGATTTGAACATACAGTTTGAAATTAAACAAAGTTCCTACATATATTTAGTTAGTTAATGTTATAAATTTAAAATTATTATGACAGCTTCTATTTATTGTTTTATTTAATATTAACGACTTAAAATGCTATGTTGGCGTTTTGGTGATATGTATGCGAGTATGTGAGTAAATATAATATACTATTTAAAAACGTATGTTTTTACTAAAACAAAGTATTTTAAAAACGTCAAAAATTGGGAATATGTTCTGAAAATTGAATGGTTATAAGTTATACACTACTAATATTTAACATTTTGATGCATTAAAGATAATTGAATGCAGATTTGTTTCCATAATCTTGGCTTCAAGATTATAAGAAAATATATTTCGTTTATGCAATAATTAATCATATTAACATGCATTTAATGGTCGTGGTCTTATAATACTTGCATTGTCTTAATTATGGTCAATAATATTCAATTTATTAGTTTTAAATGAGTATAATTGTCCTATCTAAATAATACATTAAAAACGTGAAATATAGTGTATAACTTCTTATATAAATGAATAATAAAAACCCACATTTTTGTGAAAAACCCAAAAATTTGAATTATTATTGAAGACGCCGCCACAGTAAACTGATTTCTGGCCCACTCTTTAGATGTACAGCGAACCCTCGTATTTCGAACTGTTTTATGTTAGAACAACTTAAAATGCGAATAAAAAATTTGATATAAATTCGGTTTGAAATTCGAATAAAATTCGAAAGTTGAACAAAGAATAACGAAGTGTCGTCACGTGTCGCCTTCTTTGTCTGTTTGGTTACAGTTGTGCTGTCTTCGGAAGGAGATGTGTGGGTAAGTCTTCTAGAAAAGTGGCACCCCATTATCGCAGTTGTGGACAAGGGTGTCAATGTAATGTAACATTTCAGAAATTATTTTAAAAATCGACGAAAATGAATGACAGGCTTTTTTCAAAAAAATGTAATCATGTGGTGGTAATGGTGGTAACCACAACCAGTGGATCCAGGTGTAAGAAAATTAATTCACATTCCAACAAACAATATAATGTCTATCCTACTATTATAATTGATTGATTTTATCATACACTTTTAATGTACAAATAAAAACACTATAATAATAATGTACAAATAAAAATAATTATTTATCAATATGAGATATTTTGAAATACTCGTAGGTACTTGAAATATTTTATACTGGGTATATTTTGGGTTAGAATTTTGGAATTGATTAACTGATATATTTAATTTTATTTGCGAATACAGACTACGTGTCACATTAATATTCTTACTTTTTTCAAACTTAGCTAAACGCTTGTGTTATGAAAATAGGAATGGCTTGATGGCCTTTCGGAACGAGGCTCGAAACCCCGACCACCACTAAGACAGTGAATTGAAATTTTTCGAAAGACGCGTCACAAGAGATAGTCAAATAAAGTCAAATTAGATAGGATGTAAAAGTTAAATAAAATAATACGCAAAAATAGCAAAACATGATGAATATGTGCTTAAGATGTATTATCTTATAGTACGAAAGAATGCAGAGTTTGATGAATGTGTGCATAAGATGTATTGTCTTATAGTACAAAACAATGCAGAGTTTGATGAATGTGTGCGTATGATGGATTGTCTTACAGTACAAAACAATGCAGAGTTTGATGAATGTGTGCATAAGATGTATTGTCTTACAGTACAAAACAATGCAGAGTTCGATGAATGTATGCATAAGATGTATTGTCTTATAGTACAAAACAATGCAGAGTTTGATGAATGTGTGCATAAGATGTATTGTCTTATAGTACAAAACAATGCAGAGTTTGATGAATGTGTGCATAAGATGTATTGTCTTATAGTACAAAACAATGCAGAGTTTGATGAATGTGTGCGAATGATGGATTGTCTTACAGTACAAAACAATGCAGAGTTTGATGAATGTGTGCATAAGATGTATTGTCTTACAGTACAAAACAATGCAGAGTTCGATGAATGTATGCATAAGATGTATTGTCTTATAGTACAAAACAATGCAGAGTTTGATGAATGTGTGCATAAGATGTATTGTCTTATAGTACAAAACAATACCGAGTTTGAGTAAGGCCTGCATTCAAAGATAGGTGTAAAATTGTTGATGAAGAAGAAAAACAAGATTTTAAAACATGTACTCCAAAGATTAAGATTAATAAGGCCCATCTCCCATTCCCTCGCGTTACACTCGCCTTGGGGGCTGCTAGCGTAGGCGGTAGGTACCCCCCACAGTCTTGTACTTTCGTTGGAGGAATGGGGTGGGCGGGAGGGGGTGGACATAAGCACGTTAGTGTGTTATCCTTTCTTGTTTCATTTTGTAAATAGGTCAATGGAATTTTGAATACCGCGGGAGAATCTAATTTTCGTAGGGGTGAAGTTGAATCAACTCACAAAACTAATAAACACTACACGGACTCCGTGTTAAAATATAATACGAGCAGGCAGGGTTGCAGCCCCGAACGATACACAACCCCAAATATACAATGCAAAGAACCGCTTATTGGAAACACGAAAACAGAATGGGAGTAATAAAAATTGTTTTATTTACGTAATCAATTACACACCGTTCAACTAAAAAACGCGATGCATGTTTCAGACACGTGTGTCATACCGCCCCTGCCTCACCTCGTATATAAAACATTGTATTTTGTTTTGGTCTCTTCAAACATCATGTGTATTTTATTATTCTAACGGTATTTTTTTGTTTTGTGAAATATTTCATCGTTGGTACTACAAAGATATTAGATACACATAACAATTTTCTTATATATTACACCTCCGAAAAAATATATTCTATGTTAAAAATATCAAAAAATATGAAATTCGTAAACTTTGTCTATTAATTATGCATGTTTATTTACATTTATATATTTTCTTACTTTAACTTTTCATGTTAAAAAAAAGTAACTTCCAATTATAAAAATGGATTGTAAAGGGGTTGATATTTTAAAATTTAATTTGTTAGAAAACGGTTGATTTGCTTTGTGTGGAAAGGCACTAGTTATGTATTATTTTTAATTCAAATTTATAGGTTGGTACTGAATTTAAAAATAACCTCTTTAGCTACCGTGTAAGGACACGCGATTTTTTAAAAAGTGTCAAAACATTTAAATGACGTTTATGAGTAATGAATAAAATATGTATTCACCATTGTAACGAGTATGACATATTTGCTTGGTCACAATTTCCTATGATTCAAAAGGTTCTAAATCATTTTATGTTCTCAGTTTTAACATAATAATAACTTAACATAATAATTTAACATATTGGATAATTTGTATAGCGCCATTTTCGTAAAAACTTTCACCTCAAGGGCACTTTACACAAACTGTTCATAGTTTTACATTGTTTTTGTTTTTAAAATTTAAAATTGTTATTTCAACTAATGAAAATGTTTTTTTTTAAATATGCGTTTTTAGTCTCTTAAATAAAATCTCTGATGCATTATTTTTTATAACGGAGAGCAAAGAGTTCCACGCTTTTAGGCCTGCCACCGCAAATACCTGTTCACTAAATTTAAACTTCTGGCAACAGTTGGTCGGTTCTACAACTCTTCCTGAAACTGAAGTAAAGGCTGACCTGAGAGTTTGACGTCTACCGTTCGAATTGTCTGGGATACAAAGCTCTTGAAGGTACAGAGGCGCCATGTTATGTGTCACCTTGTACGTCAAAGAGTACAATTTAATTTCAACTCTTTCAGGGAACTAGAGCTAATGTAGCTCATGTAAAAGGGATGTTATATGAGAGAATTTGCAAATTCCATATATTATAGAATGGATTGTGATCTATCCAGCTGAAACATTGAGAGGCCAACATAGATGCTGTTTCAACAGTCCACAAGTGACACCACAAATGCAATTATAAGTAGACGGGCCGTCTCAAGAGGAAGATGTCTCCGAATACTTTTAATCTGTCTCAGTTGATGGCAGCATGCACTGACAGCTTTACTGATTTGTGTATTCATAGAAAGATCTGAATCAATGTGCACGCCCAACAACTTAACTGCACATTTAGCATTTAATAAATGTGATGTCCTTGAGATCGCGTGCACGTGTGTGTCAGCGCGCCAGAGCTGTCGGTGTGAGATAATCTTACCAACAGTCTTCTACAAGGTATACAACTTGAAGAGTACTTATCACACTTCCAAAGACTAGTTGGAATTGCTAAAATCAGTGATGATCAGTTTGACGATTTGGAGAACAGGGTTGTCTTTATGCACGGCGATCAACATGGCTCAAGATTAAAAGGATTGGAGACGTATTGTGCACAAAGTTCAGCGGCGTAAATGCAAAAGTTGGGCCTCCAATACAAAATGGAATGAAAAACGGCATTGGGCTCAAACGCAAAATGGAAAGAGTCCCCCGTACAAACGAGGAGCATTTTGTAAGTAAATACCGGATTCTTTTTTAAAAGAAACACCATTTTTACAAAGCTTTACTTTATTCATTGTAAACTGCTTCTCAACATATTAGCCACCATTAGTAAGACACTTGTGGGCATCAATTTTTGTATACCTTCGTCATAGAACGACGTCGCCTGGGATGAAAACCATGTCCATAACCATGTCATCAAAACCCTTGCCACCAAGGAACCGCTTCAGATAAAGGAAAATATGGAAATCACTTGCTGCTAAATTAAGGCACACTTGGTCATGAATGTTAGCTGATTTCATGTTTCGTGCATTCAAGAAACGAATCACGAACCGTATATCACAGTCAGTGGGTTGATCTATTGTCTTGAACATTTCAACCACTCACTACAAGATGGCCACACTATGTGAATGTCTCTAACATTGTATGTGGTGAGTCAACAGATGAAGGAAATCATCGCGCATGCGCAACATCGCAACCGCAGCGCTACACCGAGAATATGTATTATATGTACGCAGTTTTATTCATCAGATGGTAAAATTGATTTATTGTCTCCTAACCCGATTTAGCCCGATTCACCGTAGAGATAATACATATTATGTTATACATTACGGTTATGAAATAAATATAATGCTATGAAAAAGAAAACCAAGGAAAATATTAATAAATAAAAAAAAGTTAATAAAATGTAAAAAGTTCACATATATATACACACAAAATATAAATTTTACATAAATATATAACTACTTCAGTCACGGCCATTTTATATGTAGTTATTCTGTAGGCGCTGCCATTCTCTGATCAGGGAACCAGCTTTCCATGAGAGCGCCGCATGCACCGGAGAGTTGGTGCTGAGCTCCAGCCTCAGCTTTACGCCAGCAACTCGATGTCTCAGAAGCGGAACGAATCTATGTGTACGGCCTTCGGTAAACATTGTAGATGCGCTGCAATAACACGCCAATCCGAACAGTATTCTGTATTAATTAGTATTGTGTATTAGTATACACAATTGAAAAACTTGCTTCACTACATAGTGATTTTCTCTAAGCGGCGATTGACCCGACATACTAGTGGAGAAAATATATTTTTATTTGTCGTAATGCGATTTCTTGCAATAATGGATTTAAAAAATATTAGTTCACTTCAGGGTTAGGAAAAATATGAACACCAAATGTTTTATTGATAGGCGTGGACCTCATGGGGCCCCCATACAACGTGAGCCACATTGCACCGCATTGGCTTCAATGGTGTAGTTACCAGTGGCGTGCACTAGGCATGGACTTTAGTTATGCTGCTAATATCGATGCTGTAAAAACTGAGTATTGAGACTAGAGGTTGTATACATTTGAAAGAAAATACTTTTCAGAAGAATATTTTGTGTAAGTATAGGTACCTGTGTGTATTTATTTCCGTTCTCGAAAAATATTAATATTATTACGATTAGTCTTGGCAAATTATTCAATTTATAAAATGAACTTTTATGTTGAAATATTGAATTATATAATATTAAATAGTTATAATAAACAACGTTTAAAATGTATTGGAATCCATACATTCAAGTCCATTTTAAATGCATACTTGCGGCGTTTGGCACCACGTCAGTTTAAACGAAGACGTGTATTCCGAACAACGCGCTGTGCGAGAGTTGCATTTAGTTTGTATACATTTGGGGCAGATTTTGCGAAAAAACA
Organism: Eubasilissa regina; assembly: GCA_022840565.1. Classification (NCBI taxonomy): domain Eukaryota; kingdom Metazoa; phylum Arthropoda; class Insecta; order Trichoptera; family Phryganeidae; genus Eubasilissa; species Eubasilissa regina. The sequence goes on along the minus strand of JAINEB010000029.1, from coordinate 6,208,527 downwards.
CATGCGCAGCTTTATTTATTCTAAATCCTACCGGTAGATGGCTTCGGTTAACGCATTTACATGAGAAATTTGAATTATTTGCTACATATATAATATATCAAATGAACATTTAATTATATTTATTTATCATACGTTGTAAGGACATTTTGTATTTTCATATTTTCCTCACTAAGCTTCGCCCGTGCTGAGGCAAACACTCATATTATGGATAATTAGTTTAACTATAAATTTAGAATAAGAAGAAAAAAAAAGGAAAAAATAAAATGTGTAAGTAACAAAATATGATGCAATATTTGATCTTGAAAAATTTATAACCTACTTGAAATTTGTAAGGATAATACACATTTTAACAAGTTTAAATATTACAGTGCAATTTAATTTAACACACACACACACACACAGGCTGCTCACTCATTGGTATTGGGTCTGAAGTACGTGTTCATATTGAAGGGGTGACCATGTTGTGAACATAGGTTCGGTCCAAGTTTTTTAGCCAGAATTTTATTGCGCCTTTGAACTGTCTGTGTTGTTAAATGTTTTTTTATGTATTTAGGGAGATAATTAAACAACTTGGTTTCTAGAAAAACATAGCTTTTTTGCCCGTATGTAGCGCACATCCTAGGAATTGCTAATTTGTTCTCCTCCGAGATTCTGGTATTTTTGATATTTGACATTTTTTCAGATGTCCTTATAAATGAATATGTAGTTAAACATGTTTTTAGCATAAATCTGGACAATGTCCAATATTTCCAGACTGCTAAAAAGTATATTCAAGCTTGTTCTCATTGGTAATTTGAATATAACATCGCTCCTGCACAAGTTCCAGACTGTCATGGGACTACGATGCTCAGAATTAAGAAGATGTTAAATATACTAATATCATGATGAAATTACAAACACCATGCAATACATTGAAGATATGCAGAACACTCATGCGTGCTTTGAACTCAAATGGCAATAAAATCCAATAGATTATTTGTGATTTGAGGATCATCTCGGTCCAGAATCCACAACCGGTTGGCTCAGGCACAGTGGCGGCACTCTCACGGTGTTTCTTATCTCATTCCCTCATTTCCTGTTTCCTTTATTTCTTATTTCATTACCCGACGAAGAACAACTGAACTGAATCAAAATTTGCATCGGGCGAACGCACAGCGCGCTCCGAAACCGGTTCACGGGAACAGCATTGCGTTTTTGTGACCATTGAAATAAAATGAAGACCCTACATCTCAATTCGGTTTAATTACCTTTTATTTATGGACTGGGTTTTAATTTAATTAACGAAGATAAGATAAGAAAAAAATGTGTGGCTGAGATGAGCGTATTTGATAACAAAAAAGCAACGCTAATTTAGATTCATGAGGAGAATTCATCTGATGGGATTATTTACATCTGTAGTATTTTTTGCACGGATTCTGATCGAGTATACCGGTCGGCTACCAACTACAGGATGAATATTATGTTCCAGGCCGATTTTTCATTGTTTTTTGATTGTTTCATTGATCAAAATTTCAAGCGTAACTCGGGCTGTGCGTGAAAGCACATGCGTTGTAGGTCCAATTGCTTCAATTCGGCCACCAATAAGTTTTTAAAGCATTACCTCTTGCATCCTGAAAGAAATATGGCCTAATGATTCCGCTGGCCTACATGACGCACCATATGCCGTTGGTGTATTAATTGAAGACTTTTAGTGCCTCAATAAAGGCTGTTTTGTTTATTAATAAAACCCATCTTTGTCACCAAACTTCGTCGTTCATGATGATTTATTTTCCAAAAGTCGAGTTTGTGTTTATTTTAATGTTCTATTGACTTCAAGACGTTGTTGAAGCGTTAGATGCGTCATAATAAATTGTAATCAGTTACTCTCTAAGACTACAAAATGCAAACAGACAAACGTTTGCCAAACCAAAATGGCGGCCAAACAAAATCGACCAGCAACATAATATTCACCCTGTACTAGTGTTGAGATAACCATGATTGTGATTGGTGCTCAATTATAACGATAATTCGTAAGTGTGAATTAACGATTGCAGGTTTAGGTTCTAGTACAGCGGTTCCCAGAATTGGTGCAATAGGGTTTGTTATTCCGATTATCCCGTCGAAATTATCGCACTGGAAGTATTTTTCAAACCAGTTGATAAATGCTGTAAAAAATCAGATTAAATCGTGAGAGAAATCAACTTTATTGGAAGTCTAAACCATCTTTATCATCGTTTAAATATATTAATTTTTCTTTATTGTATTAATATTTTTTCTGAAAATTAAAAACTTCACGAGTGAATTCAAAAGGTGTAAATCGCCCTGAGGCGCCGCGGCGCACAGTTTGTCTTATGTATCGGTAATTGCTCTTCGAATTACGAATAATTCAAGTTAACGTGATTATGTGACCGTTCATATAATCACAGTCACAATCACGGTTTATCTCGTCGCTACTAACTAACACACATATTTCCTTGTTCCTCTACTATTTACTAAATAAAAATAAGTTAACATGCTTGTTGTAATATTGTACGGCAATGATGCAGTACTAAAGGTGAATAATGAACAAGAACTACAGAATCTGGTAAGTAGAATGTAAAATGTATGCAAGGAAGGCGACCTCATGATGAATATTAACAAGTCCAAAGTGATGGTATTCGAGGAAGAAGAAAGCAAGACACCGTGCTAAATACTTGGAGGTAATGAATGTTTGGAACAAGTAGATGAGTTTGTGTATCTGGGAAGTATTTGATAAGTAAGTGTTTGATAGAAACGAGAAAGCTGAGAATGATATCGAAAGGAGGGTGACAGCTGGGAATAAAGTGAACGGCGCTTTAAATGGAATTATATCTAAAGGGAATTTGTCAACCGAGCAAGACTAGCGGTACACAATGGAGTCCTGATACTGATACTTATGTATGGAAGTGAAGCCTGGAGCTGGCAGAAGAGGAACGAAAGTAGACTGAATGCAGTGGAAATGAGATCACTTAGGCGTATATGTGGAAAATCTATTTATGATAGAGTAAAGAATGAAGAAATAAGAAAATAATGTAAAGCTGATGTAAGTATAGTGAGTAAAATTAAGAAAGGATCACTTAGATGGTTTGGTCATACGGAACTGATGTATGAGGAGAGAATGGTAAGAAAGATATATGACGCAAGTGTTGACGGCACCAGAAATAGAGGACGTCCGCGGAAGACTTGGCACGACCAGATAAACCAGATAATAGAGGATGGTTCTGTTAGAAGCCTCAACAATCGGTGATCTTGTATGAAAAGATGCGTGAATGTGGATGTGGCGAGAATTGTGTGTCAGGACAGAAGAGTGCGGCGCTCTATCCTCTCTGCCTACCCCCGCGGGGTAACAGCGTGATGGGAAGTAAGTGAGTAAGTTGCAATCTCATTGGTTTAGAATTGATAAAACATTAAAATAATTGAGTTGTTTTTTTATTCCACGTGCAAAAAGTGCAAAATCTAGTGACATATAATATTTATATGAAATATAATCAAAATAAGCTTCAAATTACACATTTATAACAACTAGAATATTTGTCGATTAAATTGATTTTATATTTATATCTTTCTAATGAATACATTTAATTGTATTAAAAACATCACAGACCTATGTTCTAAATAATTAATAAGAATGTGTTCTCCTTAATAACATTTATAAGCAGAGGCGTGCAATTCATAAAGCTAAAAATTCTGGGAAACAAATATAAATCAAATAATTGGATTAACATAAACGAAAACATTATTTTAAAATAAGCGCCATCTGTGTACCAGTAGAGACTTTAATGGCTTAGTTCTAAAAACTACCACGACAACTCACTGCTGTACCCATGGCGCTCTTTTGTATTCGCCGCATCGATCTATTCACATTAATCAGTTCTGTCTTTAAGCTAGTGAATTACTCAAGTCATATAAATGGCTGTTTACCGAATTGAAAATTGCTTTCCATTGATCCGTTTTGTATGGAGTCGTTACCTGTGCTGTTTTTTTAACAGAATAACATTAGAAAGAGTTACAACTGCGCGCAAATCGTTGAAGTGTCTACTTCCTCTTTTACTAATTCGCGAATTTTACTATCTTACTGTTTTTAACGTGTTGATTTCATGATTGTTCTTTAAATTTGGTGCGTGGATTAATTTTTGATTTGGAAAAAATAAAAAGAAATTGGCAGAACTATTTCTTACGTTAACCTTTAAATTTTTTTTATTTCCTTTAGTTATTACGCGAAGGATTTTCAAACAATTAATTAATCATGTTCAGTCATAAATTATCCTTAAAAACGACCATACAGTTTTTATATGGGTAAAAAAATATGCGGTAGGGTCGTATAAACGACGGATTAACTTTGTCTAAAGACGTTGGTTAAACAAAAGTACATATATTATATATGATTGTATAATATCATTGGAAACAGCATAACTTGTATCTATATAATATAAGATACTGTTAGACCATCCATGTTACTGTTTTTTTGTTATAATTATTTTACTTTATGTTCTGAATAAAAATACAAACATAAATATATAAATATTGTATGCATACGTAAAGAGTCGTAACTCTTAAATAGGTGATCTTTAGTTATTTTAGTATTACGAATATGTTAGATACATATTTTAATTGAGAGTAATAAAGCTAGTTAGCAATTTTTAAGAATATACGTAGCCTTGTATTCTATTGAACATGAAATATTTAAAGAAATACTTCTACTGTATCTAATACGTGCGAAAATACTAGACAACAAAAATGATCTATGTATTTGTTAGTTAGGCTTTTGACAATTTCTAGCTGAGTGCTGAACATACGAGTATTCCAGTGACATGAGGATCAGACCTTAAAATATGACGAAACCATTATAAACTTTAAAGTATGTTTATATTTTCGTCAAACTTGAACTATGTTACTCTATCTCTTTCATCTTGTATTCGTACTCCGTCCCGCAAAGTTAATCTCAAAGTTTCACATCATTTGGATTGGGAAAATCTTTCGATCTGAGCTAAAAGCACAACCGAAAAGATCCAATGCCTAAGAAGTAAAGTTTCATGGTTCTTAATAAGGTTCACAAGAAACAGTTGAGATAAGGGTAATCAAATCTAATGGCCCGTGTCCACGGAATGAAACACGATGAGATAAAACTCAGTACGTGTTGAGATTTTAATCTGGAGACGAACATAGAGACAAGCTTGAGATTGGTTCAACTCAATGAAACAAGTGCGCACACACGTTCTCTAGAACAAAATGTACTTACAACGATTTATTCTAAAAATATATAAATAGATTTATAACATTGATTTAAGCGACCGTCTAAATATATGTAGGTACTTTGTTTAATTTCAAAACATGTTTAAATATTCATTTATAAATTATTTAATTTTCGATGGATTAATTTAAATAACAACACTCATTCCATAATATTAATATGAAAAACTTGGATAAGGCTCTAGACACGAATTATTTTTGATACTTTGTATCAAATGCGAGGAAATCAACAATTTTATTGTCGTCTCTTTCAAACCTTTCGCACGATCTACGTAATAAATAACGTTATTAATTATTTGTCTGATACTTTTAAGAATTCAACAATTAGTCTCACCTTGAAAGCATATGTAATTCATGTGTAATTTTTGGAATTTCAAACTGGAAAAATGATACCTCGCCCTTTATGGCACACAAGATCGTATTAGTATATGGATAAATATTAATTAAATAATAGATATATCTCATAGAAACGAAGCTATTTTTTATTGTATTTAAATGTAATATATGGAAATGTGGGTAATTTCAGGGCTTACGTTGGTGAGAATGCTGAACGTCATATTTGTATAATCACTTAAGCCAGCCGAAAGCAGATCGCAAGCCCTCTAATTATTAAACCATAATTCCCATTCCATAAAAATAGCTTCGTCTCTATGAATCTATATCTATTATTTGTTTAATAACAGTGCCTTTGCAGGTAAACATCCAGTAATTGTGTACTCTTGGACATATTTAAATATAGCTATAAATAAATAAATAAATAGAATTGAAACACTGTGATTCTGCTGTACAGAAGTAGGTACGTCTTTCATGCCCATCATTCTAGTCATCAGACTAGTTTTATATATTTAAGTAAAGTTGTAATAATAATTTCGAGCTCACCGCGATGACCAACTTTATCGGTTGTGTGTTATAACGGCTATTATAGCTGGTATTTGATGAGACAAATACGGCGATGCGGTGATACCCTCGATGTGTGAAGTTTATTGTTCAACAGACCCGATTTAACCTTTCTACATGGCCAGAAGTTTGGGGAAGTTCCTCTTTGTACCCCGTAGCCGCGGTATTATCAGCCTACCGTGGAAGCCAACTTCGCAGGCACTCTCGCAATCGGGGCGTTGTAATAGGGTTAAATTTCTAAGTATTCTAATTAATCATACGTATAACCATGTTAATATTCACACACGCGTGGTGACAGCTTCGAAGGGTGTCTTTTGTCTAGCCCTGAGGAAAGCGACAATAAGAAAAAAACGCGTTCAGGCACACGCGTCATACCACCCCTGCGTAAAATATGTTTTTCTGGTTGGACTTTCATACCTATTTTCATGACGCACTAGTGTTCCGTGTCCGGCGATGCCCTGAATTCAAGTAGGTTATATAGATGAGGTAGGAGTATCTTTGTTTTACGCACACGACCTGAAGAATGCATTAGGTCCGCGGGAGGTTGAAATATTCAGAGAGTAGAGTGACTGTGTTATTCTCAGGGTCCTAGAGTTGGATCGGGTAGTTGGATATATTACACTTTTAAAATCAGAAACAATTAACCACTTTTTGGTTAAAATTAATATTTTTTATTTATTATCTTTGTTTTATTAACCAATTAATTGAGTTTAAATACATCTACCGGTTTCGAAAAATACCATTTTCTTCTTGAGGATGTCATAACTAACTAAAAACATATATTATTGTTTTTTTACCAGAATCTATTTAAAAAAAAAAACAATTATTTAAAAAACAAATCAACCTAACCTAACCTAACCTAACCTAACCTAACTCAAATTGTTACTTAATACGAATTTAGTCGAATAATTTTTAGGAAAAAATTTTAGAATGGGACCCGTAGTTAGTTATTTATAATTTTTTCCAAATTATTTCATTTGTGACCAACACCGTTTATATGCAAAATTGACAATCCCAATTTTTTATCAAAACCATAACCATTTTCTATCAAATGATTGGAAAATTCTGAAAACCCACTATTGTTCAAACATCTCAAATGCTCCTTTACTCTTATATTAAAATTTCTACCCGTTTTACCAATATAAAATGCAGCACAATCCTTGCAACTAAGTTTATATACATCAGAATTGTTAAATTTATCATCTTTGTCTTTAAAATTTATGAGTAAATTTCCTATACTATTATTTGTATAAAATGCTGGTCTAATGTTTCGTGGTAGGTGTTTAGATATTTGATTCTAAAATTTTTTCCTAAAAATTATTTGACTAAATTCGTATTAAGTAATAATTTGAGTTAGGTTATTTATATCTTTAAAGAAACAATAATATATGTTTTTAGATAGTTATGACATCCTGAAGAAGAAAATGGTATTTTTCGAAACCGGTAGATGTATTTAAACTCAATTAAGTGGTTAATAAAACAAAGATAATAAATAAAAAATATGGATGTATTACAAATTTGTATCGGAAAGGGGGCGCTTATATTTAGTGCTATAGATTATCTACAGAATAGACGTATAGGCATATGTAGTGCATAATTCCTAAACCCCCTAAAACCACTTTGTATTTTTGAGTTATTGATGAAAACGTGTGTTTGTTTTTACATCGCTATTTTTAAAAAGTAAGCTTACGTAATTTAATTTTTTTTCTCTGTATATATCGCTCTGGCAGCAATACTGGATTTTTGATCACGTGATCACCAACAAGCGTTGTGATTGAGTGATTTTATTTAAAGGAGGATAGCAACTTATACTCTGTCTACTTTGAAGTATTTTGTAACTAACCCTGATTTTGAACATGGATTTAAGTGGCTGCATGTAGCTGACAAAAAAATCTACAAAACTGCATATTTAACTTAAATTATTCGAAGTCTGGTTTAGGAGGATTTGGAATTAGGCGCCACATATATTTAATTTGGAAGAAAAGATTGCGGTGGGTGTGCAGACATGTCGCCATCTGGTGATGAACTCGCAAGGAAATGCGCGCCTAGTCGAGACGCGCACCTAAGCGAAACTGTAAACAAGGTACTTGACTGCAGCCACATGAATTAGGTCTCCCGGGGATCAGACCAGCGGGTCTACATTTGGTAGTCAATGTCTTATACTTGGAATGTACTTACGTTTAATTCAAAGTAAATTCAGTGCAATAAACGACGGGATTCTGCGAGTATTCAATCATTCATTTCTTGTTTGTTCTGACTTCTTCGTCCGATTTTAGACCAGAGATTTACTGGATAGTTGTGGGAGGGGAGCCGGTACGTAATAATAAAAACAAACCTTCAAAATAAAACCCGTACAATATATATTTGTCTGTTCTGCTGATAAATGAAGTCAGTTTGCTTATACTCAACGGTTCGTTCAAAGAAACACCCAAATGTATTAAATACACACCCAGTCAAAAACTCTTCAACAACTCACGTTTGATCCCATCTCTACAGTACAAAGTTATTTGAAGTTGACGCAGTCTATTCAAATTTTTCGTAAATGAAGACTTCAAGGTGGTACAGAAATGAACAAAAATTATACGTGCCGGGGTGGTGTGCATTTTGGACTATTCACCATTCGCGAGCACTTGACGTCAAATGTTTTATTCATTTGATTTCTGTGGTTCGGTGTTTTGATCATGTATTACTGATTTTATACGAATTATTATTTTAATAAATTTGTAGCTGGGTTAGCTAGGCAGATACTAATTTAGTGGACCCCATATATCAGAAGGAATTTTAGAAAAAACTCATACGTTGGGTCTTGTTTCGATTGTTTGTTAAGTCACTCGTGATTGTAGAACATATTATACTTCAGATAAGTTGTAAATTCTATGGAAGTAAGCACGCAGTTAAAAAAAGACTATGAAATACTGTTAGGCTGCCTGGGCCACGAAAGTAGAATGTCCTCCTCATCAGACGCTGGTTAGCGTGAGTTCCTTTCCTCTCTCCATGACATCTCTTTTCCAATTGCCCAGTTCAGGCCACCGCGAGTGTGAGTAAGTTCGCCGCGCGGCCCATAGATGGTGTTCCCTATCCGCCATACATTTATTCCTATTTATTTTATTTATGAATGGGATAAACCCTAAAATCTTACTCGATTAAGGTGACTTGAGAATATCAGGACAATGATTTACTTTTGGCTTCGGAGGGGAGTCGGCTGGTTGGTCGCCTTAGACTAAGCTGGAAAAAATACTAAAAATGCTAGATTGGGTCATGATTGGTCAGCAAGGACCAAAGCGGTGCAAGACAGGAGAAGGTGGAAACGCCTTGTCGAAACTTTGGAACCCTCCAAAGGATGATAAGGGGATGATATTGGTGATAATAAATACATTTATTGCTTTATTTTATTTTCTCTTCTTCTCGGTATGCCATGCTAGATCCCTCCGATTGTAGTGTCGTTGGATTTCATATGGTCCAGTCAGGGATGTTCCTCATCCAAGATATCTGTCTCCTGCCAACTCCCTTATGTTCTTCGGTCTTTCCCTTTATTATAAGGTGTGTAGCGATTTGTACTTTGGAGCTTTCAAAACATAAACAGAATAACAATATTTTCCGCTGCTTGACCATGGGCAGGAACTTCTTATTTTACTGCCCTTATTACTTCAGAGTTGTTTATTAAAATTGTTCTTGCCACGTTTCAAATGAATCACTAATATGATATTTTTTTAAAATATTGTATTATTTCAACTTTTATAGCAGATATTTTAACAGTTCTTGTATAAAATACCGTTAATTCATTAATACATCAACAAACATTTACTAAAAACTCACTTAAATATTTTACTATTACGGAGAACACATTCTTATTGTGAAGTTGTAATTATTCAGAACAGGTTTGTGATATTTTGAATACTAATTAAATGTATTAATTCGAATTTAAAAATAAAAATAAAAGTACTATCTGCTGTAGCATAGTTGGTTAATGCACCTCCCCCGGATTGGAAAGAGATCCAGGTGTGAATCCCGGTAGCAACAATATTTTTTTTTGAAAAAATTAATTTTATATGTATATATTTCTAATTTATACATTTGATTAGTAATTTAAATATTTTACATTAATAATTTTCAATTTCAAAATCATGCAAAAATTAAGATTTAAAATTAAAAAAACTCTAAAAAAACAACGTTTGGCAAGCTCAATTCAAGCTCGAGTACCTAAATGAAGTTCGATTTGACACCAAAACTAAATCCTAAATCATAAACACCTACTAGTATTTATTCTGGTTTTAACACAAGCAGATGTATTGAATTACGAACATTTTTTCAGTTTTAACTACTGCTGGGGAAATTTAAATTCAACTGATCCAACGAATATAAATGATTATATAAACGAATATAAACAGCTTGAAGTGAGAGAAGACAATGACAATCGAGAAGACAATATCTAAGACATGGTATGTGCACGGGTACTACAAAAGCCGTGAGATGTTTTTGCCCATGGTTGCTAAATCTCCAATCTAAATCTATTTTGTGGAGACGGACAACAGAGTATAGTGTATGATGTCGAAAGGAGGGTGACTGCTGGGAGTAAAGTGAACGGCGCTTTGAATGGAATTATATCTAAAGGGAATTTGTCAACTGAGGTAAGACTAGCGGTACACAATGGAGTCTTGGTACCGATACTGATATATGGAAGTGAAGCCTGGAGCTGGCAGACGAAGAACGAAAGTAGACTGAATGCAGTGAAATGAGATCACTTAGGAGTATATGTGGCAAATCTATTTATGATAGAGTAAAGAATGAAAAACTAAGAAAAGAATGTAAAGCTGATGTTAGTATAGTGAGCAAGATTAAGAAATGATCACTAAGGTGGTTTAGTCATATCGGATGAATGAGGAGAGAAGGGTAAGGAAGATATATGACGCGAGAGTTAATGGCACCAGAAATCGAGAACGTCCGCGGAAGGCACGACCAGGTAAAACCAGATACTGAAGAATGCTCCTGTTAGAAACATCAATAATCAGCGATCTTGTATGAGGAGACGTATCAATGGCGAGAATTGTGCGTCAGGACAGAAGAGTGTGGCGCTCTATCCTCCTTACATACCCCAGCGATGAAACGGTAAATTAGTTAGTCAGACAATGGATTAGCTGATCATTATTTTGAGCACAATGCTCGTGTAAGTAGAAAAAATTAGAATATCGCAAAAATCTGATTCAATTATGCGTGTGATGCTAATAACCGGTGATAATTATAAAAGGCGCCTTATCTTATTTATTTTAATGTATTTGCGGCGACGCTAAGCAGAGGCCGCCGGCAGGTGAGCCCCGTCCGAGATGGTAATGCTAATTTAAAACAGGCCCCGTAATTACAACAAGAAATGTAATATTTTATTTAATTCAGTACACTACCTTGTGCCAAAATCTTCCCGACGTTCGAGCCATCTTGTATTCAAGATTCACGGTCGTTTGATTATGTTTTATTGAAACGGAGTACTTACTGAAGTACTTCTGACGATACTGTATTTTTTTTTCATTCCGTTGGTATTATCGCGTCGAAAAAACGTCATATTGTTTCGCTTCGCATCATTCATGTTTCTCTACTACGCGTTTACTATTTTGCGTTTGTTTAGAAGATACGCGTTATTTTTTTTATTATTACTTATGATTTAAATCTAGAGAAATAAATAAACTCTCAGATAATATAAAAATAATATTAAAACTACTCTTGTATATTGGTTTTATTTTATATCAATCGAACGTCTTTTCAAATAGCCAATGACCGTTGAGGATATTATTATGTTTTATGTATCTACTTCAGTTATTCAATGATTTGGACATATTTTAATTGATACTTACGATACATTTATACAGGATACATCCACGATCGGTACCCGGCGTTGCCCGGAGTTCATATAATTAAGTTAGTTCCTCTATTTGATATATAAATATTTATAAAAATTCCAGGATACATAATCAAGAAATAAATATTCTATTTGCGTAGAAAGCAATCACTTTGTGGTTTGACATATTAGATTAAATATAACACAATCACTATATATTAAACCACGAATTTTATTACACGTCGACCGGTTTCGTTTAGCTCAAGCTTCGTCAGGGCGTATATAAAAAGAGTTTTTAAATATATATAAAATTATAATCAAATAAATATTATTTATACTTTTAAAATTAGCAATATTAACTTTGTGGTTAAAATTCACATTTTTTATTTATTATCTTTGTTTTATTAACCACTGAATTGAGTTTAAATACATCTACCGGTTTCGAAAAATACCATTTTCTTCTTCAGGATGTCATAACTAACTAAAAATATATATTATTGTTTTTTACCAGAATCTATTTAAAAAAAAAAAACAATTATTTAAAAAATAAATTTAATACCTAACTCAAATACTAAATTTATTTTTTAAATAATTGTTTTTTTTTTTAAATAGATTCTGGTAAAAAACAATAATATATATTTTTAGTTAGTTATGACATCCTGAAGAAGAAAATGGTATTTTTCGAAACCGGTAGATGTATTTAAACTCAATTCAGTGGTTAATAAAACAAAGATAATAAATAAAAAATATAATATTATTTATATTCAAGGAAATTTATTTAGATATAAAAAGGCTAATTATTTCATTAACTCGGTAATATTAAAATAGGTTAAATATTACTCAACCAGTCTAGTTTTTAATGATGTTTCTGTTCTATATTTATTTTCTCCATAAAAAATGTGATTTTGCATTTTTTAAAGAATTGAAATTAAAATACTCTACAATTATTTGACTTGAAGAAGACAAAATAGGAATGGGCCAGTGACACGCATTGTACAGTGACACGCATTGTACAGTGACACGCATTGTACAGTGACACGCATTGTACAGTGACACGTATTGTACAGTGACACGCATTGTACAATGCTTCTAGACTGTATTACCAAAATTAAACTTATGTATATGTTTAAAAAATCCAAAAATGGATGAACGATCTACAGTAATATAAAGGAATTGCGCACCTCTTCTATTCTAAAGTCAAAATTATATAAATTTTTCTATTCTTTCTTTTTACAATATCAGTTAGATTGTAAATTTATTACACTATATTAAATTTTATAAAATCCCGGCTGTTGTACAGAAACTCTAAAATCATTCATGAACATAAGACCAGCAAGGCCCAGGAGCTTGGGAAGAATAAAGCTTAGATGGAGTAATAATGTCTTCAAAGGATTACTTGCATATAATGAATTTAATCATGTGTCAGTGCGGTGCCGAGGAGGAGACCTTTAACCGTATTTTTGATCACAGTGGATCACAGGTTTTTTTTAGTCATCTAAATTTTCAACTCCCGGTTAATTTGTGTCATCTTATTTCCCCTAATTCGCTACATTTAATCTATTTAATAGAAAATTTTATGAACGATAATGGTATTGACATTCTTTGGGACATTTATTTATTTGTGTAAATAAATATTTATTTTGAACAAAAATAATGCACTGTGCATTCCCCCCCATTCCTTTCCCCTCCCGGCACGGCGCCGATCAGTCGATTGGTGACCTTGAACGAGTGCAGTTATACGTGAAACGAAAGAATAACAATATTATACATTTGAGACTTCGCGTCTATCGAGTGTCGGAACTCGTCGTCTAATGGAACCTATGACGAAATAGTGAATTAAAATACAGTCCACATTTTTGAGGTGGCAACAGATTCTGGTTTATGGTGAGTGCCTGCTCCTTCCGTAACCTGAATTCGCAAAAGACTTGTAATATAATATTTCCTATTCTATAATATTATTGAACTGTTTTCTATAAAATAAAGTTTTAAGTTGATTAATGGCACAAATCACTCTTGAAAAGTGGATTGTCTATGTAAAAGAAGAAGAAGAATTTGATCATATTTTAAACAGCGGACACGGCGCGCTTCGGCTGAAACAGTGCTACTACAGGTTTATTTGAAAATATGATTCCAAATATAATTGTTAACTTATTAATTTGTTGTTGTGACCAAATTTAAAGATACACCCGTTACACGAACAAAGCCCTCATATACAACTCCATAGAATCGATACCGAGGGAAGAACGAGACCGTAGTTCGTTCGTTCGGCAATTGGATATTCCAGTAGTAACCATATTTATTCGAAATATAGATTTGTTCTTTGCATTTTTCTATGTGATGTACCGACTTGAATCTAATTTGTTTTGACAAAAACGATAATTTTTCAACACAAATTTTAAGAAAAATCTGCATTCTAAAGAGCGTGAATTTTATAACTTGTTCCTAGCCAACGGATCTAAAACACAGAAAGAATATTAGCTGTACTTGTCACCCAGAAACTTGAGTCAATAACTTGGAATTATTGAGGTGTCAGTGGGATTCTTCCACTCTACTTTGAACTTCAATATGTGTATTTTCCTCACTCTGTGTGACGTGTCCACACTATGACACACAAGCATCCCAAAAAGAGCACTTTAAGATAGAAGCTGCTCAATTTTCAGTTCTTCGAGTATTCTTAGAGTTGACCGTCGCCAGCACCTCATTTCTAAAGCGTGTATTAATCCACCTTTCAAGCAATTGGAAAGATAATAATTAATAAAACTAATTTTGGTCGATACGAAAATGTTTCCGTTCTTCCATATTGTGTTCTTATCGTAGCGTTTTATTGGGAGTAAAAAAATAGCACCCTCTCTCACATGCACCTCCGGTGCCATTTAATCCCTTTCCTTAATAAAATAAAAATATAACCATTTAATGTTAATGAGCGCGTTAAAACGCCAAACTTTGTATATCACGCCAAGCTAAAGCGTGTTAACACGCACTGTTGGATCTTGCAAACTTGCAGGAATTAAAGTCATATTTTTAAATCATTTTTCCATTTGTGAACTATAGGTCCCATCTTATGATAGATAAGGCAAGACCCTTAAAGCCTCGTCTCATCCTATGCGATGTCTTCCATTAAAAATACAGTTGGCAGTTGAAGGGTTAATTGAATTATATAAATACCGTGTTGCACGGTTTCGGTGAATTGAATGTTTATATAAACCTTAAAAATAGAACAGCTGGTCTGACCATGAGCGGGTCACGCCCGGACGAGATAACTGAATCATTCGTTTAATATAATGTAAATTAAACCAAACGATGAATGTTTGAATGCGAGTCCGCGAAACAAAAGGAAATGGATTATCCATGCAACGTTGTAAAAATTGTTGTGATTTCACCAAAAACATTAACAGCTCGACATATATAACAATAATAGTAAAAAATAAGTATGTAATTTTTGCAAATAATATACGTAAACAGTTACAAAGTAAACCATTCCATTGTCAAAACTTCGAATAATATTCTCACAGTTTCAAACATTTGGAAACAATGCCGAATGTTGCCACAATTAAAATTAATTGTCGTGTCTTCAATTTTATCTAAGAATTTTCAAACGTTCATCTGAACGTTTTCGGCGAGTGAATTTGAACAATGGCGGTAAATAATGCTGTACGAAAATGCTGGACAAATTAGGCATCACTTGAGGCGAAGAAACTACCAATTGTGACGGTCGGAAACTTCGCACCGCAACTACCTCTTATTTTTATTAGAGATTGCGCGCTTAAAGGAAGGCATAACTTTGTAGCATTACTTTACAGCATAGTTTTATACAAATGATCGTCGTTATTTTTATCGCCATACCTAAGAATGTCGAGTGCCCAAAGACGTTTTCATCTTGTCATCGTTTCAGTACTTATCGACACTGACCGATCAAAGCCGAATCAATCTAATAAAGTTTTTGTTGTTGTTTATCGTAACTTAGTACGGAACGACCCAGCGATTCCACACCGAGAAGATACATTTTGGTCACCTTTCTTACAGTATTCGCAAGACGTGTCCAAGCCACCCCAATTGATTTTTTTTAAATATTATGTAGAGGCTACTTAATGCGGTTAAACACCACGACAGCACGAAAAAAACTGGCTATTTTAACACTGACTTCAGTCTAGCAAAGTAACTAGGACAACGCTGTATATATCAGAGGTGGAGTCTACTCCATCCCACACAAGTATTTAATTGCAATATAATTGTATCTTATGTTTATCATGCTATATTATAATATATTCACCTGTGTTACAACAGAAATATGTATGTCAAAAGTCTAAATAAATAAAATAAAAATGCCTGGCGAGATGAAAGATTATAATGGCATGTGATGTGCCATCAACCTTCCTTCGCTTGCTCTTGAACCGACCAGGCGCTCTAACAGTCAGCGGCAGCAGCTCGCCACTACGTGCTACGTTTAACATTTGAAACTCTGCCATTAATAATTTTGGACTTCCGTGAATGAGATAATTTTTTTTGCTTCACTTGCCTTCTTCTTCTTCTTTTAAATAGCCAATCCACCCTTCTAGAGTGATTGGTGCCATTTATCACGTTAAAACTCTATTTTATAGAAAAAATACTATAATATTATAGAATAGGAAATAGTCAATACCATTATCGTTCAAAAAAATTACTATTATACTAGATTATTCGCTGCAATCGCACGGTTGCGAACGTATCCTCCAAAGACGCAGTACTATGTTGTCAATCTCCAGATTAAAAAAAATTAAAAAATTCGCTAATACACATTGATAAAACCATAAAAAGTGTTTTGATAGGAAAATAATAAGAAGAAGAAGTGACAAAGATAAAATCTCAATGCATTATACGTTTGTCCATCGCCAGAAATTTAAAATTTAAATATTGAACATAAAATGACTGAGAAAAGCTTAAAAAACCACTGTAAAGGGGGAATAGAAGAAGAAGAAATAGAATAAAGGACAACTTTTTTTATAAATGCGTAACAAATTTGCTATTAATAAAATTTATCAAAATTAATATCGCACTTAAACTAACTAATTACTATTATATAGATTAAATGTGGCGAGTTAAGGTAGGGAAGATGACACAAGTTAACCGGGAATTGAAAATAATCAATACCCAAAAAAACTGTGATCCGCGATGGACAGACACAAAAGATATGGTCAAAGGGAATCACTTGCCTTATTTCCGTTAATAAACAGACATTATTAAAATCGAACAGAGACCCATGTTGGCCAATAAATATTGTACATTAATGTCAAACAATAGGTTCATAAAATAGAAAAAATTAAAAATGAATTATAAAACAGTAGCGCATTATGCACGTAGATATTATAAAACATGTGTATCTAATAATGTCGTGTATCATAAATAATGGTAAATATACAATGGGTGCTCGTCATCTACCACGTGTGTGCTTTGAATAATTTATTAACGCATGTTGTAACACACAATGTATGTTTAGAAGGGCACAGTTATTAAGGTATTAATACTAATGAGGTAATGAGTAACAATTCAAAACTAGCACACTGTCCCCTTCAGTTACCACGACAAACACAATAAAATTGAAGTACTTAGGTCACTACACGCCAATGTCTTTCATAAAGTAAATATTTATTATTTTCTAGTCACTTTTAAGACACGACGAGATAGTCTCAGAGGTTCAGTTGAGATATGTCTTAATACCATGTACATGTGTTGAGATTTTGATATGGAGATAAAATCAGAGATCAGCTCGAGATTGAAAGAAAAAGAAAAAAAAAACTTAAACCAGTGTACACGACGTTCGATCTGCCAAGATTCGACACGTGCACACACACGTCAATTAAAAATACCACAGATTCCTACAACTATCTATTTTGAAAATACGACATAAGTCATTAAACATTAATCTTTATGTAAGTCGGTAAATTACAAACATTTATTCAGTTTTAACTGCTTCTGGGAAAATTCAGTATCATAAAAGACATTGAGCGTGAGGGCATGTTTCGAGACTTGTATACAAGGGGACTACGAAAGCTGAGATTTGTCTCAAAAGAATTTAATGGGAGCAAATTTCGAATCTCAAACTGTCTCGAAATGACTGAATCGAAAATATCTTAAGCAAACTTGACAGCTGAGGTAAATAAAATAGTATAAAAACATTGCATTTACAAAATAAATTTATAAATATACAATATTTTGTACAAGATCTAAGAATTCAATTCAGGGCTTAAATCGGCTGTCAAAACTGGCAACACAACTGCAATATTTAAAATGACACAAAAGCGGCAATTATTTCTGCGAGAGAAAAGTAAAGAATTTGACAGCCTGTCAAAGAATATCCCTTTGCGATTCGAATTTCGATATAGAAACATATACTTAGATACCCGGCGGGTCTTTTGATAGCCGTATCTTGTATTCTTATGCAGGTAGACGCCTTGAAACACCTTCATATCGCTTCATCAATATAAAGTTATATAAAAAAACTCGTAAAAAAAGTTTTCGGCATTCAAACTTTGCTACGACGCTTTGTAAACTGCGCCCGCGCGCCTTCGGAACACTTCGGAATATTTCGGATGCGCTCGGCTTTCGGGCGCTCCTGATTGGTGGACGACTCGCGACAAGAAATGAAGGGAATCTAAATTGTTGCAGTAGCGTAGGTGTGGGTAGCGATAAAAATGCAAACATTTCAATATTGCGATAATAAAACATTTAAATAATAAATAAATGGTTATGAAGTACTTACATATGTTTGTACAGAATACATATCTTGAGGCTTTTGTTGGGAAGTCACGATGACATATTAAAATTAGTTTATCTTGTCACCTTACATACACATTCATATACACTTAAATCAGTATTCATATTTAAGAATGCTACCAATGACGAATGAAATATTACTGTGATATTTTGAAATTTAGAATTATATTTAGAATCTGAGAACTGCAGTCATGTAACTTTTTAAAGATTTAAGAAAAAAAGACCTGGGCGAATAGATTGAACAGTTTTTACAAAAATAACAATAATACGGTAAACTAAGTGTGAGAAAAACTTTAAATCAGAACCTAGAACGACTAATAAGCCCCCATTTTGAATGACACAAGCCGTCAGAGTGCTCTTCGGTTAGTATATTTATACATTCAAAATTAATTTTTAAAATTATTAATTCTTAAATAAAGAAAAAACATTTTAAACGTTAGATGCTAGTCAAAGCAATTATTATATAGAATTAATATAAAATTTCATAACATTACATTTATATGTCGCGTCCTTTTAATAAGTATGATTTGATTACGTCATATTGACGCAACATACTACAAAACGTATAAATGTGTAATTTGATCAATGAACAATTTGTTGAAAATAAAAATTTGCAAAGTATCCTAAATAATAATATGATAAAGTCATTTGCTGATTTTAAGTTTAATGTTCGCCCACCGCTTGTGATTTTTATACCATCGTACCGAATAAATTACAAAATCATAACTATAAACACACACAAACACAAATACACATCGTACAAAATATTAATAGATTCTGAAAGACGGTTTGTTGACATTTTAAGTTTTCGTATTAAAAATATAATTACTCCCCCGAGAGCGTCGCCTACGTCTCTGCGTAAAGCTCGCACAGAACTGACCAATACCAATGCGCTATTCAACTTCTGTATTCTCTATAGAACAACCCTCCATTTAATCAGTTAGCGAACGTAGTCGTTCTTGGTTGGGCGCGTTTATTGCTGTCGTCCGAACAGACCGAATGCCGAAAATTACGCGTCGTGATAATGTAATGTTTTTCATTGTATCGCCGAGATATTTTGACATATTCGTGTTGGATACAATTAAGTGAGTGCTTCAAAGACAACAATATTGTGAAAAGGCTGTGCGTGAATCGGTTTTCTAAAAAATATGACAATACATTAGTTTTGAAAAGTTTTTTCGGATTGATTGTTGTTTTTTTTGGATTATGGCGGACTGTCATTAGTGGTTCCGTGTTTGGAGCATATTAATTTATTGTGTTTTGTGAGGGTCGGTAATGTTTAGTGTTCTTGATTAAATCCCCTTAATAATAACCTTTTCATACAGATAATCTGAACGATTTAATCATTTTTTCTGACGTTTCGGTAGCAGGTTGCACTAATGCTTCATTGTTATTTTTTTTTTTTTGTAATGGATGAAATAAATCACGATAAAATATCAACGATATAATTCTTTACTATTCGTAATAATTAATTATATAAATATAAGTTTATATAATATAAATAATGTAAAAAACGGTTTTAAAACATATCAAAATAATATTGTCACGTTTCCATGAATATTTAATGGTTATTTATTTATTTTTACGTAATATTTTATTTGGTCTGACATAAACGTCTAAGGGAAGATGTTTTATCTGCATGTCTATAGTATTGATTGATTTTTATGTACATAGAACGTATTCAAATGCTAAACCAAAATTTATAATGTATACAGAATTGATTTGATTTGATTTCTTCAATATAATATAATATATTATTAATTGGCGTTCATTAAAAAAAATTCACGTCTTTTAACTCTTAACCAATTTAAATAAATAATGTGTATTCATTTTTTTTTTACAATTAATATTTTACATTAAAAATAAAAGGCTACTTAATATTTGACGAAATAAGCGTATTCCTTTGTATATAAAATATGACTAATTTGCTAATATCCCGGATCAAAAATCGAACCTCCGACTTCGGGGTTATTAGATGATTTCGATTATTTGTTGCCATTATACGTATTGTATGGTATCTTTTATATATTATATTATGTTGTGTTGACCTACATAAGAGACTTCATACAGTGGAAAATCATGATAAAAATATTGTGTGAGAATAAAGAAGATGAATGGATGTTAGTGAATGGATATAAAACTAAGCGCTTGTGCTACGAAAATATGTCAAACTCGGTGGTCATCCGGGACAAGGTTCGAACCCCCTACCACTTGATCTTTAGACGACTGTTTTGCGGTCAAAGCCAATTGATAAGAATAAAGTTTCTATATTAAATTAAAAAAAATAATTTTAATTTAAATAAACCATTACCTCAAGTTGGTATTTCCTTCCAGTAAAAGACAATGCCTCTTCCAAGATTCTCTGTTGATGGTATCGCGGTATCGCCCATACGTCATCGGTCTTTGGCGTGGCCCGCACATTTCGCGTTCCGGTCCGAACTCTCTGCTAATAAAATACGTTCTCTCGTCTCATGCCATTTTAGTTTTTCCACATGGTGACCCACGTCTCCGAGTTCGGTTAAATGACTTTTGTTGGTATATTATCTCATCATCATGCACACGATGATACGCATTACTGGAAGCATCTTGTCTTCAAATCCGAACGATTCATTAATGTATCCTGCTGAAATTGATCATATTTCTGTAGATCTACAATTCAAGCTTCCGTATCGTTTCTTTAGTAATGTTCTGCCTCTATTCGGTAGTCGTCCCTTTAGATATCTATTAGATCTTATATTTAAAGAGTACAATGCCCTAGACATAAGACAAATCTCTATGTTGAGACTCGTACAATTTTTCCATGCTAACAACAACACACCCCAAGCAATAAGTCATGGACACAACACAAAACAAACAACGAACATCTACACGCCAGTTCCGAGAGCAACAACGATATTTTATTGATTCTACATGTTCTTAGCTCCAAAACTGTACAACACACTCAGTACCAGCTGGAAATTATTCAACTCCAATAAGATTACACAAATATGGACCCAACATATCATCAAATCGGATAGAGAGCAATCAGAATCATAGCTATCCAACATTCTAACATAATCATTATACAGTGCCCAGACTAATAATTCACTAGTTCTACAACACTCCCACTACATATTTTCACTTCTTTTTTTCTTTTCACTATTTTATTTTTATTCTTGTCGAATCTTTATCTTTCTTGAATAAATAACACCACAACAGCACGAAAAAAACTAACTACTTTAACACAGACTTCAGTCTAGCAAAGTGGCTAGGATAACGCTGTATATATATCAGAGGTGGAGTCTACTCCATCCCGTACAATAAATTACAAGTATTTAACTGCAATATAATATAATTTCATAAAATAATTCTGAAGACACATTCTTACTTTCAATTTCTAAAATGCTAAAATTATAAATTGTCAAAATGTCGATATTTTTAACTATAGCTGTGTCGCGTTTAAAATGTGGTGCTGAATCCCTCGGACAGCAGTGTATCAATTTTGAAAAAAAAGATTTGAGGTAAATAGTTACGATCCGTCTCGAAACACATTCTCCAAATTTTCTGACACATCGCCCGCGGAGAGGAAGATAACCTGAAGAAGATGGTGGTGTCAAGTGAAAAGTCGCTATTAGAAAAGATGACGTAGCAGCGTGTTATTCGATTAGACAGAAGAGCACGCTTTCATAACTGCTTACACTGCGGGAAAGGTATCAATTAAGGTGTGTTTTTTATTATTATTTATGAGTGGATACTAATCGAAAGGGTCCCCGCTCTGATCCTCGACCCCCGCCGCCCCTCGACCGCCACCACCCCGCCTGCATAATTTATTATTTAATAGTGCGGCTGTATGCTACGCCAACACGACACACGTCATTTTTCCGCCGGCTCGGGCCGAAAAACTTATTGGGAAATGCGATATTAATAGGCCCAATGGTACCAACATCATAAATAAACTATAATAAAAACACCCCGTCAATAATGACGGGAAAATAATCATTTTTATATGAGAGTCGGTTAGATTTCGTCTGTGTGTGAAAGGAAAGGGTATTTCCCGTTTTAAATTATTAATTAAATTTTTTTATTACGGAGAACACATTCTTATTGTGAAGTTGTAATTATTCAGAACAGACGGTCTGTGATGTTTTAAATTCTAATTAAATATATTAGTTATAAAGATACACATATAAAATCAATTTTATTGAAAAATATTGTTGTTGCGCTACCGGGATTCGAACCCGGATCTCTTTTCCAATCCGGGGAAGGTGCATTATCAACTATGCTACAGCGACAGTATTTTAGTAACAGTTTTTTTAGCATCAATAAATTTAATCAAGTATACTGAAGAATTACAGATTCTCAAATTCGATAGATTTCATCTGGGTGTGAAAGGAAAGGATATTTCCCGTTTTATGGTACCTACCCCGTAGTTTAAAGGTACTCAACCATTTTTCTCTATTTTTTTAGGACCAACATTAATGAAGATTATTATGATTTTTTTAAAGTTTTGAACAGCTGCTGGTTAACGAACTTAGCCGAGATATTTACAATTTTTCAGAAAGGATTGATCAAAGTCTGATGAACTACTTGAGATACCGTGTCCACAAAATTCGTTTTTTTACATCCCATATTACGTATAGGTACATACGTGTACTTAACTAATACTTACTTTTATCTGATGGTGGTTTCGGAGTTTCCCGGTCATCTCCACGACTGAAGAAAGTGGATTTAATTTTCCGGACGTTGCTTTATGAGACCTTCTGCGATAGATAGTATTTGTGTCGAAATCTGCCTAAATCAACGAATACAAAAGCAATATAATTTATTGACACGTAACCGCACATTTTCACGCGATAGAATTGACACCATATCTCATTTGTTGCCATGCGGCACGGAAAGATATCAATACATATTGTTTTATGTTATTAATACTAAAAATTATTTACTGCGAGGTATAGAAAGTAACACTATATAGTGCAATATAGTTTCGCGAGATGTCAGCAGTGAATACGTAAATAATAATATTAAATATATAATTTTTATTGTAGAATTAATATTTAAAGCACATTCATCTTTATTCGTAACAATAGGAAAATTGCAATATTTTTAACTTCTATAAAGTGTATGCTAGGATCAGCACAGGACTTTCCCAGTGAGTCGGGACACGGCAACATTGCTTCGTTTTGCTACTCTACATCAAGCTGATAATAATTTATTTCAATTTCGTTATGTTGAAACACGTGTATGTAAATGCGGTCGCTCATCCGCATGTGCGGAAAATTAATATACAATGCTGTGGATAATTAATAAATTAGAAGCGAACCTAGATCTGTTTTGTAGCCTAGTCGATAGAATTAAGAAAGAGTCTTTGAAATGGTCTGGGCTTGTGAAACGCAAGAATGAGAAGATGACGACAAATATAATATACGCAGGGGCGTGCAGTGCATACAAGCAAAAATGATGCGCATTACTAAAAATTCTGGGAAACAAATATAAATTAAATAATTGGATTCATGACAACATTATTTTATAATTAGCACCATCTGTGCACCAGTAGAGAATTTAATTGCTTAGTTTTAAAAACTACCACGACAACTCACCGCTGTACCCATGGCGCTCTTTGGTATTCGCCGCATCGAGCTATTCACATTACTCTGTTCTGTCTTTAAGCTAGTAAATTACTCAAGTCATATAAATTGCTATTTACTGATTTGAAATTTTTTTCGGTTGATCCGTTTTGTATGAGTCGTTACCTCGCTACCTATGCTGTTTTTTTTTAACAGAATAACATTAGAAGTGGTTACAACTGCGTGCAAATCATTGAAGTGTCTACTTCCACTTTTACTAATTCGCGAATTTTACTATCTTACTGTTTTTAACTCGTTGGTTTCGTGGTTGTTCTTTAATTTTGGTGCATGGATTGATTTTTAATTTGAGAAAAACAAAAATCAATTAGCAGAACTGTTTCCTATGTTAACCTTTAGTAAAAATATTTATTTTCTTTAGTTATTACGTGAAGAATTTTCAAACAATAAATTAATCATGTCCAGTCATAAAAAACGTCCATACATTTTTTATAAGAGTAAGAAGGTATTATTTTACGTTAAAAGTTAAACTTTAAAAACACTATTATTAGTAGTCTAAAATTATAAATAAATACATGGTAGGGTCGTATAAACGACGGATTTATTTTGTCGAAAGGCGTTGGTTAAACGAAAGTACACATATTGTATTACATATATTATTGTATAATATAAGCCCTAAATCTATACCTACTGCACGCCACTGAATATACGTAGCGCGTGTTGAAGAAATCAGGAGCAGATTGCATCCACGAAAGACCTGAAATCACGAGATAAACCAGATTTTAGAGGACTTTTCTAGAAATTCATCTAAAAATGATTCTATTTGATAGGATTTGTGTGAAGCTTCAATAATAATGAAAGTGAACTAGGCAAGAGTGACATCCAAGAACAGAATAGTGTGGCGTTCTATCCTCTTCTATCCGTTCTATATACTGAGGTTAAAACAGTCGTACGACAGTTCGCCACCGACTGTTCTATCGTTTGAAAATTTTGTCGTTAGCGCACTATTACATAGCGCTCGCCATCACTACAGAACTGTCGGACGACAGAGTCGGTCGTGCGCTCGCACTAAAAATTAAAAAAAAAATGTTTTATTCTGAATTTCGAATATTTGAACAAACGAGAATACCGCCCTTGAGATGAATTTTTTTTACGAAAATGGCGATATAAAAATATCCAATATTATTGTTAACGAGTTGACGGACTCGAAAATTAATGACGACTCGCATCTATTCACGAATCCTTCTCTACGTGTCTGTTTTACTTCCAAATTCCTGTTATGTCGACATTTGTAAAACGATCATTTATAATTATTTGGGTACGATTTAACAGAGGATTATTTTGAGAGATATTGCGCATTAAAATAAATACTTTGTTTCATAAACTAAATTATTTTTTCATGACAATAATAAAAATGAACATTAAATAAATATATCTAATCTAACCTTGCTAAATTTGTATTATTTTATTCCACAAATAATTCATTTTAAGAAACAATGTATTTGTTTTTATGTATGTATTAATATTACAGATTTATGAATTGAATCTATGATTTTGGTAACATCGATCCGGTAGATGATATTAGCGATTCAAACGTGAATAACTCACGATATGTATTGTTCGATTTTTTTCAATTAAGATAGCCAACACCACTCTACCGAATCTCTAGTTATCTAAGAGTTTAGGGCCTCAGGTTCTGCTGCGTATTACCCAGGGGTATCACCACGGACCAAGTACAGAAAAGACGTAAGTTTATGTTGTAATTCGTTGTTTGTTCGTTAGCATATTTACACAGTACGGAATCTTTTGGGGCCCCCATATGTTCATTATATAGGCACAGCGATACATTCGGAATGGTGGGACCTTAACTGTGGCCAATATTTATGTAAATATTTAAACCGGGCAGGTTAATTCACGCCCAAATTAGGAGCAAAAGTTAATTAAAAAAATATATAAGGTATTTTTTAACCGATTAGGTAGGTAGGTACCTTAAATATATATATTTTTCGATACTGATTGTATATTTCAAACTTTTCATATGCGCGAACATCGGTAATGACAGCATGTTTAGTGAGGTGGTGTAGTGACCATATTCTTTGTTTGTATTAGGGTAGAAATAATATCGTTTCAATTTTTCATTAAACTGGTGTAAATCGAGAGGTACATATTACAACACACATATATATATATATATATTGGATTGAAGTTTTGGACTATGAAAATAATGATAATACATGGAGTTGAATGTGAGGTAGTATAGCTGTATGTTTTTCTCATGGCACTGTACAGTCCGCCACTGACAAATCTGTTACTAGTATGTTTGATATGTTTAGTTGTTTTACGGATATGGAATAAAATAATATTAATCACATCTTAATAATAATAATAATAGATTTATTAAGTTCACTTTTTTTACATGCACTTACATTGTTAAATAATGTCTAGTGGTCTGACGTATTACTCTTCCAAATTAATATTCATTAATAATACATTTTCAACTAGTTAGTTACTATGAGTGTTGCGTAATATTTCAAATATCGGACAAATGTACAAAGGACAAATATATGGATATGAAATTTTGCAAAGTAAATACAACATATCAGTAAGAAAGTAGGACATATGTTTGGGTACCCTGCCTGCTACACTAGTAATTTACTGTATTATAGCAGACAGTGTTCATCCGGTATAACAGTAAGCAAAGTACAATTATCAATATAGATATATATATATATATAAACAGTTAATCAAGAGATGCAATTAGATGATTCAATATATTGTTGTTGCAGTTTTATTCTCAGGTTTAAACCTTAAAAAGTTCTTGGGCGTAATTTCTCCCCACTTCGCAGAACCAGAACTATACTTTTCGTGAAAAATATGCAAAACTATGGTTGCAATCTTTCACTTTTGCATTTAGACCGTTGTATATTTTTGGTGCCTAATAATGACTTCACAACATATTATCAAAGTGCCGTGACCAAAAAGTCGACCTGTATAAACATTTGATGATAACTGAATGAAGTAACACGTCAATCACTTACTGCTCGATACATTTAACATTTAATAAATCTAATATTATTGTGAAGTTGTAGTTTTTCAGAAAATAGCTTTGTGATATTTTTAATACAAATTTAAAAGATTTACAGATAAAATCAATTTGTATTAAATCTAGTATTAACTGCAATAACTTTTAGGTGTTGTTGGGTCGTTTTATTACATTTTTTTCCCAGGATCTTGTACGAGGGATACGAGACAACGTAGATTGATTTCTTTACTGTTTTATCAGTCAGCTGCACGATGACTATTTGATGTAGAAATGCATCTGTACCTTGAAAGAAAGAAGTAACGCAATGCCCTCTGTTGACCCTTCGGACCCCTTGCCAGAATATAGGTACCCGCTCATGTATTCTATAATAAGGCAGAATTACGCGAAGGTTCTTTTTCTCTTAATAAAGTAAACACGACTTTTTGAACTTTTTGGAAGTGTTTTGGGTAGAAAAATTAATTAATAAAGTTGACTACAACAACAGTCGTTAATTTCTTCCCGTAGATGGCGCCTCGGGTCTGGACTCGCCTACAGGGTGGGCGCTTAGCTCCAATTAGTTCATTACAGGGCAATGGGCAGGGATTCAAGCCATGAAAAGATAAAAAAAGTCTTAATATGCCAGTGTAATTAATGAAATGTAGATAAAGTAGAAAGTATGTAGAAAAATTCGGATTCGAAAGACATGTCAATGTCAATAATAATATTTATAAGGAGAGGATTAGAATTTTTAGAATCGAAAATCTTTATTAAATACATTGTGATCAAGGCTAAAAAAAACATTAAATTAAAAATTTAGTTTTTTTTTATTACAATTTTACTTTTTTATGTATTAGGTTTGATGGTATTCAATGCGCAGTAGAATATGACTATCATTTAATTAGGTAATGTGCTAGTTGTAGAATGGTAAAGTACAAGAAAATTTGTATTTGAAATTTTCTGTTATTCTGAAATCTGTCGAATATTTATGTGATTAACATAAATTATAGTTATGATTTTTTTATTGTATTGAGTGCACGCACCTGCAGAGAGCATACCGACCGAGATAGAGAAAATAAATTATTCAAAGTCATAGGAATAGGAAAGATAACTGAATATAAATGCTAAGGCAGTTCTTCACTCAGATTATAAATCTTATGCTTTTAACCGATATGTTGTATGGAGGTTATGTATGAATAATGTGATTAAAATGAACAGACAACGTATTGTATGAGTAAAATAGTACTTACAGAATCACAGGTTTATTCGGTAAAGTTACATTATAAACGTAGTGGCCGTCCTATGTTTATTTTACCACACAAATTTGCAAGTACATCGTGCTACGAACACCATTTACGACTACTTAATTAAAATCTACCAGGCGACCGGTAGATATATTTTTCTATCATCATTTTGAGATACATATTTATGTATCTTGATAAAGGATGTAATTTTTTTAATTAGCTAATTTAACTTTGTACTGCGAAATAGTGTTAGTTAATTAAACATTTCGAAGATTAAATTGATTAATTATTTTGAAGAAATTAATTTTGTGAATTAACGTAGCGGCGTGTTCGGTTTACTAATTTTTAAGGGAAAATCGCACAAACTTCGGCCACACTTTATATTTTGATGAAATATTAAATGTACTTTGAAATTACAGCTTCATTTTTTCACGACATTATTTTAATCAATTGGATGAAAGGCTAATTAAATCTTAAATTTATGCACAGTTATTTGAGAAAATAATTAAATATTTTTGAATTTAAAATAAAATTGAAACTGTCTATTACAAATTTTTCTTTTTGATCTAATAGATCTAGGTATTTGTCTTTTCTTGGAAGATTATTCTACGAAGGTCAACTGCCGGCTATTTTTTCATATTTTGGTGGACTGCCTATTATCTGCTGGCCGGTTTCTCGTGTGCAACGATGCACATCATCCGGTCTTTCGCGTCTCATGCATTTCAGTCTACGTTGGTCCAGTGTCGTCATCTCTTTCTGACACTTTTCAACATCGTCCACCTCACACGTTTCTCTTATAACGGTTTTGCGTTTAATATCTATAAGGGTTTTTCCTAAGATTGAGTTAAAAATGTACATTTCTGACATTTTGTTGCCAGTAATTGTAGTGCAAATTTAATGATATAGTACTTCGAGTGAGATCGCTGCGATGTTATGTTTTCTTAGTCTTGATGTAACGCGTGGAAAGTTAGATCCTCACGAAAGCAGTAATAAAGAAACTTGAAGCGTTTGAAATGAGGGTATATAGATGCATGCCAAAAATAAGCTGGACTGACAGAGTAAGAAATGATACTATTAATAAGAATAAAGAAAAACAATGAAACTGACGTACTTTTTCGTACAAGGAAAAATCAATGGACTACGAGGTCCTAGCAAAAAGCGAACTTGGCTTACAAAGAAGAAGACCATGGCTTAAAAACATTAAATAACAGATTAAATAAAATAACTTTTACTGAAACCACGAAATTTATTACACGTCAACCGGTTTCGCTTATCTCAAGCTTCATCAGGACGTATTTAAAACTGATCATAAATATACATAAAGATGGAGGTAGAATATAAAATTACACGTGAAAGAGAGATATATCAAGAGAGGCAGAATATAAAATTATAATCACACAAAGCGATTGTTATTTTGTTTAATATAATATGTTAAACCACAAAGTGATTGCTTTCTATGAAAATACATTATATTTTTTATTTATTATCTTAGTTTTATTAACCACTAATTGAGTTTAAAAAACATCTACCGGTTTCGAAAAATACCTTTTCCTTCTTCAGGATGTCATAACTAACTAAAAATTTAACATTGTTTCTTCACCAGAATCTATTTTTAAATTTAAAAAAAAAACAATTATTTAAAAAAATAAATTTAGTACCTAACTCAAATTGCTGCTCAATACAAATTTAGTCGAATAATTTTTAGGAAAAAATTTTAGAATAGGACTCGTAGTTAAAATTAGTTGGCTGTTTAGAATTTCCTGATTACTTTTACATGCTTTATTTATCTCCAACGATTCGAAATTATTTAATTTGTGACCTACACCGTTTATATGCAAAATTGACAATCCCAATTTTTTATCAAAACCATGACTATTTTCTATCAAATGATTAGCAAATTCTGAAAACCCACTATTGTTCAAACATCTCAAATGCTCCTTTACTCTTATATTAAATTTAAAAAAAGTTAATATTGCTAATTTTGAAAATACATTAGATAATAGTTAGGCCAAAAATCCGAATCTCTCTTATTCGCTAAGCATCCGTTGGCGGATAGCACTCGAAGAAGAAGATACGACGATTACGACAACTCCATTCTCTAAAAAATTTCAAATCTGATTAAAAATCAACTACCATTCTATCCTTTATGTCTTTCTCATCAACATTTCATTATTAATTTGCTCCGTATGTACTCGTTTCAGCTACATACATTCTGTTTAATTATTGAATTTCTTAGTTAATTAGTCTGCTTTAATTTCCTTCAGCGTCCTGTAATTAGTCAGGCAGTTTAGTTTTTAATCTTGCTGTTCGAGACTAACTCGGAAACAAAATAATGTTTCTAAAGATCATAACTATGAGATAGACGGTTTATGGTTTCATCATATTTCGTACTGAGAATATTGAAAATTGTATACGTTAGATATACGACGACTTATTTGTCATTATTCTTTAACATATTTACTAATATTTACAATATTAAAATAAAAAAGTTGTAAATATATTCAGATTTGAAAATTTCACATACAGTGAATACCTTTTTTTGCAACTAACATGCGAATTTTGTATTTTTTTTTTAAACTAGTGTTTAAACCCTACCCTAGGACGGACGCGAAAAACGAACACATGACTGTTTCGTAGTTAAAAATATTACAACAAAGTTGTTTACATAATTATATTCTTTATATATCACAAACAAATATGAAATCTATACATAAGAGATTACATTCGCTTTTAAAAACATTTCAGATTCAATTTCCCTTATTTTCTCACGTGTGAAGATAAAAAGCTTATTTTTTTTATTTTACTCGTTTAATTTACTCGGGCTCTTACAAGGCGAAACGATCTGAAGTAAATCAAACGAGTTGAATAAAAAAAACAAGTGTTTTATTTTCGCCAATGAGGTTATAGTACAAGAGTCGAAATAAATGCGGTGATTTGAAGCCTCAATGGTGATTTCACGAAATTCGTACGGACACGTCGATTAGTCATCTCTAGCCTTTCGCTGGTGACGCTTGGCTGTCATTATTAGAACAAAGTGCGCTTTTTAACCGTTTGAATGCTACGCGTCGCAAAAGCGCTGCGATCGTTTGTATCGGAAATTGCTTAGCACTTAAACGGTTAAGTGGTCTAATTAAACAAAATGGTAACTTGTGCTGTCAAACTGTGTTCATAAAACTCTAATATATTATTAAATGCATTAAGTGATATTGAATTTCATCTGTAAGAAGTATTTTTTAAAGTTTTTATTTTTGCTCATACGTTAATATCGGCACCTATCACAGAAACGCATTAAGTCTAAATTTTTAAATTAATTAATTACTAGAAATTAATATAAGAGTACATCATCGTGTTTAGGTGTAATGAAAATAAAGCAATTATTTTGATAAAAATAACTAATATACTTGAACTTCAAGCTTTTATTCAAGTTGAACTTCGTTAATTAGTCCAACAAATGGAATTGAATATATGTGTGAAAAAATTATAATATTATTGAAAAATATTAGAGATATAAGAAACATACAGATTTTGAATTGTTCTTCAGCAATAACAAAAATCAATAGCACAACTGAAAATTATAGACCGGAATTTATATAAAATGAATCAAATGAGGTAGACAGTGAAAATCTATCAGAATTCCTAGTTACAAATAATCTTTGATTTTCACATATATAATTATGGAATTATACTTATCTCGGATACAGTAAAGACTTATTTTTTATTTGAAATACGTCCATTAACCCCATCGAACATTTTTACTTAATTCGTAATTCATAAGAAATTGACACTTCAATCTAATGTCACAAAATCACAAAAAAATCATTTCTGCTGTATATTACGTTTTTAATTTATAAGTTTTGTAAGAAATATAACTTCGTCTGATTTTAAAATAGTGCTAAATAGAATCAAAGCATTGGTAATTACAAAGAAACGAAACAGGAAAATTGTTTGATTTTAGGTAAGTGTTAAATATAGTAAAACAAGTACTTAATAGTGGTCGATAAGAATAAAAGAGAATTAAATACATTTTACCGATTCAGTGGTACGAAAATGATATTATTTTAATGTGATGATAATAAATTCTTTAGCCCACCTCTCAGCTATACCAGGAGACAATTTTATAGTTTTTTAAAGTCGTTTTGAATTCCAAGTCCTACATTCTTTGTCAAGACTAGAATATGTGGACTCTCGATTTATTTTGGAATAATTGCTTATGTGGTTCGATCTTTGAGTGCGTTGAATTGAATTAACATAAGCGGTATCCCGATTTTCTGACTCATCGATCAGGGGGGGATATCCGAGTGGTCGTTTGTATGTAACAAACCATTCGTTTTTCTTTTTCAGTACTGTTTGCTTCAATACCGTGACTCGATCCCGTTAGCCCTCCAGGGTTAAATGAACCAAGACAAACATGAAGTATGCTATTTATGGGTCAGTATTATTTAGTAAATATTTCCGGACCGGAAATCGAACCCCAATAACGTGGTACACTGAACACAATTACAGCCACTAAGCAGGTGATCGCTTTATTAATAACTTATCGGTAAAATAATCGTGTTGCGCCCAGGGAAAAATTATAAT
Source organism: Eubasilissa regina (assembly GCA_022840565.1). Lineage (NCBI taxonomy): Eukaryota > Metazoa > Arthropoda > Insecta > Trichoptera > Phryganeidae > Eubasilissa > Eubasilissa regina. Next base: position 6,175,401 of record JAINEB010000029.1, on the reverse strand, counting down.
AAGATCGGCCAATCGTTTACCGAAACGTTTAAGTATGAAATATATATACAAACATACTTACGATTCGTTCTGGATAAAAAATAGAACTTAAAGAATATACACCTTTTTCATATACTAGTTGAAGTACCCGGCGTTGCCTGGGTTTTGTGCAGAAGGAAGAGGCTTTATTTAGGAGGATGGCGGTAGTTTTTTTTCGAAATCAGATGTCTACAGTAATTTTCCTCTTATTTTGAACGTCAAGTGTGCAAAATTTCATCAAGAAGTACCAAAATTATGCTTTAAGGAATGAGAAAGGGCGTTATATCATGTAGACAGTAACCTTCTTCTTGTTTTGAAGTCGACTGTGGAAAACAAAATTTTTTTGAAATTTCATCAAGCTCGGATAAAACTGTAGAATTGCATAAAAACAAATACACCTACCCACAGACACTCTTCTTTATATATACAGATAAATAAAACTCTTAATGTCCGTTTATCCCTTAATTCGAACATTTCATAGAATAGAAGTGTCAAATTCCTTTGTAAGTGATAATTTTTTTGAAAATAGTAAACAAATAAGTCTGTCGTCCGATATTTGAAGATTGTAACATTACGATACTGCTGCAAGGTGATTTAAATTAATATTTTATGTAGATAGGTAATCATTATTTTGAAGGATTAGAAGCCTAGGCTGAAACGCATATATTTTTTATTTAAAAATTTTCAAAATATCTGTCCACCCGAATGGACGCACACTCCAAATATGATATTTTCAATCTCCATTGATATCTTCTCAATACACAAACCCTTCTATTATTTGATACATTTCTCCCCGGCATCGATGCGAGTGCGCAATCCATCACGATGACTGTAGAAATCGCTAAATAAGATGATCCACGATTTCACGCTCCATCACTGTCGCGCACTCCTTCGGAAATATTGGTTTGTTGAAGAATGTGGCCGCGATGCGCGCACGACGGTGTTGTGGATGAAAAACAAACATTTCACCCAATGTAAACGGCACGAGCTATAAATAAATACTGGAACATTAAAAGTTCAATTTCACTAATTCTTTGAAGTACGAACAAACAATCAGCAAATAACAGCCAACGAACATGTCTTCCGTTAGTCTTTTGGTTTATTTTTTATATTCCCTGCGATACTTTTTATTTTCTTCATATTATTAATAACACATCATATGATTTATTTTCTTCATATTATTAATAACACATCATATGATTATTTTGTAAATTGAGTTAAGACACTGTATAATTCCACTATATTTTATTGTGTTAAATGAGAACCAGCTTTCCATGAGAGCGCCGCTTGCATATATACGGTCTTCGGTAAACATTGTAGATGCGCTACAATAACGCGCCAATCCGAACAGTATTCTGTATAAATATTTCGACCAGAGCTTGCAGGTATACATGCTGGTGAAGAACGATTTAAACAGGATATACATATAACATATGTATAGTCACGTGTGCCCAGTTAATATGTAATTGTGTGTGATAATAAAAATGTGTTTTTCTTCTCACGGAGGCCGTGACCAAACTACTCAAATGACGCTTTCTTATCTTTATTTACTATGCTTAGATCAGATATAATTCACTCTTAAATTCCTCTCGTTCCTGCGACAATTAACGTACATTGGATTTGATGACCGTATTGTCAAATAATGCGTGCGGTAATACGTACCCAGTTACTGATCGTCCCGTTAGTGTGATAATTAACATACCCGAGATTTTATGACCCTACTCTGTCCCTACGGCAATAAACATAACCGGGATTTGATTATTATTACGTCACAATCTTAATTAATCTATCCGGATAGAAAATATGATGTGTTACATCGACCGTTAATAAACTCGACACATTAATACAGTATGAATGTTGAAAGACATCACTACATAAACAGATCCCGCCCCATACGCGGCACACATTAGACAAATATGAATTTATGCCTAATAAAAAAATTTGCGGTTAATTTCTTAACTTCCAACCATATTTGACGTGAGAAATACTGAGGGAAGGCTTTAAGGGAGTCGACATTGAAAATATGACAAATATTGTCCACAGGTTGTGAAATGATATAATCAAATATATGACGTTAAAATCGTGTTCAGTCCTGTCACTGCAAGGTCGAAAAGTGCACGTGGCTCGGCGTGACGTGCAAAGTGTAGCTTCAGTGTTTTTTAAATTGATGTATTGCCGCGTTTTACACAAAAAAGGTTTTTTACAAGAATATTGAAAACAGATATCTTAATCTGGACAATAATAACCGGTATTTGTAGCTAATACCGGAAGCTGAAAATCACCCGCAAAATATTTAGTTTTTTTAGACTTAAAATACTTTATTGAATGTAGTAAAAAAAATAGTGGAAATTGTTTGATGTTTTAACTCTCACAGAGTATTTTTTAACGAGAATTTTCTTTATTAATTTAAAAAATTTGACGTTTGAAATTTGAGTTTTTGGTACCCTAAAGGTTAATTGTTTATTTTAATCAAAGATGCTGAAAACCATAGCCAAAATATTTGGTTAATTTTATACTTGAAATACTAAAGTATTTTTACTAATTATAAACAATAAATTTAATGAAACTTACATTATCGAACGTGTCAACTTGCACGCGTCATTTAAATGGCAATATTTTTCTTCTTTAACCTGAGCGTGTCTTTATCCCGAACCTCTCTTGCTTGTTGACACGGCAGCCACCTCTTTATGCATCAGAATTGGAGTAACGTGGGTCCCTGCCGGGGCTGGTCGGGAACAACGTGTGGTGTGGAGCCTAATGTTTGCCGTGTAATGAAAAGAGCAAACATTGGTTGATTCAATTCGAATCCTATATCTACGTCAGATACTACGTGAAGATTCAGAGTACACGTAACTTCACAATGACGCACCCACAAATAAAGCTCGCACCCGGATAATGTACATTAACTACGTGATTTTTCGCTTTTACGAAATTTTCCATATTATGAATGTTTGTCGGGAATGAGTTGTATGTGACATGATGAATGATAATACTGGGTGAATATTATGTTCCAGGTCGGTTTTGTTTGATTGCCATTTTGGTTTGGCAGATATTTGTCAGTTCAAATTTAGTAATCGTAGAGAGTAGTTGATTACAATTTATAATAAAGTATCTTAATGCCTCAATTAAAACATTTTATATAAATAATATTGGCAATGCTGTAACCCTTAAAAAACTTGGAAAACTTCTCGTTTGCCGAAATGGGTCGATTGGGTTTCAACAGAACTGCCCTCCTCGATCACATGATTTGTTGGGTTCCGACTATTTTCCGTGAGGGTATTTGAAAAGAAAGGTCTATGCCATTCCGATGCCACAGGACAATATTCGAAATGAAATTGCTGAAATAACAAGCAAAGTGTGCGAGAATGTTATAAAAATATGGTTAAAAGACGACCAGTTGGCCAATATCATATTTTATACATAATTGTAATAAACAAAATATTCGATAAATAAAAATTAAATTGTACAATTCTATTTCATTATATAGTTATTTGAAAAAAACATCGGCCTGGAACATAATATTCATAATGTATTAGGATTAATTCAAGTCGGTTTACCATTCGTGTAAGTATCGCGATGTCTATCTTGGTTATTGTGTGAGATGATTGACAGTATCACAGTGCAGGTAAATTGAATGGAAATACGCACTTACGTTTTTACACTGAATTTATTCAAAAATATTACAAAGAATCTAAAGTTGGAATTTACTTATCGAGAATTCCATGGTGGAAGGCAGAGTCCGAAGCATATGCAATCCATATGAAATCCAGTATAGTTTAATTTTTCATTTTCTTTAGTTTTCTGACGATATCGTGAACAATATATTTTGGATCCTTAATCGTATATAATTTTTTTAAAGGTAAACCTTTTATTACATTACATATACATTATAATTTTTAATATTTGCCAAACTGCAGAACAGTTTTATGGCGAGGATTGCCCTTCACATAGTAATTAAACAGTTTTTATTATAAAACATTTATAAAAAATTTAAATATTCAGCAAAGAAAACAAAAATTGTATGAAAATGTCTTCTTTCACTTTATATTTAATATTTTTTAATAAATTTTTATTGATTTTATTTAATATTCATGGCACAACATATTCTCTCGTATAAGTATGCATTGTATCCAAGGGATTTTAAGCATTCGCTACCACAGTAACTGTTATTTTATAACGATTTATAAATACTGAAGATTAATAACTATATTCTAATTTTAGATTCGTATAAAATGGAATGATATTTATTTAAGCGGTAGATGATTGACGGCAACCCGCACAACGTAATCGTTCGTATAACCAACATTGTTTGAAGATTCCGACCAATTGTGAACGCGGCTTAAGATGTGTTCGGTTCTGTCAACACGCCAGTGTACACAGCCTTCGAATTATAGAGGGAATATATAATGTGAATACTGACGTGATCGGTACCTGACTTTTTCCATAAAACAAGTCACGATCGTAGTTTATTACATTTTTTAACATACGTATGGGATAGATTTTCAGTAGTATTATTCGCGTGTTTATTATACTATAATAAAATTGTTTGCTTTGAAGAAAATATATAATAGTTTCATTAGGTATATTTATTTAATTAATGAAGGGGATTTTAATAGTGTAATTAATCATAATACATTGTATGAAAATCCACATATATGTTCAGGCAAAGCAGTAATGAAGTACATAATATAAGGTAATATAATATTAATAGAAGGTAAAAAATGATGGAAAAAAAGGTTAAAACTATTGTTGTGGTAAAGGAAGAGCAAGATGTGTTTGTAGGTAGAATGATTAATTAAAATTGACAATTAAATAGTGGTTCATAAAAAAAAATTGTAGGTGGAGATTGTAGTGAAATATGTTTTTTATACGTTTTATATATTTTACCTTAGTGCCTGATACTTATATTTCAACATACATTAAAGTGTATTATTTTGACGAATGAGAATTGGTTGTATAGTTTACTCAACACAAAATATTCCATCTTTTTTCTTCTGTTAGGTTATTCACCTTTAGGTTATTCAGGAGAAATAAATCAAAATCTTACATATATTTTATAATGTCTATATATTTGTATATCTATTGGGGAATATATGGTTCCAGATTAAGTTAATAGAAGCTTCATGAAGTTTTTAAGTGAATTTAAAGGGTCTTGATGTTAAAATTATTTTATTAAAAAGAACATTCTTATTTTGAAGTTGTAATTATTCAGAACATAGGTCTGTAAAATTTAAAAAAAATATTAATTAAATGTAATAATATATACATATAAAATCTATTTTATCGAAAAATATTTTTTTTGCTACCGGGATTCGAACCTGGATTTCTTCCTATCCGGGGAACGTGCATTAAAATAATTTAACTGTGCAATGCCAGTTATGTTTCCTTGTTGACTCTAAATAACGTGTTTGTTTGGTCTGTTATCTAGAGTTAGGATATTCGCTTAGTGTTAAGTGGTTATGGGTTAGAGCCTTCGAAATTAAGGCTCAATTGGTGATCGTAGGGGATTATAGAACAAGCCTAGTTTGAAAGTAGTAAGAATATTGATTTAAAAAAAAAAGAGGATTTTGTTCAAAATTGAATGTACATGCACAGCTCTATATAATTTTTTTTTTTTTATCTTCTTTTTCTTCTTTCACTTTCAAGCCCTGTGGATCATATCAGTCTTGGCCTCCTGGATATTTCGTCTTCATATGCTTTGATATTTGATGACTGAATTCCAATTCGGAATCTGTAGCAGTCTTTCCTTATACCGTTCTCCCAGTGGAGTGTCCACCTGGGTGTCCATTAAGGATTTTTTTTGGAATCTCTTGATGTGGCTCACCCACTTAAGTCCCTATAGTTTCATGTAGCTGTAGTTTGGGGATGGGATACGTATTATATAATTGGTCATTGTATCATATTCTTCAAACTGTTCCTTCCTGCACAGGTCTATAAACTTCTTAAAACTATCCAACGTTTATCCCAGTTTGACTGCGTTTATGAATTAAAGAGGACATAAAAATGAGGATATCTGGTTGTGGATAACGAACGCTTAAGATATGAGGATACTAATTGCAAAGTCTGCAACGTCTATTTTTATTTTTTTTATAACTTTTAATTCAGTTTTATTTACGTACAGCTTTTAAGTATTGTGTTAATTTATGAACAATCAAACTTAGCACTTTTGGATGTTATTTTTTCTTCTTCTACGATACTACATGTAGTGCTCTCCACTGACTTCTATCCCTGGCCATTATTGTCCAGTTCTCAGACCCTCCTATCGTACTTTAGTTCTCATTCACACAATCGCTTCCAATGAAGTATCCCTTTGGTCATGACCATCCAGCATTCTTTGATGGAAATTGATTATTGATATCGGTGTTAGATGCAAAATCAGTGGCTTTTGCCCGTCGCGATTTAAATTAAGATTTGACTACTCAGTCAGTGCGCTCTGAAATTTAAATTCCCCCTTGTATGAAAACTAGCTTATTTTTAAAATAAAGTGTTGCATTTATTTTTTGTTTTAAACCAGATTATAGCGGTTGTCATTCGTACTGAGAAATGCATTAATAAATATGTTTTTCTTCAAGTTATTATCAGTTTTTTGTGTTTTTCTACAAATTAAAAAAAAATGTCTGTGATTGCAACTAGTACTCTTCATATTTCCTCTCTACCTTCACCGACGTATTATTGCGTGACGGTATGCTAGCCGGTTTTGCGTGAATACTTCGTGTACGAAAGATTCAGTAATATCCTTGTTTGTGAAATAATTTTTGTGACAGTTATAGCGTGCAAAAGAGAAAAGGAGTGAAAGATAATCTGTTTGGACCGTCGCTATTATGGTCCATAACATTTTGTTAAACCGAGCCATTAACATTTTTCAACCATTATGAACTTTCGTAGCAGTATTTTTTTTTTGTATTAAAGATTTCTATTTACATTAATGTGGAGAAAGTAACAATCTATTTTATCATCCCTATGAAAAGGCGGAATCCCTTTTCATCCTTGCCAAATAATGACGGAGCAAAGATTGAAGAAAGCTTTAGTAGAATGCAAATCATTATGAATAAGGTAAAGATAAGGTCGCTTAGTTGGTAGTTAGTGTGAATTTACACTGATTGAGCTGGGATGAAGGTCGAAGTTATTACTTATGAAATTGTGCGGATAATGGAATTAGATTTAGATGTGTTGTTTCAAATCAATGTAGATGTACGTATATATATATATATATATATATATATATATATATACTTACTTACTTACCATCACGCCGTTTCCCCGTGGGGGTAGGCAGAGAGGATAGAGTGCCACACTCTTCTGTCCTGACACACAATTCTTGCCTTATCCAAATTCATACATCTTCTCATACAAGCTCGCCGATTGTTGAGGCTTCTAACAGAAACATCCTCCATTATCTGGTTTACCTGGTCATGCCAAGTCTTCCGCGGACGTCCTCTATTTCTGGTGCCATCAACACTTGCATCATATATCTTTCTTACCATTCTCTCCTCATTCATCCGTTCCATATGACCGAACCACCTAAGTGATCCCTTTTTAATCTTACTCACTATACTAACATCAGCTATACATTCTTTCCTTATTTCTTCATTCTTTACTCTGTCATAAATAGATTTGCCACAAATACGTCTAAGTGATCTCATTTCCACTGCATTCGGTCTACTTTCGTTTTCGTTTTCGTCAAAGGGATGGTTTTGCTTTTGAATCTCTGATATATATATGTACGATTTTTTGTTGGATGAAAGCTTCCTCATGATTCTGGAATTTTCTTCGGTCCTCTGTTAATCAGCCATGTCAATCTTACCACTCGTTCAATTATTTTTTTTTGCCGTAACTCTTTCACCTATCGACCTTCTTTGACCTATCGACCTTGAGCATCATGGTCTTCTATTCTGCTTTCATAACGCGAACTGCTTGCGTCCATTCTTCGCAATCTAGGCCCGTGTTTATTAACGTGTAGGTAGCGAGACTCCGGTCATGTCCGGTCATCTAATTGGAGATCCACCTCTCGCCCTCCGTCTTTGTACGTTCCTCATTATCACTAATTTCTCCAGGCTGTCTTCGTCATAGCAACATGCCCAAAGAAATGATTATTTTCCTTTATGTTGTAGAAAGCCTTTCTTCAGTTCCTGAAGAGTAGAGGCATTCGTTCGCCAACGCCAACACCACATCTAGTAGGCGTCGAGCATGTTTCATTGTTGCCTTCTCAGGGTTCATGTTTTGACTCTACAGATCTATGGAGAAGAATATAAATATCAGTAGGTTGCGTGTTCAAATCACGTCGGGGTCACCAGTGTAGGAGTTAAGGTGTGTGCGGTAAAGTTATTCAAACTATGATTGAGATTGTGTCAGAAGGTTAAGATGCTGTGAGATAGAAAAGCTCCTAACTTCTCATCTCACACGTGTTGGTTATGAGTTCAGTGTTGTAACTAGAACACGGTATATAAATAAAATAATACTTTTTTCAAAGGTTTCGTTTATTGAGGTGATGATTAATACAATTTTAAACGCGCGGTTGAACTCTGGAGTGGCTCACTGGAGATGCTAGTATTCGGACGGCCTGCGGAGAAGTGAAGTTCGTTGCTTGAGCAGTAACCGTCTCTGGTGCTAATGGTTATTTGCTGGCGTTCATTGGTCACTCTGGTTCGGGACCTAATGGTTGATTGGTAAGGCCTTACCCGGTCATGTCTTCGGGCGCGAGTAAGGTAACCACAATGGCATTACCTCTCAACTACCACACTTTTAATCATAGCAAGGTGCATTTCTTTTTAAGTTATATTCATTATTCTTTTGTCAACTCTAGAACTGGCTTTAATAAATTATATATTAATATATTTGGGTCACTCGAGAGGGTAAAAGGAAAAAATTATTAAGTACTGTTATTTGTCGTTTTTAAAAATAATGTATATGAAATGCCCAAGGGAAGAAACCCATAATATTCACAAATAAAAAAAATAATTATAAAAGCAATTTAAAAGGTAAACATTTCATATTTGGTAGACATTAAAAAAAAAGATTTTAATTAATTATTTATTGACCTTGCGAATATTACTTCAGGGATTTGATAATATTAATAAATATTACAACTGTCATTGACCCATTAAAATAATGTGTTTCGGCAAGTTAGGCAATAAATATAACAAAAACCAAAAATAATTGCAGTGTTTTTGAATTTCCCAGTGCATAAATTCAGTGAGATTCGTTCAAAATGGTGTTGTGATCCGAATTTAAAATTCAAATTTGAACATCGAACCGCGTTCAAGATGGCGGCCTCGCGGAATGGCAGTTGGGCGCGCTTTTTCGTGTTTTCCCGCGTGTTTTTCTGTGTCGCCTCCCTATTGGCTGGCGTGAACGGATTCGCCGCAGGAAATGAGTATCACTACCAGCCCCAGGCGCAGGAAATACTTCTGGCAGAATCAGGTATGTCGATCAGGATGTTTGGAGCGATTCGATGATATTTAACACTATTTTATGAGCACCTTCTAGAACGCTGAGCAGTTAAGAGCAAGTAAAAATATCAATCGGCCAAAAAAGGTGGTTATCAAAAATGATAACATCTTCATGGCTGTATGCATTAGGAGAAAGTAAAATATTACAATAGATATAAAACATGCTGAGTTTTGATTTCTGAAAAAAAAGTTCTATATAATGGTTGATATTATCAAGATTTCCCCTAACGGAATACTGATATGTCAAATATTTTTTGAAATGTTTTTCCAAAATACATAAATAGGTCAGTAGAATGTTTTAATATTTATGTTATTGTTTACGCGTTTTATACTTCGATGGGTAAGCTTGGTATTATGGTTTGAATATGTGCATTCCATTTATGTGAATTTAAAACAGGGATATAAGCGAAACTGATTCTGTTTAGAGACGCTTTCGGAGTCGGTCTTATATTTTACGGCGGTGATATTAAAAAAAACAATGTATTTTTCGGATTATCGGTTGTGATACAGTTACGGAGGCTGGCCAGCCGAGTTTTTAGAAGATTCAAGGCAGTATGGAGAGCGGCTATCTGTAGAAGAATCGGGGAGTAACCGGCCTATTTCGCTAAGGTTGGTGTATTTTCATTTACATAGGTTGAGTGAATATATTCAACAAACCAATTAGAAAACCCAGGAATAGCTATCGAAGGTAATTATGGCAACAGTTATCAATAAAAAAAGTAGTTTTAAATCATGTATAAATTAGGCATTATTCATTTACACCACTGTATACTGAATTTACATATTCACCTTCATTCCAAATTCATTTTTATTTCGTTCCAAAATATATAAAAGAAATATAAAATTATTGGCTTTTAAAAATGTAATAATAGATATATCGTTTATAAAATACTACATATCGTAATAATAAATGGTTAACGGTGTGTAATGGTAACGCATTTCCCCGGCAGGGAAAAGTTGCGTGGTGGTAACCAAATATTTTTACGATACATAGATTGTTTCCGTGTCTCCTTCTAAATGATTCATCAAATTTGATTTAAACATAACAAAAATATATTCAAAAATTCAACTCTACAATAAAATGTATTTCAAGGAGAATGTTTTTATTTCCGGTAGCAATTAAATATTTTTTCTATAGATACATTTTTCTGAATATCTTTCTGATTATTAGGGAGAGCACATTCTTATTGTGAAGTTGTAATTATTCAGAACAGACGGTCTATGATGTTTTTAATACAAATTAAATAAGAAAGATATACATTATATAAAATCAATTTTATCGAAAAATACTGTTGTTGCTACCGGGATTCGAACTTGGATCTCTTCCAATCCTTGCATTAACCGTGTATGCTATAGCACTACAGTGAAATAACGACAAATTTTCGAACTTGTATGTTACACTTTTCAAATTAATACATCTACCATTCCATTATCGAAAATTTGTCGTTAATTCACTGTCGTGCTATAGTATAATCTCTCAATGCACGTTCCCCGGATTGGAAGAGATCCAGGTTCGAATCCCGGTAGCAATAACAATATTTTTCGATAAAATTGATTTTCTATGTATATCTTTCTAATTAATACATTTAATTTGTATTAAAATCTTTCTGATTGATTCATCAATTTAATTTGTGCTAAAATATGTTGTCATTTAAAAAAATGCTGTCGTACGTTATCCATTTTTTCACGCATTTATAAATCTAAATTTACCTATTACTTGTATATTGTGATCAAAATACACAGCCATGAAGATATTACTAGAGCCAGGTACCTTTAACAGATTTTTGAATGTGTTCCCCACCAAGACTAATGCAGAGCAGCATAATCAGCGTTTTCTAAAGTGAGTTTACACTTCTCGAGTGATTAATGAAATTCGTTACACTTAGTTCGTTAACGTGAAATTCGTCGTGTATACTGAAAATCGTTTGGCAAACAATTTACTCTCTCGCTTTATTTTTGTGTACCGGGTGCCCGGTGCGTCCTTGATCAATTTCGAGAATAATATTAAATAATTAATTGACAGAAAAATAACTACTAAACTGCTTTGTTTGATAGACGGTAGAACCCAGCATGAACAAGTTGGTAAATGCAGGGAACACAATTTTTCAGTAGCGACAAAAAACCATTGTATATATGGGTTTGTGAAGCCATCCAACTATCTGTATTAACTTAATAAATTATGGTGATGCAATTCAACTACTACTCCTTGTGCATTTTGTCCTTCCAATATAAACCTTAATATACCTTTCCCACTCTGGATCCTAAGGGATTTCGTCGACAGGGGAACAGATTGCATTTCCACATGAAACGGTCAACATCTGTGTTTCTTTTAACGTTCGAGAGTAGCCACGAAAAAGAAGCGGTGTTCTGCAGTATTCGTAGTGTAGTGATATCTCCGTTCTTAATTACAAAAGTGCGAGTCAACTGGAGGTGAAAATTGACGTCCAACCCAGAACTGAGATCAAGGTATGCTAGATCCATTTGTCAAAATTCTTTTCTTATTCCAATTCGGATATCCTCATCTAACTATTAATTTAATCGATACAGTTCACGGTGTGTTTTTCCACCAAATAAATTTTAAACAACATTTTATCATAATACTACTACAATAATGATAAAAATGGTTCTTACAACCTTTGTTGTTTACACTTCAGTTATTTCAACCTAGGACGACAGATTTCCATAACTAATTATTATAAATTATTCGCAGAACAAAGTGCAAAGGTTGCGTGTTCATATCGCGTCGGGGTCACCAGTTTGTGGGGGTTGTTTAGCGGTGAGAATGAAACGTGGATTTGTGTATTGTCGTTTATTAAGTCATATATTTGATAGTGATTTTCAACTGTATCTAAATCGGAAAGTATTCAATCAATGCATACTTCACGAATATTGCAAGGGGCATGGAAAGATGTATGTTGAGCATTACACTAGACCACAAGAGGGCGATGTACTTTTCTAAATCTAAATGAACTCATGAAATCATCAAACTCTATCATACGTGGTTACGGAGGGAAGGCTGGGTGTTTCGTATTCGTATTAACATGCTTTTGAGGCAGTTCCCTGATGTTTGATCCCCGGACTAAAATGTTAAAACAATAAATTAAAAATGGTTTATCACAATTTGTAAAAATAATAATATTTAATATAATAACGTTTTATTGTAAATATGAAAACATTCTTAATTATCTGGTGCAATTCTTAATTTCGTAAGAGAAAAATATTTGTATAAATTTGCTTCCACCCTATTTACAACATTCACGGGTGTTGATATTTATGAATATAAATAGGTACTTGAGGTTTGGGGGATCAATCGTTGGGGGGATCAATTGGTAGAAAGATCAGCTGTCCGAGGAATCAAGTGTCCGAGGGATCAACTGTCGGGGGATCAAACGCCTTTGCACCTTGCACCTTTTGGGGCGCTTTAATATCGGCCTATTGTCATACGTCCGCGTCCATTTTCCCACTTCTTCGACTCTATGTCTACTGCTCGTCCCCAGTTTGAGTTTGGCTTTTGAACCTATTGTGTGGTCACTCAGTCAATATTGGAATTTGACTTGGACAACTGCGATATCGTTCGCGTTGTGGACCAGTCTTCTTCTGTGCTGTGTGGCACTGTTTGAGCGTCGATTTGTGGATGATTGTTTTGTTTTTTTGTGGGTTAAATCACCTTCTCCATTTAGGAGCGGAGATCATTGAACATTGCATTGTGCGGTTTTTGACGGCGACTACAGGGAGTTCGGATACGTCATACTTGAGGTAAGGGAAATATTTCCTCCACATCAATATTTTATTGATTCTAAATTACTTTTTTTAAAATAGAGATGGCTGGACGATATACGTGTCACCTCATTATTCTTACTATTTTCAAACTAATCTAAACGCTTGTGCTATGAAAATAAGACCAACTTGGTGATCTTCTGAAATGAGGCTCGAATCCCTGACCACTGGATCACTAGGTCAGTGTCTTAACCACAGAGCCAACAAGCACGTCTAATTTTATATTGAATATAAAAATTAAAAGGATTCGTAGTTAGAGTGGCAAAACTATTGTTTGTTAGATGATTTGGGGCCTGAAGCAAAGATGACGTGATGTTGTAAAAACTTCATTATCAGTTATTATTATATATGCTATAAATATATAATATTATTGATGGGATGGTTTAATATTGCGTTTATAAGAGGGAAGCATATTTTATGAAATTACTCGACTTCACAGTATGAACCGTACATTGGAGTTCTTGAACCTTCTCAAATCCACAGCTGTGTACGTAAAACTGCGTACTTCGGAGCATCATTTTTGATAGATAGTGCTGTTAAAATGGTAGAAAATCGTAACATTTCCTGTTTTTACATTCTTTCCGGATGTCCCCCAAGGTTTCTGCTAATGTTTTCCTTCTTTCTAAGCCTTTAACAGAGGAGGTGCACTTAATGTAGAAGGAAATCTGTCATCGGAGACTTCAACCCTCATCCGGGGGTCTTTTGAAAAAAAACTTTGTTGTTTTTTTACGTCTTGGCTAAGGTTGAAGCAGTTGGCAGTGTTCAACGTCTACCTATTTATTTGACATAAATAATAATTGTTATGATTTGGCTAAAAAATGCACACTTTTTAATTTTAATGAAATTACATTTTCTGATCGTGAAGTTACAATATTTCAGATTGTTTGATCTTTATAAGTTATTCATGGATCGCCGGTCGTCGTGCGTATGCAAGTGAATAAGACATATAATGATTCCTTTCCGTTACCTCCCTTTTCCCCCACCTATACCCAAAAAACGAACTTTTCTGTAGTTTTTGTTGTCTACGGTTTTGGACCAGTTGAAAGTTGAAATTTGACAGTAATTGTTTACCATTGGGTGTGTTAACTGCCGCCAACTTCTTTCTGCCGTGTGAGAACGAATTGTTGGCTTGTAAGGTATTGTCGTGTTGAGCTGATAGTGTACTGTTTGTGTGTAATCGGTTCCTCGCTACCGCGCGTACCGATTAGTGCTTTCATCTTGCTATTGTGCATAGTACGTGTCATCCCACTTCGCGCTATCACTGAAGTGTGATTTACTGGAGACAGAAGTCCTGGGGATCCAGTGGAAAAAGAAAATCCAGATACCTAAATGAGCTTTTCTCAGGTGGGTCGTATTACTACCTGGTTCTGGTTAGTCCTTCAGCCTTCTTCCAAATTCTTTCCACCCTTACTGTATCCCGTATCCCAATCCAGCTTATTTTTAGAACCCGTCTAGATTCACATCTCTCAACCTTTTAAATGCCATGAGCGTATTAACACGCCAAACTTTGTATGTCACGCCAAGCTATAAGCGTGTTAACACGCACTTTTGGAACTTGCAAACGTGGGTGCAAACCATGCTCATCTTAGGGTGGGAAATGGCCTCCTCCACAAGTGCTCTCCACCAACTCCTATCCCTGGCCATTCTTGTCCAGTTCTCAGATCCTTCCAGATTCTTCTTTAGCCTGCCTCTAGATTGCTTCCACTGGGGTATCCACTTGTTTATGGTCGTTGGTGTCCTGTCATCAAATGTACATACTCGCTACACTAAAATACTTTTACTGATATAAACAATATTATCAGCAAATATCGCACCCTCACTTACCCGCACAAAGATTTTATTTGTTTCCAGCACCAAAAATATACAAAAGTTTAAATTCAGATAGTCTCACATATTTTTCAAGAATAGTGCAGTTCTGGCTCCACGAAATGGGGAGAAATTACTAACTTTTAAAAGTCTATACTTGAGATTAAATGTGCTACGGCAGATCCAATATATTGAATAGTGCATTTTCTATTTTTCTCTGTAGTTGTGTTAGTATATTATTTAACTGATCTTTTTTTAATCTTTTTATATTGAACATTACAATTTTACATAAGTTCACTTCATATTTGTATATTATTTATTCTTACTTTACTCACTCTTTTTTATTTTTGATACATTGAACATTGCATTTACTTTATCTAATTGCATCTTCTTATACTCTTTATATATATATTTTTTGTACATTGAACATTACTACTATACTGAAAAGGACTGTCTGCTATAATAGAGTGTGCTACTAGTGTAGCAGGCAGGGTACCCAAATATATGTCTTACTTTGTTGCCATGTTTTATCATATTAAAACAACAATATAACACTCTGTACTATGAAACAAAAATTGATTATTAATTTATTATTATTATGAGAACTAATGAGAAAAAATAAGGTAGATGGCTTTTTCAAATAATGGAACGATTAAATGTATTAATATCAAAAAGGTAACATATAGGTTCGAAAATTTATCGCTAAAAATATCGTCGCTGTGGCATAGTTGGATAATACACCTTCCCCGGTTTGGAAAGAGATCCAGGTTCGAATCCCGGTGGCGCGACAACAATATTTTTCGATGAAATTGATTTTATATGTATATATGTTGCACAATATTTTTTTCATGCGGTAGATCGTGGCTTAATCTTACTCTTACACGACGTGTTTATTAGTGATCCAGTGGTCGGGGGTTCGAGCCTCATTTCAGGAGACCAGCAAGACATATCAATAGCATAGCACAAGCGTTTAGCTTAGTTTGATAATAGTAAGAATATTGATGTGACACGTATTCTGTGTACGCAAAAATTATGTGTATATAAAATTACAGGGAATTGTACTCTAGAAAATAAACCTCCAACTGTTAAATCTGAGTTACCAATCACTGTCACAAGGGTATACCATCATTAATACTTATACCTATAAAGACGGTATCAAGGAAAAATCTTATCCTATTTTGGTCATATTGTTTTTCTTTTCCTCTCGCCTTAATTCTGATTTAAAAAAATATAAAGTATATTTAATAAATACGGGAGGCCGTCGCCTCGGTGAAAAATCTCAATCTTATTATTTTTTATCGGTTCCTTATTATCCCGAAACGAGATGCCTCCTCCGCGAGCGTCCCTTGTTACTTAAGCCCGACAGTAATCTTCAGTTAATGGTTACCCAATTTACTACGGCGACATCATTATATCCGATGCGGGGTCCTGATTGGTCCTTAATTCATTCCATTAACAGGCAAATGTGTGGAATTAACATATTCTTGTGGTAACGATATTGGATTTAAATTTTCCTAAACGCTTGTAAGGCGATTGTTACAAATTAGGATAATTGCGAGGTGAAGTATTGGGGCTTATTAAAACGTGCGCTTGAACGGGTTTCGGATCCGTAAATGGATATGATCTCTGATAAACTATACTTGTTTGTGACCTCACCAATAGTGTAGTGGGACCAGGGCGGCGCCCTGTCACGGAACCTACTTTTCAAATATATTTAAAACATATTTCGATACAAAACATTCAAATATCTTTCAGCAAAAAAAAATATTTAAGACCGGAGTATTTTTAAAATGTGAAAGTCATTACGAAGAAATTTATAGGTTTTTTTTTTGTTAAGAATTTGATCATCTAGGCGCGCGGCGGTATTCCATTCTTTCAACCATTGACCACATGCACTTGAAGACAGATGAAATATGTAAACTCAATTTAAATAAACAGTCATCGCTAAATTTACATGTGCATTCGATATTTTTATTTTATATACCATATACATAGTTTTAGCGTTTATAAAAGCAAATTTGGGGGGGAGGGGTGAAAATCAAATACCGCCCTGTCCATTTTTAAAAGCAATCCACTCCATATTATGGAGAATCTCAAATACTAAACAAATATTAGATATCTCATAGAGACGAAACTATTTTTTATTGATGAAAAATTATGGATGTATGGGTAATTACAGGGCTTATGACCTGTCTTCGGCTTGCTTAAGTGATCACTTTACACAATGTAACGTTCACCATTCCACCCAATCGACCTACATATCTATCAAATTTTTGAATGTTGTATATATGTTAATATGTGGAATCACTTTGAATACCACTACACATAACATGTAACATATATTCTGTTTCAGGGAAAATGAATATCAAATTTAGTCCATAGATAGCGATAGTATCTTTGAAGGTGAAAATCCAGTAATTGTGTGTTCTTGGACATATTCAAATATTGTTAATCTCAAATACTTTTGGGTTAAATCCGATAATATAATGATGAATTTGAGATTATAATATATATAATATAATAGCTTGAATGGCTTGTTATAAATTGCTGCAATCATAGGTTATTTTGTTGATTTTTCCAGGACGTCTTTGCTTCTGAACCCCTAAATTATTCGTCATTCACAACATTAGTGCATAGGTCATATTTTTATCTTATATACAATAAGAGACATCTGTAATACTCCAAAGAGGTTAAATAAACAAGAGTGGAAGTCTGCGCGGTGATTTGATGCCCGAGCGGTAACGACATCGTATTAGCGTACGTTGATTAGCCATCAGCAAAAGAAAGTGATTTTTAAGTGGTCATTCAAAATGGCGATTTGCGCTGTTAATATTGTTCATCAAACACTAACTTGACTCTCTTTACCGTCGACTTTGATGTTATGCTGAATTAATTTCTTGTTTATTTAACTACATTGGTAACAAATACAATATTGTTCATCAAACGCTAACTTGACTCTCTTCACCGTCAACTTTGATGTTATGTTGAATTAATTTCTTGTTTATTTAACTACATTGGTAACAAATACAAAGATAACCGCAGTCCCCAGATTGCATTCTTTGGGGAATATGAATACGTAGATTTTTGCTGTAGTTTTAAGTTTTTATAAGACTATATTATTACAATTTTTTGTGTCTCAACTCAATGATGACGGACAAATTGCTTTACTTCACATTTTATATATATTTTAATTTTGATTATGAAAATCTATGCTAATATTATATAATTTTTTTCTTTGTGTATTGCACTTCTGATGGAATTTTCTATTATTTTACAAATTATGTTAATGTTTGAATAGGGTGTGTATAGTAATAATAAATACGTGATGTAGGACTATAAACAGTTTACGTGTAAAGCGCCCTTGAGTGAAGATGTATCTGTAATTATCTAAAATACTTATTTATATAAATATAATTAGAAATACTAATTTAATGTATTAATTATAAAAATATAACTATAAAATCAATTTTGTCGACAAATATTGTTTTTGCGCTACCGGGATTCGAACCTGTATCTCTATTTCTAATTCGGGGAATTTCCAAAGGTATTTGAAATTCCGTAAAAACAATATAGATGGTTTTCAAATAATGGAACAACAGATTTATTAATTTGAAAAAGTGTATCATATAGGTTCGAAAATTTGTCATGAAAAATACTGGCGCTATTATAACAGGTACTGTACTTCCCCGGGCTGGAAATAGAGATCCAGGTTGGAATCCCGGTAGCCCAAAAAAATATTTTTCGACAAAATTGATTTTATATGTAGTATTTGAAACATCACAAAATAATTACAACTTCACAATAAGAAAGTACGTTCTCCTTAATAAAATATAATTTGAATAACAATAATAATAGAATTAAAAATAATGTATTAGTATAAGAAATTATGTATTATAAAGTGATCACTTAAGTCAGCCGAAGACAGATCGTAAACGTTGTAATTACCCCATACTTTCATATATTTTCCGTTAAATATAATATGAAATAGCTTTGTCTCTATGAGATATCTGATATTTGTTTGATTACTATATTATTTTAACTAACTAATAATAGCAAATAATATTTTACTTTCCTTATAGAAATATAAAATTTGCTTCTCTTGATTTATGGACCATATTCTTTAAGTCTGTCAACTACAACATTTTTTATATAATAGCAGATACCACAGTGAAAACTACCTTTGTAAGAGAGACCTTCGGTGTAGAGGACCTGCTTCTATATCAATACATATACGAGTATAAGATCTCAAACGAGGCACAAGTCACAAAAATAAAAATATGTTTATAAAAATTAGACTTGTAAATTTCTCTGCCTGACCCGAATGGAGGGAACTCGATATTCAAACTTGGAGACACCTGCAAGTGACAGGGGGAAATAAAAAATATGTATTGGAAAAAATTGGCACTACTACCCTTTAACGGCATAGTTGACTGTGAATGTATGTGTGTGTAAATATATATATGTTGATTACATCGGTGTCATAACTTTGGAAGTGGGTTGAACTTATCGTCATGACTGGGTGACCTTAATTCAATAGAGTGAAGTATTAACAAGCCCGGTGACACGCTGATACTGACAGGCGTGAAGTTTGTTATACACACCCGGTACGCGGCGCGGGTCCATAGTGATGCACGAGCAGAATAAATTAAGTTTTGAATTACGTTTGAAGAAAACTTTACTACGCTTCTGCATTCTACGTTTCATTGTATTATTAGAGTTCTTTCTGTGCACAGTAAGTAATATCGTCGAGCTGTTTCCTAATTAAAATACTGCAAACTTTTTCCTTTCTTTTATTTAATATATATTTGCTCAGGGTTGAATTCTCTGGCGACGGGAAGCAGGAAGGTGAAATATAGAAGAATTGGGGCTGCTAGTGGAGTTTTATGTTCTCCTTGTAGTGTGGTGAATTAATATATGGTCGCTAAATATAGATCCTTACGGAGAGAGTACAATAAAAAATTCAGGTTGTAGAGATTGAGTTATCTTAGAAGAGTAGCACGAGAGTCATTATTGGACCGAGAATTACCGATATAAAGGAGACCCTCAGAATGGAGCCCATATTTCTACATACAAAAAAATAAAAATGTCAATTAAGGTGACTTGAACACATCTTAAGGATAAAGTAATTTGAATCATAAGTAAAGTCACCCCAGACTGAGCTGAAATAAACAGAAAAAACACTGCATGAAGACACATTAGATTTTGATTGGACAACAAGTATTGAAGCAGCGCAAGGCAGGGAATGATGGAGCACCTCATTGAGAAAATTTTTTAATTACAACAATATCTATCTTGGAACAAAAGCACGCGTTAAAATATTGTAAATTTTTGTAACGCCGGCCAGAGGGATCAAAGATACACGGCAGAACAGCTGCGAAAATCTCGTTAAAACGTTGCGTCAGCTTTCACCGGATCTTTGTACTCAATGTAGTGTGTGTTTGAACAAGGGGGTTGGGGAAACATGGGATGTAAGATGGGTGTAAAGAATTCGGGAGAGGGACAGGAATATGTAACAGGGGGGCTGAAGGATCAGGCAAAACCAGAAAGAAACACGACCCACCTGATAAATGCTCTTTTAGGTTTCTGGATTTTTTTTACTGGAGCCACAAGTCGTCTGGCTTCAGAATAAGTATTCCGTTATTCCGCACGAAGTACTATTGTTCATATACTTCGATGATGGCTCGAAGTGTGACTAAGCACAATAGCACGATGAACATCTCAGAAGTCAATCATATAAAAGTTGTGAAAACAGGGTTAACAAGATTTGACATCGCAATGCGTTCAGTTTATTGCGTCCAAGCATACTGGAATAAATGTGAGCAATCGCCAGGTACACCAAATTGCAACTAGCATAAATCGAGCGTGCAAGGCGAGGGAGGGGAAAATAGAAACATTAACTCCAAAAGAAAAGCGAACAAAGGGTATTTTTATGAGATATGTCATTGGACGATGTTCTCCTGCATCCTTGATATATTTTCTCGCTGACGTATCGGATGTTGTACGTGATGTGTGATTATCGGAGCGCTCACAATTCACATCTTCCATCCCATTTATCAACATAAATAATTAATTTTAGAGAGGACGTACGATATAGATTGACGATAGCGCAGTGTCATTGATGTTACAGAGTATTAATCAAAGAATAGGTCTGGAGTTAAAAGACTACGGGGTGGCGGCACTTATCGCCAGGGCACCGAAGTGTGGCTAAAGACGTGATGATAAGGGAAACTGGATTGTAAGTGATGACTTTTAATGGTGAATTCCTTGGCCAGAATAGCAAATGGTGTTTATAAAACCTTTGTTATGTGTTATTTTAAAACGAAACAAATTAGATGAATAACTTCTTTCATCTAAACATACTTTGTATCCAAATATTTTTTGTGGATTTTCATTATTAGTATCGCATGTTAAATAGTTATTATGTTTATTAGAATATGTTTTCACTGTCAAAATCCCTTAATAAAATAAAACTTAGAAACACATACAAAAATAATCTATCTATCGAGTAAATGTACTTACAGTTACCACCAGGACTCGAACTCTGAACATTCTCTTCCCGGGAGAATGAGGTACCTATTATACTGTGTTTTCATAGAATTTTCGACTTTATGCTTTCCACTTATTTTTATGATACGTCTATTATCTTCTTTTTCAACAGTACAAAATAGCGCCATATATCTATAGAGATTCTGCTCACGTCTCACAAATACGGCCGTTTAACCAACCACTTTGCAGTGATTCCTCGCCGCCTAATACCGACCGAATCTAGACGTCAATACATCGTACTGCTACTGATTTGAGAAGTCAGTTGGAGCGATTACTTTACTTCCACGTCACTTCCAAATCACTTCCAGTGAGCGTCGCTAGTCACTAACTTTAACATCCAATTTAACCATCAAACAGTGTAAATTCATTTGTGCATCATCCCACAATAACAACGTTTATCAACCTTCTTTAGTCGCAAACACAAACACCTATACTCACAAGCACGTTCTGCAAAATTTATATTCACTGATATTCACTTACACGCGCGAGATTTGAGGAGGATTAGGACCTTCAGATTCACCTTAAACAACTTCTTCTTATATTGATAACCTACAAACATCAATCGCTCCATCCGAGTGACTTCCATAAAGCAATTACAAATAAGTCCTAATAAATTCTTTGACACCGCCTCCATGGTCCAGTCTGCCGAGCGACCGTCTACCTTTTGCAGGGCTGTCTTGTTGTTAAACACAAATCTATATTTACATTGGAAAAAGCCTGGAATATCTTTAAAAGATCGAATGTCTGACGTAGAAATTTGTCAGAGTCAAGATGGTTCAAAAATTTGCTTATTCAAATGGAAATGGCTGGACGAATCTATTGAAGAGATGGTGGTTTTGGAGAGGAGGCCACGTTCAAACTGATAAGAGTATTGGCCGTCTTCTAGAACGATGAGGCGACGAAATCAGAAAGTGTCGTAAAAGATGGATGAAAAAAACTGTTGATAGAGAAAAATGTTCGTCTTTGGGGAAGGCCTCTCTCTATCCAGCAGTGGAAAGACGAACGATGATGATAACGAATTGTGTAAACTATGGATCGCGCGTCCCACGGGATGGAATACAACAATTTCGGTCGTAAATCGGAATCACCCCAAGATAGGGAAGGGAAGTAGAGAAACGTAGTACAGTACAGGATGAGGTCGGTGAAGGGATAAGGGATTTAGTCGATGGACCAGTGATCTCGGAAACCGGGATTCGGATGGACTGCTCGCCTTACCTTGTATATGACGCCTCCGTAATCCCTGCAGTCGCCGCCGAGATTACACAAAATGGCACGCGGATGAGTCGATCTCCGCTTCCAATTGAATACGGCGATGTCACAAGTTCACCCGCGGGGCACAAATAACAAACAATACGTGATCAAAACACAATATCACAAAATACAGTGCTGGTGCACTGGAGCTGAAAGGTCCACACCGCGAATGCTCTCGCGTTGTCGAGATCGAACAAATTACGGTTAAATTGACGTCTGCTCGCGTCAAGGTCACAATTCACACTAAAAAGACGAGCAATAGGAAATGTATGGATGGGAATTTGGACGCGAAATGTATTAATAAGAGTGGTCACGCCAAATGTGTGCTTACGAATTCGAAACAGATTCATAAAAATGCTCTGATGTATGTTCAAGTGGCAAAGTGGCAAGATATGATGACCGAAATGAAGGTCTTGGAATAGGGGCCTCGCACTGATAAAAACTATGGTATGTTCAAGTGGCAAAGTGGCAAGATATGATGACCGAAATGAAGGTCTTGGAATAGGGGCCTCGCACTGATAAAAACTGTCATTTCTCAGCTCGAAGGAGCGACTTCATCGAAAGAAAAGCGGAGATGAGATGGTTGAGAAGTGCTGATGACAAAGAGAATTGTAGATTTTTTACTGTTTCCGAGGTAAGTTTGTAGAACTCCATAATCGCATATATGTGAAAATAAAACACTTTTTTTTTTCTACTCTAATGTTGTCCCTTTCCATCTCATGTAAATAAAATTGTATAGCTATCCCCCACTAGATATAAATACAAGTTGTTGAGTAAAGTTGTTAGATTGATAATGCCCTTACAAGGCGAAATGCATCTCACGTGAAATGAACGACTAGAATAAAAAAATCAAGTGTATTATTTTCACATACGTGAGAATTGTCGATCTTTGGAGGTAGCCTGTATCCAATAGTGGAAGAGCCAGGCTAACGATGATGATTTGTAGATAATACTGGTGTAGGTGGCGGAGATATCCAACAATGCCGTGATCATCAAAATATATTAATATCTTCACCCATACAAATATGCCATAAGCAATAGATTCTTACGTATTGACTGCTCGTCATTATTACTGGTCAGGGGGTGCGTGAAGAGGGTAACAGATAAGTATGTTTATATTTCTGTCTCGTTCTCGCCTATAATGAAATAAGTGAACCCTTGAACGGGTACTAATGACGTGGAATGTCATGAATAAATAAGGGAACATGTACTCATCAATTAACAGCGGATCCCTTATAGGTAGCAGTGGACAACCACCGGTCAACGAAAAAGTAAATAAAGTCGTATTTACTCTAAACAAACGTAAGAAAGAAAATGTTGTTTAGGATTCTAATGTAAACTGACATTTGTTTCTTTGATATGTACAGCGACCAAAATACCATCCACCCGAAAATATTTATTCTTGCTTGTCATTATTTTGTCGCCCTGCTTTATTTTTTGATTTTGACGATAGTTTTTCAAAAGTAAAAACATCATTTTATTCATGGGATAGCGCTAATCAATGGTATGAAGACTTTTTTAATTGTATCCGTCGAGTTATGCTAATCAGTACTTAAAGAAGTGACAAAGCCACAAAATGTTATTTGAACAAGTTTTTTAGAACTGTATTATTTTTTAAGGTTCACAGACGGTATACACCATTAGTCTAAACTGTTGTCTGTCCTTGATAATTTGTAAAAGATTCTCGACTCCACTTCTGCACTTATCTAACGTCAGTTTGTCTTCTATTTTTCATAGACTCCTTATTTTCTTTGGGCGAAATTTGATAAATAAGAACGTAATAATATTTTAAATATTTAACGCAAACTTTGTGTTGTTGTTATTCATTTTAATATTGAATTATTTAGTAATTTATTTAATACTAAAAACTTAATATCCCAACTAATTAAGTACCTACTTATTTATTTACAAACGGCCTTCTGGGAAAATTGATTAATTGTAAGGAAATTTTTAAGAAACTCTTAATTAAATGATTTAATTATGGATAGCGGTTTAACATTGACAGGTGCACACATACACAACTGCAACACAAAGTAATAGGTAGATTACTATATGTTACGTTAAGATAGGTTACATTAAGTTAGGTTTGTTTATTGAATACAAAAGTCAGTAGCAGAATAATTGTGTGAAGTTGTCTATGTGTGGACTTGTTTTGGTGCGGTTGCATTTGTGGGTGCTTATTTTGTGCGCACTGGTCTTGTGTGCAGTTGTCATGTGACAATTGTTTTTCAACGAGAAACGTATACAAGAAATAATAACACTACTAGTTTACCACACCGATAAACACTTTTGGTGGCCGACTGGGTTTGAACAGATTAAATGAAGCAAAAATCCTTGATTATTACAACTAATTCAAAGTATACCATAGCAATATTATTAGACGTCGTCAGGAATGGTCGTAGCTGTGAAGACATTATAGGAATGGTACAGCACCCCTGCTCTGAGATGAATCTCAGATGTGGGGTAGTTTTATAGCCGAAAGATATCGGAAGCTTTGATCTCAAATAAAGGCAGCATTGTCCCTTCCACTGTGAGACGAATGCGGGAACGAAATATGATAATACCAATCTACCTGGACTCCAGGGCACAAGGAATCGAGGTTCCCAAGGAAATGTTATTCCTAATGATAGTGATTCATTAAAAAACATCTGGTCTACGTTTTTTAAATTAAATTTTTTTCATCAGGGTTGTCGCTGAGGTCACTGATTGCCATCAGCGACGTCAGCCCTAATTGTGGACCCTGCAAGGGATCCGAAAGGTCGAAGACATATCGTAGAATAGCCCAGACAACTGTATATAGAAGATGCTAAATAGTCATGAAAACATGAATAATTAATATGAACAGTTCAGATGCACATAAATAATTACAGATGTATAACTCTCTATATAAAATTATTATAGTGTAACTCCCTCTTCAAGCACAAGAGCTAGTCTCTTTTTCAGAGAGATAAGCGAAAAAAAAAACATGTAATTTTATTAGTGTAAAATACTTAATTCAAGTTATAAAAAATTGTAAAAATGTCAAATAAATAAAAAATTCACGTATTTTCATTTTAGTTTGTTCACATATATAATGTAACATCCTTTTTTTATGTACATTGTATTTCTTTGTCAATACACGGTTCATACTCGCTGTATTTATGTATTGCGTCATTGAACTGTTATTACCCTGTAAATTATAATATTATTGTTTTTAATTTTTTTTATTTATTGTCTTTGTTTTATTAGCCACTGAATTGAGTTTAAATACATCTACCGGTTTCGAAAAATACCATTTTCTTCTTCAGGATGTCATAACTAACTAAAAATATATATTATTGTTTCTTCACCAGAATCTATTTTAAAAAAAAACAACAATTATTTAAAAATAGTTTTTTTTTTAAATAGATTCTTGTGAAGAAACAATAATATATGTTTTTAGTTAGTTATGACATCCTGAAGAAGAAAATGGTATTTTTCGAAACCGGTAGATGTATTTAAACTCAATTCAGTGGTTAATAAAACAAAGATAATAAATAAAAAATATGAATTTTAACCACAAAGTTAATATATTGCTAATTTTAAAAGAATTATAATATAATCATTTAAAATTTATTTATTAATCTGTTATAATGATACAATACAATAATAATTTTTTTTGTTCTAAAACTTCTCTAAAAAGCATATACTTGTGTGTATATTAATAATTATTATTTACAATAACTAGCTTATAATAAAATAAAATAAATTAATAGCAATAACGATATAAAAATATTATAATTTTCGGGGTACATGTTTATTTTTAAAGTGTTTTTTGATACCATTTATTATTTTTTATTATCATTAATTTTCCTGATGTTGAGAAGCTGTTAATTTTATTTTCTGTGTGGCTATAGTGGTGTGCAAAAGGTGTGTTAATTTTTGAGAATGCAATTATTTTAAAGCCTGCTTTTAAATAATCCTGTAGAAAAAGAGAGCTTTGTATCTTCGCTAATAACATAATATAGTGTTTTCGCGTTCTTGTGAGAATTTAACCTAATTATATATGATGTACATAGCAAAATAGTGCAGAAAACTCTAGTAGTGACCGCTACATTTCGTGGCCACGGGCAGCGTTTACGTAAATCCAATTTTTCAATGTTAAAAATGATTTAAATACATGACATTATCTTTCTGGTGATATACGTGCAAACGGGCGATGATTATTTAAAGTCCGCTTTTAAAAAATCCTATGGAGGAACGGACAACTTTGTTTCTTAGCTAATGACATCATATAGGCGTTCTCGAGAGAATACAAACAACGAATAAATATTTTGTTACACCGTTCGTACCGATAATTATAAACGAAATACACGGGTAATAATAATAATTATATTGAAATTCGCGACACTTCAAATACCCAAAAAAAAAAAAACGTAAATCGTTAATATAACCTTATAGTACCGTCTTCAAAATCAACCGTAAACTAAATTAATTCCTGGCAAACCTTCGAATTGTATATTCCGGTCTGGTTTGAGTATGACGCACGAATATCAAAAATCCTTTTTTTTCTGAAATCTCACAAAACTAAAGTGGGTCTGTACTATTGGTAAGGACCTCACTACGACTGATGGAATCTAAAATCAGTTATCAAAGAAAAACCCCCAAGTTTTCGGATACCTTCGTGGAATTCCAACTAAACATATAAATATTTACGTCGGTAAAAATGGCCATATTTCTGAAGAACGTTTTTTTTTTATATAATATCACAGTATACACATAACTAAGCTGGGCGGTAAAATTACGATTTTAAAAATTATATAGTTTACTAATATATATCGTTAACGGAATATGTTTATTCAGTGAGTACCCTAGTCAAATTTGTCACGGAAACTGCGATAGTAATGGCGCGTAAGAAGATTTCTTAACATTTTTATTTGTAAGTAAAGTACATTTATAACGGATCTGGTTTGGCACAATCCGATCATGTTGAAATAAATTAATTCCTGTTATTTTTATTTATATAGTATCACAATTACTTTATTTATTTTAATAAATTACCAGTATCAAGATCGATGCCATACTCGAAAACCTTTTAGAAATCAAAAAGATTTTCGAGGCACCGAGTGTCGATTCCGGTACCTCTCGCTTGCTGAACAAGCGTTGTCGTCTTGCTATTTCCCCAATAGAGACTGTGGTATTTATTTTTTGTGATACTTATTGTTTCAATATTTTCAACAAAATTTTAATACTAAAAATTAAATGATTTAAAAAATAGTTATTAAGGAGACCGCATTTTTATTGTGAAGTTGTAATTATTCAGTACGTAGGTTTTTGATATTTTTTCAAATACAAATTAAATCTTTCAATTAGAAAGATATATATATAAAATAAATTTTATAAAAAAATATTATTGTTGCTACCGGGATTCAATATTAAATTTATTTTATATGTATATCTTTCTAATTAATACATTTAATTTGTATTTCAAAAATAGTTTATCCTGTTGAATCTTGTAAGAAACTAGTGCTTAAGATATTTATTAATTATTTTCCTATCCCATTATTTTTTCTGTATGGTTAGTATTCTTGTTGGTCACGCGGGAGACGGGATTCAGTTTTTCGGCGAGGACATATTTATTTTAATTTAATTGAATTTATTAATATTTTTCGAACTAGAAAAACATATTCTATTCAATGATGGTATGATACATGTGCATTTATTCTATCTATTAAATTCGACAAAAGAAAAAGAATTTGGCAATTCATTGAAAATCTTCGTCGTACTGTACATACATGATTGATTTCTCAGATTTAAGCTTAATCCTGAATGACAATCTCTTTCTATCTCTACCTCTGTGCTCATGATTTGTCTCAATTTTTCTTATAAATCCTACCGATATTTGTTTAGTGAGTATTTTAAAAATAAACACCATAATATTGAAATATATTTTCTGTTTAAAGGTACTGATCTGAGTATTTTTTCTCAATATTATTCTCAAAGTTTTATTTTGGAGTGCTGCTAATTGTTACATTTCGTAAATAATAAGATAAAACACTTTGTTTAAACCACTATTTTTTGATAAATCAACATGTTTCGATACTTATGGTATCTTCTTCAGGAAACAATGTATATAGTAAAATTAAAAATGCAAATATAAATAAAAACAAAACTATACAAGTATAAGTGGTGGGTAACTAATTAGGAATTACAGTAAAAACAAATTTAAAATATGCCTATTTGCAAAAAGGATTTGGTTATTAATAATATTTAATTTGCTATTAACATTTGTTCTAATTTCTAAAATTTCAAATTTATCTATCTGTAAACCCCTAGTATTTGTATGTAAAATTTCTAAACCCTTATTAATGTCAAAATAATGGTTTGTTTCTAATAGATGTTTGGCGAATTCAGTATAGTTATTATTATTTGAACATCTCTAATGTCAAAAATAAAATAGTGCTGCAGTAGTTTACGAGGAATAATAGAATTGTATACTATTTTACGGTACCGATGAATCTTCTAATCTTTCCCAGATCTTTATAGCAAATTTTTAGTCACATGTCTATTGTGACTTCCAAATATTTATTAAGGAAAACACATTCTTATTGTGAAGTTGTAATTATTCAGAACAGACGGTCTGTAGCTATTTGAGATTCTGTAAAAAAAATAATGTAGATGGCTTTCAAATAATGGAACGACAGGTGTATTAATTTGAAAAATGTAACATATAGGTTCGAAAATTTGTCAAGAAAAATACTGGCGTTATAACACAATTGGTAGTGTACTTCCCCGGATTGGAAATAGAGATTCAGGTTCGAATTCTGGTGACGCAAAAACAATATTTTTTCGACAAAATTGATTTTATATGTATATATTTATAATGAATACATTAATTTAGTATTCCAAATATTTAATTTCAGCCACTACTTTAAGCACAATTGGTATTATTTTATTTCCAATGTTCGGGAATTTAGTTTCGATTACGTGTATTTTTCTTCAGCCGTTTTGCTATATTGTTTTAAGTCTCTACGGGCACTGGAGCGACACGTGTGTCACGCGCTTCAGTAATATTGCCCGGGTCAAATGTCTGGCCGAGACTTGTACGAGGACGGATGCGGGAGTCGATGGTTTGATTTTTATTATTACGCGTATTTCTTACGTGAGAATTCTATTTCGGTGCCGGTAAAGTACTTTCATTCTAAAAATATCACGTATTCATTTTGTACTTGAACCGTTTTTTTTCTCGATTTTTTCCGCTCTAACCGTAACAATAATAAGCATGTGGATACAGGGATGATTGAGCCGAGCGAAATTCCTCCCCGTCGTGTCGAATCGGAGCTCGTCCCGTTCCAATTCGACGGAATTGATATTGCAAACCTGTTCCCGTGTTTTATTTGAAGTCCGCACGAGCGGAGAAAATCGGGAATTCGCTAACAAAAGATCCTTCGGTGGGGATTGAACACGAATCACTTAGAACAAATGCGAGAGTTTTCCCAGAAGACGTCGTCGAGCCCTGAAAAGAAACAGAATTATTCGTGTCTTTGATGAAATGTTTTGTTGTCCCAGGCTGGCCTTAAAATTTAAACAACTCCATTGAAAAAAATACAAATGTATGTAATCTGTATATATTTTTTTCTTCGTGTAATTTTTTTTGTAAATTGAGTCAAAACACTGTTTTATTCCACTACACTTTTCATTGTGTTAAATGATATAATATAAATAAAATAATAAATGATAAATTTAGTTGAACTATAATATTGATAATGGGAAGATGATAGTGGAATAAAGCAATATTTTGAATCAATTAACAAAAGAATTCCACAAAGTTTCTTCAAAAACCTTTGAACGGTTATCATATCATTTGTTTTGTGGACTAAGTAATACCTTCTTCTTCTCATATCTAACCTGTTAAATGGATGCTTTTTATCTTGTTGGGTTGCTATTATGTATCGCTTTATTGGTTGCCGAACAAGGTTTTTCAGCTATGATGTTCTTCTTTTTTTGGAGGGAACAACTCTACCCATCTGGCTGATTTTGAGCATTATCCTGCAGATGCACATCTCTGTATCACATTTTAGATAAGTGCCTTCCATGTTTCCATTTCATAAAATAAAACCGAGAACATTTGACCGTTCGCATTCGTAATCTGAGGCTTGGATCATGATTACAGAACAATATATCATCCCCTACATTATGACATGTTGGATACGATATTTCTCTCGACGTCTCGATTCTTTTCCAAAATTGAACAAATTTTTATTGTTTTTAAATTATTTAACTTTGTTTTTTTAACCACTGAATTATTTAATACAACAATCAGTTTCAGAAAATACAATTTCTTTATTCACGATGTAATTGCTAATATTAAAAAAATATATTTTTATTTTTTATGGTTTTAAGTACTTTTTTTTATTCATTTATTTATTCATACCATAACATTTTCATTTTTAACTCTGTCAATCAGAACACTTCCGCAAATCTACATTTAGAATGGTTCAAAATGGCTCATCACGCCTGTTTCATAAAATAGTATTGATAACACATAGTGTCTTAACCATTTACATTCGATGAGTCATCTTACAGAAAATCTTTTTCATACGGATAAAAGTTATTCGAGTATGCTTAATTTGATTTTTGGTTTCATGTATTCCTGAAGGTATTCACGATATGCTGAGGAATAGCACTCTCTCGTGACTTTTTTAGTCTCATTTGTAAATCCAATATGCACACCGGCTCGGTTCGGATGCGGTTCGTACTGCTCCACAACATCCTGGCGGGATTAAAACCAGGCTGCTCCGTCGCCGGATTCACCACGAGTTCTTTATTATTTATGTCTATCTCCTACTATTCCGCGCTCCACCTTTCTTCATCGTTCTCTGTATGACCAGAAAAGCTTACCGGATTTGAGAGTCGGGCGGATGTGATCCTATGGTGCGGAGAATAAAGTGACCGCATGCTCCAATCTACATCACAATATTATTTATTTATATTGAGTTTTTGTAAACTGGTATCCAATGATACGCGCGTGTCACCCTGTAATACGTACTTGCGTAATACAGCCAGGCTCACACTACTCCAGGTACGCAGTATTCTGAACAGCACCCATTGTTGTGTTTCTATATTATTGAAATTGGAAGTAAATATATTTCATGTTATCCAAAAAAAATTTTCACTATTTTTTCTCAGCTTGATTTTTGTATTTTTAAAAAATGTTTATTAATTTGTTTTCGTATCTGCAAAAAAATATTAAAAATAATAATAAAACTAAACGATATTACTTCTGTCAGTACTTCGTTTAGCCTACTAATCTCAAGAAATTGTGTATAAATGATTTTTTTAAAATCATTTCATATTCTACATGGCATATTGAATGCTATTCCTAACTATAAAAATAATAATATTTTTTTATACGTGTCAACAAGAATAATAAAACATTTTAAGGAGAACTCATTACTATTGTGAAGTTGAAGTTTTTACAGAACGTAGTTCTGTGGTATTTTAATATAAATTAAAATCTATTTACGCAATAAAAAACTTTTGAATTTGGAATAATAGATGTATCAATTTGAAAGAGTCGTCATCTTATTCTGTTGGTGTGGTGTAATAGGTTAACGCATTTCCTCGGACAGTTTTCTACAAAAATATTTTTTCGATAAATTGAATTTTCTTATTGATACATTTTAATTTGTATTCAAATAAAATATTTGTTAAAAAATTATAAAGTAAAGAAAAAAGATAAAATTTACACATTTGACATTGTAATTTGACAAAATAAAATTATTTTTCTAAAATTGCTTTTGTTGTTATTAAAAAATGCTTGTGGATAAATCAAAGTTAATTGTATAAATATTAAAAATATTCATAAAACATTTTTTAGTGTATTTACCAATTTTAATTTTAATTTTGAATATTTAAAAATTACATTTCTTACTAGAGATTCCTAGTTTTATTAGTATTTACATCAATAAATAAATATTCGTATCACATATCGCATAAAAATGTAGTAAAATTATTAATTATAAAAATTAATAAACGAATCAATCAACGAAACAAAGAAATCGATTGCCGGCCGGGAACGTGGCCTCAGTGAGTCAGAGTTTACATATTTTACGGATCAGTTAGCGTGCGTCCGTCCTGACAAAGATACGTTAAATTAATCAAGCTGGTTTGTTAGTGTAGAAATTAATAATCACGTCTATCGCTTTAAACATATATATAATGAAATATTTAAACACCACTGTTATAAAACACTTCCAATTAAAAATATGTTCACCGGTGTATTTTCCGTCTAAAATAAACTCCAGGGTTGGGAACGCCAGCCAACCCGTCAGTTTTATGAACTCCGTCCACCTCTGAAGTTGGCAGAAAACTTTAATTTGAATTAGTTATTATTTTTTGCGACTACAGTACCGGTACGATGAAAATCCTTAATGAGAGTATTGTTAACATCCTGATGTTTAAGCTAACTCGTTTCGAGTGCGAACTGCGTGTTTTAATCCATTTTGTAATTGTGTTCAAAAACATCTGATTATAACTGGATGTAGATTCTTAAACGCTCTTTAGATAATACAAATAACTGATTGTTCATTTTGTGTCACATTTCACACTAGAGGGCATAGGTCAACATGGACTTATGTTTAATTCTAAATTATGACTGCCGATTCAGTATTTCTAAAAATTAGCTAAATTGATAGGGTAACAGATGATGTGATGACTAAATGCGAAAGGAAAAAAAAATCTTGAAACAATAAAAAGTTGCAATATTTTGGCTAAGAAATGTACCATCTCATCATTTAAGGCTAAATCGAGAGCGAAAGAAGAAGATGAATGCTGATTGAAAAATCTTATGGTTCGTGGAATCGACCGTCCAACTGTTTTGAGCTGCTGCAAACAAACTAATGATCGCTAACGTTTGAAAACAGCACGAACAATAGAAAAAGAAGAGAAATTAATCAAAAGTATAACTACTATTACTCCATGGCTTTACGCCTCATTGAGACTTCGCCTGATGGACCTTTCTGTCACACTCGGAGACAGGAACATGGCGAGTCTCCTCACACTGTCGCTTCATCTCAAACTGAGTCTGCCATGTCCATTTAGTGTATATTATTATAATCAAAATAAAACAAAGGTCGGGTACGGTAACAATAAATTTGGTATAGGAGTCTGTGCGGCATCGTCCTATCACTGTGTGCGGGGCGCTAATGCACAGCCTCCTTAGCAGCATTAAAAAAAAATCCAACCGGGCGGCACATGAGTAGGACCGAAATAGGAGCCTTACGCTTAATAAATCGGTCCTGGGAATGTGGTGGATCCGCTCTCATATTTTTCATACGCTTTATGAGCGGACCGCGACTCTGGTCAACTTATATATACCCTCCACGCGGCTAGCAATGGCACATCATTTAGAATTCTTATAGCGGCGTCCACTGAAACGTTTTGTGGGGGGAAAGATTTTGCTAGAAGGGACGCCTCGCCACAATCTCACCATTCATAATGATGCTAACTAAACCAAGGTTGACCGGACGTAATTCTTAATTACGTCGAGACAATCTGCCTGCAAAGTTTATCGCAAATACCTATGAGTATTCTATACCAAATTTTACAACCATTTTTTGGGTTATGGTGCCCAGCTAATCGCTTAAGTATAGGTCTTTGAGAATAAGTGGTGATGCGGTAGAAAAACAAAGATAAATTATGAGATATGTACGGTAATGAGTGTATATTTTATGAATCCGAAGGTTAAGTATACGAGCGCCCGGGTGCCGAACAAATAAATACTCCCAGCGCTCACTTGTTCTTTGGATTAATAATGTCCGTGTGTGGCCATAGTAGGTGCAATGAGAAAAACTACTTACAATTGTCACGAGTTTATAGATACTTGAACACAGTTGCAGATAGCAAAAATATGCAAATAAAAAGTCAACAACTTGTCATAGATTAATTATTGATTAACTTGGCCGGTCTCCGGACGGATCGGATCCAATCGCTATCGGTGTATTTTTGCGGCAAATGAAAGCCTAGTTTTACACACAGATATATGCAGGGTGCGTTCTGGGGCCATCGGTAGTGTGGCTGATAGTGGAGGCGATAGATCCCCACAGATACTAGGTCTT
Organism: Eubasilissa regina; assembly: GCA_022840565.1. NCBI lineage: Eukaryota > Metazoa > Arthropoda > Insecta > Trichoptera > Phryganeidae > Eubasilissa > Eubasilissa regina. Next base: position 6,140,477 of record JAINEB010000029.1, on the reverse strand, counting down.
GAGTTAAATTGTCAAAATTTCTTATTCTATCCGGGAAGAATATTGTCAGCATCGACCTTTCGATGACTCGTTAGTTCACCTCAATCTTATGGACGAGGCCTCTTGTAAGAGTCCATTTTTTGGCACCGTAGGGCAGGACAGTGCAGAGTAATTACTTATAGAAAATGATGTGAAAAAATGCATCACAGACCACAGAAGGTATTATATCCGGTTCGCAAAGCTCAGATGGTAATATTACGCGTAGTGAAATATGAACCACTTACATTCCCGTCAGCCCTTGCTTACGGAGGGTGTCACGTTCCAGACATCGGACAACTAACCACACGACAATTAATTATACTTGTCAACAACTCTACCAGATTATTAATCACAGAAATGGTTCTGGAAATAATGTTGAACAATGTAATCATGTATTTTCACAACGACGGTGTTGAGATTTGTTTGAAGAAATTGTACTTTGATTTTGTTTCTAACAAAAAATTAACATTGCGAATAAATGCTACAAGATGTTGCGTTGTTAAATCGTTTATTTTAAGTACCAAATATTAAGTACTAATTAATTAATACTTGATATTTAGCGTGGGAATGAAATTAAGTGAATGTTAACTCAATCAATCAATAGAATGCCTTTCCGACCCCAAACGAATCGCAAAAAAAAATCACGATAAAAAACGAATTATTGATCACACCTCGCAATCGGCGGGATCAATGATATACATGGTATATAAAAAGCTATTGAGAAATTGCATGTACATACTTGCTACACTAAAATACTTTTACCGACATAAACAATATCACTTAAATATACATACAACAGTCTAAATTCAGATTTAAAAAATTGCAATCATTGTCTTACATATTTTCAAGAAAAGTACAGTTCTGGCTTCACAAAATGGGGAGAAATTACGCCCAAGAATTTTTAAAAGTCCAAACTTGAGATTACAAGTGCTACAACAGTACCAATATATTGAATATTGCATTTTCTACTTTTCTCTGTAGAATATTAACTTATTACTTATTTAATTGATTTTTTTTTAAAAATTGAACATTACAATTTTATATAAGTTCACTTCATATTTGTATGTTATTTACTCTTACTTTACTTACTTTTTTTATTTTTAATACATTGAAAATTGTATTTACTTTTATTTACGTTTTACGTTATATTTATATGTTATTTAATTGCGTCTTGTTTTACCCTTTATATATATGTATTTTGGTACATTGAACATTACTGCTATACCGGAAAAGCACTGTCTGGTATAATACAGTAAGATACCGAAAAATATATCTTATTTTGCTGCAATGCTATCCGATTATAACAAATATATAGTAGTGTGTTCTATGAATCAAAAATAAATGATAAAATTATTATTATTATTATCTGATGCTCCTAAAGCATCAGGACTGACAATATGACAAGTATCTGACAACGTTCCAGTACAAAGCGCCTACTTTCGTTATTAATATATACAAACGATTCTTAGATTATTTAAATTAATACATGATTTTGTTGAAAACAACTCGGTATATAATGTTTTTAGACTAAATTTAAATATTCATAATTCTGATCAAAAAGACTCTCGCAAGATTATATATTTTTCGTCTCTCTGTTTTTATATTTGATTACCCTCGGGCTCGTGAGTACGTGGCTTAATAATGTTAATATGTTTTACAATACATACTTTGTATTATACACGCCTTCATTATTATTTTATAGACAAATAATGTCTTCATTTATTTTGACTAATCCTGTTAATATTCACAGTGAAATTACAATAAATATTATTTTAATATACTGGCAGAAAACAGTCGCGGTACCTACAACTTAACTTAACCAATTAAAATAAACATATAAATGAAATCATCAGACAAATTCTTGACATTATTTATACACGTAATGTATCGTTTAAGTAATAACACAACACGCGCGCCACTTTTCATGACCTAAGGCCGACTGCCGAATGTATTGAATTGAATGATTTTAATAAATTAGCAGAAAGTATTAGCCTATTATCCAATTATTAAAGACAAATATGCAATCAGTCTTACACTCATTACACTGCCCAACACACATTTTGGTGCCGCAGGAGTTTGACCTGTTCTTGAATACGATTAATTAAGCCGCTGATTTAAAAAGTGGTATTAGATTGTTTCCATCAGCTATGTAGGAAATGATTTTTACTTTATGTCATATTTTAGAAAGAAAAATAATCTTTGTATTTTTAAAATCTTATATTATTATTAGTAATAACAAACAGCCACAAAATATGTTCAATAAAATATTAGTGTTAAATGTAATAAATTTCGATAAAATGATAAACAACATTAAAAAATATTTAGATAAACGAGATATATACAGTACAATCAATTAAATCGAAAAATATTGTTGTTGCTACCTGGATTCGAATTTGGATCTATTCCGATCCGAGGAACGTGCATTAACCGATTATGCTATACTAACACAGTGGATTGACGACAAATTATCCAACTTATATATTACACTTTTCAAATTAATACATCTGTAGTTTCATTATTTTTACGGAATTTCAAATACTTTTGAGTAATCTGATAGGAGATCCTTTTATTTAATTTTGGACACATTGATACAACTTATATATTATTAAGGAAAACACATTATTATTGTGAAGTTATAATTATTCAGAACATAGGTCTGTGTTATTTGTAATACATATTAAATGTATTAATTAGAAAGATATGTCAATTATATAAAAATCCACTTCTACAGTATTTTTCTACTTATTGGCTGTGTAATCTAAGTCAATGTGTAGTTGGTGCACACCACTGAACAATGACGTCGCCCAAGCAATAAAGTCGTCCAAGTCGAATCACTGAGAAAATACAAGTAAAACCAGGAGTATCAGACAAAAGTGTAAAGAAAAATAAATGATTATTAAGGAGCGCACATTCTTATTGTGAAGTTATAATTATTCAGAACAGGTCTGTGATGTTTTTAATACATATATAAATGTATTAATTAGAAAGATATACTTATAAAATTAATTTAAACAAAAAATATTGTTACTACCGGGATTCGAATTTGGATCTTTTCCAACTTGGGTAATATGCACTAACCGAAAAGAAGATGGTTTTAGAATAATGGAACGATAGATGTATTAATTTGAAAAGAGTAACATACGTGTTCGAAAATTTGTATCAATGCACTATCTTGCTATAGAATAATCGGTTAATGCACGTTTTCCGGATTTGAAGAGATTCAGGTTCGAATCCTGGTAGCGACAATATTTTTCGATAAAATTGATTTTATATGTATATCTTTTCTAATTTGTATTAAAAATAAACGAATTTAAAAAATAATGCACAGAAACACTTTTTAAGCTCAAAAAATACTGGCAGATCCGATAGGTGATATATATTCATGACTTCGGGTACGCTCGGTCTTTGTCAGGTCGGCTCGGGAAAGTTCGTAGTTCAAGGTCTTTAGTATTAATAGTTTAATATAAAATATCGTCGTTATATGTGTATTGCTATTCGTAGTTCACGTTGTATTGTGATGTTATTATTTTGGGGGGTCCCTTGTCTCACGTCAAGTAAAACAGGCTCCCGCACCATAAATCCGGTATTGGATGTGTATCGCGAGCATATTGTGGCGTTCTATGGTCTCTGGTAAGTATTGTGGATTGCGTGATGACATGTAAAGTGTGGAAATATATTAGAGCATGTATAAAATTTAGGCTTTGTCAAAAGGGGCGCAATTAAATGATGTGCATAATTGAGTATAGGTCTATTTGATGGAAATATCGTCTCCTAGTTTAATTCGTCACATTGTATTGCCTCGTCTGATCTGGGCAGTAATCTCCCTTACCGTCCGATCCATCATCCCTATTGAAGGGTTGAATAAATATTTTTTGAATATCCTCGAGCCTTTATTATGGTTGTATACAACATACTATAGATGAAGGGGGTAGCGCGAGTAATAAACCTTCCAAATTGTTAATATAGAATGGGCCTTTTAGGAGGCTTCCCGGGTAAAATGCGTCACGAAACTGCTTTTAAAAAACCTCGTTAAAAAGTTCGTAATCATTTTTTATATCATAGAATAATATTCAATTAATTAAATTAAATTAGTATTTAAAACGTATTTTAATTTTTGTATTTCACAAAACAAAAGAACACCATCATCAAAACAAAATACGATGATCTGTGTTATCATTTGAAACTCGCATAAACACACTGGATTTATTTAAACTCTCGTGATTCGATACGTGATCATCAAAATAATAATAATTGAATTCATTAGCGGATAACAAGTGTCGGTGACAATACTGCAATGTTTTAAAAATAAAATCTACATTTAGCACGATGTTTTTATGTGGTAGTGCGTTAAGGAATAGCGTGGCGTTTTTGTTTTACGAGTTTTTATATATCTTTTCATATATATTTTTTAAATTCAGCTTTACTTGCGGCATTAGATATATAAATATATATATTTAAAACCGACAAAACATCTCTTGCTTTACATTACTTTATAGATACATAAAGAAATGAATAATGTAATTTTTATTACCTATATATTTATGACGAGTAAAAATTTATTTCATATTTATTAAAGACGTGCTTTCATTTTTCCAGTTTGAAATTAGTTGAATTCTACACGAATTACATACGCTTGCAAGATGAGGCTAATAGTTCAATTCTTGTATCAAACAAATAATTAATTACGTTTTTTGTTAAATAAATCATGAGTGAGTGGGAGGGTTGAATAGAAAGAGATGTCAATAAAATTGTTTACTTTCTCGCATTCAATATCAAACATAACTAGTGTCTAGAGCCTTATCATGGTCTTATCCAAGTTTTTTCATATTAATATTATGGAATGAATATTTCGTTAATGCAAGATTTTTCCATGTTTAGGCAATTTTGTGGTACGCAGAAAATGTATCTATTAGTCGCGGTCTTTCTTGTAATGATTGTATTGTCTTGATTATGGCAAATAACATTAAATTTATTAGTTTTAAATGAGTTCTATATAAGTAATAGTTGAAAAAAGTCAAATCTAGTTAATTAATTCTGATATAAATAAATAATAAAAATCCACATTTTCTTAAAAAATGCTAAAATTTGAATTATTTATTGTCAGTCGCGCCATAATTAGATAATAATATAATATTTTTTAAAGTTCATTCATGTCATACACGCATTACAGATAAAATATTTATAAAGCATTTTGAATTTGTCCTGCTTGGTCAACACCTGTCTCAAAGTAGACTTTGTATACTCGTACATACATTTGTAGCGACACTTTTATAATTTAAAAAAGTAACTGCTCATTTTTTGATTTTTTTGCACCGAGCTAGCAGACAGCCAACATCTCTATCAGTGTGAAGCCTTCATTTCAGGACTTTCCTTCCCCGGCGTCCAACATCTCTTCGTCAAATACGAGTTTATCCAGCCAATTCCCACTTGGGAGCAGCAGTGGGCTGCCAATACGTTGACAAGAGGCTCGTTTAATCTCAGAGCTATTCGCGCTGTTCCTTTATACAATTATACGAAATAATTACTAAAGCAATGGAATGTTACTTAATATATTTATATTATGTTACAATATGTTGTTAAAATTGCCTATCGACAGCTTGGCTGTATGTATTGTTATTGTCCATTTTACAATATACTTATTTGATAGAGCTAAGTGTTTAATTAAATAATATTATGGTGAGACGGACATAGGACAACATCTTTGGGAATGCAATTAAACTTTCATCATAAAAATTTCATTCGTTCTCAGTACGAAAATAATGCAATTTCTTGATGCAAACATGAAAAGTTGTAGCCACTGTCTTGCATATTTTTCAACAAAGGTAAAGTTCTGGCTCCACGAAAAAGGAAGAAATTATACCCGAAAACTTTTAAAAGTCTAGACATAATATAAAAATTACTGCAACGGTAGACATTAAACATTCCTGTTTTTGGATTAACTTTTTTTTTTGTATTTCTTTCAACCTTTACTGAATCTCAATTTTGTTTTTTTATTTTTTGCCTTGATTTTTGTTACAATAAATTCATTATTTTGATCATGATGCTTGCACCAATTATTTTACTGGAAAAGTACAGACTGCTACAATGCATTAAAGTATGACATTAGTGTAGCAGGCAGGGCACCGAAGGAAGCGTTTTACTTTAATATCAAAGTTTCAGCATATAATGTATTACTCTGTCAAAAATGATATTTGGCATTACACTGGACCAGTAAATTAATAGACATGAAATAACGTGTACATATAGGATATGGGATTTGAACACTAGTTGTGGGACGAGTGGCATTCTAAAAATATTCTTTATGGAAACTTAAATCCGATAGTTCATGACACATTTATGTAACAGTAAGAGTATTTATTCTTCGAAAATTAAATCTCTGTGTAAACAAGACGTCCTTTTTACATAAATGCATATTATATTTACAGCATTTAAATTTTCATTCCAATCGAGTCACATATTTAAAAAAAGTCTAAGTGGTACCAATATGATGACGTGGGTGACACCAAAATGCAAATATTGAAACAAGGAGCCTGTTGTGTTTTTGCGATGTATTTCACTAAATTAACGATGTAATGCCACCAAGATTCAAAAATTATAATCATATCTGAGAGCGCGAGTTCAAATCCCAGTCGGCCAGTTTTAAAAAATATATATAATTTAGTCAAGACACAGAGCATATTATTTAGCGAAATCCTGAAACTGCAGGCGATGTCGTAGTCGTGTGTTAATAATAATATTGGATTATTTGTATAGAGCCATTTTCGTAAAAACTCACCCCATGGGCGCTTAAGGGCGAACTTTCATTTTTCCAGTTTGAAATTCGTGAAATTATACACGAATTAGATATGCTTTCAAGATGAGGCTAGTAGTTAAATTCTTATAAGTATCAGATAAATATTTAATGACGTTGTGGTTACGAGAGAGGAAGGTTTGAATAGAAAGAGACGACAATAAAATTGTTGATTATTTCGCATTCGATACAAGTGTCAAACATAACTCGTTTTTAGTTTTCCAAGTTTTTCATATTAATAAATAAAATGTGTGTTACCATTTGAATTAATTAATAGAAAATTAAATCATTTATTGGTGTACCTAACTCATACGAGTACATATGAATATGTTTTGAAATTAGACAAAGTACCTACATATATTTATATGATCGCTTAATTCATTGTTCTAAATTTAAATTCAAATAAAAAATTTAATGTTCGATAGAAACGGAAAGTCAGAGAAGGATATCGAAAGGACGGTGACTGAGCGTGAACGGCGCTTTGAATGGAATTTTAGCTAATGGGAATTTGTCAACTGAGGCAAGACAACTGAGGTTCACAATGGAGTCCTGGTACCGATACTGATATATAGAAGTGAGGTCTGGAGCTGGCAGAAGAGAAACGAAAGTAGACTGAATGCAGTGGAAATGAGATCACTCATGCGTATATGTGGCAGATCCATTTATGACAGAGTTAAAAATGAAGAAATAAGGAATGAATGTAAAGCTGATCTTAATATTTTGAGTAAGATTAAGAAAGAATCACTTAGGTGGTTTGGTCATATGGAACGGATGAATGAGGAGAGAATGGTAAGAAATATATACGACGCATGTGTTGATGGCACCAGAAGTAGAGGACCAAACCAGATACTGAAGGATGGTTCTGTTAGAATCCTTAATAATCGTTGAGCTTGTATGAGAAGATGCATGAATATGGATGAGGCGAGAATTGTGTGTCAGGACAGAAGGGCGTGCCGCTCTATCCTCTCTGCCTGCCCTTTGGGGGGAAACGGCGAGATGGTAATTAAGTCTAAATTATTATGACAGCTTCAATTTATTATTTTGTTTAATATTATCTATTTAAAACGTCACGTTGTCTGTTTCATAATTACATATTATCTATGGACAAAACCAAATATTTTTTTTTACATTATTTGATCGAAACATCATCGGTCTCAGAGTATGAAGAAACTCTTCTCGTGTTACAACAGGAATGTTGTGTCTCAGTGGTGTACGTATCTTATCGTTTGTTTGAACTTGTAGTTTGCTCTTGATAATATATCTCTCGATTATGATTCACACTTCCGTCGTGCAGTCTATATATTTTTTATTAACAATTTAAACATGATGTAAGATTTTGATAACCGACGGTTTGGGGGACAAGTGTTACGGGTGATAATTTATCACAATTTTTTTATTTAAATAAATCATGCCCTCGGAATATCTTGGTATCATCTGATCTATACAGGTGTAACAGACCTATTCCACAATATTTTATGGGTGGATACCTGACTTAATTACAAGTCGAAAATGTTCATGCAATGTTACGGAAGAAATTATTGTTAAATTATTTTACAAAATCGAAATAAGTATTTGTCAAATTGTGCCATTATTTATCTATATTTTTATTTCAGGCCCTAAATAATCTAATAAAAAAGAGTCTACACGCTCGAAATTCGATGATCTTTATTTTTTTTTTATTAAATATATAATTTGGAACCCATAAAATATTTCAATTAATCGAAATAATTGCATTATTACGATTTTTTTATGAGATGTTTATCTCGCAATCTCGTTCCGACCGTGCAGAATGCGGCGACCTTCACACTACATAAATCATTCATACCAACAACAAAAAAAGGAAGCTCGAAGGAATAAGATAGTGGTAATATATATAATATAAACTAGTCTTTATTTTATGTTATTTATTGTACAAAATTTAACATACATTTTTAATGCAGTTTCGTGACATATTTTACCTATATTCTATGCTATGATATCTATCGTCGAATTCTCCCATGTTGCTTCGGATACAAATTTGTCGACTTTCTGAGCCATTCTATTCTTGTTGAGAAAAACCTGCCATACAATACTCGGCTCACGTGAGCGAACGCCACCTGCCCATTGTTACGTGCCGTGAATTACAACCATCGAATACATCACATCTCTTAAGCACATGTTTCCGCATAGCCCTTACAGTCCTACCCTTAGAACAGTCACGCACGGACGGCAAAGCGACATTCTTATACAAACGACACTTCGATTTTGCAAAATGATAGGAGAATAAGGCTTTCGGTATAGTAACCTATCGGCAGTGGCGTTTGTAGGCAAAGGCCTCAAAATATATTTCTTTAAATATATCTGTCACTTAATCATCTATTACACAATGCGGAAAGATTGTAAATTAATATTAATATTTTTTTTTTCTAATCTGTACTTTCATGAAGCGGATTTCTAAATAAAATGGATGATAAAAATCATAAATATAATATAGATGTTCCTGTATTATATTTTGCATTATAATTTTTACTGATACATACTGTGACACTTAATTTTTACTAGCAGCTTTGTGGTGCTTTACTATTAGTACATTATGTATTCTTGTCCCTGGGATTGTACAAACGGTGTTCTTACTTTGAAATATATATATCCACTTAAAGACATTCTTGAAATACATATTTGACATACACATTTGAAATACAAATTTGACATACACATTTGAAATACAAATTTGACATACACATTTGACAGTGACATATATTAGGAAGTAAACCATAAAGTGCAACGCGATATGACCATGAGACATAGATGAGATGACAGGACGCTTTTCTTATCTATGACAGGATGACAGATGCTCAATATATTTGCCAGCCATAATACTTTTTCGCGTTCTTTGCAGCGACAAATGACACTACCAAGTAGCCACATCCAGAAAGTCATAGATATAGATGAGGAAGCGTAATATTATTATGAATATAAATTATATTTCATTGCCCAAATCGTACCCACTGTAGTGTCTATAGGCTTTGGTGGGTAGTCACATTACAGTAAACGCATGCGATATGCATTTTTAAGAGGTTTCATGACCTTATTTATAATGCAACTCTTTTATTCTAACCTATGTTCTTTCATAAAACTGTTCTTCTCTGTATATTATAAAATAAATATTTATTTTTGTTAAGTAAAAAATAATGTAATAATTGTTATATAGAAATTAAGTGAATATAATATAATTAATATTTTTTGACATTATAAAATAGCATTGCACATTGTGTAGGTACCTACCTGCAGAAAGCAAAATATATTTAAAAAAAAACATACCTGGTACCTACTAGAGCGGGAAATATGAAAATCTGATGGAGCAAGAACAGGAGAATAGGGCGAGTGTGGAAAAATCTACCAGCCGAACTCTTGAATAGTTTTTGTAAATTTAGTAGAATGCGGACGGGCATTTTTATATTGAAAAATCGCTTGATGCCATGTTCCCGGACCTGTTTCTTGAATTGCGGCCTCAAAGCGTGATGGATGCCTCAGAAGTGATGGATGCAATTCATAGAAAATGGTTTTACCGGTCTCTTCAGTTAAACTCAAACAAAAAGATATGTCGAAAATGTTCCTTTTTTGTACTCGATACTTTATTTTCTTTAATGAACAATTAACGCAAAAATTCTACAAATTGAAGAATTCAAGGCTTATTCAATAAAATATTAATTATGGCTTTTAAATAACATTGACGTATTTATGTAAAAAAAAATCTTTACAAAACTCTCTTTCCTTAGAAAACAACGCTACGATCTTATGTGTCGACCCAACGAGGGGTCCTAGTATAAAAATAATTTTAAAAAATATTCGAGTAGCACACTTAGAAATTAATTAACAATTTCTTTAAATTGTAGCCAATTTATTAGCGAGACTTCATAAAGTCTACGGTTGGCTTTGTGTGTCAGAAATAATAGTGCTACCATAAATTTGGCTCCCACCTGCGTTCAACTAACTGGCCTCTAATCTCATTTTGGCAGGCCGCAAGACGGTGGATGTTCATCCCGGAGAATGTGCCTCTTGTGCTCAGTGACAGGGATATCCTTTGGGAGTATTCTGCATCCATTTATTATAAACATTCAAATTTATTAATTTTTTTTGTAGTGTTTAGGTATCATACATAATCCGTGTATTGATGCATCATCATCGTCACTTTTAACATGTCGCACACCTAAATCAAAACTAAGAAAATTAAAGAAATCAAGAATTTTGTGTTATTATTGTATTCGGATACTCGTTCATATACGCAACTAACTTAGCTACAGTTCTCTAAAAATGTCATTTTAGGATACGCTTATGATCTAAAATGTTATTTAGTTTCATATTAAATGTCATTTTATATTCATTTTAAATGTCATAAAAATGTCATTTTAGGGTACGCTTATGATCTAAAATGTTATTTAGTTTCATAACTTTGATAACAATAAATGGAGAAAAATGTTATTATTTTTTTGTCTACTGAAAAATGATTTTTCGATTTGTCTTAGTTTTGATCTAGGCGTGTGACATTTGTGTTCAGTACATGATAAATAGCTCCTAATATAAAGCTTATAAACATAAATCCATGTAAAACATAATTAGATTACATAGTTATATTTGATTGATGATATAATAAAATATAAAAACGTATATACCGTATCACTTAAAACCAAGAAAAGTTAAAAAAATCGAAAATATGTACAGTAATATCCCTCACTGTCATATCGGCTTTACCACCTTGTTTTTTCCGTTTAACTATACAAGTATCCAGTCACTCATCTTCCATCATCCACGTTGGTCTACTTTTACTACTTTTCACAGCATATTGCAGACCTTAAGGCTGTCACCAGAGAAGTGCCTGCTGCCTTTTCCACTCGGTCGGTCCAACGAGGTATCTTTCTTTTCGCCCACCACAACAAGCTTCTCCAAACAACCTTCTTCTCGCAAGATTGAAAGATTCGATTCAAGCAAATGTACTTGATGTTCAGATCCAGCTAAATGGAGACATTCGTGTGTCACGTCGTCCATGGTATACGCAATATTTGGTTCTGGCACCACACTATGTAAAAATGTAGAATGCACCAGAGACTGTACAAGCTTGACCTTCGTTTTATTGGATATGTACCGCGTGTTTCCACATTTTGTCAAGTCTTGACATATAACTTTTTTTACAAGTTTAATTTTTGACTCTGAGATAATTCCCTGGATTTTGCTATGGATGAAAGCTTACCCTTAACTTTCATCCGTAGCGAATTCCTCAACATGGAATCTCTTGAGGATTGTCATGATGTCGTCTGTAAGTGTCTACGTTTTGCACCTTCACATCATGATAGGTATGTAGTACGCATTGCTGAAATGATTTTTTTAAGGTGTCTTGGCGTGTTTGATTTGAAGATAATCTTGCTCTTTCCTCAGGTTGTTCACCCGGGTGTTATTTGTCTCTAGACTTCTAACAAATGTATATCTTTGTGATGTCACTAAGGTATACTTAAGACATATTCAATTTGTTTTATGCCAACTCTAATTGGTAGAAATTTTCCTGGTGTGTCATCACCTTGGTCTTATCCATATTCATGCAGTATTGCTATGTGCATATTTTTAAATTATTAATTTAATTATGTTTGTATATATCTAAAAATATTAAAATACATCAATATGTTCACGTAAAACGTTTTATCTTAGTTAAAAATATCCGTTTATCCTTCTTTGCAATACATTTTTAGTCGGCGATAAAAGAGAATCAAAATAATTAAATTTTTAATAATCAGACAGCTAAATATTGAAATCGGGTAAGCGAGGCCGAGCAAATGTGCCATTTTATTCTATTTTATTTATTATTTTATTTTCCGTCTCGAATTTTCATTACCAACGTTTTTACTTCAATCAGAAGTATTCAGTGACCGAAATTTTTTAATATTAATTATTCAGAACATTAATAATTTGATGGAATATACAAAAATAATTAGAAGTGACAGTATAAATGATTAACATTAAAAAAAAATTAACTACGGTTTACTAACACTCTTCAATCTTGTTTTAATATAAATAATTAAACATTGGGTCCTCAAAATCCCATAGCGCCAGAACGAGGTTTCGTCGCCACGCGCCACTGTCAGTATTTGATATGCGAAGAGACGAATGGCGACTGGATGATTTATTGATAATGCGAACTTATGAACGAGTTGGAGACGTTTTATCTGATGGTGCCTACCCTACTGCCGCTTCAGGGATGGAACGCCCGCGCGGCCTGCTTAAATTTGAGCATGAACTCATTTACAATACCGCCCCTGTTAACACGTAGAATATTGATAACCTCGGCAAAATAATATTGTATTTTTGATCTATAAACATCTTAGCTAGCACCACCATAAAGAAAAACGCATTAAAGGAAAACTAGCTTAATTCCACTAAAAAAAATACAAAAATTTGTCATTAAAATAATAATAAAAAACCCAAAAGATTATTCGACAATATTACTTTTTGAAGAATTCCAATTATCAACATTTTGTAATCTATTTAAAATAAATTATATTGTTCAAATATTAAAAGAAAAACAAAAATATCATTTTATTACTGAAAAACGTACCAAGTTTAAATTTGTATTTTCATGTTCAAAAGTCAACACATCATCATCACAACACCACTAAAAAATTCTTTAACGGCCTACCCGAAAATTAATTAATAAAGAACTAAAAAATGTTATTAAAAAATACTTTAAAAAGAAACAAAATTTTTTTATAATGCTAATGCTATTATTTTATAATATTTTTATAAATTATGTACGAGTTCTTGTAAACAATATATTTTTATTATCACACAGTTCCCTTCTCTACACATGCATATGCTTGCAAGAGACGCATAGCATTGCATTAAAAAAATTGTACATCATATTATAGCATAATTTGAAATTTATTGTAAAAATAATAAATAATCTAAAAATTTTATGTAACTGAACAAATACTTCTTGTTACAATGGTGACTGCATATTTTATTCAATGGTCACCATTTTAAATAATTTGACCTCTTAAAAGCCCACTTTATTTACTGATGACTAATCAACGTACGCTAATCTGATGTTCATTTGTCAGATCACCTTACAGATTTCCAATCTAATTTATTTAATACCTTTGATACTTTTAAACGTTATAAAAAAACTCGTATTACATGTTTTAGATACGCGTATCGTCGTCCATTTTTCAAAGAGGCGTATCTCGAATTTGTTGATTTTACAGCAAACAATGTATGAACAAAATGATAAAATGATAAAAAAAAAAATCTTACCAATTTCTACGGATATGTTTTGATTTAACCCTTCCCAAACCATGCAGTAACACAGGTCTACCATCATAATTAAACCTGTAATATATCGGTAAATACATGCAACACAAAATTCATATTTTAGATAATCCTAAAGAAAATATTAGCGCTTAGGAATGACTAGTAAAAAACCAATTATGAAAAGAGAATTGTACAAAAACAATTATTTTTTCTATTCAATTCGTTGAACAATTAATACGTTGGTAAATGTACCATTTGTCATGTGAAAAACAGAAATCAATTATTATTTTCACAGTTAAAAAGACAACAAACATACAAACATGATTGTATCTTTCTCACAAATTAAATGAAGAGAGATAAGAAGGAAGGACACGATATATAGGACTTAATGAATGCTCTAAATTACGTAATTAATAATTTTTTCACAATTGAATGTTCAATATTTAGAGTAAATTTGTGCCATAAAAGCCATTAAAGCTAATAAAAACATTTTTTCTAACTATTATTTACGGTAACGCGAGTTAACAGCATGGCTGCGTTCGGGTATTTTATATCATGGTGTGGTAAAGGTTAAAGACAGTGTAAGGTGTATTATATATATAACTGCATTACCACATTATGTACGACTGTCATTTGTAAGAGTGGTCATATCAAAAAGTTTTTATGTAATATTACTTCATTTGAATAATATTCAGATATACCTGTTTGTATGCATTATGGGCATGTGTTTGGGCAATTTAACCTCAGGTGTAACTCAATTTTGACAAAGAACGAGATACGCCTTTTTGAAAGACAGACAACGATTTTATACCACACCCGCATGTTGGTCTAGTGATTTAGTGGTCAGGGGTTCGCACCTCGTTCCAGGAGACCGGCAAGTTAGACCTACTTTCATCACACAAGCGTTTAGCTTAGTTTAAAAACATTATAGTGTAAATATTAATGTGACATGTATTTCGTGTACGCGTCTCGTATTTTTGTAATACTTTTTATTTATTTATTCTGCATATTTCTTACGCGTTAGTGTTTACAAATATACTAGAAACGGAAAGGCTGAGAATGATAACGAAAGGAGGGTGACTGCAGGAAATAAAGTAAACGGCGCTTTGAATGGAATTACATCTAACGGGAATTTGTCAAACGAGGCAAGACTAGCGGTGCACAATGGAATCCTGGTACCGACACTGATGTATGAAAGTGAGGTCTGGAGCTGGCAGAAAAAGAAAGAAATTAGACTGAATGCAGTGGAAATGAGATCACTTAGACGTATTTGTGGCAAATCTATTTATGACAGAGTAAAGAATGAAGAAATAAAAAAAGAATGTAAAGCTGATGTTAGTATAGTGAGTAAGATTAAGAAAGGATCACTTAGGTGGTTTGGTCATATGGAAAGGATGAATGAGGAGAGAATGGTAAAAAAGATACATGACGCAAGTGTTGATGGAACCAGAAATAGAGGACGTCCGCGGAAGACTTGGCACGACCAGTTAAACCAGATAATGGAGGATGGTTCTGTTAGAAGCCTCAACAATCGGCGAGCTTGTATGACAAGATGTATGAATGTGGATGAGGCGAGAATTGTGTGTCAGGACAGAAGAGTGTGGCGCTCTATCCTCTCTGCCTACCCCCACGGGGAAACGGCGTGATGGTAAGTAAGTAAGTAAGTAAAAACCTGTAACAACATTCATATGTATTACAATACATTCGCGATCTTTCTTTTTTTTCTTTTTATATTAATAAAATTTTAAAACTTTCCTGTTACTATGACTTATTAAAATGGTTATATCTCTGAAATGGTTGACAATAGGCACATGTAGCTTCAATATACAATATAGAAGTTCCACTCGTACAGTGGAACCTCTATATTCGTCATTAATCCGTAACCGAGGGCCTGATCAATATGGAACCAGACCAATATAGACCAATATTTTTCCCATAACAAATAACTGAAATTCAATTAATTCGTTCCCAGTCCCCAAAAATAATATACAGTTGAATAAATTTTATGTTAAAACTGTACCTTTTTGTACTGAGGAGACATGATAGTAGAAACAGAAGAAGATGAAAGTTACTAATAAAATAAATATGAATTAAATATATTAATTATAAAGATATACATATAAAATCAATTTTATTGAAAAATATTCCTATCTACTATCAGATTACTCAAAAAGGTATTTGAGATTCTGTAAAAATAGGGTAAATGGCTCTTTCAAATGATGGAACGATTAAATGTATTAATATAAAAAAAGGTAACATATAGGTTCGAAAATTTGTCGCTAAAAATATTGTCGCTGTAGCATAGTTAGATAATGCACCTTACCCGGTCAGGAAAGAGATTCAGGTTCGACTGCCGGTGGCGCAACAACAATACTTTTCGAGAAAATTGATTTTATATGTATATCTTTCTAATTAATATATTTAATTCATATTTAAAATATCACGGACCGTCTGTTCTGAATAATTACAACTTCACGATAAGAATGTGTTCTCCTAATAAAGTTACTAATATCTAGAAAGAGACAATTTAAACATCAGATAACTCTAATTCTGGTGGTGGTTTACGTTGCTCATGCCCAATGTTGCCTGTTTCTGTCTGTTTTTTAAAATCTTCATGAAGCAGTCAATCACATTACCATTGAATCCATTTACGTTTTGGTTGACTATGGCAACACTTGGGTGTCACTTTTCGACCATATTCTGCGTTTTAGCCCAGTTAGAGACAGCGTTGCCGGACGGTTGAAGTGACAAATATAGAAAATATTCGCGAATATGGAAACATTTTTTTGTTATCAAAATGTGATGAATATCGGGACTGACGAATATGGAGATTCCACTGTATTTTTTATAAGACGTAACCTCCTAAAGCATTTAGGACTAGGTATGTTGCATTCTGTATATTCATGTTTGTTTGATTATAATGATCTCGGTTGGCCTTTGAATTTTAGAATATTTTCTAAGTGAGCAAAAACATACACCAAAATTTATTTAAATAAAATATATTTAAACAAAAAAAATATCGTGTTTTTTGCGAATCGCTAGTTTTTACGTGGTTCTAGTTTGAAGTCTTGCATAGAATTGCGTCCATATAATTAACATTGTTGTTCACAAGCAGACAAAGTTTTTACTCAGTTAAATATTGGAGAAGTTTTTTGGGGTCTTTTCTATGGTTCAGTGGAAGGTGTTCAGGAGAACTCGCTTCATTGATTTTTTGACCCTGGGTATTATGGTACCCTTTGTTCTTGACCAGAATCCGTACACAGTTGACGTTAATTAAATTAGTATCTATTGATTAAATTCAATTTTATAAAGAACAGCAATAGCGGTTCTAGTATTGGTATAATTTATTATATATTTTATTTTATCTACCAACGTCCATATGGGCTTTTACATTAATAATATACATTAAAAATAATATATACGTACAAACATATTTACTATTTAATTTTTGGGGGTAAGTATGCGATGTTAGAGAAGAAAGACGCGATCGGAATCGGCAGGCCACTTATAGTTGACAGTAGTTTATTGAGAACAGTTTTCAGAAATGTGGAGAAATCAGATCGTATAATAAAGTTACGCGCAAGTAGTTAACGAAGCTTGTGATCGGGAAGACGGAGATAAGTTATTGGCTCATGTTGGTACCTTGCGTGTATTTGAGGCTGTCAGGAGCTTTGTTTTACGCCCATGCATCTGCAGGGTGCGTTCAGGGGTTGTCGGCGGTGTTTATGATTGTGGAAGCGATAGACCTCCACAAGTTTTAAGAACTGTGAAAAAATAGTTAGATGATAATGGTTACATTTTAATATATTAAAAAAAAAGTTAATTATGAAAAATAGCCCATGTTTATTAGTTAACTGACTGACCAAACATAACTAATTTAACTTAAATTTATGATTTCTTCTAAAAAGCTTTGAAAATTCCGTTAATTATTGCACGCGTTGCTTTGTTGAGCGGAGTCAAAGAGAGAGTGCATAACTTTCATAACGATTACGGGATAGGGTGGGATCTTTTGAGGTATTCTTTCATGTTATTATTATATACATATATGTTTAATTTAAGATTTCCGCGAGCACTAGTGTATAGAACTGGCGTCTCTAATAGGTTAGATCGCGTTTTTTGTAGACGGTTTCCTTGAGGAAACCTAGGCCGACGTTTCGGAACGGTAATACGTGGCATTGTCAAGGCGTTGCCTCAAGAAATTAAGGTAAAATTTGAGAGATTTTAAATCTCAACCATGAGAGATTTTAACAGATATCAGATCATACGTATCTTGTTGTTCCAATATTACGAGCTGCTAAATCCAATGTCGTCATTTACGCTCGACTTTACGGACGATATTTAAAGTGACGTTTAACAAATGTTACTTATCTCAATCAAGCTCAAATTACTTACTTACCATCACACCGTTTCCCCGTGGGGGTAGGCAGAGAGGATAGAGCGCCACACTCTTCTGTCCTGACACACAATTCTCGCCTCATCCACATTCATACATCTTGTCATACAAGCTCGCCGATTGTTGAGGCCTCTAACAGAACCATCCTCCATTATCTGGTTTACCTGGTCGTGCCAAGTCTTTCGCGGAAGTCCTCTATTTCTGGTTCCATCAACACTTGCGTCATATATCTTTCTTACCATTCTCTCCGCATTCATCCATTCCATATGACCAAATTACCTAAGTGATGGTTATCAAGATCAGCTTTACATTATTTCTTCATTCTTTACTCTGTCATAAATAGATTTGCCACAAATACGTCAAATTACGCACTGTAAATTATGATTTCACTCTCAATCATGAGTCGAAAATTCAACTTCATATCCTCTTCATCTTAGGATTTACGGCCGCCGTAGGAAAACCTAGTCTCTTCTTTAAGAGCGTGTTGTAAAATCGATAACCTATTTCCCAATAACAACTCACGCGGTACTTTTATGCCAGAACATAAGTGCTTTTCTTTACAGAAAATTTAAATTTACTTCCAAAATACGTTTTCGCAGCTTTCCGCCACCAGCGAATATTGCGCAAACCGTACCAACTTTCCACAAATAAATTTGAAGTCGCATAAATACAAACAATAAATTTTAACTACGTTTATACGAGAATTTTTTTATCATGTGTTTACGGTTAAGGAAAATCTAATCAAGGGATTTAACTGAATCGAATAAACAAAGAAAAAAGGTTTACAAGTTTGTATTTTAATTAATAACTTGGTCACAACCTTTCACGTGGGAGAAGGTTTCAGGGTACTTTTGAACCTGATCAGGAGTCATTTAGATTAGTACTTGAGTTATAAACTCGCAACCTTTTTAAAAACTTTTTATTAAAATTTTGTATACAATGTATGAATTGTTCATATTGTTCTTTGTCCTTTTTATTTATTTTAACGGACTTTTTTATTGTGAAATATATTATTACCGTTTTATTACGACACACTGGCTTTTGTAACGCTTTGAATTGAATATGTAAACATCTTTGGGTATCTTTTGTGGGGTGTGTACGATATTTTTATTTATTTCTCCGATGTGGCTTCCGCGTTGAGACGTTGTCAAAAAAATATAATACACACTAATGCAAAATTGTACTTATCACGTGTTAATTTAACATCCACGCGAACATTATTTAGTTACGCGATATATCAAAGAAATGTATGGAATAATGATTTCGAATGACGTATGATTAAGTATCACGCGATAGGCTGAGTTTTTTTTTTACTTTCTCGATTGCTTTGTTCGCTTTGTGAGCGAGAAGTTCTTAGCTTATTCGATTTTTAAACAATATTTGAACTTGTATTATGTAGATAAATGGTGTCATTATGTAGATCCCGCTAGGATATATTATTATTTGAAGAAAATCTTATATATATATATATATATTTTTTTTTTTTTTTTACCTTGTGGGCTTTTACATAAACAATAATATTTTTAGGAGAACACATTCTTGTTGTGAAGTTGTAATTATTCAGAACAGACGGTCGGTGCTATTTTAAATATGAATTAAATATATTAATTAGAAAGATATACATATAAAATCAATTTTATCAAAAAATATTGTTGTTGTGCCACCGGGATTCGAACCTGGATATCTTTCCAAACCGGGGAAGGTGCATTATCCAACTATGCTACAGCGACGATATTTTTAGCGACAAATTTTCGAACCTATATGTTACCATTTTGATAATAATGCACCTTCCTCGGTTTGGAAAGAGATCCAGGTTCGAATTCCGGTGGCGCAAAAACAATATTTTTCGATAAAATTGATTTTATATGTATATCTTTCCAATTAATATACTTAATTAATATTTAAAATAATATTTTATTGTTTTTAGATAATTTAAAAACATAATTTATGTATATTCCGAGTACAGATATTTCTTCAATTCAGGTATGCTCCTCCAACATAAAATGTCAACGAAATTCAACTTGTTACCAAGGCAATGCATCCGTGTTATTAGCGAGTTCACGACATAGTTATTTCTAGGGGAATGCTGTCTTATTTGAGTTGGTACTCTATACGAAAAAGAATCAAGTGATTTAGGTGAATGACGTCATTGTCACTGTTAAAAATTGTAAATGAAATATTTTAAGACACATACATAATTAATATTCTTAAGTGGGACGTACTAAGATGACTAAGATCTAAGTCTCGATTGATAAATAAAATTATCGGACCTGTGGGAGTGACATGGTAAATATTAGTAGAGGATGAAAGAGAGCGGCAGTCATGCCTTCATCCAGGAGTGAATGGGCACTGGTTTATGATGCTGAATTGAATAAAAAATAATTTTTTGGTGCGATACATTTTAATTAAATTTACATTCTTTAACATACGTACGAATGGAATCATTATTGTGTCTCTTATCCGACTTAGAATTATTTTGTTCTAAATTAAGTAACTAACAGCTCTACAATTAATGATATTAATAATAAATAATAGATTATCCACGATACGTCTGAAATGCATCTTTTATTATTTTTGGACGCGTATCCCGCGAAACCTGCAAAAACTGGCGCTGAAGACTGAAAACGTTAAAGGCCGGAGGGGGGACCATGGACGCTTCTGGCTATCTTAATGCGATGGCTCTCCAAAATGGAGAGGAACGAATAGAGAAAAATCCTCAAGGATGTCTCAAAGGGTGACAGTGAGGGAACTGACCGAAAAAGAACGCTGATAATTTCTATTTTAATGAGAACACATTATTATTTTAAGGTTGTAGTTTTTTCAGAACATAGTTCTGTACTATTTTAATATAGATTAAATGTATATCTTTCTAAGTTATACATTTAGTTTGTATTAAGATATTAATTTTAATTAAATTGTTGATGTTAAGATTATTTAGAGAATATCATTCATTAATAAATAATTAAACCAAATTACATCACTGAAAAAAATAGAATAAAATAGTTCGAGAAAAATTATGTTGCCACAAAAAGACTTCTGTTTTAGCGGTGGATGGTTTTTAAAACAGAGTTACATCAACTCAATTAATATGCATCATTATGTCTGGTAAATCTTTTGTGGTCCCCCTTCGGTGGTCGAGGAGCCTTATTCTCGAACCGTACACCCTTCCATTCCTATTGTGTAGGTGCACCACTCTCTTTCTTTTCTCTTTTTACATTTCTCGGTTACTGTGCAGGCTTCTTCCGTTCGCGCGTTTTTCAGGTACAATGTACTTTTTGACGCCATAGCACTCGATCATGGGTCGCGGTTTCCAGTGTTCAAGGTCTATGCTAGATTTGCTTATAGAGTGTCTTTGATTCATTTCCTTGCCCGCCATGTCTATTTTTAACGTGGATAGCTGCGTAAATATAACCTGTTTGGGAAGTTACGTACGCAGTGATCTACTAATTGTATTTAGTGCACCAGGATCGTAGAATAATGTGAGATATTCGCAAAAAAATATGACTAGATGGGCACTCGTAATTAGAGCGCGCACCTTAAGAGTTAAACGGATACGAAGGCCTGTGAATGTTAAATATATGAATGACGTACGTCGTGGAAGGATTTTGGCGTCTCTACTCATCTCTTTGGAATACGGTACGATATCTTGAATACCAACAAGGTACATGAATGTGAAAGTGGTGTTCCAACCCCACTCCGATAGAGCTTTCCTAGTTCTGCTTCCGAAGGGTAGTAGTGGACGGTATACAGCCTGCCGGCAGTCACAAGGGCGATAAGCCCCGAAGGTTTATATTTTAACAAGTTAGGGAGTATTTTCCAGTTATGAACAGTGATTCGATTTACCAGTATTATTAAAGAATATTTTATTTCTTACGTTTGTATTTCATGTTTATGTGAATAGTTGTTGATGGATTAGATAAGATAAGTTCAGCACTAAAGGTTGTATTCATCTGAAAAAAATCATTCTTTTGAAAGCACGTTTTCGTAAAAGTGTACTTATGTGAGTTAATTTCCTTTTTTGAAGAAAACTTTAATAAATATTACTACTATTCTTAGGAAAATATTTTATTTTATAAAATGTAAAGTGTATAGGAACGCATACATTAAAGTTTACTACAAATACACACTTGCGGCGTTTTACAACACGTCTGCTCAAGCGAAGGCGTGTTTTCAGAATACCGAGGGGCGCGAGAGTTGAGTTTAGTTCCCATACGTTTAAGGCAGATTTTGCGAAGAATTATCTGAAACACATACCCAGCTTTGTCATTTCTAAATTCTTCCTCTAGGTGGGTTTAGTTATTAGCGCATGGATTAACACTTAATTATATATTTCCCAGAAATTATAGTTATACACAACTTTTTTTACCAAATAGTTGTTTAACAATGACGATGACATCGTTTAACTGCATATTTTGTATAAATATTTATTATTTTTCTACCAATGACTGGGGTCGTGTCCCGCCTCGTTTTGATTGGCGGAAATAATGTGACACTTATAAATACCATGATCGAAATTTTCGTTCAAATTACAGCAGAACCAAAATGAATTATGGTTCTAATAAAGCATTTTGAATATTTTGAGCGGCCACCTAATTACTTAACAATCCCAACCATTACTGATATTAAGGGTGGGTTCAAATTTGAAACTCGGAAAGGGGATGTTTTTCGATTCTTTCTGACGCAGTGTGGGTCGTGTGTGACGGGTTGATGATTTGTTCTTCATCAGATAAATATTAGATAATTATATGAACAGCTATGTCGCGTGTACTAAATAATAAAATTGTATTTTTATGTAAAAAATATTTTAAGTAATTAAATTGGTAAACATATATCATCTAGCAGTGGCGTGGAGTAACTATAGAATTATACTCGACGACGTGGGACATGAATACAAATTCATCTTAACTAAATCGTCCGGAAAGAAATATAATATTTAAGAACCGTATTTATTTTATTTTATATTATACAGTGCATTAATAAAATAAATAATATCTTTCTAGTTGATTCATTTAATTTATTTTAAAGATACCACAAAAGTACGTATGTTCTGAAAATGCATCTTTACAACAAAGATCTGTTCTTAAAAATGTATAAGTTCTATCAAATGTAATAAAAATGATAAATTTATTTAATTCTTGTGTCTTCTAGCGTATTTTACTTCGGGATTCTTCGCAATATAAAGTTAATTGCTTGTATCAATGGTAAAGATTACATAATATAAGTTCAAAGTTTGTCGAAAACATATTAGATTACTATAGCGACAATGGTAACGTGTTTTCCCCGGATAGGAAGAGGTCCATGGTCGAATACCGGTTGCAACCAATTTTTTTTTTCTGTGTATCTTTCTAGTTGATTATTTTAATTTGTATTAAAAATGTAGTCATCTAACTTCTTACAAATACTCTCATCACATGTGTTTATTACAATGTGACTAACCACCGTACAGATACTCGTAATATTACAGTGAGTACGAAATGTGCATTGATAATGAAAAATTAAATATTATAGTGTGCGTTTGAACATATTGCAATGCGAAATAAAAGGGTCAATAAAATACATATGTACATGAAAACATAATACATATTAACATAGGAATGTAGATACAATATGTCCCAAAAAAAAGTATACACCAGAAACTACAAATCATTTCATCGATAAAACCCTACAACTTGGGGTAGGAAGACCTTTTTTAATGCACTTTTATTTTTTTTATTTTCTTCGAAAAAAATATAATTTTTTTATTATTAGGAGAACACTTTCTTATTGTGAAGCTCTAATTATTCAGAACATAGGTCTGTGATATGAATTAAATATATCAATTAGAAAGATATACATATGAAATCAATTTTATCGAAAATATTGTTGTTGCGTCACCGGGATCCGCACCTGGATCTCTTTCATAATAAAGTTGTGTTAATATGTCCAAAATTTAATAAAAATGAATTAATAATTCTGGCGTCTGCTATCAGATTACTCAAAAGTATTTGAGATTCTGTAAAAATAAGGTAGATGGCTCTTTCAAATAATGGAACGATTAAATGTATTGATATCAAAAAGGTAACATATAGGTTCGAAAATTTTTCGCTAAAAATATCATCGCTGTAACATGTTGGATAGTGCACTTTCCCCGGTTTGGGAAGAGATTCAGGTTCGAATCCCGGTGGCGCAACAACAATATTTTTCGATAAAATTGATTTTATGTGTATATCTTTCTAATTAATATATTTAATTCATATTTATTATTTTTTTAGTTTTTTAACTATTACTATTGACCGTCTGGGACGATTTAAATACAAACTTCTATTATAAAGAATGTTGTTTTTAAAACTATACAAACGTGTCATATTAATAAAGAAAAAATATCTTTTGTTCACAAAAAAAGGCATTCTTTTGAATAAATCTACCATATCTTAATAAATCTACCAACAAAAGTGTAATTTTTTTTGTCAGTATCAGTTTCAAGAAAAAATATAAAATATTTTTATTTGTTAACATTGTTTTATTAACCACTTAATTTAGTTTAAATACATCTACCGGTTTCGAAAAATACCATTTTCTTCTTCAGAATATCAATACTAACTAAAAAACATGTATTATTGTTTCTTGACTAGAAACTATTTTTAAAAAAACAACAATTATTTAAAAAACAAATTTAGTACCTAACTCAAATTGTTACTTAATACAAATTTACTCAATTAAGTGGTTAATAAAATAAAGTTAACAAATAAAAATATGAATTTTAACCACAAAGTTAATTTTGCTAATTTCAAAAGTAAAAATATAAAAGTTTATTATTAGCTTTGTAATGAATTTGAAAATACCTCTATTTTATTTACCCGTGCTAATAATATCATTGTACATACTATACATTCGTGAAATCGGATTAAAATGCGCGATATTGCTATGGTAGGTATCTAATCTAAACGTTTAATGCATCTGGTATTTGCATGACGCCTTACGTTGGATATTAGTGTGCTGTTTCGTCTAGATTATAATAATTATTATTAATGGACAGCAATATTGGGTGTTTTTTTAACGATTTACTATATATTTCTGCTTAGTCGTGCTCTGAATAATGATATATTTTTTTTTAATGTTTTCGAAGGATATATTAATTATTTTTACATTTTATCTAAAATATTATTATATTTTACTATTATTCTAAAGAAACTATTCATGTTATTAAGTGAAAAGTTAAACATATTATAATATGAAATTTTACCATGTTTATAATGTATTTATTCAAGTCCGCTTCAAATACTGATTTGTTTTTGATTTTGCCAAAAATTATGCGTAACTTTATTTTAAAAATTTTCTGATAGATGGTTTTATTTAATGCAAAAACTCACAAACTTTGAATTATTAGCGCGTGGACTTAATGTACATACTCTTTATATGTACATAATATATCAAATATATAAGTTATGCTGAGTTTTTTATTACGTGGAGTACACGCCTCTGCCTTTTAAGTAATTATTATGTAGATGTCTGTTTTCCTATAAATGTTTTTATGGGGGCTTGTTATTACGTCGTGTAATATTAATATTTTCATAAGATTTTAACATTTTTATTTTTAAAGAGCTTTAATAATAACTTAACAAATTTTATGGCAGAAGTTCTGTTGCACAATAAGGGAAGAAATCATATAATATACAAACCAATTAAAAGTATAGATATCATTAATATACTCTAAAGTGTATGCATACAATACATCATTATTTTAAAATTGATTATATTTTACTATCAAATTAACTGTATTTTTCATCACTGATACTGTTGTTGTAGGGCTATCATAAAATTATTACATGTTATGTTTATCTTAATTCAAACGTAGATATTGAATATCACGTCACGACTCTATTTGTAAGTTATTGCTGTGGTTCGCGCATGTGCGATTGGCGCGCCTCGATTCAAAATCTTCGATCAATATTAAAAGATTTCATTCTGTATTTATCATCATATCATAAATTTTCGATTAAAAAAATATTAGATGTCTATCTTTAGAAAATTATAGATTTTTCTGTAAAAAGACCTGTCATCGCCAGGTCCAGCATGTTTGACGTGGGCGCCCAATTTGGCGCCCTTTCACTAATTGGAAATCAATCTCCCTCTCTTAATAACAATAAAAGATAGGCGTAAAATACAAAAATAAGATAAATTCTATAAAAAATTAACTTCAAATATATTTATGAAGTCATTTAAATTCAAATTAGATTTCAGAATATTTTATTCTCCTAGGAAAAATCTCATGTCTTTGGAGTTGCACGTTTTGAATGTTGAAAGATATTAGTAGGATGAAAGAGAGTCGGAATGGCTTAAGACCATGATATTTATAAATGGTCGGTATTACATAATCCGAAGGACCAGAGACCACCTCGAGGAACACTCGACTTGGATCTTTGGATACACAAAGAGAATTGCAACTGGGGTAAATCATACGTGGTTTTGAGTAGGGGTTGGGGATGGTTGAGGGGAAATTATTAAAATTATTATACATGGAATTATTTTAAATTAGCACCAAATACGTGTTGTATTGACGATATATTAAAATTAAATATATGTATTCTGATATTAAAAAGGAAAATTGTTATCAAAAAGTTCCCCCAATGATCAAAGCCGATTTATCTTACTGCAGAGATACACCCTGTATACAACTTTAAAATTTACAATTTCTAACGAAACGAAATCTCCCATCGCCCGACTAACGAAGTGTTCTATCGCAATTTAAATAATCGCCAAGTTACGCCTAGCACTAAAGACTGTATAATTAATTTCTTTAACAAAAGACGTTATGGGTCCTTTTTTCAAATTGAACTCGAGCATTTAACGATGAAAATTAATTTTCTATATCCATGCTAGGTTTTGTTAGTTCTTTCATATTTCTACTTCCATGAAAAATATATCCATTATATCACTTCAAGAGAAGGTGATTGTGTATGTCCACAATATCGCACACCGATAAGGTGTTATTATATTAGGGCGCAAGATACAGTACACCTACACATACTACATTTAGTACATACTGTACTAAATGTATAGTATGTACTATGGTATAGGGAAATATTGATAGAAGTCGGGGTCCAAGAAGAAGGAGAACACGATAGCTGAAGAAGCTGAGGTAATAGTTTGGCCATGCAAAGAAAAAAATCATTCGTTCTAAGATAAATATACAAATACACTTATAACGAGCTCGGTTGTAGCGAGGTATGGATATTTCGATGTAATAATTTACTACCAAAGCTTAGGTTCAATGCGAACGTCACCGCGGGATGTCAACCGCTCGGGAAATTACGGAACACAGAATTCCTAATGACGGATTCGGGTATCCTCCCCTCAAATGCTGAGAAGCCACCCCCTCGCAACAGCAAGTAAATACACGGAGGCTACATACTCGACTAATAATAATAATTATTATTGCTGGATTTACTCGATCGCTGTTCCTTTGTATCAATATTTCAACTTCCATTTGCGGAGTTGTGATTGAATTATTCCAGTGGTACTACAATTTGAATAAATTAAGTAACTAGAGTAGATACCTACTGGTTGCGTAATTGACATGTTGTTTTTGATTTTTTCTTTCTTATTATATTATTCTTCTACTGTTTCTGCTAAATAATATTCAGACTAGAACTAAAATAACATATTCTGTGCAAGTATGATTTATGTGTGTGAAGTATGTGACGAAAAATGTACGCCATATTCGTCACCATGGTGGCTACATATTTTATGCAGCACCCATAAACATTCAAAAAGCCACAGCACAGCACAGCACTAAAATAATATGTCCTTACGCATCACATCGCTGTTCGTAGTAAGTGAAGAACTTCTTTGTGAATTTAGTAGGTACTTGATACTTAAAAATAAATTATTTAAAAAATAATTCATACCAAATTTCAAACTACACAAAATAGAATGCTAAACAAACAAATGATATTTTAAAAAGTCAATAGTTAACGTACAAAATTTATTAATTTTCTTTCTTCTTAGAGAAATATATACATGTAACAAATACATTCTCAGCGTTTACACATAACCATGAGAATATGTATACTTTTGCTGTTTCCTTTAACATATTATATATGGAATATTATTTTTTTATTATTAAGGAGAAGACATTCTTATTATGAAGTTGTAATTACTTCTATGATATTTAAAATAAAATAAATGTGTTAATAATAAAGATAACAAATTTGACTTAGGCCCGCGAGCACCTTGCTAATTTAAGAAAAAAAACAATATTCACAGATCAAATCAGTACGTAACTGCAATTTCTGTACATTATTTAAATGTACTACGAAACATAAGTTGTCTTTTGAAATTATCTTAAAATACATTTAGTTAGTTGATTCATTTAATATGTATTAAAATAACACAAAATGTTCTGAAAATGTGTTCTTCTCAAGATTTATTTAATTAATAACATATTAGTTGTATCAGTGAGTCCAAAATTGAATAAAAAATAATTGTTAATTCTGGTGTCTGCTATCGGTTTACTCAAAGGTATTTGAGATTCCATAAAAACAAAGGTTTCAAATAATGGAATGATAGATGTATTAATTTGAAAAGAGTAACAATTTGTCGTCAAAAGTACTATCGCTGTAGCATAGTTGGACAGTGCGCCTTCCCCGGATCGGAAGAGATCCAGGTTCGAATCCCGGTAGCAACAACAATATTTTACGATAAAATTGATTTTATATATATACCTTTCTAATTAATACATTTAATTAGAATTTATTATTTTTTTGTTATGATTTATTTAGCGCTGATACTCAAAAATGTTTAAAAATAATTAATAAATAATTTAATTATTTTTATTTTGCTATTTTTTTAAACCACAATCGAATAACGAGTCCATCACCGGCGTACCGCAAATGGAATGACACATTAATAATTTCTGGGAATTTTCTTCATTCCGGGACTTCGGTAATGGAGGTTTTAGGTTTTTAAAATTCTTTAACGTTAATAAATATGTGGTGTTTCCTATCCTACGGAAAACAATACATTGTTTCTCGTGTAACGGTAAAACTTCTGCAGGCAGACACCTCTCACAGCGAACACGTTTTGTTTTATAATTTTTTAAATAATAATTGAAAAAATATTTTATACATTTTTAAAATCACCATTTATTCCAATAATACACTTTTTTGAGCATCTTGCGAGAAGAGAAGATTGGCGTGGTGGACTATTTCGAAGAACGGAGAGCAAGTAGTCAGATCAAGTGAAAAAAGCAACTAGCTTTTCTCTGGTGATATCCCACAGATCCGCAAAATTCTGAGAAAAGTATATGTAAATAGGGTAGAAGTTTATGATGATCACGACAGACCGACGTGGATGACAATTTACTCGAATAAAGTCATTTTAATATGCGTTCATCTTCATCTGTAGATGTACTAGTAGAGAGAAGATGAAATTGAAGTTTGTAAACATGCAAAAAATTTGAATTATTATGGCTATTTGGATTTGTTCACTGAACACATTAAAATCATTCCCTCTAAGGTGTGCGAGTGTGCGCACGCACTCGATTTGGCATAATAGCGTGCGCACAATTGTTAACAAGACTTCTTCTTCATGTGCCACTTTGCTGTCGAACGTTTTTCAGTGTGTTGATTTATCCTGTATAAGATCACCAAAATTTTGGACATTGACCATGTCACTTTCTGCGGTTGGTTACACAGCAAATAGTATCTGCATAATGAGTGGTAAAATATATGAACGAAGTGTGCGACTTTTATTATGATATATCGGTTATTAGTTCTCTTGACATGTTCGTGCGTCTTAATATTATGCGTTTTAATTCGATAGTAATGTGATCAACCCAGGCTCTACCGGTAGCTTTATACTGGTGTGGTAATATTTTTATTATTTTCTCCCCCGGTGCACAAATTAATAACGTTGATCGTTAAAATTGCACAGGAGATTTTCTATGCGCAAACTGTGATTCAAAATTAGAGGGAATGTTGCACATTAACCGTTTTTTTTACATTGTTTTGACGATGTTTTCGTCTTTTGAAGGCATTAAAAGTTTGATTTGACAACATTTTTGCCTTAAGTCATTATCATATTGATATGATAATTGTTTTAATGCGTTATCAGTTTGGATCCTTCATATTGTATTTCATATCTTTTTCAT
Source organism: Eubasilissa regina (assembly GCA_022840565.1). Lineage (NCBI taxonomy): Eukaryota > Metazoa > Arthropoda > Insecta > Trichoptera > Phryganeidae > Eubasilissa > Eubasilissa regina. The sequence goes on along the minus strand of JAINEB010000029.1, from coordinate 6,109,871 downwards.
CGTCATCTTTAAGATCTTTACGTCCAGTATAAGACATGTGTCTCCCCAACTTTTCTGTTGCTGATATCACTGATGCTCGCATCTGCGCGTACTTAATCGGTCCTGTGGACCTTCGGCCTGCCTCTTACATATATTTAATAACGATGTTCATGTTAGTTTTTGTTCTCCGTCATGATTGAGAGATGGTAATAGAAGGCTTAAGTCAATCCGTCATGGTTTTATTTTTTTATTTTCTTATCTTTACGTAGCTGTTGTATCTCGTGGTAGTATGGTATAAATGCCTATTAAGATACATCGTTTAATGTACAACTCTGCGTTGGGGCCGTCCTGTGCCATCACACTCTGTTGGAAGACAGGTACATGAAGCACTTGATCTATCATTACATTATATTTCCTTCTGCCAAGATATCTCCGTCTATTTAAGATCTCTCATCTTACTCATCTTATTGTTTGCGATTTTACCACATCACCTAAATCGGTAGTAATATTAGTATTCATTATTAACCTTCTTTAATTCACCCTTTCTACTGCTACCTCTACTATTTCTCTCCCGTTTATTTTTTCCACCATTCTCCAGAATCACGTGTGAAATGGTCACACGTCTTAAGTCACTTCGTTTTTTTGTTTGCCTCACCACACCTCATATACACATCATTGTTTATTGTTTTCGTCTCTTCAATATTCTGATTCAAATGATGTCCTTTTGCTTTGTAAAAATATTTTTCCCTCGTTAGTGTCTGGAAAGATATTAAATACTCGTAACAACGTTCTTACCCATGAAATATAATATTACGCAATTTTTAACGTGTTTTTTTTGTTATACATTACCCTGGAAGCATCTTGCAAAAACATAAGTTAAATTTTACGTTAAAATTTTATGAAAATCTTTTAAAAATACAAATTTTACATTAATTTTTTTTTACTATATAATTCTTTCAGAAGTTTCTCGAAAGTGTCCGCCGTTCGGCAACTATCCCGCGAATCGCTTTCCATAGGTATAATTTTCATCTTCTCGCTTTGCAATTCAAATCGTTCCCCCGCGTTCGGAAAAATATCGTGAATTAATTCAAATAATTTCACATTTTTAATATGACAATTTGTTCTCAAATTGCCCGCGGTTATGGAACAAGCAAACCCTGTTATTACGAATGGTCGCTTTACAAATACTCGTTATAACGTGTAATTAATAATTTTGTTTTCAAATTGTTGTACGGCGGACGGAATCACGTTCCAAAACAAGGATAAATTGGAAGTAATCAAATAATAATCAAAGCTAACAAACGCACAGGAAAGTCTCTGTCTTTAATAATATTGATATATTTGTGAGTTGTACAGAATATTCAAACGATAAAATTTAATAATTAATTTAACAGGACACACTAAAGAAAATTTGACAAGACAGAAACATCAATAGGTCCACTATATTGAAAATTTACATTTTTTTTATCATTTCGACCCCTTAAAATAACAAGGTTCCAACTAACATTATCGATTAATTTGCTTGAAAAGTCTTCTAAATGCATTATTTTTTTATTTCTTCATTATTCTTCATTACGTTTTTATTTTATTTTTAATTTCCCCTCATCTCACAGTGGTCATTGATAATACTGAAAATAGGCTAAGACCTTAAAACTGATCATACTTACATGCTCAAAACAAAATATACATGAATATATGTTGAAATTTAATCAACACTTTTGAGCACATTATCTCAAAACAGTGTCAGTGTCAGATGGAACCTTGTTATTCTGAGGGGTTGATTTAGTGATAAAAATATAAGAAATAAGGGTGTGAGTATCGACACCTTTCTCAGTGCTGAAACAATATTTAATAATAATTTTAAAAAATTTACCACACAAAGAAATTTTAAAAATCATTTCTTATACGCATTACAAAAATACGTAGAAATATTAATATTATCGATGTATAAGTATAGAAATACATTAATCAGTCTTATTATGCATATTTATATAAGCATGGATATTTTTCATTTCCAGTGGTCAAAGGTTCCAGTCTCATTCCAGGAGACCAGCAAGTTAAACATTTTCTTCCGCGTACAGTTTTCGTTTGTCATCCGTGGTATCCGGCGCTTAGATGGAACTAACACATCATGACACAACACTACTCATTTCACACAACACAGGTTTTCGGCACGGTATTGCATGCCGGTACTTAAAAACGACACACCTCGTTTTCGATACGGTACTGCAAGCAACACTAACAGTCGCACATCACATCAGTCCTGATGGTGGACCCTGCAGTAGGATACGAAACATCCACCAGGAAGGTCAGGTATACACGGCAGATTAGCCCAGTAAACTGTACACAGAAGACCAGCAAGTTAGTTTGATGTGACGCGTATTCTGTGAATGATTCATATTATTCTCTCTTCATAAAATGCCTGAATTGTCTATCCAAGATATCTTCAGCTTTCTTCCGTAACACCATATTTCGAAAGCATTTTACCGGCGGTGATGGCTTATTAGTGAAGAATGCATTCTTGGTGGACTACTGGTCTTTATCTGATTACACCAGGTCTTCCGCAGTGTGGTTGACTATTTGGTAATTAAGGTTAACGAACCATGACAATTCCCACATATTTTCCAAAATTTACCTCAGTTTAGATTTATAAAAGCAGGTTTGAGACCCACCCACATTAATAATGAATTCAGCTATTTAACGTGGTATCTGTGAATGCATTTATTTCCACAACCGGTCGAATAAATTTTGAAATGTCTTCGTTGTGCGCATATCCCTCCATGTCATTGAAGACCGGAAGTTCGGGAGAATAACGGTGGAATGTCGGAAGCGTTGGTGCTCGCGACGTCATTTCCGCCTTGTTTACGTCACATCCTCAATTTACATCGTCTCACTCGGAGAACAGACGAAACTTTCGAGAAGACTAACTCGTCAACGTCTCTGAGCATGTATGTCTGTCAAAACTATTATATATAGAGTGTCCAGCGGAAAAATTTCAATATTAAATTGTAAATACTCATAAACCATCAAGGTGAGGTAAGTGGGAGGGGTATTCTGGCCCCCAAAGCCTATAACATTTTGCCGAGCAGTATGAAACATTTCTCGATGGACAATCTTAAACACCATCTCAGGAGCTGGTTATTGGGTGTTGGCAGAAAGGAAACTGAGCAAAGATTCGTGGAAATGATCACATGAACAGAACGTCATTTTCTTATATTATTTATATTCATTTTTCCTTTTGCATAGTGTTGGATGCAATTAATCAGCAAGTGCGGAGACATACCCCGAGTACCTCGGTCATCGGACCTTACACTGTGCAAATTTTTTTGTGGGGATACCTTAAATTGAGAGTTTACAGCAACAATCCTCGAACAATTCAGGTCCTACATAAAATATCCGCCGTGAAGTTGCTGCCATTGAACCGACGCTTTGCTCTCGCGTGTTCGCAAATTTAAGAGTCCGATTGCAAAAGTGTCTTGAGAGAAATGGAGGGCGTATAGACGATATTGTTTATAAAACGTAAAATCCACATCGCTAAACTCCATTCTGTATAAATAAAATACGAGAATAACACTGGTTTTTTTATTATTAATATTAAACTTGAAAATTTTCCGATGGACACCCTTTATATGCAATATAATTATTACGTAAATACACGCTTACAACCAGACCGTTTTCCATTAAACAGAGGTAGTGTTAAATGCGAAACTTTATTTTAAAATTAATAATATTAATTTTCTTCTTATAATAGATCTGAGTTTTGAATAGTGAATAATTTTTCTTTGGAAAATTAACCGACTACCAGTTTTTTTCTACCTTTTGTCTATGTGGTTTCTCCAGTATCGTTTTTCCTGCCTTATCCCATCTCACGATGTTTCTCAGAGTTCACTTAAAACGGAGCTAAGAATTGTCATCAAAATGGTTGGATATAAATAAATCAATATTATAACTCTACTTGAGTTTATTTGCACTACTCGAGTTTCGAGAGAAACAGTAACTCCCATTGACAAAGGTAACGCCGATTTTATCAATAATAAGAATTCTCATTTTTCATGTTTTCAATGCAGATTTGGTTCTATTGGTATCTACTCGACTTCCGTTTCCTTTCGCCATGATGAGATTTAATAATCTGTAGAAGTACAAAAATAAGAAGACTTCGGTGGTTATGCATTGTGAAGAGGATGACCATAGTAGAGGAGTAAACATAAAAGTCATTATCGAGCACTAGATCAAAAAGATGCAGAAGATCAGGAAGACCTACGCTAAGATAAATCGACAGTGTTCTTAAAGACTTTTGTGACTTGGAGATCTAAAACTGCAGATTATTGTAGTAAAAAACTTGAGAATGCCAAGAATTATAGAACCAAAGTATTCTCGTTATTTGTCGTGACATTACAGACCGCTCCATGCAGACCTTTGATGAGTCAAAGGTACTTGTGTTAGCACATCAAGTTACACAAAACTTACACAAATATCCAACCATATGTCTCCATTCAATCGTGTGTACGGAAACTATACAAATAAGCTGAGATCTTATGATTTGATCTTAACTTGTTCAAATATCGACAAAGTTAGTTCAAATACAAAACTCCAAAATCAATCCTTGACGGTGGGGTATGGATAGAATTTTGGAAAGTATTCTGTATCGTGTAAATGTTACTAGAAAAATGTATACATCAAAAGCTACTATAAAATGTATACATAAAAGTACTAAATACTGAAAATTAATTAAATTTATTAGAAAAAATATTTAAAACTTCAGAAAAAATTCCGTAACAGATAATAATGAAATGTTGGAATGTCTGAAAATGGAGAGAAGTAGCTTGCAGTATAACTATTATCATGGGGCAGAGGCAATGAAATCTAAACATTTGATAGTGCAAATATTTTTGTAATTAAATGTAAACGTGGGTCTACGGCTTGTGCAAGAAATAAATTAAATACTAATTAAATGTATTCATTAAAAAAATATACATATTAAATAAATTTAAAAAAATTGTTTTTATATGTATATCTTTCTAATTAATTCATTTAATCAGTATTTAAAACATCACAGACCAATGTTCTGAATAATTACAACTTCACAATAAGAATGTGTTCTCCTAATAAGAAATAAATTGTTAATTATGGCGTCTGCTATCGGTTTACTCAAAGATATTTTAGATTCCGTAAAAACAAAGTAGATGAAAGTGTAACATATTGGTTCGAAAATTTGTCGTCAAAAGTACTGTTGCTGTAGCATAGTTGGTTAATGCACCTTCCCCGGATTGGAAAGAGATCCAGGTTCGAATCCCGGTAGCGCAATAACAATATTTTTCGACAAAATTGATTTTATATGTATATCTTTTTAATTAATACATTCAATTAGTATTTAAAATATCACAGACATATCTTCTGACTAATTACAACTTCACAATAAGAACGTGTTCTCCTTAATAAGAAATACTTGGTAACATTTTCGTGTCAACCGCTTACGGTGACATACGGTGTTTATCTATATGATATTTGATGCCAGATTAGTTATTTATATCTCGTTATAATAGTTAAGAATATAAAGCAGAGGTGAAAAGAGATGGAGACCTCAACGGACGGACGTTTTATTAACACATCCTCTTTTTGTTAATTGGTCATTGTTTAACTCCCTGTTTATCTTGTTATTAGGAGTTATTCAGTTTCAACATTTACATTAGTTACTCTCGATGTCTTGTATACATATACAGCATGTACGATATATAAGTCGAGTGTGTTATATACCAAAAATATTATACATTTGTCACATACTACACATACGATATAATCCATCACGGGAGTAAAATGTATCACATGTCATGTCATATGTTGAATATTTTGTACACCTACGATCTGACACGTATTATGGTTACACGGCACGTGTCAAACGGTACACGTACTGAAAGTGATTATTACAATTGAGTGATAGACAATTACGAGTGTGTCACACACCACATGCAACACGTCACATGTCATAGTCGTCACGTACATCAATTATTATCACAAGAGACATACGTCACATTTGAAACATATTTTTACTGGATTTATTTCTTGTTAACATTGTACTTATTATTACAGTTTAATTATAGCAAAAAATATTGTTACACTTTTAAAATTGGCAAAATTAACTTTGTGGTTAAAATTCATTATTTTTATTTGTTAACTTTGTTTTATTAACCACTTATTAAGTTTAAATTTATCGGATTCAAAAAATATCATTTTCTTCTTCAGGATGTATTGGCATCCTTAATTAGTATTGACTAATTAAAAACATATGTTATTTTAAATACTAAATTAATGTATTAATTATAAATATATACATATAAAATCAATTTTGTCAAAATTTTTCAAGAAAAATACTGGCGTTATAGCACAATGGTAGTGCACTTCCCCGGATTGAAAATAGAGATCCAGGTTCGAATCCCGGTGACGCAAAAACAATATTTTTTGACAAAATTGATTTTATATGTATATATTTATAATTAATACATTAATTTAGTATTTAAAATATCACAGACCTATGTTCTGAATAATTACAACTTCACAATAAGAATGTGTTTTCCTTAATAACATATGTTATTGTTTATTTAACAGAATCTATTTTTTAAATTGGTAAAATGGATCGAAATTTTAATATAAAAGTAAAGCAGCATTTGAGATGTTTGAAAATTGTAGGTTTTTAAAATTTTTTAATCATTTGATAGAAAATGGTCATGGTTTTGATAAAAAAAATGATATTGTCAGTTTTGCATGCAAACGGTGTTGGTCATAAATGAAATAATTTGGAATCGTCGGAGATAAATAAAGCGTGTAAAACTAATCAAAAAATTATAAACAACCAAGTAAATATAACTACAAGTCCCATTCTAAAAATTATTCGAGTAAATTTGTATCAAGTAACAATTTAAGTTGAGTACTAAATTTATTTTTTAAATAATTATTGTTTTTTAAAAATAGATTCTGTTAAAGAAACAATAACATCTTTTTGATTAGTATTGACATCCTGAAGAAGAAATTGATATTTTTCGAAACCGGTAGATGTATTTACACTCAATAAGTGGTTAATAAAACAAAGTTAACAAATAAAAGTATGGATTATTGTTACTTACCATTACGCCCTTTACTCGCGAGGGTAGGCAGAAAGGATAAAGCGTTTTTCGTAGTCTTTCACTATTTCTGGTGTCATCAACACTGACAACTTACTTACTTATTTACTCGCTCACTCACTCACTCACTCACTCACTCACTCACACCAGCTCCGGGCCTCACTTCCATATATCAGTGTCGGTACCAGGATTCCATTGTGCACTGACAACACTATTGTTAATTCTATTAATGCCGCAAGTTAATGTGTGCACTTTTTAAAAGAGAAATGACTTATTGTATTTAAAATGGAGATTGTCATTACAACATTAGAGTGCAAAGAAGTTTCATGTTGGAAAAAAGTCATAATTGTATGTATAATTTCTATATTTTTGTTCATTACTTTAATGCAATGCTTCAGTGCAATGCTGAAAGATCTGAATATGATGACCTTTAAGCGGAAAATATGTTTCAATACATTTCGATGTATTTATTTACAAAATCATCAATAAGAAAATATCAGCGGAATTCACACTAAAAATTGATGCAAATCAACAAGAGCACGAGCATCGTATAACGGGAAGGGATAGACAGACTGCCATTCAGGAAGAAGGTCAAATCTCAGAAATCGATGATGAAATTTTTTTATGAAATTCCAGAATAGATTTAAAATTAAACTGAATAAATATATAAAAGACAAGTTTTATTAGTTAAAGAAAATACTTTAATCTTGTATATATTAGAGCATATGTAAGGAGTGCTTATGTTACTTAAATAAATAAACACAATTTTTAGCTTGAATTTGAAATTTTAATAAAAAATTATTTCCATATTAAAATTTATACATAACTAAGCGGCGGTTATCTGATTGATAACTGTTTGTGTAATGGATGTATAATAACTCAATTTAAAAAAAAAATGTATTTGCATACCACGCGTCCAGCCAAAATCGAGAATTGAATACAAATTTCGGATAATTGAAATGACGGCTGTTAGTTAGAAACGTGATTTCAATAAATTAATACTATTATTTAATAATTTGACGTTTACACGCCCCTTGTACGCCTTTATCTCGTCAATATTTCCGTATTTACGTGAGCACGTTTTTCTTCCTTTTTCCATTCGTGTAACATATTATTTTGCGGCAGCGATAACCGGAACCAATAATTGCCTTTCAATACCTAATTTATAACAACATGTCGGCGCAGCCTTACAATAGAAATATACACATTTATTTTATATTTTGTTTGATTTTTCTTTATAATAATTCGAGAATGGAATATATAAAACAAACATCAACTTTTTGAATTGTTTTATTCACTAATATAAAATCAACTTTATATTTAGATGTCGAACGGGTTAGAAGTGTTCACTCCTAAATTACAGTAGTATAAAATAAATCTTTTATGTAAATGACACACTCGTTTTTTTATTCTACTCATTTAATTTACTTTACTACGCGTTTCGCCTTGTTGAGATTGATAATGCCCTTACAAGGTGAAACGCGTCTCAACTATATTAAACGAGTAGAATCACATATGTGATTATGGAGTCCTACAAACTTACCTCTGACACAGTAAATGATGGTCATCGATGGTAACTTGCCTATTCTCCAGAACCATCTTTTAGTCTGTAGTGGAGGTTGACGGACGTCCTGCTCCCTCTTCGTGCCACAGACGGTAGTCTAGCAAAGTAGCCAAGACAATACCTTTTATATCAGAGTTGGATACCTATTACATCCCAAACAGTAAATTAAAAAGTGTATTATATCATTGTATGTTCACTTCTGAAGTATGTTTAATAAAATGATGTCAAATAAATAAATAAAATAAAAATAGCCGGAAGGCAAATGGATCGAGATAAAATTTCGCACACGCACTCTAAGCACGCATGCGCAGAAGGCAGTATGATAACCTTGAAGGTGTGGATAATTTTTGACTCGCCCTCTTATAATGCAATATTAATGTGCTAGATGTCAAAAGTAAACTTGTACAATTTCTTGGTATTCGCGTGAGATCTTCACCTAGCGTGGATTAACGATGGTGATGTATTGTGGTCTATCGAGATATCTGTCGACTGTCTTGGTCAAGTAGAGACCTTCCTTCTGATCCATCCCTGGAGATTGATTACCAATTTCGGATGTTGAAAATAGCTGCGTCTTTGCTGACTCCATCCATCTGGTGAAGTTTGGGTCGCCCGATGCTTTGTCGTCTTTCAGGTTCAGTCATTAACAGATGCTTCAGTGGTAAATCATCGCCCATCCATATGTCGAGCCCACCTGAGTTGTGAAATTTTGATAAACTTGCCGTCATCAATTCTTGAAACGCGGAGTTGAGCTCATTACTGTAACGACGTCTCCATATACGCCTTCATCATTAACTTTCTCATAAATTCGGATAAGTACTTTTCTTACCACGGTGACTAGAGCTATTTCATTACCTCTGGCCAGCAACCAAGTTTCAGAACTATATCTAAATATAGGCAGAGTTTTATGACATTTTATAATATTTCTACATTATTTTACTTTAAGTGAATACTTTAATTATATCAAAAGATAACTTAAGTCTATTGTCCGTGATTAGATATAGTTATAATTTATAAGAGGGATTTAAGTGGAGGGGGGTGCTTTTATTTTGCGTAGGCAAAAATCTAATAAAGATGTAATGCAAAATCTAGTCCAATCAATTTAAAACACATTTATATTGCAGGGAAGGGATGTTGTGGCTAGGAGGAGAGGCGATATTGCCTATATTTCCCCCAGGATCATAAAGTGTAACTATGCAAAATTTGGTTTAAATCCGAAAAAATAAGGAGACATTCAGTTTGTATAAGTGCGGCATAAAGAACTCCCACATTTTGAAGAAGCACAGAAGTAGAGTGGTGGAAGTGATACGATTAAACAGAGATATATGTGCCGTTTATAGTTTCAGTTATGGCTTATTCTGGTGAGCATCGCGCTTTTGTTATCCACGAATTTATTAAAAATGGTGGGTCACCGATAACAACACAGCGTGAATTTCGCATCCACTTTGCGCACCCATTTTCAATGAACGTGGTGCAGAGAATGTTTGGTTTCAACATGATAGTACAACGGCCTACGCATCGCGTCGTTCTCCTGAAGTCATCAAAAAAATGTTTCCTGGACACGTTGTCTCCTTGCATGGTGATATCAGCTGGCTTCCACATTTGCAGATTGTGATTTTTTGCTATGGGGCTACTTCAAATCCTAGGTATTGCAACAATTTAGAAAGTCTCAAAGAGGTAATCAGCCGGGAAGTTGCCGCCATTCAGCCCGAAATGACTCCCAAAGTTATACAAGACTTCCGAAAGTGGCTCAGTAGAGGCTAATATTATGTAAAAACTGCATTATGTGTACTTAATATAAATGAAAGATTTTATGTTGTATCTTTTTTGGTGTTTTTTTTTTCATTTCAAAATCGGGGAGTTCTTTATGCCGCACCCTGTATATGTAAGTACACATTTTTTATTCTAAAAAGCAAACCGCATTACTGAAAACTACAAATTAAATAAGACGCATACAAAATTGAAAAAGTGCTACAATGTTTTTGAATTTGCTTTAATATCTCTATATTTTCTCTGGTCGCACTAGTTGCCAATATTAAGTATCTCGTATCAAATATAGATTGACGAGAAGGGCTATAATATCGAAGGCTGTTTCTAATTTGACTAGTTGTTTATTATTATATAATTAGTAATTTATTTATATTATATTATATATTAAATTATATATTAAATTATATTATATATTGCTTGACGAAGTTAAACAAACAAATACCAATAATTTTGAAGTTAATTTTAGTTTACTAATTGACACATTAAATTACTAAATAGCTGTTTTGAATATTAAAAAGTTGTATTATTGATGAAATCGGCGTTAACTTTGTAGAGTTTCATAATGTTGTATAAATAAAACACTGTTATAACTCTACTTTAGTTTATTTATACTACACGAGTTTTTAGAGTAACGGTAACTCTCATCGATAGATGAAGTAATAAATTGAATACACACAAATATAGGAGACAAGGCTTAGGTGGAGATATATACAAGTAATTAGGTACTGACAGAATACGGGGTGGGGGCGGAGTTACTGGTGAAAGATAGGAGGGGTGGTTGTAACGGGAATATTGAGAGGAGAGGAGATGAGTTTTAGAATGTAATATTGCTTAACAAATTATTATCTGAGTTTAAATTCCTTTTTATTTCTAAACTTCAAAAATTATTAATTTTAGTTCTTCTTTTATTTTTCTTAAGATTAAGATTAAATAAACAAATATCGGATATCTCATAGAGACAAAGATATATTTTTATTATAATTAATGGAAAACATAAGGAAGTATGGGGTAATTACAGGGCCTACGTCCTGTCTTCATTCCGATCATTTTATATATAAAAAACGTTCACCAATTCTCGCCCCTTAATCTCCACATTTATCAAATTTTTGAAAGTTGTGTATATGTTAGTATGTCGACTCGCTTCGAGTACCAGTACACCATCTCCATCTATGGACTGAATTTGATCATTCATTTTTCTTTTTAAAAAAAAGTATATATGTCAACACTATGAAAATCTAATTTTTTTGAAATTATTTTAAAGCAATATTCTTTATCTCTATAAAGTGATCATGTAATTATCCCATACTTCCAAATATTTTCCATTAAATATAATAAAAAAATAGCATTGTCTCTATGAGACATCTGATATTTTGTTTAACTTTTACCATGCCGTGGTATAAAATACTCGTACGCAGCCATGCTGTTAACTCATGCTGTTATAAGAAATTAGAGTTCTATTAGCCTTTGAAGTGTGTAAAATGCTTTTGAAAAAATGGTTAATGCCATAAATTTACTATAAATATTAAGCATTAAATGTATATAATATTATAATTGAGAGCATCAAGTCATGTATAGGACGTTGCATTATATAATACAACTTTCATTTGTATCTATCTTTCTTTAATTAGTGAGAAAGAGACATTATTATATTCGTATGTTTGTTATTCTTTTCTGGTATTTTTGTCAACGTTTATTTTTACAACGAATTGAATTGAAATAAAATTATTTTTTTAGAATTCGCCTTACATACTTGATTTTTCACTAGTCATTTCTAAGCGTAAATATTTTCCTTCAATATATCTAAAATATGAATTGCATGTTGTGTGTATTTACCGAAATATTACAGGATTAATTAAAGCTGCAGACCTGTGTTAATGCATGGTTTGGGAAGGGTTAATAACAATGCCTTTGTAGGTAAAAATCCAGTCTTGGACATATTCAAATATTGCTAAGATTAAATAGTTTATTCATTTTCACAGAATTCAAAGTGTTGAATACATTTATGAACTTTGATATGAACTGCTACTCCCAGAAACGTAGCGTCATTTCCTCAAAACATAAATTTGAATTTCGCCAAACCAGGTTAAAGGCTCTACAGTGTAGTCCAGTAGACCCCAGTGCATTCTAGCTTTTGATTGTATTTCCAAAAATGTTACGATTTCTCCAATACACGTGTACCATTCACATTTTTGCGAATAGTGTGACCACAAATAAGATCAAATGTAAAGATTTTTATACTACTACTAATATATTTTATTTTATTCATAAATCATTCAGTTTCCTGTTACCGTATCTGACAAACGAAGCAAATGTGAAGAAACAGGTTGAAAATTTAGAGGGTAGTTGTCGGGACACGATTATTTTACCAATCTAGCTTCGTTCACTTTCATACATGCTCGTCGATTCTTTGGACTTCCTCTAATTTCTGGTTTATCCGACCACGCCAGGTCTTTCACGAACGATTTACCATGTTTTCCTCACTTACGGCCTAACCAACTTATTGTTATTTTTAAAAATTGAAAGTTAGCCATAATTTTAATTCAGTAATGTAGATCAACGGGTTTAACGTTTTTCGTCCATTTTAATATATTAGATTTGTCCATAGGTCAAACGCTGGATTGATCACATGAAGCGCTCCAATCGCTACCGTTCGTGACAAGCGTCTGACAGAGTCTGATTTCTTATTCTTATTTGTTTTACTCTGAATATGAGTAATTATGAACATGAATCTGCTGTTCGATGTTGAGAATGACTGCATGGACAATTTGTCAGGAGTGCATCAGCTCTTAAAATAGTTTTGTGGAAGTGGTGGGGCCAATTGACATGTATTCCGTGTACGCATCTCTATTTTCTTTTTAAGAAAAAAAAAAAAAAAAAAAAATTACTGGTGACAATACTTTCCGTATCATATTTTCGTCTCCCTCGACAAATATTAGGTGCGTAAGAATTTCATGAAGGTGACGGCAATGAAGTTTCACTTTAAAAAGATAAAAAACAAACTGTGTAAAATATGATAAAAATAATTTTACGAAAACGTTACCCTTCTCGAAATCCAAGCACTTCGCGTCGTCTTTGACTGGCATATATGGTACTTTTTAGTGCTTACATGTCTTACATAACGTGTGTCTTCCATATTACGTATAATAAATTCTTTTTACCCTTTGTTCACCCCTATAAACCTCGGAGGGAAGATCGAACAGGGTGTACGGAATTATTCAATGGTGGAATTTGTTCACGAACTATATTTAAAACAAACACATTGCGGTTCATTTGCTCATTTTTATTTATTAATAGTTTATTAACTTTATTATATAAACCGCTGTGGGTTATTTATATTCAACCGGTTTCGGAAAAATAACTTTACCTTCATCAGTATGAAAAAATTTACTAAAATAACATTTTGAAAAACAAACAAAACAGGCAAACAACTCACAGTGGTTTATAAAACAATGTTAATAATTTTTTTATTATTATTATTGAAATTATCATCTTAGTTCCCTCGTTATAGGTGTTCGTGATAACGGGTTGAGGTCTGTAGAAATCCTTGCTGATTTTGCTCCACTTTGTTGCAGTCTACAGTTTGGATAACCGTTGCAATAGTATAGTCAATAGTATCTTCAGCCTTCGAATTTTTAGTCACCATCAGTATTTCCAGGTTTATTATTCTCTCTGCAGGCAAGTGTCCGATAAATACGGACCGACCGTGATCGTAGTTTGGATCCTTAATTATTCAGTTTGAGGCCACTGAAAGTGTAAAATTCATGTACAATTTATTGATTTATTAATTCATTTTATAATATATTACATTTCTGGCTGTTCTATCAGCCAAATGTCAGTATTCCACCATCTCTTCATTATAAATTAAATCGTCAAATATGAATAATGAAGACGTTATTGAAAAAAACAGTGCATAAATTTTTATTACAATTAAGTTATTGAATATCCGCCGTTTAAAAAAGTTATTGTAAAATAAATTATATTAAATTATTATATTACTGGTGTTTTCTTGTGTACGGGAATTCAGGTAGTTAAGAAGTCCATGTACAACAATACAGTTTATTACAGATCTTACAAGTATGATATAGTATAAGAGATGTGTTCTGATCTACGATTACGGAGAAGGAGAGATCGTGCGCCTGCGCGCGACGCCTTTTTATGCCTTCCTCGCTGCCATTCTTGCCAACTTGCGCGCGTCGTACAATTACTAAATCGTGATACATTACAGTAACATAATCAACAACGAAAATAAACTCAAAACATATCATGCACAATTATCATTCACTGTAATCGTGGACTGATCTATGTTAAAGTTCTCAGCCAGCGTCCTAGTGATACAACTTTCGTCTTTTTTCACAGCCGCCAGAAGGGCCAGATCACCAAAAAAATTCGAAGATCGACAACAAAGCATCGCGAAGAGCCTCCAATCCGAATATTCGAACCCCGAATATATTCGTCTGTTTTTAAGTATTCGTTATTTGAATACTTAAAAAAGTATTCGTAAAGTATTCGCTCATATTTATATTATAAGATTTTTAATATTTTTCTAAACGAAACAAAGATTTACGAACCCTGGAAGTCATATCCAAGCATTCATTCATTCATTCATGTATACGATTTTTTTCTCCAGAAGTACCGCTATCGGCTCTATGGAAGTCGGAAAATAAAGATGTAAACGCCTTTGTCAGACATTTTTTGCATTTGCCTTTTTTTTAAGTCTTCTGCTTATCTTAATGGTTTTATGACAACAAGCACTAATAATACATTGTTTTGTCAACGATAAAGTCGGCTTTCTATTATTATTAAGTATTTAGCTTTCATAAATACTTGAGCCGACAAACAAGAAGTTATATACAAAATAATGAAAAAAAAACTTGCACGTGTGGTATGAAATATGAAGTAATATAAACATATCTGAAATTTTGTCAGTTATCGAGAGAATACTGACTCCTCTTTATCTTCACGAAGAGCTCGAGTTCTGCAAGTTATTAATCATGAATCTTACATTTTTGGAGAAATATTTCTGTATTTATCATTCGAAGTAAATTACTCTTTTCTTAAAATTTTTACGAATATATTCGAATATTCGAATATATTTTCATGTACTATTCGATATTCGAATAGTTGGAATCACGAATATTTGGAGGCTCTACGCGATACAAATATCCCTTGGAATATTTTGGAAAAGTTAAGGTTAAGTCACATTCTAAGATTTTTCGGACACATCGCTCGCAGAGAGGAAGATAACAGTTCAATGGACCGACCAGATCAAAGATAGCCGAACTGCAGGCTGCAAAAAAGGTGGAGGAAAGTCTTCACAACCTGGAGTCATGATAGAATAAGAGAGTAAAAATATAAAATAAAGTGCAACTAATATTAAAAAAATATTTATACGCAAAAATGTTACCAAAGAACAGCTAAATATATCCTACATGTATAATTTTCTTATATCCTTTCGTTCGTATCTCATAGTAGCACGAAACAAAAATATGTCGACAGTTGTATATAAACTAACTAACTTACCATCACGCCGTTTCTCCGCGGGGGTATACATAGTGGATAGAGCGCCACACTCTTTTTGCGTCATCAATATTAATCATCTTCTTATATAAGGTCTTCGATTAATAAGGCTTCTAACTGGACCATCTTCCAGTATCAGGTTTACTTCTGCAGACATCAACACTTGAATTGTATATCTTTCTTACCATTTTCTCCTCATTACCGTTCCACATGAACAAACCATCTGAGTGATTCTTTCTTAATTTTACTCACCACGCCAAGATCAGATTTACATTATATATGACGTATGGAAACATAAAACAAACTAGATTTGCTGTCAAATATATCACGTGGGTCATTCGGTTTATTTGTGCTAATAATGGAATGATAGATGTATTCATTTGAAAAGTGTAACTTATGAGTTCAAAAATTTGTCGTTAATTCACTGTGGTGCTATAGCATAGTCGGTTAATTCACCATCCCCGGATTGGAAAGAGATCCAAGTTCGAATTCCGGTAGCAACAACAATATTTTTTGATAAAATTGATTTTCCATGTATATCTTTCTGATCAATACATTTAATTAGTATTTGAAATTAAATTATGTTTCAATGTTATTTTAGTTGTTTTTTTAAATAAATTAATTGTTGATTTTAATCCATTTCTCTGTGGTTTCAGAACTGCGAAAACGTCACATTGTAAAATGGCGCTCGTGACTTGTACTTTTGGAATAGTTCATTATTATTCTCATGTTTCACTCTGGAACCATGTAGTGCACTCTGGGAAAATTCCAGAATAATGGCATAATAGTATAGAACGTGCTGAATTAAAAATAAGTTAACACGGCTATCATCACGGACCAGAGCTCGCATATTCAGGTGTTTATAACAATTTAATCATAACATAACAGGACTTCTTCCCTCCCATTTCGAATATACTAAGCATTTATATACACGAGGACTACAATTATTGCATCCCTGGTTCATATTAGAGAGATAGTCGGAATGGAAGTGGCAGGATGTAGACCTGAAAAATAAAGAACCTCCTGGGGAATTATTGAGAAGCCTAGAGGTAATGGAGTATTATGATTCGCACCTGCCGATGTTGATCGTGTGCATATTTGATGCACGAACGGGACTTACGTAGGTTCCTCAAATAATAGGACATTTATTTTTTTATTAGAAGACGTAATGCGTTTATAAAATAATCAGTAGGATATATATATATATTTTAACATTTATTTCTTCTCTATGATAGTAAGACTCGTATATAGAGGAGTATATATGAGATAATTTATGTTTCAGTTAGTCCTTGTACATATTTTTTTGACTTCAGATACAAATTTATAGTAGTCTGTAATTTTTCTAATTGTGATGGGGAGATTGTTAAAAAATTTGATACCTTGATAAATATAGTGATTTTGGGTTGCGGTGTATTTCAGTTTTGGAATATCAATTTGGTCTCTAAATCTTGAAGATCGGAATTCGCTTATAATATTAAATTTATTTTTAAATTAAAAAATTTGGATAATTAATTTTTTTTTGTATGTGTCTATTATTTTAGGTATTTTGAAATCTGTGATGAGTTGGATACTTTGGATAGTCATTATTTTTTAGAATAATTTTTATCTTAATTTTTCGAGTGATTTATAATTGTGATATTGAAGTTTTATATTCTCCTCCCCATCCAATAATACCGTATTGTAAATGTGACTGTACAAACGCGTAATATATTATTTTCAGATTTAAGTGACAAGATGTTTTGTAGTCTTCGGAATCTTTAAAAAACCTTTCACTAATACACACTAGGTGAAGCCAGTCTTAAATCAGTTAATTTTATTTAATTAAAAATTAAAAAACCGAATAATATTATTTCGAAAACACACATTCAGGTGATAATGCCGTTTTATCGCAGGGATAGGCAGAGAAAATAGAGTACCAAGTCGAAACTCTGACATACCATTCTTGTCAGCGTGCTACAAACATAACATCTACGTTAATTTGTTCATTTTTTGTATCGTGTATAGATTTTTATATATGTATGAATTCCACATACATGATCAACCGAATTTCCACAGTATTCAATCCATTTTTATACGTCTTTCTTAAATTAACTTAACGTTAGTGACGCATTTCGTTACCAATAATGAATACAAATTATTTAAAATGAAAGTATACATGAAATTTCACTTTAAAATACTTATAAATTGATGTCGCAGAAAGTGTTTTAACTTTAACACTTAGGTGTTCGAGGAGAGAGACGGATAGGGATGTTATAACATGACACACGTTAGAGTTCTCCCCCTGAGCCTCATTCGTAAGTACCTACCCCAGCTGAACCCTAATACATATCCCGGCAATGCAAATTGACATTGTTCTGTGACACTTTTAGACACATAAAACTTCTCACGGAGTCGACGGTCCATATGCCTATAAGTTGAGATTCACGCGCGTTTAACTTTGGCGGCGGGACCCCCCGTTATATATGAACATTGAGTTGTCGGGGAATCCTTAGCAATAACGCAGGGTGCTGCTCAAAACCTGATCGCTTTTTAAAGTCACAGCACCGTTAAAACACAAATCTCTTAACACATACTCTGCGGTGGTGGGTCAGATTTGACCCGGGCGTTTGTAAAAATATGAATAACACTATAAATATCCGTTTAATGCTATTTTAAATTTAGTTAATGTTTTATTAAATATTTTCAAATAATTTGATATACAAATAAATCTTATCGGACGAGATTCAAATGAGTTATTGATAAAAATGTGAAAATGCTAAAAACTGACCTAAGACAGTCGGATTGAATCTCAGCGCTTACGCTGAAACATATATTGTCAATATTTTGAGCGGGTAGACAAATGATACCAGGTCTGCGTCCATGTACGTGTTTTGATTTATTTTCGTTTGGCAGCCCCTAGACAATGCCAGTAATATAATTATTTGAAGGGCGTTGCGCCTACCTGTAAGTTTTATGACACTACCTGCTCGGGTTCCGACGAGAAGATTACATGTTCAGTGGATGTTTGTATTTTGGCTGTGTAGATCATCTGTCAATACGTGAGAATATGTACATTATTCGGAATATTTTTTAATTTTAAACTTTATTTTTTTAGCATTAACATTATGGTACATCATGCCATTTCGGTGTTTAAGTGTGTATTTATATATTAGGTGTGTATAAATAAAACATAATCTTTTTTAAATTAGTTTAACGACGTGCGGTATATAAACTAGAAATGGTAAACCGTTATAACGATGATTGGTAAATGAAATTTAACGATGATTTGTAATTGAGATTTAAATTATTTACTGTTTCCGAGGTAAGTTTATAGTTTATATTCCACAGTCTCAGCTAAATAAATTGTACAGCTGTCCTCCACTATAGTTATAAATACAAATGAGTAAATAAATACAAATTAGTTATAATACATGTATATTAAACGAATAGAATAAAAAAAACAAGTTCTTTATTTTTGAAGTGTACTTTCTTGTGCACCAGAATAACGAATGATTAGTTATCAATTATTGTTACAATTGAATACGTTCAAAGTCACGCTAACGGTTTAAATAACAATTTAACCATAACTAATACCAACTCCTGTTTGTAAAAAAAATAATAATATTATAAAGTATTAAGGAAAACACATTCTTATTGTAAAGTTGTAATTATTCAGAATATAGGTCGGTGATATTTTTAAATACTAAATTAATGTATATGTATAAATATATACATATAAAATCAATTTTGTCGAAAAATATTGTTTTTGCGTCACCGGGATTCGAACCTGGATCTCTATTTCCAACCCGGGGAAGTACATTACCAATTTTTCGACAAAATTGATTTTATATGTATATATTTATAATTAATACATTAATTTAGTATTTAATAATATTATGAAGTGTTTCTGAATAGCTTGTTGGTTTAATGGTTAAGAAGGGGGTTCACGTCTCGTTCCAGGACACCAGCAAGTTAGTCCTATTTTTATGCCCCAAGCGTTTAGCTTAGTTTGAAAATAGTAAGAATATTATTGTAACATGTATTCCGAGTACGCATCTCTATTTAAAAAATATATAATAATAATTAAATATATAAATAGATAAATAAAATTATCAAACTACAAGTTGAATGCAATATGTAATATAAAATTATTTTATTTTAAATAATACTGGAATGTATGTTGTTGTATGGAATGTATGAATGAATGTATGAATGTTGGAGGAAAAATGGACGATTTGATTGTATGCTGATTATTGTACGCCGATGATGCAGTACTAAAGGTGAAAAATGAACAAGAACTAGAGTCTAGTGAGTAGAATGTACAATGTATGCAAGGAAAGCGACCTCATGATGAATATTAACAAGTCCAAAGTGATGGTATTCAAGGACGAAAGCAAGACACCGTGCTAAATACTTGTAGGTAATGAATGTTTGGAACAAGTAGATGAGTTTGTGTATTTGGGAAGTATGTTTGATAGAAACGAGAAGGCTGAGAACGATATCGAAAGGAGGGTGACTGCAGAGAATAAAGTGAACGGCGCTTTGAATGGAATTATATCTAACGGGAATTTATCAACCGAGGCAAGACGAGGCGAGTCTTGTTACCGACACTGATGTATGGAAGTGTGGTCTGGAGCTGGCAGAAGAGGAATGAAAGTAGACTGAATGCAGTAAAAATGAGATCAATTAGGTGTATATGTGGCAAATATATTTATGACAGAGTAAAGAATGAAGAAATAAAGAAAGAATGTAAAGCTGATGTTAGTATAGTGAGTAAGATTAAGAAAGGATCACTTAGGTGGTTTGGTCATATGGAACGGATGAATGAAGAGAGAATGGAAAGAAAGATATATGACGCAAGTGTTAATGGCACCAGAAATAGAGGACGTCCGCGGAAGACTTGGCACAATCAGGTAAAACAGATAATGGAGGATGGTTCTGTTGGAAGTCTCAACATCGGCGAGCTTGTACGAGAATATGTATGAATCTAGATGAGGCGAGAATTGTGCGTCAGTGCAGAGGAGTGTGACGCTCTATCCTCTCTGCCTACCTCCGCGGAAACAGCGTGATGGTAAGTAAGTACTAAAATATATATACAAAAATATCATACCTCCAGAAAAATTCAATGAATAATAAAATTCGTATACATTTAGCAGTATTGGAATACAAACAATTTGAGAATATAATATATTTTATGTACATAATAAACACTATTTTAAATATTTGGATATAATAAATAGGAAATTAAATCATCTTAAAGTAATAAAAATTATACGTTTCCAAAATCTATTCACAATTTTATATGTTAAAAAAAAATTTTAGAATACTAACTACGTGTGTCGTACTTCGCGTTTCAGTGTAAAAATTATTTGCCAAGGAAAACACGCGTTCTATTGCGGTTGATGTACATCGTCTCGACACAGAATTTCTCTAGTGAGACGGGCACAGTACAAACAGATTTTTACATTGTATTATATAGTTACTAATAAAATAAATAGTAATATATATATATTTTTTTAAACATAACTGTTTTGTAAAAAAATTTAATAAAAATAAACCGGTTTTCGGTTAAATTCGGTTTGAAAGCCCTGTCAACGATGTGACAGAATTAAGCAACCATTTTTATAATGCGTAATATTTATTGATTAAATTTAGAGTGAAACCTGCTAGGTGGCGAAAGAATATTGTCATTGATGTTGATACGAACGCAGACACTGATTGTTGCACAATCAATAATAGTGGTGGTCACGAGGGGGTAGCGGGAGGGTAAATTAAATTATCCCGAGTGTTCTATACACATTTATTTACAATACAAGGGAAAAAAAGGAAAATTCTTATTGTTACTTATTTCTAACCTTAATTAAGCTTGAGCGCACTGATTGTTTTTTCCACTCACTGTTTTGTCCATCGCAACTCGCCATGAGTGACGACGTGCAGCGAGCCGCGATCACGAGGATCCCGGTGGCCACGTTTCGCCGACTGTGGATTGAAGCCCGCCCCTGGTCTAGGGTGCAGGCTCTGATACTACGTTCGATGCCATGCTGCCTCACCGTGTCGGTTGGCCTCCAAAAGGCGAGGTCTCCAGATGCTGAGCTGCCTGGAGGCCAGTCGCCAAAACCGGCGGCACCCCGGGAGAAGATCCGGAGCGCTGGACCTGGGCTTGCGTTGCGGCCTATCTTGACCCTTGCGCGGAAGATGGGGATAGCCACCCTTTGTCCGGCCGCTGACGCCTGTTTTGGAGCGGGGGAGGAGGGGTTAACGTCGCCCGGCGCGCGGCCTATGCACAGCAAGATTCAAGAATATTTAAATATTTTAAAATTCGCGCCGAAAATAATATTAGTAATACGTGAACGTCACACATGAGATGCTTCCTTAACAAAGTCATTAAATAACCTGAGTATTTTTACATTTCAGTGGTAAACTACTCTATTTAGTTCAATTATCAAGAAACGACATGTTCTGAAGAATCACAAAGTCATAATTAAAATATGAATTTACTTGCAAATAATACAGATTATCTTAAACTTAAGAGCTTCCTTTAGATTTTTCGATAGGTCAGTCTTCAGTCGGTAGTCGGTTTATTCATTTAAAGCTTCCCAAAAATAATTATTTTCCTTTGTTAAGTATGAAACGTAGAACAAACTCCGCGCGACAGTTTGCGGTGCGCGGCCCCGTAAAATACTTCGGTTCGAAATGCCACATGCAGATCTTAAAGTTCCCACCCGAAGGAAACTTGTTCCGCCCTCTGAATCGGTTAATTCTCCTTATTGCATAAGTAAGTAACATAATAATTCCTTAAAAACACAATCTTATTTCAAAGGAACCACTTACACGATTGAAAAGTGTAATGAGATCAAATTTACTCACAAAGAATAATTTAATTAATTGTTATATCTTTATTGCAAATCGGCCTCGCTACTCCGGGATTGAATCCGAAATCAAAAGGTTAAGAAATCAATAGAAAAGATGACTCATACTTTGATCTGATATGATTCGCTAATGTCGACTTCCTTAACAATTTATGGCTTTGGCCGATTTCATTTCGTTTCATTTCATTTTTTCATTTATTAATAGATCGACTTTCGTACAGGTTTTTGTAATACATTTATACATTATTAAATATATATTTATACATCGTATTTCCTCGATTATAAGACGAATGTTTTTTCCTATTTTAGTGTCTCTGAATTCGGGGTGCGTCTTACAATCGCTGTAAGATTCTGCAGTCGTGATGAAACGTCACTGATTACTAGCAGAATTGAGTTTAAATTTGAGGAAATTTCAGACTGATGGTGATAGTACATAAAAAATATGCCTATTTTTAAATATTTTTTATTGTGATTATATGACTTCGATTGTTATAATCAAGTTTACATAATGTTTTATAAAATAAAGGTGCGTCTCATAATTGAAGAAACACGGTACATATATAATATATCATATATACGAACTTCACAAAAATTAACGCTGTGTCAAAATACTCAATGTATCTTGATGAAATTTGGCAAACATATATAATGATAATATAGCTACCATATTTTTGTTCACGACTAATTGAAAGAGTTATGTAAAACTGGAAAACATTAGTTTGAATAATTTATAAACAACGCTAGTGGTTCAGTTTTCGCGAGTACTAGAGTATGCAAGACTCGAGCAAAATCACAAATGACCATCTACAAAGAACGCGAGCTAACCGAGAAGGGATATGACTGAGTGTATCTGTACTTGAACGCCGAGGACAAAGATTTACTTGCAAACTTCCCAGTGCCTAATCAATTTTATTGAAAACTGTTGTATAGTTTTTGCTCAAAGTTAAATTATGCGAATAAAAATTAAAAATCAAATAATAATTTAATTATTAAGGAAAAAACATTCTTATTGTGAAGTTGTAATTATTCAGAACATATGTCTGTGATATTTTAAATACTAAATTAATGTATTAATTATAAATATATACATATAAAATCAATTTTGTCGAAAAATATTGTTTTAGCGTCACCGGGATTCGAACCTGGATCTTCATTTCCAATCCGGGGAAGTGCACTACCTTTGTGCTACAACGCCAGTATTTTTCTTGACAAATTTTCGAACTTATATGTTACATTTTTCAAATTAATACACCTGTCGTTCCATTATTTGAAAGCCATCTACATTATTTTTACAGAATCTCAAATACCTCTGAGTAAACCGATTGCAGACGCCAGAATTATCAATTCATTTTTATTAAATTTTTGGACACATTGATACAACATATATTATTAAGGAAAACACATTCTTATTGTGAAGTTGTAATTATTCAGAACAGACGGTCTGTGATATTTTAAATACTAAATTAATATATTAATTATAAATATATACATATAAAATCAATTTTGTCGAAAAATATTGTTTTTGCGTCACCGCGCACTTCCCCGGATCGGAAATAGAGATCCAGGTTCGTATCCCGGTGACGCAAAAACAATATTTTTCGACAGAATTGATTTTATATGTATATATTTATAATTAATACATTAATTTAGTATTTTAAATAATAATTTAATTAATTTCCTCAAAACACACACACACATCTGGCTGGACCCATCATTCGTCGAGGATATGCAGGCCTAGTGGACCTGAGAAGATACAGACATTCAAAATTAGGGCTGAAGCTCTCTCTACCAAACAGCACGGCAGCATAATGACGACAGATGAGTGTTAGCTCGAGGTGTCTGCTGCTTCCATCATCGCAGCAACTCTGGAGTGTCACCGTTCATCCCTTAATTATGCTCTGCACACTGCACGCAGATGATGATTTCATATGTATGTACATATACATACATATATGAAACTGATGTATATATATATATATATATATATATATATATATATATATATATATATATATATATATATATATATATATCGAAACAGTTTAGTTATCACATACACATTTTTAATGAACAAAACAACTATCAATAGTTTTTCTGTCTATCTTTCTTAGTGATTTATCTAAATTTGTTTTCGTAATAACATTCCCAGTTACCTTCAGCATACACACAATGTGTACATACAAATGCTAACTATGTACTAATAAAAATAAAATGTTAACACATAATGTATCTAACAGATACAATCAAATTTCAGATCAATCAAATCGAAGGCGTCCAGTTTGCCATTTATTATTTGTATTAAATCATTTATTTATTTATTTATTCTTAATATAGTGCATATAAAAGTATTTATATATGCTCTAATATAGTCAAAGACGTATCTTATAAACATCTGTTTAATTTTACTTTGAATCCATGCAGTTTCTCCTCTTTTCTTATGTCTTTTGGCATTTTATTAAAAATCTTCATCGTACTGTACTTCGTTGATTACTGATATTTAGCTTTCTTCCTGAAAGGCAGTCTCAGTTTATCTTTTTCTTTTGTATGATGTATAAAGTAAATCAGTAAATTGTCAAAGTAAGCTCATTTTATAAATTTAAATTTATGTATTCAAAAATATGTTTCTGCTCATAGTAAGCTATACGAGCGTTTGTGATCAATATTACAGTTTCAATAAAATAAAAAGACATGTCCATGCCTGTCCATACTACACAAGAATCAAAATAGTACTTAGTTATATGCGTATTCATAAATTTACAATGACTATTATGATACTTCACGATGCGTGACCCGATCCTCTATATTTGTAATACGAGGAAGAGGTTGGTATGGCAGTGCTCATCAATTGCTTCTCTGTGATCTGCGCATCCATCTCTCTCACCTCTCATATTATGCGTGACCATGGTTCATAACTGAAGGCAACTACCCTCTACACCATAAACTAATTGGTACTGAATATTGCTAGGATTCAGAGGTCGAAGGTTCGGTGGCCGCACCCAGAAGATAGTTCTGTTTTTATAGTAGTTAACTCCATATATCAGGGTATAAATATTAAAGTCGGCCGTTAAAGGCTTTCTACTTTATCACAGACAGTCCTTCTGGATAAGGGATGACGGATAATTCGTTAAATTATTACGATGGATCGTTGGTAATATAATGTTTTCGTCTATCATGTGAGGGTTATAATGTAAATTCTTAGTTAAAAAATTTAATGATATATACTAATTAGGAAAACACATTCTTATTGTCAAGTTGTAATTATTCAGAACAGACGGTCTGTGATATTTTAAATATGAATTATATATATTAATTAAAAAGATATACATATAAAATCATTTTATCGAAAAATATTGTTGTTGCGCCACCGGGATTCGTAGATGGCTCTTTCAAATATAGAACGATTAAATGTATTAATATCAAAAAGGTACATATGGTACCTTTGCGTAGGTGCGAAAATTTGTTGCTAAAAATGTCTTCGCTATAGCGTAGTTGGATAATACACCTTCCCCAGTTTGGATAGAGATTCAGGTTCGAATCCCGGTGGCGCAACAACAATATTTTTAGATAAAATTGATTTTATATGTATATTTTTATAATTAATATATTTAATTCATATTTAATAATACTAATATAATGTGAATTCAACAGTTCAAATCGACGGAATTTGAATGAGCACTTCCGATACGTTAGGTTCCGCAAAATATATCATTTTTTTGTTATGGTTAAGGAAGTATTCATATCGACAAAAATGATAATTTCTCAGACTTCGATTATCGGAATAAACTCTTCTCGGAAGGCATAAATTGTTAAGATTTACGTGATTTACCATTACGTACTTATCCTCCATTACATTTCTCAAATATCCTTTTCTACATATATACCTACACATATATATCCAACCCCATTCTCCTCTATTTGCTGATAGCTTGACATTAAATTAGCTTAGGATATCGACGGCATCTCTTCAAATTTCCATCTCAATGAGCTCTCACAGACGATGTAAACACAATAATTTTCAACAGTGCCTATAGGGTAAATAAGAAAATTCGTTTCATATTATATTCAGAGAAAACACTGATGTCTCGTTTTAAATTACCTAAAATACCTTTGGTTGCATATTATAGTTGCCTGGTCAAACTTTTTAATATTTACTTTAGTTTTACATTATCCTTATATATAAATAATTAAATATTGTGCTTCCCCATCTATTTCAATGACTTTCTGAATGTATTTGACGTAGTCTCATTATGGCTGGACAGTGCTCGGTTAAAAGTCCATATTTGTGAGACGCGAGCAGGGCAAAAACGAACGTGTTTTTAATATATCTAGGTTAACATTACTTAAATATTTTCTCTTTTTATTTTCAATAACATAACGTAAATATATATTCAACTTGAAATGAAGTGTAGGTGATTGTTTTTATTATGAGTTAAAAAAATATATATTTTAGCAAAATCGTACCAGACGACTGACAAGTATATTGACATCTGTCATCTTTTCTTATCTATACTGTCTATGGAAAGGGAGAAATTTTACTTACCGTAGTAATTGTCTATCCGCGATTATTAAATGTCATCTAGATGTTATTTTAGTTCGTTTTGACAGCTAACTTACAAAGGTGGAATAATTTTAAATATTCCACCAAATAAAAAAAATCTACATTTTATTTACATGTGGTTTGTTTTCGTGAAAGTTCTATCATTGAAATATAGATTCTATTGAAACCCTGACCGCGCAGCGGTCACCAATGTCCGCGTAGCGGCTACTATCGGCCGAGAAGCAGTCGCGACAGCCGATTGCTTATCTGCTAGTTTTGATATATTATCACTTATAGTTTATAAGTCGTATCGAATTTAATGTGCGTATTTTTTTTCCCGACTTGCGCAATATATTTCTTCTTATATGTATAAAAATTGTTAATAAATGATTGTAATAAACCTTCCTATGATATATTAGTGTAGGGCTTCCAAACCGATTTATTCGAGACTGGTTAACCGGTTATTTGGACATTTTCATAATAACCGAAAACCGGTCATTTTTATTAAGTTATCCGGTTATAAAAATTTTCTGTAATGTTTTTGCTATTATTATGTAACGTTTGGCTTTAAATATGATATGTTAATTCAAAGGTGCTATCTTTTGAATGTCAGTTAACTATTAATTGTCATGTTTTTCTAATCCTAAACACAAAAATCATACGTATCTTTCCGAATTTATCATCATGAACAGGGAAACTAAAATTGTAGTTCTTTACCCGTCCTAAGACTGATGTGCTGCGTGCATTGGATGTTTGACCATGGAGCTAAGGAAATTAAGAAAGGCGAAGCGTATATTCAACTCTGGACGCAGGTCGGCAAAAAATACGAAAAATGATTTTTTCCCCCAAAACTTGCCCGATATAATAAACTATCTTGTCTCAGAAATATTTATATACACAAATATATTTAAATAAACCTTACTTACAAACAATTCAGTATACTTCTTCTTTTTCATCTCCTTAATCCTAATCGGGTTGGGGGCCTAACACTTGTACATCACTCTTCTAACACTCTATGTCCTGCGCTGTGTCGATTACTTAGAGCCACTGATAGTTTCGCATTTCTTCGCAGAGGCTCTCCATTTGCCTTTTCCGTGCTCTGCTGGTTCGTCCTACAGGTCTCCTTTCCTCTGGCACTGATGAGAAAATCTGTTAAGGTAGTCTTTTGTTTCCCATGCGAAGAATACGTCCAAGGCAACATAGCTGAAGAGCAGCAGTGGGTTTACGCCAAGCTCCCTCGGATAATATCGTTCCTGATTTGATCACTTAACGTCACACCCGCTACTCCTCTTAGATATTTCAGTAGTGCTTATTATACTTTATATACATTCACCTCAGAAACGCATATTAACCTTGATCTGTCACATTTTGTTTTCGCCTGAAACTGGGAAAATTTATTATCAATATCAATTATCATAGTTTCTTTTAGTTTCCATAGTCTTTTGCGCCAATTTCTGTCTTGTCATAGGGACCAAGATAAAATAATTTATTTTGTATGCACCAATCTCTGCACCTTATAATTTTATCATGTGCTTAATAAAGGGGGCAGATAAAAAACGTACTAGTACGTAGAAGGAGTGTACAACCTTCTTAAGCTGTTGGCACCGCAGCAGGACCGCTTATCTTAAATATACGTGAAGATATGAGGCGTGATCTCACTCCTGATCCACCCTCGTAAACGTGAAGAAAGTTTGTGGACGCTTTAGCTTTTAATAATTTTATGGGGTAGACGTGCTGTTCAGTTTAATCTTCATAATTACAAGAACGCGGAAGGCTAAATATACAGTTTTGTTTGAGCTATGTACCTGGATAGGAAACTATGATAGCATAGATGTTGTGTGAAAGAGTTGAAAGTTTTGAGTGCAACGTTAGTGTTTAAGTTTTAAAAAAGAACTAACAATAGTGGAAATTGAATAATTCGTTATAACACTAGGTATACGAGTACATTAGAAAAAAGTATTAACTTCGAAGAATTAACTCGTACTTATAAATATTGTATATAAAAATATGTAAATAAAATAAACCGAATATAAACGTATTCTTAGAAAGTAAATAGTACTTTGCAATATTTGAATATGTCCAAGAACACACAATTACTGGATTTTCACTTGCAAAGGCACTCTTACTAAACAAATAATAGATATCTCTTAGAGATGAAGCTATTTTTTATTAATAGAAAAATGTGAAAGTATGGCTGGCTTAAGAAATCACTTTACATATTGTAACGTTCACCATTCCACCGAATCATATTACATATTTTTCCATTTATTAAAAATAGCTTCGTCTTTATGAGATATCTATTATTTGTATAAATTGTACTTGGTTAATATTCATTCGAGAATGTAATATAATCTCGCCTTACACCAAATAGCCAAGTTCGCATTACTTCGTAAATTTCGATATCGTTGACCTTTTAAACCCACGGGCTTTCATTCTACGAAATATTTTCGCTTCTCCCCGATCATAATAACTTTATTTTCTTAACTACCGTATTTGTTCGTGTAATTCGCACCTCTACGTATTTTGCATACCCTATTTTTAAAGAATGTTTTCGATTTTTATTTTTTACTCTGCATATTGTAAGCGTTTGATTCTTTTACTAGTGAGTTTTCTGGGTGCAAAAGATGGTCAACTTATGTTATACCTAAAATTTTCACTTTCGATAAAATAGTGGACAATGCCAATTGAGGGTTTTGTCAAGGGATGCTAAGTTAGAAGTTTCTCAAAGGTACAGAAGTATAATAGCTTTGTTTGTAGAGCACTGCGAAGTTTATAAAATATTTTAGTTGCTTTTCAACTATTTTAGTGTGCAGTTGTGTAAAAAATTTCAAGATGGGTTAGAAAACAATTGGTGTTGCAACTTCCACGAAAAAAATCCGCATATTTTTCACACCCCTATTTTTAAGCGATGAAAATAGCGAAAATGGTGCGCAAATTCGCTATTCTAGATGTTTTGCATCAACCTAGTCCTTTTACGCCAATGGTTATTCATTAATTTTAGGTTTTCGTTTTGTTTGTTTGTTCTATTTTTACAATTTACTAATTAACTTAGCTAACTGGTGAAGATAATAATAAAATGTATATATTCATAAGATTAAGAAAATTTTGAAGTGTAAATAACTTTAAAAGGTATATTTTGCTATTGTTCATTCAGTACTCCAGTATGGAATAATTCAGAGCAGAGGTGCATACAATAACATAATGAACATAATAAAAACAATATAGAGAACAATTATTAAATTAATATTTTAAAAACTATCAACTTTTTCAACACAAGCACTTTTTGCAAAATTCCCAGTTCCTAAAATAGAAAACATTTTCAAGAAATTCTCAATTAATCAATTATTAAAAAAGAAATACATCATTAAGATTTACAAATAATTTTAAAATCCCTAAATGTAACACCGAACATTGTCTGACCAACGTAAATTAAATTGACGAGCGGTGACTTTTCGAACTAACATTCCTCTTACAAGGTTCAGTATGAGTACAGCGGCGCCCTCCGCTGCTCGCCAATTTACGTTGGTCGGATTATACCAGCGAAATTTCATATAGGTAGGGATAAAAAACTTCAATAGCAGATAGAGGATATAAAAGAACTAAAAAATAAATTAAATGAACACTTCAGAAGCACACAATCAGATTTTAAATAATATTATAGATTACAAATATATATCATCTAACTCTTTATAAATTACTTCTAAATCTATAAAAAAAATATCTAATTTTAGTTTTGTAACAGATTCATAACATATATTATATAAAATTGTAAAAGATTAAAAAAAAAAACTGCCAAACCAAGGTGTCTTAAATACGATTGATGGGCAGACGTAAAATTTTTTATGATTTATATACTTATTCATTCTTCCAGAACTATAAAGTTTACCTAGGGTGATTTAAACATGCAAGGCGAACATTTTTATAAAATGATATATTTAGCAATCTTGATAATATCTTCAACTTTCGTTTGGTTGCGTGTGTACATATTGCGCTTCCGGTTTCTTCTGATGTAACTCAGCACGCATCTTTTTATACTTCGTTGTGTCGCCTGGAGCTTCCGTGTCGTATTAATGGTCGATGTAACTGCAAGGCCATATTGATTGTCCCAGCCGATTAGAATTAATATCTCTCCATGTACCATCTAGATCAACCCGGCAATCCGTACTCTTCCACATTCCCAGAAGTAGAACATCTTACATACAAAATTCATTCAATACCATAATGAGAAATTTACAGAAATTGACTTGTTCAACATTAGCCTTACTACGCACAAAGAGTTCTTCTTATGAACCACCATAATCTCAATAAAAACACACTTTGCTCTCCCTTTACCGCAACAATAGTTGCAACCTCCCCACCTTTCTCCCTCTTTTTTCTTTTCTCTTCTTTTCATTAATTTACTGCATCTAAACATACTTATGTATCCAAATATTTTTGTGGATTTTTATTATTAGTATCACATGTTAAATAGTTATTATGTTTATTACAATATGTTAACACTGTCAAAATCCCTCAATAATTAATTGCATTGCACTCGTACTGCAGTACGCAGTCACATAATATATATTAGAATTTTAGTGAGCTTTTGATTCTTTGAGCTCACGTTACGTGGAGCTGCGCACGTCGTGAGGTATCCAGAAATTATATAAGTACAAGTTATTGTTTTTAAATTTTCGTAGTATTCGATTTAAATATTGAATTTCAAAAATATAGAAGTAGAAAAATCGCGGACATGACGCTCATTACAAAAACGCCATGTACGAGTATAACGGTAGCTAACCTATCGCAAACTTGTAAACGATTAAGATATTGCATGAAATATTCAATAATGATTGTGTAATTGTGACCGGGATAGAAAAAGTTGCAAAATGTTTTTGGTGAATTGGATTAATTTTCGATATATCCGTTATCTACCAGAACATATCACCATCACGAATCACGATCCATAGGGAATTATTTCTTTCTCGAGTATAAAAATTGTCGCTATTGTCGCCTATCTTCACAGATACAGTCGTGAATATTTTTTTTGCATCTTCTCTTATATGTAGTCGAGAGCTTTGGTTTTCTTGATGCATTGTTACATATATACCTTGGAGGAGACATACCTTGTACACGTTCACCCCAGCCTGAGCGACTGATCTTTAGCGTTGTCCTTATATCTGATTAGTAATGATTGTGTTTATGTAAATGCCTTCGATAGCTAGTTGCTAGGTTCTTTCTGGTCCGATGTTGTTGTTCTTATAGCTGGGTTGTGTTCTTTAGATTTCGATTTCGACTGACCGAAGCGCGCGCTGGTGGTTTATTTGGAACGCTGGACTGATCGAAGCAGGGGATGTAATAAGAATGCCGCCTATTAGTTACCGTCTTGTTAGGTTTTCGAAAAAAAAGTGGCAATACTCACACACACAGATGTACATTATTTTAAACCAGGAAACCCAGTGGTGCCAATTGAAATAACAAGGCGCGTAAACAGATTGAAACTATCCACTTGATTATCCTATGCACATTTTCCCTCCATGTTTTAGTAAAAAAAAAAAAAATCTGCACTGAATAAATGGTGAATGATTTTTGCTGGTATGCATTGTTGCACTTTTGAAATGGGGCACTGCAGCACGGTGGCGAATGAGTTGGATCGATATGGGAACTTTTGTTCATAAAACGGTATCCTTGTTTCTCAGATAACATGTTTTCGTCTGCCAGTGGTCAGGCGTAAATGTTGAATATATTCTATTAAAAACAAATTTAAAATGAAATAATGTCTTTCTCTGGATCAATGTGATGACCTTGATATTTGTTCTTGGTCCTGATTAGTCACTGTTTCCTGTAATGCTATGGTACTTTCTTGGACAAAGTAATGCGGAAATTTTCCATAGCTATTTTATTGTTCCTTCTCCGCCTGTTCCTGAACTTCTCCGATGTCAGTCATCTTTGACTTCGGTTCACTAATGTCGAGTGCTCTTCACCAGGTATGTAAGGCGGATATTATCACTACCGGGATCTCGGTAGCAACAACAATATTTTTTTTTCAATAAATTGTATCAGAAGATTTATTAGTACTGAGTCTTGTAAAATAAATTACAATTCTGTTATTATTCCTCACATCAACTACTGCACCAGCATTTCGTTTTTGGGTAACGAAGAAGAAATGCAACAATTTTCAGTGTTGCAAAATCAAGCTATGAGAATAATACTCAGAAAAAATAGATATGAATATGATTACCTTTAAGCAGAAAATATATTTTAATAGAATGGTATTTATTTAAAAAATCATCAATAAGAAAATATTAGCGGAATTCACACGAAAAATTGATGCAAATCAACATGAGCACGAGCATCGTACAAGGGGAAGGGATAGACTGAGACTGCCATTCAGGAAGAAGGCCAAATCTCAGAAATCGATGATGTATAGTGCGATGAAATTTTTTAATGAAATGTCAGAAAACATAAGAAAGGAAGAGAAATTGAATAGATTTAAAACGAAACTTACTAAATATACAAAAGATAAGTTTTAGTAAAAGAAAATACTTTAATCTTGTTTATATTAGAGCATATATAAGGAGTGCTTATGTATGCACTATGTTAAGAATTAAATAAATAAATATGTGAATCTTTCTAATTAATACATTTAATTCGTATTAATAATAATAGAATCTTATTAAAAATGTCTACACGTAATGTCCCGGTGCCCCTGTTGCCGTCTCCAACAAGGGACGTATTGAATTCGAGGGTCCAATTCAATCATTGATACAAGAAAATTATTTCACCTACCTACGCAAGGAATGAGGAATCGATTGCCATGCTGAAGTATCAAATTCACGAGTCTAACTCGCAAGTGCTTGAATAGTAGAAACTATTTCAAGTGATTGCCTAGTGTCGCGAAATCTCCTCAAAGGATTCAACGTTTTATGACAATCTGCAAAGTGTGAAGGGGTTATTATTTCTATATGAAAAGTGCAAAAAGATAACTATAATTTTTATATAATACTTTTAAAATTAGCAATATTAACTTGGTGGTTAAGATTCATATTTTTTATTTATTATCTTAGTTTTATTAACCACAATTGAGTTTAAAAAACATCTACCGGTTTCGGAAAACACTTTTCCTTCTTCAGGATGTCATAACTAACTAAAAATATAGTATTGTTTCTTCACCAGAATCTATTTTTAAATTTAAAAAAAAAACATTATTTAAACAAATAAATTTAGTACCTAACTCATATGGTATTGATAAAAAATTGGGATTATCAATTTTGCATATAAACGGTGTAGGTCACAAATTAAATAATTTGGAATCGTTGGAGATAAATAAAGCATGTAAAAGTAATCAGGAAATTCTAAACAGCCAACTAAATTTAACTACGAGTCCTATTCTAAAATTTTTTCCTAAAAATTATTCGACTAAATTTGTATTGAGCAGTAATTTGAGTTAGGTACTAAATTTATTTTTTTAAATAATGGTTTTTTAAAAAATTTAAAAATAGATTCTGGTGAAGAAACAATACTATATTTTTAGTTAGTTATGACATCCTGAAGAAGGAAAAGTGTTTTCCGAAACCGGTAGATGTTTTTTAAACTCAATTATGGTTAATAAAACTAAGATAATAAATAAAAAATAGAATTTTTATATAGATTTTCTTAACGTTCATCATCAGTCATGTCAGATAGCAGCGGCGAGTTAGAGCGTGCGGCTGTTGTGTCAGACAAAGTAAATCATTCTAGAAAGATCTAGAACGGGAATAAGACAGTGGGATATATAATACATTCCTCTTAGACTGTACAACGAAATAAAATTAAAATTAGCTGGAAATTTGAACGTTTATAAAAAGAGATCTAAAAAATAAAAAACATGTTTTTATATTCAAATTTGAACAATTTTTGTTCATTTTATATCATTATGTAAGCCACCCCCGTAAATCGAGATTATTCTTATTATATTATTACAAAAATTGTGCTCTGTATATGTACGAGTATGTGTGTAGGCAAAAATAAAGAAGGATACTTTAAATTATTTTGCTATGGTATTTAAATTGATTTTTAGTTAAATTTTGGTTATTAAATATAATAGTTATTTCACGTCATTTGTGATGGGTTATTTCTGGTGTATTGTGATATTTACGAACATACGATTAGTGTAAAAAGTTAATAAGTTAGTTCAATATAAGTGGCTGTTGAGAACATTACGACTGAATTCAAAACTGATCTTAGCAGGATTAAAGAGTTGTTTTGGACAATAAACAGATAAATGAGAGGATGGAAAGAAGTGGAATGTGATGCGAATATTGATGATAGCCAGAAATTGCGGACGTCCGCGAATGACCTGGTCAATTAAACCAGACGGTGGTACAGTAAGAAGACTTCAGTAATCGACTAGTATGCATGAATGTTTAGATGAGGCAAGAGTTGTGTGTCAGGTATGAATAGTGTGGCACTCTATCCTCTCTGCTGGGAATAGCATGACGAGCAGAGAGAACATAATGAATAAGAACCTTGCAAACAATTGGAACTATCAATTAACGAGCAAACCTATTTGAAAAGAAGAAGAATTGCATATAAAAAGTCGCATCGCTTGGAACCATCTACGTAAAGTTTTCTGGGCTATTCCGCCGTGTGTTTCCGACATCTCTGGCCGACATTTTCGGTCTTATTGCTGAGTCAATAATCAGAGCATGTCATATAAAAAATTCTTTATATCTTCAGAAACGTTTGTACGTCATGG
This sequence comes from Eubasilissa regina, assembly GCA_022840565.1. Classification (NCBI taxonomy): domain Eukaryota; kingdom Metazoa; phylum Arthropoda; class Insecta; order Trichoptera; family Phryganeidae; genus Eubasilissa; species Eubasilissa regina. The sequence continues at coordinate 6,073,828 of JAINEB010000029.1, read as the reverse complement.
TTCGCGAGCTTAAGCCTTATGCATGAATATTTCATATTAAATAATTTTATAATCGTCTGGCAATTTGTCACTTGACTGGATGTGAAAAAATATTGTTATTTGGTTATTCTCTTTAAAAAATAAATAAACAAATTTACTAATCTTTGCCTATTCAACTCGGGTACCTACTTATGATATGTTCAATAATAATGTAATATTATAAATATTAATTAAATACATTAATTATAAAGATATATATATATATATATAAAATCAATTTTATCGAAAAATATTGTTGTTGCGCTACCGGGATTCAAACTTGGATCTCTTTTACAATCCGGGGAAGGTGCATTACCGACTATACTACAGCGACAGTACTTTTGACGACAAATTTTCGAACTCATATGTTACACTTTTCAAATTAATATATCTATCGTTCAATTATTTGCATCTACCGGATTGGAAAAAAATCCAGGTTCGAACACTGGTAGCGCAATATCAACATTTTTCGATAAAATTGATTTTATATGTATATCTTTCTAATGAATACATTTAATAAGTATTTAAAATATTACAGACCTATGTTCTGAATAATTAAAACTTCACAATAATAATGTGTTCTCCATACTAATATTATAACATTAGGTAGGTAACTAATATCTATTCTGTGTAAATTTGAATATATTATTATTGTCTGTCATTATGGACGGGCTTTCTGATCTGGTGAATTGTATTATTTCTTTAAATGAAAAGCCTTCTCGGAAAGAAAATATTTCTCAAAAGGTCTTTCAGAAGGAATCAAATATGATTATATTTTCTATAACCGAAGTAATAATTTTTTGTAGCTTTATCTAATGTCACGGTATCATCGCACTGCTCAATAAAACTACTATTATTAAGTAATGATGCTATATTTCGAAAAAATCAATAAACTTTAATGTCATAAATGATGTAAAGTCACCAAAGTTGGTTAAAATTTGGGTTCGCGTGAATAATGATTATAATTTGTACCAATTCCAAGTTATAATGCTTCTTCGGTGACAGTTCTTCAATCGATCGGCTTTCGCGGTGATTTGCTCACATACCAAAAAGTTTAAATTCCCCTGATTTATAATTAAATAATTGCCAAAAATCTACGGTGTGATGAAGATAATAATTATATCATTAATTGACGGTTACTATGTTGTAAATACAACATGATTGTTTTATTATTACATTAAATTACACGCATGTTGCCTTATTTTGTCACAATTATGGTTTCGAATAGTATTAGTGAAGTATTATTCGGAGAAAACACTACTTAACCCTTCCCAAACTACGCTGTAACACAGGTCTACTATCATAATTAAACCTGTAATATTTTGGTAAATACATGGAACACAAAATTTACATTTAGGATAATCTTAAAAAAAATATTAGGGCTTAGGAAAGACTAGTGAAAAACCAATTATGAAAAGAGAATCATACAAAAACATTGATTTTTCCCATTCAATCCATTGTAAAATTAATACGTTATTAAAAATACCATTTGTGATATGAAAAATAGAGATCACACATTATTTTCACAGTAAAAAGAACAACAAAGATACAAATATAATTGTCTCTTTCTCACTAATTAAATGAAGAGAGATAAAAAGATAAGGACACATTATTAAGGAAAACACATTCTTATTGTGAAGTTGTAATTATTCAGAACATAGGTCTGTGATATTTTAAATACTAAATTAATGTATTAATTGTAAATATATACATATAAAATCAATTTTGTCGAAAAATATTGTTTTTGCGTCACCGGGATATTGTATAGAAGTTAATGAAAGCTCTAAATTATGTTATTAATCATTTTTTCAAAATTAGATGCTCAACATGTAGAGTAAATTCATGCCAAATAAGCCATTAAGCTAATAGAAATAATTTTTCCAACTGCTACTTAGGGTGACACGAGTTGACTGCACGAGTTGAATGCATGTCTGCATTCGGGTATTTTATATTATGGTATGGTAAAGGTTAATAACATTACTTCGTGGCCGCCTTGTCTTCAGTTTGTTTCAAGAAACATTGAAACATCTTGATAGTCATTTCTATGGCATTTGCAAGACGTGTCCAAGCCACCTTAATTAAAATCTTTCTGTATATAGAAATATCTGAGGGTATCTCTTATTTTAGTAGTCCTTTCTCATTAAATTACTCATTGTATTGTACTCTCTACGAAATAACCTACGTTTGGTTACCATATATAAAAGAAGGTCTGTACAAAGCTTTAAAAACAGTCAGGTCGTGACGCTACGAATATCTAGCGATTCTTTATTATCGCTCTAAATAAAAAAAAAATCTAACGCAATTCGTTCATTGCCCACTAGCAGTCACGTGCGCCGTGTAAATAGGCAAACGACGTGTGTGCAATTTTTGGCTTGTATGTCTCGAGGAGAGAATACTTACTATAATTCTGTTTGGAAGGAAAATCAGAAGATGGGATGGGAAAGGGTTTTTGGATGGAAAGGATTCTATTGAATGACCAGTGGTCTCGGGGAACCGGGATTTGTAAGAAATGCTCGCTTTACCTCAAGTATGACGTTTCCGAACTCCCTGTAGTCGTTGTCAAAACCACACACTGCGATGCGCGAGAATGTATTTGAATAAAGACGGTGATTTCTTCCACGGCACACATAAACAAAACAATAATCCACAAATCGACACTAAAACAGTGCACCACCACACCGGATATGACTGGTCCACAACGCGGACAATATCGCCAATGTCCAGGTAAAATTCTAATATTGATCTAGTGGCGCCCGATAACGCCAAGATCCAAACTCATACTGATGGCGAGCAATAGGTTTAGGGTTGAAGAATATGGACTCGGAAATATGATAATAACATTCTTCGTGGCCGATATTAATATGCACCAATAGTATGTTCATACGAATACGATACAATATGAAAGATTGGAGTAATAAGAAGTATTCAAATGTTTTTTTTTGTTCATTGGGCATAAAAATTGTTAAATACAAATTAATTTAATCGATTTATTTGAGTCATAACACAGAGTGTTATATTGTTGTTTTAATATGATAAAACATGGCAACAAAGTAAGACATATATTTGGGTACCCTGCCTGCTACACTAGTAGCACACTGTATTATAGCAGACAGTGTTCTTCTGGTATAGTAGTAAACAAAGTGTAATGTTCTATATACAAAGAGTAAAACAAGATAGCATATTAAATACATCGTAAAACTTAAAGTAAATGAATTGTTCGATATATAAAATATGTACAAAGTACAAATAGAATGATATATTTTTAGAAAAATATATGTATCGAAAAAAAAAATTTGATTGTTACCTGGATTCGAATCTGGACCTTTCCCTATCCGGGGAAACGCGTTACCATTTATTAAAAATTACCACAGAACTATGTTCTGAAATTATATTGATTTGTTCCGAATCAGTTCACACAAGATACCCCGTCGTAATACAGTTTACGTAATTTAATATTGAGGGTCCGAACCATAGAATCAAATTCACCAAATATCATATTATGTAAATGGTATTCACACTCACTCAGATTCACAGTAGGTCATCTGCATAATTTCAATTCCACGTACCGCTTAATTTAAATAAATATCCCCTTAGATTTAGTCATATTCTCAGCCCGAGTACACAGATCACGGACCAAAGCCTGTGGATGGCCCTAATTCAATCTAACACCTGCCTTACTTATTAATGTAATATAATATTACGTAGGTCTGTCTGACTGTTCCGATTTTCTGTAAATACAAAAAAGATTGCTTTAAATTAATGGAATAAAAAATGTTTCAATTTGAAAGTGCAACATAAAAGTTCGAAAATTTGCCGATAACTTACAATGTTGACGTGGTGTAATATGTCAGCGCACTTCTCCGGGTAGGAAGGGTTCCTGGTTCGAGTCTGGGTGGCAACAAAAATATTTTTTCGATATATCGATTTTATCTGAATTCTTATTGATATATTTGAATACACTGAACTGTGTTCTGAAAATCTGCAACTTTAAAAAAATAATGCGTTCAACTTAATAAAAAATAATTATTGAAAATTCTTGAAAATCGAAAACCAGTTATCGATCCTTCAGAGCGTTCCTGTTTATATATGTTATAATCGCTATGTGCTTGCGTCCGAGCTCGTATCGTCTTAAATATAACCAGAATTTCTTACTATGTAGATGCTCTAATGTGCAGATATCTACGCGAGACCACGTGGGGTCATTTAATCAAATTTATGTTTGTATATATAAAGGTTATATTTTTATTACGCACGTTATGATATACTTCTACCTACACGCATTTCTCTGTTGCGTTTATAATTTAATTCTTCAATTCATTATATATGACGTTTAGTGTCAAAGAGTGTCATCTCCATTTTTAGACAAAATGAGTTATCAATGTAGTTTTGTAGATTATAAAACTTACGTGAAGCCTATGAAATCATAACATTTTTTACAATTCAAAATGCTTTAAATCCATAAGGATATATAATGTTACGATTTCATAGCCTTAACAGAAGGTTTATAATTTACAAAACTACATTCATATCTCAATTTGTCTAAAAATTGAGATGTCACACTTTGGTACCTAACGTCACATATGAAGTATGACTAAAAACCGGCACCTGAAAACCATTACGAAAAAACCAGACTCTGTTCTGAACAAAACATTTTAGTAAATCTTAACAAATAAAATAGAACTCGCTATAAGACAAAGCAAAGTAGTTTTTAAAAGTGGACTTTGAAATCATTTAGTAAATTCACTTTCAAAAGTCAATATTTTTTATCATTTTTATGACCTCTGAGAAATCTCTTGTCACCACGTTGATTCGTTTCACGTAGCTATTCTCTCAGCTATATTAACTTAAGTATTAAAACCCTAAAATCTGGCAGAATCGCGAGAATATCTGCTAAATATCTAATTAATATTCCATTAATCAGTATACACTAAATAAAACAAAACTAAAATTCGAGGGTAAATAGCTCGCAATACACAGGTGGTATTTAAAAAATGTTTTTCTACCATTTCTTTTACTAAGGGTATTAAAATTCTTAGAAATCTAGTACTTTGCTTGATTAATTAAAGTAATACAACTTTTGAAGGCAAAGAAATTTGTATTAATTACGTGGTTTTTAATTGGTAGACGAAAAATAAACACGTAATAGTAAAATTTATTGTTTTTTAGAATTTTATAAAATAATTATATTATGACTACTTTAAAATACGTAATAGAGATATATTAGGTTTTAGTTTTTAGTTCGTTTACACAATATTACTTCGTAGGAGAGTTTTTTAATGTATTGTAATTTAAAATATACAACTGTAAACTAATTTAATATACATAGTGTAAATAAATCTAAATGTATAGGTTATTTAACCATTTTTATTGTTAAAGACTCTTAAAATTTCTTAATTAATTATTTAATAAATTAATAAATTAATAAATTAATAAATTAATTAATGGAAAAACAGTGGAAAGATGAAGAAAATTCTTCAGAAACACATGCCCGAAGCAGATTGCACCTGAATTGAATTGTAAAAAATTATATATATTATATCAGTACAAAAAAAGAAAGAAATATTTAGATTCGAAAAATTTTTCAAATGTAACTAAACTTTTCTTTGTTACTATTTGCGTATTTTTCCACCGAATGGTACAATTGTGTTTTAAGACTTATCTTCTAGGTATTTCTGATCGTCACATAATTAATATACTGATCATTTAACATGACCTTTGCAATAGCCGGGAATCAGACCGGCTCATGAGATGCGACCTATATATGTGGAAATTTGTATTTTAAAAAATGTGCGGCCATTATCCCTCAATGTCCACCCCTTAAGAGACGGTCGTAGATAGTACCTACATTTTTATTTTCTAAATGTTTTCGCAACCCTCTGTGGGTTTCGTGAGATGTTTTAAAACCACAGTTATTTTTTTTGCAATATTTGAATTGTTTTTACATAATATCAACATTCGTTTTTTCATATCTGTATGAAATTCTTTCACTTGCATCTTACAATTCAGTTTCTAAGCTTAAGCTTATATAATTACTCTTAAGCTTCTAAAATTACTCTTCAAGAAGTTCACTATAGTCGATGTGAAATATTATGATGAATTCCATCACTTCTGCTTGCAACTTTGAAGGTTATAGCGTGATGGAGTGAGTTTATGAGATTTTCACCAGTTGCTTTGACTTTATTTATTTCATCATTATAATCATTTTCGCGCCCTTATCTTAGAAAGTCGGGGGCGCAAATTTTTAACACGTCGTTTACATTTTCAGTCAGAGATACATACAAGCATTGTTGCTGTTTATCTCAGCTTAGTCTCAGGCGATCCATCGGCCGCCTTTCATCTGAAATTGTGAAGAAGATACGTCTTGGTAGCCGTTACTATGGCATTTGAAACACTTGTTCAGGTCGCCTGAACTGAGAATTTTCTATATGTAGAAGAAAGGGATTCATGGTCTCTCTTATGTCAGTACCTACTTTTCTCTCTATTCAATAATGATACTTCTACTTCTTTAAGACAACTAATTTCGGCAGGCTGGCAATAAACGAAACCTTAAATGTGCTATTTCATTCATATACCCTGCCCTAGTTACAAAATACACTATACTGTGACGCACAACAGTCTTCTGTCTCATAGCATCTCAACCTTCTGACACAATCTCGAGTTAATCATAATTGAAATAACCTCAACACACACAAACTAGCAACACTTTTAAGCAGTCTTTATTTAATCACTTGAATTTTGACATCAATTATCATATATTTGATTTACTTAGTGAATATATAAATAATGTTCAATATATTAAACATTTAGATCAAAGTAAATTTTTTGTGAATTATTTAATCATTTATTTGAATGGGTAGGTACTGAAAATGATTATAGAATATATTATTATTTGTTTTTTTTATTTATTAATATATTTAAAAAAACAATTACGAAACAACTGTCGCGTGTCATGTAATTATACATTGTTTATTAATATCGTATTTACCTTACTCAATTGTCGATTTGTAACATAATATTTAAAAATAAAAATAATATTATTTATAATTTATCAAACATAATAATGTATATTGTGTAACATGTTATTAATATATTAGTGATTAAGAAGGACACATTATTATCGTAAAGTTGCAGTTTTTTCAGAACATAGTTGTGTTATATTTTAAATTTGGTATAATAGACGTATCAATTTACTGCAAAAAAACTGAAAGTACTGTAGCATATAAGTTCATAAATTTGTCGTCAACTTACTCTGTAAGTGTGGTGTAATCGGTTAATGTATTTCTCTGGATAAGAAAGGATCTAGGTTTAAATCCCGGTAGCATCATAATATCGATTTTCATAAATTGAATTTTCCAGAATATATTTTTCTAATTTTAAATACTAAATTAATGTATTAATTATAAATATATACATATAAAATCAATTTTGTCGAGAAATATCCCGGTGACGCAAAAACAATATTTTATATGTATATATTTATAATTAATACATTAACAAATATATACATATAAAATCAATTTTGTCGAAAAATATTGTTTTTGCGTCACCGGGATATATATATAGTATTTAAAATATCACAGACCTATGTTCTGAATAATTACAACTTCACAATAAGAATGTGTTTTCCTTAATATTTCTAATTGATACATTTAATTTGTATTTTGTAATTGTTCCCCTAATTGTTTTAAAGTGTTTAGACATTGTAACTTACTTAACAAAAAAATATTATTCGTAGTTTCACGATTCGGGCCAAAATAGTCCACGATAAAACCTCCTTGATTTAAAACACTTTGCCAACTCGACGGTTAGAATAAGAAGAGGGCTGTTTTTCCTTATGGTATTACATATATTTTAAGAATTCTCGAAAATACCTGAACGTAGAGAAACATCCCCTATTTATTACTGTCAAATGTAAACACGAATCTACTAATAAATACAGGGTGTTTCGAGAAAGGTTTGTAATATTTTGAAAAGATGTACAGACTGTCGTTATTTAGAGAAGAAAGGAGCATTTTTTATTGCTTTTTGTATTTTAATTTTTAATATTTATAAATTATCCAGTGTAGAAAAAGGAAATTATTTATGTTTTAGAAAGTAATATATCAGTTGGCTGAATTTTAATATTTATATTTAAAACACATATTTGAAGTTGACAATAGTATGGTTAAACAAATATAATACTCGTAATGATCTACTGATATAATATCATAAATACCTTTGCGGGATCGCGATTATTCATTTAGAGTATTTAAAATTTGTCTTTAACGTAAAAATTACGACAAATATACATCAATAAAAAACGCATTTCATGTCCAATGACATGTAATCTACCACTCCTGCATTACATATTATGTTTTTTTAGTAAACAGTTATTTCTGCTTGGTGTCTACAAATATACTAACTGTCATTCGTATATACGGGCAATTTTTAATTAAGTTTCGTGACACGTTTTACACGGGAAGTCTCTGATAAAATATATCCTATGTTAATAATGGTTTTGAGATATTGTATAGGATAAGAGGTGTTTATTACTTTTTAACTTAATTATTAAGTACTAAGTAAATGTATTAATTATAAAGATATACATATAAAATCAACTCTATCGAAAAATACTGTTTTTGCGCTACCGGGATTCGAACCTGGATATTTTTTCCAATCCGGGGAAGGTGTATCATTAACAATGCTAGAGCGCTAGTATTTTTGACGACAAATTTTCGAACCTATATGTTACACTTTGATCCCGGTAGCGCAAAAACAATATTTTTCAATAGAGTTGATTTTATATGTATATCTTTATAATTAATACATTTAATTTCTATTTAAAACATCACAGACCTACGTTCTGAATAATTAAAACTTCACAATAAAAATGTGTTCTTCTTAATAATTATTAAGTAATTTACCATCACTCTGAAGACAGAGAGGATATAGCGCTATACTTTCCTTTTCTGATACACATCTCTCGGTTCATATATCATACTTACCATATTCTCCTCATTCATTCGTTCCACATGACCATACACCTTAGCGACCTTTTTTTAATCATGCTAAGATCATATTTATTTATTTTTCATACACAGATTTATCAACAGGTCATTAATGACCCTGATTTGTAGTCCTAGTATGAAATATTAGAATATTATTAGAGGTTTTATTTATTCAGGTAATGTACATGTGATATACAAATAGAAAATGTAATATAAAGTTACAATTCGTAATATTTTTCAATCACTTTCTTGCGTGTGGGTACTTTTATATTAATTATCCCTGAAACTTTAATAGAACCTGATTTTTATCGTGAAATGTTTTAGGCAATGGTTGAAGCTTTTTAGGTTTACATTAAGGCTGTAATAAACATTTGTTATAAAAACAAACGAAATCTTTGTACGAAGGATTAGTTTGTTTTAGGCACAGCTGGCGTGCTGTGACAACTGCACCCCTGTTAAGTGGGGGTGTGTTATTTGCTGATGCTTTTGTTTATGCAATAAGTACATTAATATTCTAGTCCAAAATGCGGCATTCATTGAAAAGTTGATATGAACGGTAGCGAAAATGCTTCAACTTAACAACATGAAATATACATGAATATTATCTGTAATATGTAGGTTTATTTATAAATTTCGTGGTTTCATACAAAGTGATTATTAAAATTTATTAAAATATGAATAATTATGTTTAACAACAAAGTTAACATTATTAAAAAAAACATTAATAATAACAAAGTTCTGTGGTATTTTATTACAAATCCCGATAGCAACAAAAATATTTTTACATATTGATACATTTAATTTGTACTAACAATGTTAACTTTGTAAAAAATAAAAAGTACTTATATGTTTTCTATAGGTAAGAGTACCTATCTTGATTCTAAAACTCGATGTTATTTTTTTTTCAGTATGTGATTTATTTTCAGGACGTCAAGAGTTCCAGCGAACACTTTTTGCTACACGGGAAATAAAATGTTTGGTTAACACTGTTTTAACATATAGGACGAGATTGTTAAAGTTTGTGACCACGCGCGGGTAGCGAAACTTGCTGTAGGTACCTACCTGCCTATACCTTTCACGGAACTAACTCTTTATCAATATAGTGCGATATATCAGGGTGAGGGTGGGGGTGGGACGTTATCGATTCCTTAACCTTGCCCGGGGGCACCCTGTAGTTTAGGGCACTGCGTCTGTGTTGCCTCTCCTCGATCGGAAAAAATAAATAACCCAAAAAAGGAAATAAAGTGTCACACTCGAAATTCGAAAAATATTTACATGGACGTGGCATAAATAAATATCACGTGGGGCCCGACGGGGGGTGTGATTGGCTGGAGAATCGATGACGTCATACCCCATTTCATCTGAAGCGAGCGGGACATAAAAAGATATAGACAATATATAAAAATCGAAGGTATTTCAAATGGTAGGTTGTTAGGGTGTAGGTACTTTGTCATTCTCCGCAAATTTATACATACATATTAAAATGTATTTAAAAGTGGATTGAATACTAATTAAATGTATTAAGTATAAAGATATTCCTCCAAAATTAATTTTGTCAAAAAATATTGTTTTTGCGCAACGCTAATTTTCCAATACGGGGATGGTGCATTTATGCTACATCGACAGTATTTTTGTCAAAAAAGTGTAACATATGGGTTCGAAAATTTATCGACAAAAATACTGTCGCTGTAGCATAGTTGGTAAAGCACCTTCCCCGGATTGGAAAAGAAATTCAGATTCGAATCCCGATAGTGCAACAACAATATTTTTCGATAAAATTGATTTTATATGTATATATTTATAATTAATACATTTAATTAGTATTTTAAACATCACAGACCGTCTGTTCTGAATAATTACAACTTCACAATAAGAGTGTATTCTCCTTAATGAAAGTAGATTAAATTTTTATTAAAGAATATGTACAAACTTACATATATACGTGTCTTTTTCACTTTGTTTTGTTGTGATTGGTTGATGCCGCGCGTATGTTGCGAAACAAAATATTAGCTAAGTATCGTACATTTTAATTTTATTAATTGTGTATATCATTAATTAACTATCAAAATAATCATCTCCATGCAGGTCCCTTCAGATAATTATTATTGATTTTTCTACACAAATACTATTGAATGTCTAAGGATAAGGACGAGATCGGGTTTCCGAATTTTTAAATATAGATAAATAATTTTATTACAGGTAGACTAGGGATACTCGATTTAATAAAAAAAATAGTTATACATTGTATTTTTTACGTATGGTATATCGGAGGGTCTTTGAAAAATATATATCGAATTTTAAATAATAGATGTGTACAGAAATCTTCAATTAATTATCAATATCTTAGAAATCAATAAAATATCAGGTCAGGTTTTTTAGAATTATCAACTTTTTACGATTAATATTTAAAAAAATATCAGATACAGACACAAAGCTATTTTTTATTATATTTAATGAAAAATATATGGAAATATGGGGTAATTTTACAGGGCTTACGACCTGTCTTCGGCTGGCTTAATTGAACACTTTATATATATAACGTTCACCAATTCTCACCCTTTAATCTCCACATTTATCAAACTTTTGAAAGTTGTATATATGTTAGTATGTGGACTCGCTTCGAGTACCACTACACCATCGCCATCTATGGACCAAATTTAATAATATAATAATAAAATAGCTTTGTCTCTATGATATATTTGATATTTGTTTCATAACAGTGCCTTAGTAGGTAAAATTCCAGTAATTGTGTGTTCCTGGACATATTGAAATATTATATTATATATGAATATAATATTTGATTAACAGTTACCCTGGATGGCGTTTGTCATTATGGTTCGGTGACCTGAAATCAATGAAAATTTTATGTTTAAACATTTTACTTTTTACGTTCAATAATTGTGTATTGTGAGATTTTGTTTTTATTTACAAATTTTTTTTTGAAAATTTTTTTGAGCCGACAAGTATTTAAATTTGTGATTTTTGTTTGTTTCAGGTAAGGATCACAAGAAAAGATGAGAGATTCAAATTTGACAACATAGATTCGACGCTTATATATAGATTCGATGCGGTGTGATGTATGTATTTAAAATTAATATTTATTTTCGAATCAGTTCATATCTCAGAAGCTTCTTTCAAGTAAAAGAGTGTTTTTTATATTACTATTATTTAAGCTGGTATAAAAACGGTTCCATGAACTGACGGAACTCCCTGTGATGCAGGCAATACGATCAGCCGGCGAATGGAAGATCTTTTCTGGGATGGACTGACTTTGTGAGGTATCGCATTGATTAATTCCTTCGAGAGGTTTCTTCGAATATAATATCTATTACTGCTCTAACAATAACATGCACGATCTTGGTCAAGCATCCTAAGAAATCAAAAATTATGAAATATATTTATTTATGCATTATATATATACCCGGTCGTAAATCGGAATCATCGCAAGGTGTGGGAGGGAAGTAGGGAAACCTTGGTATAGGATGAGGTCAGTGAAGGAGTTCTAGTCGAAGGACTAGTGAGTTTAGGAGTTAAGTGAACCGGGATTCGGAAGGACTGCTCACTTAACCTTGAATATTATGCCACCGTAATCCCTGCAATCGCCACCGAGGTTCACAGAATGGCACGCGGATGAGTCGATCTCTGATTCCAATTGAATACGGCGATGATGTCACACGTACACCCACGGCACACAAACAACAAACAATACGTAATCAAAACACAATATCACAAACAGTGCAGTGCTGGTGCACTGGAGCTGAAAATTTGACACCGCGAATGCGATCGCGATGCTGAAATCGAACAAATATCGGTGAAGTTGACATTTGCTGGCGTCAATCTCACAATTTACACTAACAAGATGAGCATAAAGAAATGGTATGGATGGGAATTTGGATGCGGAATTGTGTCAATGACAATGGTTGCGGCTGAATGGAAAAGGGCATTTACGAATTCGGAACAATATTAATCAGAAAACATATCTGAATGATGGTTGCATTGCCCCATTAGACAAGCCTGTTTTGGGCTAAATTTGGCATTTATTTATTAAAGCAGTATAATCAACAAACGTATAGGATAGATATCAATTATGTACAGTGTTAAAAACAAAGTATGTATTTAGATATGTCGTTCAAATAACGCAAACTTGTGCATTGCGTGCATATACAACAATATTGAATTTTCTTACATCACGTATAAACACAACACCAGGCTAACATATCCACATGTTCATTCATAAACCAATTGTTATCCCAAACCACGTAATGCAGTTACAAATATAATAGTTGTTTACCCAATAGTTTAATTTCATTTTCAGCTCTACCCAATTTTAACAACCAATTTAAAATATTATTTCTAAACGCTCTAATGTCACTTGAAGTTTTGATATTATTTCCAATTAGATTTTATATTCTGGGTGCTTGAAATGTTAATAATCTTTGACCAAAAATCTATTGCAACGATTTTATTATTATTTGCTCACCGCCACAATCATAGTCGCATAGTGGTTTACCTTCACTAATTTTTGTGATATCGTTGTGATATTTGGAACCCATTCGCTTTACATTGCATTAATTATATTTCAGATGTTTTGTTATATCTCCTTATTTATAATCATTTCATTTACTTAACTGCTTCAGTATGTTTTTCAGGTTTTTAACTATTTTATCATATTGTACCCTAAAATGTATTTGTAGGCTTATTAAACAACCTGTTGATAATCTGTTTCATTAATAAATAACGTTATCTGTACGGTGATTTGAAGGACAACCTACGTTTTAAATTGTAGTACACACTATTCTAACACGTTCTAACTTTTTCTGTTATGGTTCTCAACTAGCACTTGGTTATTTGGTATTATTATTATCTTCGATTTTGGTCTTACTATGAATATATTAATTTATTTTCAAACACGTTGCGTTGAGTTTCCCAAGCGTGGTCGATCACGTCTTCGAACTTTTCTCAACACATCTCATAGACGAAGTAGAATAGTAAGGAAGGTAGCTATTTTACACCGGAGCAGTAAAATTGTACATTGTATTTGTATAAAAATGATTCCACGTAAATACTCTACTAAAGACATAGTTCCTTTCAAATCACATATTTGTAGGATTGAATAGTTCTTCCTTCACAAGAAACAGGACATAAGTCGGATTATATAATCTTATCTCGAGATATTTTATTTTTATTTCTATAACCCTCAGACAGTTATATAATAAGAGCCCTTCAAGTTAAAAGGTGATGCGCCAGCTAATTAGTTAATTATATTTATCTTCCTGTGATTTTTAAGCAGCGTAGCCAATTAAAAGTTCTTTTAATTTGAAGAGCTCGGGACTAAACAAACTGTGGGCTTAAAAAATACCCGTAAATTGGATACACATAAATATGTTGGGAGGCAGACGATTTTTCAAATCTAATTAACGTTTTCGTTTTGTTTACTATTTTTAAACCCTTTGCGAGTCGCCCAGTTAAGGTACTTGAGCTAAAGTAGATAGAATTTTTATTTCTGTTTTGCCGAAAAAATTGTAGCGAAAACAAAGGTTTACCTACTGTTCTTTTTAAACAAAACACTCGTATGTAAATATTTTGAATTTCATGTGAATTAGCATTGTTATTTATGGAAATTTTCAACAATTCGACATATATATATTATATTCTAGCTGATATACCCTTTACTTCTACATCCGCTTCTCCGTACACCCACCGTCCCCCATCCCACCGTAAAATCTCATCATCCGTTCCATCCACCCAAACCTCCCCCTCACAGGCCTATCTTATCGGCCGCGAATAGATATCCCTAGTAAACCCTTAACCCCGAAAGAGTAATAAGAGAAAAATTATGGACAGGGTGAATAGTGAACTAATGTACGTCATCGCATCTCTATACGAAAGAAGTACTGCGTGCGTAAGAATGAGTGGATAATTCACACATGGTTTCACACAAAATGAATTATTACAAAAGGTACCAAACAGTGTTGGTAATGGCAGTTGACTTGTATTTGGATAATTATGTGAAATAACTGGAATATATGAATATAGGAATGAAAATGAGCGATTTGATGATTATGATGTTGATCGTATGGAGTGAAAGTGATGGTATTTGAGAAGAAGAAATGTAAGACGACGTGAGAAACACTAACACTTTACGTTAATTTTGGAAAAATGCGTGATAGGAACGGCAGTCTGAGAAAAATATCGAAAGGAGGATGACTGCAGGTAAGAAAATGAAAGACTCTTTGAATAATGAAAAGTTGTCTGGTATATAGAAGTCCGGTGTTGGTAAATTAGAAACGAAAGTAGATTGAATGCGGTGAAATTGAGATCACGCACATACGCGGCAATTTCATTTTTGATAGCGTAAAGAATTAACAAATTAGAAGTAGATGTAAATTTGAACTTATCATTGTGAATAGGATTAAGAAAGGGTTGCTTATGTGGTTTGGCCACGTGAAAATAGTGGATGAGAAAAGTGTTGATCGCACAATAAATATCTGCGGAAATCTCGACATGATGAGGTAAACCAGACAATGGTCGAACATGGATGGTACGTACAATCAGTTCAGACAATCATCATCATTAGTCGTGTGGACAGCTTTCGACCTTGCAAAGACCTCCATGTCGAAAAAGCCAGCTGTGGTTATATTAAAATGTAACTTCTTCCGCGTCCACCAAGAGCCCATTTATTTGGTTCATCAATACAAATGCAAACAAGCACTCTGAACCTCCTCCTCTACCTCCTGCCCCGCAGTGTATTTTTTCCTACGCCTCTCGCTTTTCCACTCTTTACAGATTAAATTAAAAACAACCCAAAAAGGGTATTTAGTTAATTTATGAAAGTGGTTTATTTTATGTACTTAGTCCATAATTGGAAGAACAACATTTTGAAATGTGATTTGTAAAAATGTTTGTAAAAAATTAGTTAATCATTTCAAGCGTCGGTTTATGGTTGTTAGTGTTCCGGGGTTAAAAAATAATAGAAATTTCTCAGTGAAAGAGATAATAATAATAACGGGCCTCTGCTGCCTCAAGGAAATCCACTTCTCTCTGCTCTGAGCCATGCTTCGCCAATCATCGACTCCTAGATCATCCAAGTTCTTCTGGATCCCAACCAGCCAAAAGAATCACTATCTCACTGTGTTCTGCCAACCCTTTGTTTTATGGAATGTCACATAATCACACGGTGAGCATTCTTCCTTCTTTCATCTATCTTTGATACAATCTTGACGACAAAAACAAAGGGATTTTCAATCCATTTTTCCTTATAAATTTTTTTTTCCTAAAAATGTCAAGCACACAAAATTGAAATAACCATAAAAGTAAAGGAAAATTCCTAGTAATCTCAGATATTTTCCGTAATAATAAAATTTTTCTAATTATTATTAACAATAACAGATTAAGACCTGGTTGTGTATTTTTTCTAGGCTGTGAATTTTTCAGCCTATCCTCGTAGCAATTTCTAGCATAATCATGGCGTATGCAACATCGTCAACAAGATTAAATAGTAACTTGTTATATACTAAAAATCTAAAAATATATTAGCAATAAAACACGGTTATTAAATAAAATTAACTTTGTATAAACCATTTTGATAAATTTAACGTTGACCGGTTCAGATACTACTGTATTTTTATCCGGACGGACGCACATAAACATATGCAAATAAATCAATGGCAGCCGCAGTCTTGGTAGGAGAAATATAAATGTGTTAATAATATATTATAATCATTTTTCTGAATTTTCTAACCACGTTACAGAGTCAATCCAAACTTTGTTTTATTTAAAAAAAAAACATCTTATTGTAGAGTGACACAATAATGATTTAACTTATTTATAACTACAAACTCTTAATATCGGTGCACTTTGCACTTTGCTATTTCTTAATTATGCTATTTTAGTTTGGGGAGGAGCAGCAAAAACAATATTAGAGTCGGCTAAAAGAGCACAAAAGACAATTCTTAAGGTAAGTATCAGATCTTATATTTAAAGAGTACATGCTCTAGATATAAAACAAATCTATATGTTGAGTCTCGTCCAATATTTCCATGCTAACAACAACTCACCCCAAGCAATGAATCATGGACACAACACAAGATAAACAACGAACATCTAGTCGCCAGTTCTGAGAGCAACAACAACGTTTTATCAAAGACTCAATAAGTTCTTAGCTCCGAAACTGTACAACACACTCAGAACCAACTGGAAATCGTTCACTTCCAATAAAATTACACAAATATGAACCCAATATATCGGGTATATATATACCCAATATCGGGTAGAGATCAATCAGAAGCATCGCTATCTAACATTCTAACATAATCACTATATAGTGCCTACACTAGTTCTACGACACTCCCACTACATATTTAAAAAAAAATTTTTCTTTGTGTTCCTGACGAACCTTTATCTTCCTTGAATTAAATAACATCACAGCAGCACGAAAAAACTGGCTACTTTAACACAGACTGCAGTCTAGTAAAGTAGCCAGGACAATACTGTATATATCAGAGATGGAGTCTACTCCATCCCACACAATAAACTATGAGTTGCAATATTATTGCATCTTATGTTTATCATGTTAGATTATAATATATGCATTCACCTCTGTTACAACAAAAACATGTATGTCAATGAAGCCTAATAAATAAATAAATGTATAATTATTATTGTTGTTTTTAAAAATATATATATATATATATAATATATGCTCTATCCCATGTGTAATATGTTTGACTACTATTATTATTAATTTGTAAGACGTAGTAAATGTATTATTTCACAGACCCTTGTTAGAGTTAGGCCTGAAACTACACGAGCCAGATTCGCTTGTTCTTGGAACGTTCCGATTGGTTTCGTGTATTATTACAATATACGAAACCAATTTGGTGATTCCTAGAAAAATGTATAACGGTACTTACCGAAGTCGTAGGCCAAACGAAATCCGACAAATTCCAACGAATACCTTCTTGTGGTACGATTCACGTAATTCTCAAGTTATTTCTAAAACATCGTAGGTTTAAACCGGGAACACGTGTAGTTTCATATACTGCTTGCTAAAGGGATGGTTTGACTTTTTTTATTGTCTTACATAAGAAACATCACAGAATAATAACGGCACATTTTTGTAGAAATACCATATATATATATATATATATATATATATATATATATACAGAGGAAAGGTTCGTACCTTGAGGCGTTTTTTTTAGTCTTGTAAATATTGTTTTTCACTATCAATTAATTATGTTCAAATTATTGGAAGTGATACTATTTTTATCATTGATTATAAACACAGGAATGAAATTTTACGAAAACTCTTATTGCGACCCAAGATACGGGACGGTTCCCAACCTTGGACCATACGGTAACTTAATTAATTGTTCAATAAAACTATTTATTTTGTTAATAAAGTTATAATATATTTCGAATGTATTAAATGAAGTGTTAAACAAGCGAAATACAGCTATGAAAGAGTAGCACATATTCTATGTAAAGGCGAAATAAATATAATTATTTAAAAAATATCATTTTTAATATAAATATGAATTAATATCAAAATAGTAATAATACTTTTAAAATTAGCAATATTAACTTGGTGGTTAAGATTCATATTTTTTAAGAGTTAGTTATGACATCCTGAAGAAGGAAAAGTGTTTTCCGAAACCGGTAGATGTTTTTAAACTCAATTGTGGTTAATAAAACTAAGAAAATAAATAAAAAATATAAAATAGTAATAAACTAAAAAGGGCACCTACTACAATAAATAAAACGGGACATATTAAATATTAAAAATACGTAATATGCACTTGGCAAATAGTATTCTATTCTACGTTATAATGGAAAAAATCAACATTAAATAATACTAACCGACTTTGCCTAACTGATCCAGTAAATTTTATTTTTTAGGGCAGTTTAAAACCAATATTTTTCATGTGAAGTTCTGATGTATTTTCAGAACTACAGAAAAAATTGCTTTTAGAGGTAAAACTGGATTTCTTCAACAATTTACTTAAAGAAGAAAAAGTAAATCAGAGTATGTGCCTCTTTCTTTATATTTATTATTCTTTATAATTCGCACCGAAACCATTTATTGTTAATTGGTCATCTATATGCGAGTCTTATTCTATCAATACTTTTCAATAAAACACAATTGATTTTTTTTTAACTGTGTGTTTTTTAATAGCTATCGTGCTGCATTTATTTATCGTGCTTTCTAGATTTACATATATACAAGAATATAAGAAGTTACATAACTTTACATAAAAAGAAAATTAAATCTAAAATATCGTTAAAAGTGGGAAGGAAGAATCGAATGATGACGACAAAATGAGAAATAAAATAAAGTTGAAGTTAAATTATTCCTGAATTAGCTTGAAGCGAAGTGGACGGACTATAATGGAGTCTTAAGAACTAAAAATGAAGTATTCCCCAATCGTGCAGAACGATCCTCTTAATTCCTTCCTCGTATGAAACCTTTCCGGAACATTTCTGAAATTCTCTCGATTCTCTAGGTACAAAAGGAAAAGCTCTGTTATGCTGTGTGTAAATCTGTGAACGCACATGTACGAGTATGAATGGTGAAACGGAGAGAAACATTTTAGGCATTACGTGACACGGCACCGCGGATCTCTGTACGCGATAAAACGCCGGTGAAATAGGGCGAGATCCGACGCGATCAACCTGCTGCAAAAAAATAAATTGGGTGCACCGACGCGGTTGATTGGACTCGATGCAGTCTGGATCAAGTGATCCTTAAACAATATGCTGATCGGTTTATCTATTCTGGAATGGGTGTCTAGTTATTTTTAATACACTTTTCATAAATTATTCCCTTAATTAAATATATTAATTTAATTTTTACTCTTGCAGATTATCAACAAAGTTTTTTTAGTGGATTGTAGATAATCCTGTAAAGACATATCAATTTAATCAATGATAAAACAACCAAAGGTAAGTATTATACAAACAACAGCTAAGTAAAGGAAAAAATCTTAATAAATAACTTTGAAAATATATAGTAGAGTGGATGGAAATATTTTTATTTTTCAATATAATTTTGAAACTAAATACAATCAAATCTCTTTGTAACGAATACCGAAGTAACGAAATTCCTTCAATCTTCAATTTGTTCCCGAAAAACTTTCATCATCTTCTTTGCATTCAATATAACGAATTTTCAGTACAACGAAACATTTTCTTTGGTCCCGTGAACTTCGCTATACTGAGACCGCTACCTTTACCGACGATGTTTTAATGTATGAATATGTAATGATTCGTTAATTATATATTTAAAATATTCGCTATGATAGCTTTGCAAAACCGATTTTGTTGACGTTTTTAGAATTACTGCGGTCGACGGTCTTCCATTGCGTAAGTAATTTTCAATAGACAGTCGTCTACATTTGAACTCAGTTCTTTACTTTTCAACTATTGCATATGATGGAATAGTCTCTGATATATTTTAAAGATTTGCTTCTATGTAAAATCTTTGTTAAAACCACATCTAATCACGAATAAATATTTAATCATAATACTGAATATTATAAATTTTCACAATAATTTGAAACAGTAAATTCAAACACTCGTCAAAAGTGAAAGAAAATTCCGGGTGATGTCAAATTATTATTTTATTACAAATTATTATTTGCTTTTAATAAATTGATAATAATTTGAGTAGCTTGTTGGTGTAGTGATCAAGTGACCTGGTGATCTAGTGGTCGGGGGTTCGCGCCTCGTTCCAGGACACCAGCAAGTTAGCCCTATTTTCATAGCGCAAACGTTTAGCTTAGTTTGAAAATAGTAAGAATATTGATGTGACATGTATTCTGTGTACGCATCTCTATTTAAAAAAAAAACTAAAATAAAAAAAATCAACATTCCGAGAGAGTGAAGAACTTCGAACTTCTTGCTGAAAGCATTTTAGAGACGAATAACATTTATGTAGTTTACCGATATCAAAAAATGTATAGGCAACGTGGACTGTATAAATAATTCCATCGATATCATATCTCTAGATGTGATATCGATACCGCGTTATCGACAGGGAAGGGACAGTTCTATTTTTAAATTCTTCAGCGTGCCACTGAAAATCTTTTGCGTGCCAACGTTGCCGAGGATACCACGTATTTTCCAAGCCTACTCTAAAAGGAATTTTGCAAAAAGAAATAAAGAAATTCTTGACCTAAACGACTAATGGAATGAGAACGAATCTCAAATAAATTATTTAATAATAATAAATAAACGAAAATAACAAACGAATCAATGCCAAATTTTTAATTTGTACAAATATGTAATTTAGTCAAAGGATTAGATGAACCTGATTTCATGCCGTAACATACTTTTTTTGATAACAAATTAAATGAATCATTTAGAAAGATAGGAACACAGAAAAATCTATCTATCGAAACATATTTGGTTGACTGAGGAGACCATTATTATTTTGCATTGTCAACCAATTAAGTTTTCGACAAATCTGTAATGTATATTCTTTAATCATTTTAAATCTATTATTCATTTTTTAAAAGCAATCAACTTTACTTTGCAATGAGTCCCAAAAACCTGATAGTAATATACGGAAAGAGACACCAGAATTAAATATATCTGCATACCTTTCTAATGATTCGTTTAATTTTCAACTTCATATGAAAAAAAAAGTGGAATTTAAAAACTATACTCTCATTTCACTTCTCAGTTGAATGAAGCTGTGTATTACGGAATAATAGATTATAACGTAAAGAACTGCCTAATCTCAAAAATACCACCTGAATAAGCAGGGTTTTGTAAGGGTTCAAGTGTTTAGTAAAAGGTATTCATTGAGAAAAGTCGAGATTTTCACATACCTGCAATAATATGCTTCATTAACTATTCAAAA
Organism: Eubasilissa regina; assembly: GCA_022840565.1. NCBI lineage: Eukaryota > Metazoa > Arthropoda > Insecta > Trichoptera > Phryganeidae > Eubasilissa > Eubasilissa regina. The sequence goes on along the minus strand of JAINEB010000029.1, from coordinate 6,051,958 downwards.
GCATTCATCTGTGTGCAGCCAGACCCTCTACGATTTAATAGTGCCTCAATGGGAGCTCCCAAACACACACCCGATAAATAACCTTTTTACTGAAAAACTGAAGGGTGTATTACACTAAAGATGCACCCTCTCGACCATGCTGTTTAAAATTTACAGAAAATTGTGTAACCATAATAAGTTAAGCTTTAGGAAAATGTGATGAAAATATCCTAAGAGTACACCCCAAAGACAAATAAATTCTAATACTTTAGAATAATTAATATAATTAACGTCCAGAAATATGTATCTACCGTGTGATGCAGTACATGACTCAATAGTCGAGGTATTGGATTGCGCGGTACTTTTAACTTCTGAATTATTCAATTCAAAGTTTTTATTAAATGAATAACAAAAGATGGAATGCGTGGATAATAAAAAACATTATTATTTATTTACATATTAATTTACATAACGAAACGTATTTTTGAATATAGAAATATTTACTTCGTTTTGTTAGTTACGTAGTAACATGTAATTTACAATTAAATTAAAATTATATATCCGGGAAATCGTATTACGGCTGGCAAATATATTGAGCATCTGTCATCTTGTCATCTCATCTATGTCTCATGGTCATATCGCATCGCACTCTATGGTCACAGTTTCTTATATTTGGTAGAACTGTCAAATTATGACATATTAATGTTTTGTTCGTATTATTCAAGAATGTTTTTAAGTGGATACATACATTTCAAAGTATTAACTTTATTAACGTAAGAACGCTGTTTGTACAATTCCAGGAACAGCAATATAGAATGCTATATAACATCGGTTATCGCCGATTTCTTTTCTGTTAGTGCGACAAGATTTTTGCTACTAGGACCTGCAGGCGGCTATTGTAGCCATGGGTTCCGTAGAATCTAAATGGATGTTCAAATTACCATTAACCGTCTCCAGGGCCCAGCAGTAAGCAATCGGCGGAGTCAATTGTTTGTCTACTAGTTATACAGTATTACTTAAAAATAACACTGGAAATAATTCGTCAATAATGACGAGAACTTGATATTTTTTTGACTGTACTTTATTAAAATACTGAATGACGATACAATTGAAAAATAATTTATATTGTTTCAGACATTCTGTAGCTTTTTCATCTTTATCACGTTGCTTTGTTCAATTCGCTGTTTTCCGCTCTACGTCTCCTGAACACGACACGTTGCGTCGCAAATCGCATCGTTTTACAGTCACAGAGCGCTTCAGCATCGACCTTTGTATCTAGACACAGCAGACCAGAGGTAGAAGTGGTTGTATATCGGTCGGTATAATATTCTTTGCATGTAAGATGCAAACACAACATTGTTGTTATTTTAGGTGGATATCTCTCTTTATGGGTACGCGCTGTTTGTGGTTTTGATCAATTATTTATTATAAATTGCAACATTTCAATCAATTTTTATTTTATTTATTTTACATTATTGGTAAGCACTTCACCCCACCTTTCAACCAATTTGTCGATACCTTTTCTATGAAAAGCGGCTGGTCTGATATCGAAAGAGTTATCGAGCCAATTTCTGAGGTCATCGTCGTTGTTGAATAACATAACGCCATTCGTTTAATTGGAGAGCGACCGAAATAACATTAATAAATAATCGATAATCTGACTGTGGATGCGATAGCATTTCTCAGTTGAGCTCCCGGATGACCATTTTGACGAGTTCAGCCGTGTGAGGTAGCGAATTGTCATGTTGCAGAATCACGTGGCCCGGATGGTCCACGTGATTTTGCAACATGACAGTCGCTTTTGTTGAATGGCCATATTTAAGCAACGCAATTGGGCTGCATAGAAATTACTGTTCACCAGCATATGGAAGAGAATTGATGCTCTCGTATATCAGTCTTACTCTGAAGTCCATCTTAAAGTATATAATATAATGGTACGGCACATGATCGTGATGAGTAAATATATAAAACCTTTACATCATGCTAGTAGCTTATTGGTGTAGTGGTTAAAACGGTGGCCGAGTAATCTAGTGATCGGGGCATCGCGCCTCGTTCCAGGACACCAGTAAGTTATTCCTATTTTCATAGTACAAGCGTTTAGCTTAGTTTGAAAATAATAAAAATATTGATGTGAGATGTATTCCGTGTACGCATCTCTATTTAAAAATAATAAAAAAATAGAGTGAAGGTTTAGATCATTACCCTAACTGTTATTTCTAATTTTGAATCACGGTATGCGCATAAAAATTCTTTTGTACAATTTTAAGGATTTTGCTATTATTTGTGTGCTGGGGAAAAAATTAGATAAACATTACCTACCTAGGACCTGGGTTGACCGCATTACTAAAGAAGTCAACTCATTATAATACTCAATATAAAAAGTAGAAGCGTAGCTAGAAATAAATTATCTCAAAATGTGGTTCAAATGTACAAAATGTGGTTCAAATGTACAAAATGTGGTTCAAATGTACAAAATGTGATTCAAATGTACAAAATATGGTTCAAATGTACAAAATGTAGTTCAAATATACAAAATGTTGGTGATCTTATACTTGGATGAAACAACGTACCGCAACCTTCTATAGAAGGCGAGACATGAAAAATTGACTACGCGCTATTTTTGGTTGCGCTATGATTTGATTACCGTAATCAACATTTTCGTTCTCTTATCCTAAAAGGGTCGAGGGCATAAAGTCTCGACAAGGCGCTTCCATCTTCCTCTGTCTTGCTGGCCGACACTTTGGTACGTGTTGACCAATCAAGACGCAATCTGTTTTTATATAGTTTAAGACGTTTATCCCAGCTTGTTTGCCGGTCACCTTCTTTCTAGTTGCTAACTATCTACATGTATACGGTATTCGTTCTTTTGACATTTAAAATACGTATCCAAGCATCCGTAATTGAGATTTTTCTATGTGTAAAAATTCTTGTTAATCCCCTGATATAACTCATTTCGATAGTTAGGTTTCTTAAATATACTCTCTTCGTAAGGATTCATACTTGATGACCACGTATTGAAGTGACTTTAAAAACAGTCAGATTGGTTTTGATACCTATTTTGGATATCTATATCACCGCGGGGTCACGATGACGATCAAGATATGGAAATGGCTGAGCTAAGAAGGATACGTCCATCAAGATAGCGATAAGCGCACCATTTTGAGCAAAAAGAAGAACTGGTCTTCAGCCAGAAAGTAAGCAGTATCTTCCGAGCTATTTTTCAAAAATTTTTCACCCTTTAATCGGACCTATTTCCGCAAATGTAACACATATGTAAGCTATCTGTCAAAACTGAGCGCAGAATGTGTCGGCCGTCTGAATCCCAACTCAAAACGACCAAATCAGATTGTTTCTGTGTAATATATTCGCTTTTTATAGCTTATTTTTCAGTAATATTCTTTTAAAAACGTATTTTATGTCGCGCATTTCGTTGTTGGCCCGTGGATCGGAGTCGCAGCCATGCGAATGTAAATTACGGATGTGAATTACGATGCTAAAATATTAACGTTTGTGAAAGAAGATGAATTTTTCACTTGACTTAAATAGCTTGAAATGTTGTGCTACACTTTTACGAAGTGCCCATGAAACATTTAAAATTTAAAAATAAGTTAAAAATATTAATGTATACCAAATGAGACAGGAGTTTCAAATCGAGCGTCCATTGCATTTTAAAGTGAGTCTATTGGAAAAGTTTTATTTGTTAATTAAGAGTTTTATTTCTAACCCATTAGAACAAGATGTGAAAGCATTTTCGATGAAAATTTACCTAACAAATGAATTGGTCAAAGAAGTAGCAATCAATGTGGCAATAAGTCATAAATAACTTCCTCCCAAGTAGATAGTACCTACTATTATTGTTTACACACACAATGGATTACCCAGATAAAGGGTTTTTGTCTTCGTTACACAGTTAAAAGTTTGGTTAGTCTTTAAACGGCAGTATAGTGTTGTGCACGTTACATTAAAAAAAAAAAAATTACATTAAATATGGAGAATCAAAAAATACGTTTCGCCATGTGATGCTTTGGGAATTTAAACAAGGCAGTATGTTGCAGTGCCCCATAATCTGTGAACGCTACAACATACGCATACGGAAAGGGTGACTCAAAAAAAAAATTTTCGGACTTGGCTGGTCCGTTTTACTTCATCCATCATACTCACCGGACCTTGCTCCAGCAGACTTCCACCTTTTCTGCTCCTTGCAGAATTTTTTAAATGGCAAAAAATTTCAATTCTGACCGGGCAGTAAATGAGGCTGTCTGAGACTTCTTTCAGTCGAAACCGGCCAAATTTTATGGGGAAGGAATTGAAATATTGAAAACAAGATTGGAACAAGTCATATCAAATAATCGAGAATACATTTTAGATTAATTAATATTATTTTTAATGTTGTTTAAAAATAAATGTATGATAATAGAACGGAATTTATTATTAGTTCGCTATAACGATAATGCACATAACAGATTACATTTAAGATACAAAATAATATTAATATTTTGAAAATAAAAGCAAAAATAAGATAAAAAAGTTCACACATATATATATTATTCTGTTCTGTACTATATTACTATTCTGTATAGTCGTTGCCATTCTCTGGTCAGGGAGACAGCTTTTCACGACAGCACAGTTTGCACTAAAGAGTTGGTGCTGAGCTCCAGCCGCAGTTTTACGCCATCAACTTAGTTGTGCTTACAAAAACACGTTTTCATAATTTTTTGTACATTAAAAAGTGATACAAAATTTCGATAAACTGAAATGCCACATCATTTGTTAACGGATTGACCGATACATTTTGACATGTTTTTGTGTAATATGTTTAACAGTTTTAACGCAATAACTGCACTCTTAATTTTTTATTTTTCATCTCGTGTCTATCTACTGTTGGTGAAAGGCCTTTCTTAATAAGGATTCCTCTCTATCCTCTACATCTAATCCTCCGCATCCAATCCATTGCAATTTTCCTTACATAATCGACTCAGTAAACTGGGGAATACGATAAATCAATCAAACTTTTCTAAAAAATTGAATTTTGTAAATATCTCGGCTAAGCTAAGCCAACCTGGTCCGCTATATTGATTGAAAATGGCAAACCAGGCTATTTTCTAGAGAAATTTAGAATATTCTTTTCTTTCATACATAAACGAAATCTATTTGATTCCAGCACCATGTGGATTTTTTTCTATTATAATAAATAGTGTAAAGAACATGTTATACATTAAATACAAATTAAATGTATTAATTATAAAGATGTACATATAAATCAGTTTTATCGAAAATTTTTGTTATTACTACCGGGATTCGAACCTCTTCCAATCCGGGAAACGTGCATTATCCGATTATGTTATACCAACATTGGATTGACGACGAATTTTCGAACCTATATCTAACATTTTTCAAATTAATACATCTATTTTTCTCTCTAATCTAAATTTTATTGCAATGTCTTTGTTATCTTCCTGATGGAAACTATTGATTTTCATTCTAATCCGGAGGCCGGAAGTGGTATTTTTACTTCCGGTGTGAACGGAAAACTATTCTATATTCAAAAATTCCTGAGACCGCGTTGCTTGGCAGATTTTATTTTCAGCAACACGTTCGTCTCGCACTCCAAGATGAATACGATTACCAGGATCGACGATACAAAACTTCATCACTAAGGGCCGGTTGTGTGATCAGTAGTAAATTTTTACTATGGTAACTTTTTTACTAACGCCTGTGGTTAAAACCGTAAAATTGTTTGAACGTCAAATTTACTATTGCCAAAGCATAGATGAGATGATATTAAATTGCATATTCCGATAGAAAATATGAATTACGGTTATTTAATGAGTCTACTTCATTTGAAAAAATTATCCTGGAGAAGAGATGTAAGCGATGTTGTATTTCTATATAAAATGATGAATAGAATGTTGGACTGCCCTGAGTTGATACAAATAGTTTCGTTTAAATTACCAACTCAAATGAGACAACATAAAGTACGTAATAGTACGTAAATTATACTTAGTTTTTTTTTAATGTTATATTTAAATTAAATACATTTTTATTCTTATGTAAAAGCCCTCAAGGGCTCTGATGGAAATAAATAAATAAAATAAATAATATGACCCCCCACCAAAGTCTATAGATACTACAGTGGGTATGAATTGTTACTGGACAATGAAATAACATGTATATAAACGTGAGATGTTACAGTATATATCTGAATAAAATGCAATACAAAATACATAAAAACATAATATAATATATATAAACATAGTAAAATACAGGAACACAAATAAATATCTGGCACAAAAATATACAAACATTTTTAGCACTGAAAGTATACAATGGGTACAACAGGACTATCTTGATGGGCTCCTGGAACGAGGCTCGAATCCTCGACCTAGATCACTAGGTGAGTATCGTAACAACTTAGAAACAAACACGTGTAAATTATTTAAATGCATAAATTATATTTTTTTACAAATTCTAATTCTAAAATATTATTTTTAAAATAAAATAGAATAATTGTAGTATTTATACTACATGTATATATTTATTATATATGTAAAAATATATATTACACGTATTCACGACCATTCACTTAGTTGATTTAGAAAAAAAGAATTGGCTACTTTAACACAGACGCGTGCTTAGCAAAGTAGCGTGAAAAGGCAGAATATTTGAGATATAATTAATACCTACTGCATCTCTTATAAAAATAATTTGTCACCTATGATTGTTATTTATTTATATCAGATATTTTTATTATTTGATTCTATTATTGTTATTGTAGTTGAACTTTTATTTTTATAAACATTTAGTTTTTAATTTTATCTTTTATGGTATATAAATATCACGTGGTTTAATGTAAAAGGCCCTTATCCATGATGGTCTCTCAATGAGACTTTTATCTTTGAAAGTCGCAAAAGGTATATTTGTATTGGATACATCATTTTAATCTGCGCGTAAAACGTACGGGGTGATGATATATAAATCGCGACATGGCCTTTAATATATGTCGAGTGGTACTTCGTTGTATTACAGTCTCCGAGGTTTTTAATAAAAATAATTATTCACTACCAGTTTGTAGCACATTGTCTATTGTACAGAGCAACGATATTTACACAGGCCCTTATTACAAACGATCCTCGACATGGGTACCCGAAGCGCGAGGTGAGGCGCGAAATAACGAAGTTCCGGGGCTTGTTATTTACATGGTGAACTTAGTGCAGATATTGCGCATTCAGTGCTTATCGCGAGTGCATTTAAACCAATTAAATATGTCAGTTTTTAATTATTATTCGAAAAATACCAAGTCAATTGGCAGCCGAACAAATATGTCACATTGAGCACGAGTGAGGTTGGCGAATTCTACAACTATTAGAAGTCAAGTAGAAATTTTCACTTCAACTAATTAGGAGACCCAATAGTGTTGTCATAACCGTATTTCGTTCAAACGATTACATACATACAGAAAATGACAAATAGGAAAAGTGACAGGTGTCAGAACACAATTGATTGATTAACAATTCATTAATGAAATTGAATGAGTTATTAGCTTCATTAAATGATGCATTATTTTGCGTATGCTATTGGCGCCGGTGCTGCCCTGTTCCTAATGTACTGTAGTCTGTATATGTGCATAGAAGAAAAAGGCTGAAAAATAACAGAGAGCTCCAGTCGTCTCAAACCACCGTTGCCATTGGACAAAGCTCTCCATTATTCAAGAGTGCGTGTGGGTGGTACTGTACAATATCACCTACATCTTTAAAAATACCACACGTAGGCCTCTACCGTGGCCAACCCAAAAATCCATAGCAGAAGTCATCTTCATAACGAAGGGTTGCCAAAGATTGCAAGCGACATGTGCCCGCATCTCAGTATTTTATGGTTTGCGAGAAACATCGCCTATCACAATGTTAAATGGTATATAACGTTGCGGTGGCTTTTAGAATCCCAGGTTAATGGCACGTTCCGTAATCCCCCTCAGACATCAATTTATTTACACACGATTTTACCTATTTACAAATCGCCACACCAAGCCTATTGTTTCGATGTTAAAAGTGGTTCGTTTGTTTAGAATGTTGCATCAAAAAAGTCTCGCTGTGGTCCAGAGGTCAAGCTTGTAAAGTAACAAATAACATAGAAATACCGCTGCATGAAAAAATTCTCACGGTAAAAAATATTTCATGCACGTCACTTAACGTCGTTGAGCGACACTTTAATGAGGCTTTTGAACTCTTCGGAGGTGTTCAAAATAGCTCATAATAGACATGCAATATTATACTCTTTTGCAATTTTTGTATAACAAAAAATATATTCTAATACAAGTTGAATGTATCAATAAGAAAGATATGCAGATAAAATTAATTTAACGAAAAAATTTTTTTGTTGCCACCTGAATCCGAACCGAGGACCCTTCCTATCCGGGGAAGTGCGCTGACCTATTGCACCAAGTCAACATTATAAGTTAACGATAAATTTTCGAACTTATATAATGCACTTTCAAATTAATACACGTGTTATTTAATTATTTGAAAGCATTGAATTAATTCATTTTTGGAAACATTTATGCAACTTTTATATTATTAAGAAGAACATAATAGAACTATGCTCTGAAAAACTGCAACTTCACAATAATAATGTCTTCTCCTTAATAAAATATATAATAAATATGTATATACCCTCCAAACCTCCTAGCGTTTCCGTGTAGGTACTGGGACGTTGGACTTTTGAATTGAATTGAATTAAATATGTAGTCACCATGGTAAAGAGTATTACGTATATGTTTGGTATTTTTTTTTAATAACGCCTTATAGAGGTTACGATTTTTTTTCTGCAAAGTAAATTTGGTTTCTTCCGTTTGGAGGCTTTTTAATCATGCAAGGGTTGTCTTACCTACATATATGCGGCGTTAATAATGTATTTTTTTGTTGCTTGTGTGTCAGAAAAAAAATATTTTTCACATTTAACCGCCGGTACGTCATTCAATAACTGATATAATAAAAAAAATAAACCTTCATCCGGTGAATAATTTGCCGCGTAATTTATTCAAGGATCTTTCAAAACGAAAAAATTCCAGGTAACCAACCAGCTAGCCCAATTCCATATTCAATTATTTAATAATACAATTTTATTTCTCTTGTATATTCATATACGTCCATGGGTACTTATTTTGTCAAAGAAATATTTTGTCGTCTGTGCAATATTTTTTTAGCCCGGTCGGTAACTGGGGGGAGGGGGCGTGACTCGGCGCTTGCTCGGGCAGTGTATTCACAATTCTGTGTTTGCCTCTAAATCTGTGAGTTTGACTGTCTATGAGTTTAAATAGTTTTACTTGTGTACAAATATATCTAAAACGTATGTTTTGCGAGATGCCAAATATTAATTCACAATATAAAGCAACAAAGACCGTTAATATTTATAAGCCATTTCATAGATTCCTTATCAAGATAGGTGTCCGACAAGGTAATATTATTATTTTGACATGAGACCCCCCATCGCAACAACACAGTATATCGGTTTTTATAATTGTCGATGGATAGGCGGAGCGTCGGCTGTTTTGGATGATATACAGTATGTAAATTCGAACTGTAAATCCTCCACCGATAGGATCCAAATGAACGAATTGTGCGACCTTCGGGTCGCGCGTCCCATGGAATGGAACACGACAATTTCGATCGTAATCACCGCAAGGTATGAGAGGGAATCAGGGAAACCTTGGTATATGATGTGGTCGGTGAGGAGATAAGTGTTCTAGTTGAAGGACCAGTGGTCTCGGGAACCGGGATTACTTGCCTTACCCTGTATATGACTGCTCCGTAATCCCTGCAGTCGCAGCTGAGATCGCACCAATGACACGCGGATGAGCCGATCTCAGATCCCAATTGAACACAGCGATGTTACAAGTTCACCCAAGGCGCACAAACAACAAACAATACGTGATCAAAACACAATATCACAAAATACAGTGCTGGTGTACTGGAGCCGAAAGTCCACTCCTATTGCGATGTCGAGATCGAAAAAATATTGGTCCAGTTGATGTCTGCTGACGTCAAGATCACAATTCACACTGACAAGACGAGCATGAGAAAATGTATGCATGGGAATTTGGATGCAGAATTGTGTTAATAACAAAGATTGCGGCTGATTCGAAAAGACGCGCCAAAAGTGTGTTTTACGAATCCGGAACAGTATGATTGCATTTTTGTTATTTTATATGGTTTCTTAATATACCATTGGATACACAAGAAGATATACAACGTTGTGGCATTTATAACTCAGATTTGCCTAAAAACTGTATACAGTGTTGTTGCAGGGGTGTGCTCAATCAGATGAGATTCGGCTCATAATGCATATCCACAAGTACCGGTCCTGGGGCGTTTACTCAGTTACATCTCATCTCATCTATCCGTCTATCATCGTTGTGGCACTTTTCCAGGTCTTTTTCGGTCCAAAGTCTAAGCCCAGGATAATCTCTTTCTAGGCTGTCACCTTTTATTCACTGCTGTATGAATGTTTGGAACAAGTGGATGAGTTTGTGTATTTGGGAAGTATGTTTGATAGAAACGGAAAGACAGAGAAAGATATCAAAAAAGAGTGACTGCAGGGAATAAAGAGAACGGCGCATTGAATGGAATTATATCTAACGGAAACCGAGGCAAGACTAGCAGTGCACAATGAAGTTGGGGAAATATGTGATATAGTAAGGGTGGTCGGACTTTGGGAGAGGGACAGGAATAGGGAACAGGGGGGCTGAAGGACCAACCAAAACCAGGAAGAAACATGACCCACCTGAGAATTTTTTTTAGGTATCTGAATTTTCTTTACTGGAACCACAAGTCTTCTGGCTTCCGTTGTTCTGCACGAAGTACTTTTGAACATACACATCGGTGATAGCGCAAAGTGTCCTGCAACAAGTACCATGCACAATAGCAAGATGTACAAGTTTCGGCATGCACAGTGAGAAACCGAAACACATAGTACATTCTTCGTTAATTTATCATTATCATTTATCATTCATCAAAAAGTTTTCACAGCCTACTGTACCACTGCTAAACGATTACTGTCATTTCACACTTCTCAACTGGTTTATAACCATAGAATTAGGTCATGTTCTGGATATAGGGAGAGGGGGTAGTTAACAGGAATTAAAATCTACGCGTTCACTTGCGCGCTATATATAGACGGCGATCGACGATCCATGAATCATAAAAATTGAACAGTAATTTTAGCTAGTTGTTTGTGTCTTAGAATTTCCTACCCACTGTCACCAGTGTCAGTGATCAGCGTGTCCAAATAAATTATTGCTTGAACTACCTCACATCTTGGAAAATTTGTTGTGGTACATTATACCCGATTTACTTTGTATTTAACAGAAATGGTGTTCCGGGTCTCACGCGATGGTGACGTGTCAGAAAAGGGCGGCAGTCTGCCCAAAGACCCGCTGTACTGATGAAATCATCAAACTTGGGGAGGCCTTCATCTAGCAGTAAATAGAAAATGAGTGATGATTATGACGATAATCTGATGAGTTTATTTCACCCAGTTCAGAAAACAACGAATAAAAGTACACAAATACCAAATATGAGTAATAGGTACCTACGTACTGTTGCTTCTTGACAAATATGTTTATTATTGGACTCGAGCAAATAACAATCGTTTTTTCGTATTTTAGAAATATTTTATTTCAAAACGTAAATAGACTCGATTTGTTTTTCGCCTTGGCTGTATATTGTTCGTTATTCATATGTTTGTTCGATCCAGCTGCCGAAAACAAATAAACCCCGTCTGTGTTTACGCGAAAACTGAAAAATGTCCGTAAATCAGCGAGAAATACAGGGTGGAGAAAGCATGGGGTAATTCAGCAAAGAAACACAAAACAACCCTTATTATAATTATGATATAATTTTCGACTTTTACAGTATAACAATACGTATTATATCTTTGAGTGAGAGGTGTTTTCTTGTCACAGGATCAGGTTTTATGGTGTACTGATGCGCGTTTGACTGTGATACACGTTTACCGCATACTGCGCGGACACATTTCCAACGTCGTGCACTGTCACGTGTTTCTGTATTGTTGGCCCTAGAAATCGTGCACAATAATAATTAAGATATTTTAAGATTTCTTCCCCATTTTGTAAAATTTTTTTTTACTAAATTGTCTCAATTTTACAATATTAGTCTTTCTTTCGTATTATTTCCAAAGGTTTTTCCGGATCCGTCGTGTCCATACTCTTACTTGCAAATTCTGATACAGGATGTTATTTCGTAGCTACTGGAATGTCTGTTTGTATCTCGGTTACTGATTACTGGTATTTTTGAGATCGATTACGACATGCTGAGTGGATCTCGGGAATATGAAACTTATAACAGCACTCTCCAGTTATGGACTGCGACTATTTCGTCCAAGTCCCTTCATGGGAGAGTGTATTTGATAGTTAGTTCTCTAATGGCTGTCTTGTACACACTAGTTTCTTTCCTTCCGTACATAACGCTTGATTATATGTTTGTTTGTAATGTTATTATATACCTGCAAGGGCGCATGAAGGTCTAAATTAAAATCTCTGTTCGTTTTGTAATTTCTTATAGTAGCTTTTTTTTTTTCTTTAATGTTTATCAATTGTAGATTTCGCGTTTCTGTAGTACTGTGTGCGGAACCGATAATAGAAGTTGCAAATTTCCACAACGGTTCCAGGAAAGAGTGGGTCTGCGGAAGCGAAATACCGCGTTACACAGAGGGCGTCTCGGCATGAGTATCATGCGCGCGCACCGTGCTGACTGGGGGACTGTAGTGACGTACCGGCGTGCAGCGATCGTTGCCATCATTCCTCATATGTATAGTTTCTCTAATCTTCTATTTCATTCTCTGTTGTCTTGCTGCCGAAGTAGCAACTATTAACACGAGCCAATCTAGCTTGTGATGTAAAGGAATTGTCCATGCATAAATATCCACCAACGACCATATGACCTACTGGAAAGTTGGACATTATTATTTCGATTAGCCACGTATGCTCAGCACCACCACAATTCTTTCATGAGTAAAACGAACAAGATCTATTTGGTCTATCTGGTCGAGTGCTCGCTTACTTACAAGTATTAGGAGTTTGCCGTGACACCGCCAAGTTAATGTTAATCTTCATAGCACTGATATTAAAATAGTTTCGTTTGAATGATATTAAAAAAATTGATTACATTTACCCCGGTAAATGGTTTATAGATATGTATACATATCTGTCTATCTTCTTCTGTCTAGCGCTGTTTCAATACTTGACGATAAATAATCAAGGCTCGCATTGCCTTCATAAACATAGTCAGGGGCGAAGCAAATAAAAAAATACATTTTGGTAATCGTTCATCTGGCATTCGCAAGATGTGTTCAAGCCACCTCAATTGAGATCTTTTTACATATGTAGAAAAGAAAGCTCCGCGTGGAGGGTTCCTCTTATCGCGTTTTTCTCACATTAAAATTAAACTTAGTTAATTGAATTAAAATAAAATAATATTTATTAAACTTAAATTTAATGTAAATTTTAAAATAATAGAGGTTAACAAAATAATCTTTATGTAACAAATATTACCTGGTATATATTTAAGGTTCATGGTTCTCATTGTTATTTTTTGAAATTTACATTTTGCTTACACATATGAACACAAAATTATTTCGTTAAAAATTTACCTTTTTAATTTCTCAACAATAATATACGTTCAGTAAAAATATTAATTTATAACATAAATTTATATTCGTTATTTTTATCAGAACTGACTAACTTGTCATCACGCCATTTCCCCGCGGTGGTAGGCAGAGGGGATTGAGCGCCACACTCTTCTGTCCTGACACACAATTCTCGTATCATCCACATTCATACATTTTCTCGTACACGCTCTCCGATTATTGAGGCCGTCTTCCAATATCTGTTGTCACGTTACGAATCACGTCCCTGTGGACGCCGCAATAGAGTTTAAATGCGTGCGGCAGCTACGCGGTTGTAGCATTGTAAAATCTATTCGCAAATCGGACGCAAGGAGCAGTCCCCTGGCGGCAAATAGAGGATACTGGTGGGGATAGACTTGAGACACGGGACGTGCGCCGCTCGGAGACACCTCGATGGCGGAAAAAAAAATCATATTTGCCACGAGATGGCATCTTGACGCGGTGAATCAAGAGATTGATAAGGGCCATGATTCACCAGCAAACTGGAAACATCGCCTGACAGAAATGCAGATAGAAGATTCCTGGCTGGCAGCAAGGTGGACCAGTCTATGTTCCGCGATTAGAGATTCAACATGGCATATTGGAGCTATGAGGTGAAATTGTCGTTTTGAAGTGACCGTCTGGAAGACGAGCTTCGCCACAACCTCCCATGAAGAGAATTGTAAAGTATGAATGTAAACTCGATCGCATCAAGTGACTCCAAGTCGTGAACATTAAAGGTGGCAATTTTTCTATGCAAAAGTTTAATTGAACTCTTTTCATTTATAATATTTTGTCGGATCTAGTGTATAAATTTTGTGAGAAAAAAAACAAAAGCATTTATATGTAAAATTGGTCGAATTTGCATTTACTAGTCCATTCCCTCTTGTCTGACAAAATATCCGATGGCAATGTTTTCTGGCGTTCAATCCGTCAGAGCTAGAAAGCACTGTAATGCTGATTTACCTGGTCATGCCAAGTTTTCCGCGGACGTCCTCTGTTTCTTGTGCCATCAACACCCGCGTCATATATCTCTCTCACCATTCTCATTTTTATCAGTGTTTTTTTTAAATTTAATTTCTTTTAAATATCCGTACTCTTAAATTATGTTTTTGCGAAATGTGTTTATTTAACCGGGGGCTCCGCACCTGGTCTTCCTGTGGTCCAACCCCATAATTGATTTTCATATATTTGACTGGAAGAGAATGTAAATGAATGCAAATTTTCAGTGCTTTTTTAGGACGTGGGGTTTTCTTTTCAGATATTTTCCTGCAGCAGTTTAAAATTAATTCGTATTTTGACATTGACATGAATTCGAATCTATCGTCTTTGTGCCGTCCAGACTGACATGTCAGACGGATTGTGATGTTCACGCCCGTCAGAACGTCATCCTGTTAATGCTTAATTCGCACAATTATTACTGTCATGAATTACTAAATTGCTCTCGAGATAAACGCAGCGAAAACACTACAAGAAGACCGGTGCAGTACAAGAGGCACTATAAACATTTATTGATGTTTTAATACGAAAAAGATTGCGTTAGAAAAATTTCGTTACATTTTTAATTCTCTCACTGTTTTTACCATGTATTTTATTATCACATTTACCAGTATTAAAACTATTTTGAAATCAAAATGATTCCGGTACATCTCACATGCAAAGTGGGTGCGATTTTATCTTAATCATTCCTTCAAAATACTGTTATGTCAAATTGTCATATAAGTATATTAAACTGATGTTTGTATTGATCTATACTTTTGATATTCTTTATTATTTATAAATTCTTAACATCAAATATTAATACTAATAATAATTAATAATAATAAAAAAAAGTTATCCTGTCGATCTATATAAGAAGCTAGTATTAAAGCAGAGCTAAAGATTTTAATAAACCATTATTTTCACCACTCCTTCATTTTTCAGCAACGTAATGGTTAGTATCTTCGTTTGTCTATCGTTCGCTTGTGATTGATTTTAAATTTATAAGTATTACTTATGTGAAAATAAAACAATTGTTTTTTGATTCTATTCGTTTAATTAACTTGAGACGCGTTCCACCTTGTGAGATCATTATCAATCTAACAATTTAACTTACAGCTTGTATTTATGTGAATATTAATTTATAGTGAAGAATATAATTTTATTTACATGAGATGAAAAAAGACAAAATTTGGAATTCTGATCGTTTATATAATTTTTTTTACGATTGATTCTAATCTATATAAATAAAATGAGTTGAATAAAAAGACAAGTGTTTTTTTTCTACATACGTGATTATGGAGTTCTACGAACAGGAAAAAGGAAAAAAAAACGTAGGTATATTGCTTTCGAACCAAAAACACTTACCTGAGCAGAGGTGATATGATACATGTGTCTGAGATACGTAACTTGTTTTTTAACGCAACATCTCGTAGGTTCCCCTAGTTGATACGAGAACCGGCGCATTAAAAATTAAGTTCTATTGTCGTTTTAACTTCTTTATGGTACAAATAACCAATTTTGTAGTTCTGTCCAAATTCGGGGTACATAGATACAGAATTGTACTGGAGCAAGTCCAATGTTATTTTGGAATAGGTATTTTCTTTGTTATTAATTTTCGTCATACGTCGAAGAATTGCAGAGACTCGGTGCAGAAGTGATACAGTGCATTAAGATTACGATACTGGATTTTTTTTGGATACGTCATTAGGAGAGAAAAATGCTGACTTTTGCAGTTGAAAGTTCAGGGGAAGATTGAGGGTCAGAAGGAGATGGTTGTCGTGGTTGGAAAATCTTATAGAATGGTACAATACCAGTTGTTCCGTATTTATAAAACATACTTTTGGTGCCCGTTTTAATATCGACCGCGACTAATGTTATTGACACATATCCGCGCCCATCCTACTGCTTGCACTCAGTGTGAATTGTAAACCTGACGCCACTAGGTGTCACTTGATCAATATTGTTTGTTTGATCTCAAAATCATGGTGTGGACAATTACCTCCAGTGGAATGGAGCATTGTGATCTTTTGTTGTGCTCGTATTGTTTGTTTTTTGTGTGTCGTGGGTGAACTGTGACAATACCATCTTCAGTCGGGAGCGGAGTTTGTTGACTATTCTAATGCACGCAATATGTTATTTCTGCGGTACCGCCAGGGATTTTGAAGGCGTTATATTTGAGATAAGGCGAGCAGTGCTTCTAAATCCCAGTTTCCATGATCGCTGGGACTTCAAAAAATTCCCTTTCCCCTCACCAACCTCTTTCTATATCCTTCCGATTTCCTTCTGGTAATTCCGACTTACAACCGGAATTATCGTAACCCATTCCACGGGAAGTACTACCCGGAGATCGCATACTATTTAAAGTCTCTTTCTGAATAACTTCTAATAAAATAATCATAGCCAGGATAATTGTCGATCTCTGATAAAATATGAAGTTAGTATTAATTTTTTCACTATTTATCAAATATTTTAATTATTATCAGGTAAGTAAGAATGCTAAATGTGATGTTGTGATGTTTTCTCAAAGTGTATTTAGAAGTCGACCGCAAATATGTATGTTCTCCTTAATTTCAAATGTTCCCCGCGGCGCCAAGCCTCCGTCATCCGTATATTAATATGTCATACATAATTAATTATGCTCGTGGTAAAAGTAAGACATCTAAAGGTATTTCAAAATATTTTTGAGTTATACATATATTATTTCTTGTTGTTTGTAAAGGTTTATAGAACTGCATTGTTCTTAATGACGTGTTGAACATCTCATAGCACCACGTCTTGAAGATTTGTTTAGTCAATATTGACATACTGTTGGAATCAAAATAAATTTATGATTGAGCTCACTATAAGGTAGATTTAAGAACACATCAGTAAGATTATAATGTATTTTATGATGGTTACTACAAATAATCACTAAGAGTCTCTCCACTATTGGATACAGGTATTCTCTAAGGATTGCCAAATATGCTCTTCTGACGGCGTCGCTTCATCAAGCTTGCGGAAGGCTAAATTTCTATTCTATTAGTGCTAACCTTCATTCCAGAACCTCTCTTTGCCAGCGTCCATCATTGCTACATTAGTATTTAAATCTTTTGCACTTCTGTTACCCTGATTTTCTGGCGAAGCTGCACAATATATATTAGCTCTGTGGGCACCTTTAATTTGTGTATGACATTGTCGGTGAGGATGAAGGTTCACGCTTCAGCTCTTTATATATAAGTACTGGAAGCACGTCCTAATTATATTGTATTGCTTTAGTCTTTAGAGATTGTGGTACCTTAGTTTTAAGGATGTACTCTAGTTTTCTAAATGCTGACCAACCCGGTTGAATACGTCTCTTTTTTGTTTTTCTAGTTGTATTATTTGACCTGAGTGACTTAAGTCCTTACTAAAAATAACGCATCCATATATACTAGAGCGATTTGAAATGAAAGGTTACTTTGTTATCATACTACTTTGGTACTACTACCTGCGTAGGGTTTGTGCGTATTTAATTTTTTTTTGTCAATACTGTTGTCATACTTTTTAATTTTGTATTTTTCTTCAGAAATAAACGTATTTTTTATCAATTATACCTACTGTGTTTTTTAATACCTGTGCTGTAGAAAATATTTTAAAATATTAGATGATTTCCCAAGATTAGGTATAGTCCAAGTGAGAAATCGCCATTATATCTTCCTGTAAAAAGGAATAAAAAAAACCAAATACATAATAGTAATAATTTTATCATAAATTTATTAATAATAAATCATTCGTCAAGATATATATTTGTTTTATATTGCTATGCGACATGAATAGCAGGACGGATATAAATAAATTATATTTGTAGAATAAATAAGAATATTGGTTTAGGTTTTTTTGTATTATTTTAATTTTTTACGATGTTTTCAAAATTGTGTATTCTCTAAGGTATTATTCCCCTAATTTTAATTAAATGTTTGTACGTTTTTTCTTAATATCATACTAGGGCCATTTATCTGTATCATAAAATAAATATGTACCTATTTTATTACAAGTTTTTATATACATTTTGTGTGAATGAATATTAATTAAACTGTGAAAATTATTGAAAATGACAAAGGATATTTATAATAAAAAAAATATTAACAGCTATGTAGCAAAATTTGAATCAATACTGAGATGGTGAATACAGTTAGAACTTTACACAGAGAGACGTCAAGAATAGGGAAATATTGTATAGATCGTAGATGATTGAGGGTGTAGAGCGAGATGGTTGTTAAATTATTGGGGCTTGCAAATGTGCAGAGGGGTTTTTCAATTTCCGGCCCCGACAAATAACTCCGTTATCGTTATTTTGAGCACATCCGTTTTCGGATTCTGATATCTTAATAACGGTTGACAATTTAACAATACAATAATACAAGAAGTGTTGCGACGGATATCTAAAAACAGTAATTTATTGTGTAAAATTAGACATTTAATTTTGCCCAATATTGGTTTTCACGACCGTTCAGAATCTTTCGTATTCCTATGTGAATACGACATCTCAAGCCGCCGTTTCAGATCAGTGTCCATTATCAGATACTCATATTGGTGTTATGGTTGAGTATTGGCTTACAATTCTTATGTGTTTGCATATATTGAGAGGGTAAAGAGCGGTGTTCCATCGTCATCACCAGCTAGTCAGCGGAGAACATAAAAACGGCGAGTTCTTCACCACTGAAATGCAAACCAATCTTGATGTGACATTTTGAAAATTGATTATTAATACCTGGGAGAGATAAATGAAAAGATGTTTTACTCTATAGAATGGAATCTAATAAAATAAACAGGTTAAGTTAGAACAAATACAATCGAAATAAAATAATCAAAATTCTGTCGGGTTTAGCGTGAATTTGATAAGCTTCAGTGCGGATGGTAACAACAAGATTAAAATTTAATAGGTTGGAGTAACCTCAAAATCTATCCTCGTCCGTGCGACATTCCGTCGTATTCCATACTGTAGAACCCTACATCATCCATATGCGCCAGATGTTGCCGTCACATCAAATCAGATCTCTCTAGTATTCCATTCGAAATAAAGTATCCCAATGACGCCAACGTCATGTAGTTACCTTTTCAACCACCAAGCCGACAAAATAAGAAGGTAGAAATAAATCTGGAAAAAAAGTAATGTAGACAGAAGGGAAACATCTTATATCTTGAAAAAATCGTTCATCATGTAATTAATTTAAAACAAATTACCGTAAATCGTGCACTAGTGATTGAATAATAAATCAATTATTTAACCTTCTGTTACATCTTGGATTCTTAAGGTTATATATTTTATCCTTATGCAAATGGTTTCACTGGCTGAAGTCACTTAAGTTGCGTATTTTGACAAATTAACCTAAACCATAGACTACGACTGATTTTATAACTGTTAAAACTGCGCGCGTTGCCAACGTCAGGGCGTTGTTCGTAATTACTAAGGTAGTTGGCGTTCAATTTTACACCATCATCCCTATTGATATTCATCAGTTGTTTATAGATTTCGAGTATCACCCTGACGAGACGCGCGTGATGACTCTTGCGCTGTACTAAGATCTTTGGCTAAAATGCAAAATGGTGGTTAATATTTTGAAAATGTTCAGCCATTGCTGCTTTTCCTGGTTGGCCGAGTTTGCACGCCTGCTTATGCTCGTCAACCATTTTAAAGATTGTGCGCGATGTTTGTCGTACATCTATAAATATTTTGGCAAGTCCTTAGTACCTATTTAAAGTATCAGTGATAATTAAAAGTTGTGATAATTTGCTGACGATAAATAAAAAGGTAATAGGTCATTATTAAATAATAAGTTGACAAAGGAAAAATGTTAGATGTTAGAATGATAGCGTTGAATTAAAATAAAGTTAAATAATACTAGTAGATATTTAAAAATTGTTCCAGACGGAAGAAAGAACAAATTATTTAATCCTTGGATTTGAAAATTGTAAAATGACTTCAGTCCATTGCGATACACTCGAAATGAAGATAGATTCTTCATTAACAGAAGATGAAATTGTTCAGTAGTCAAATAAGGATTCACCAAGAATGGTCCAAGAATTCCACCAATCGTATAACAGGAAACAAGTAATTTGAAAGCAACAGAGAAAGAAAACCAAAAAGAACAATACACGTATACAATGACTTCATATCCCTACAGCAATGAAATAGAACAGCCACAAAAGTAATTTTGGATCTCTGAATCCTTTAACTTGACCACGATTTACTTTATCAAAGGTGAAAGGATTAAAAAAAATCATGAACACAAATTTGTTGAGCTCAAACGTATTCTCACATTTCATGAAAATTATATTTTTTTAATAAAAAAAAAATTTTTCATGGACTTGTTCCCCTACGATCATCAATATTTTACGAAGCGGTTATTACATGGCTTGCGGTCTAATTTACTTATAGCGTGTTGGTATAATCTTCTACTTAACTAACAATTTGGGTTTTATTTTTTCCATCCAGACAATCCCCAGTTTGATATCCGCGGCTCAACAAAGGCGGGGTTTTCTAATCTGTATTTAAATTAAATATAATTTAAAATGTGTTTCGCTTTCTCTTGACGCCCCCCATCTAAAACTAGCGGATGCGGCTATGCTTTTATTGGCGGTCATTTTACAATTTTTTCTATTTACTCATAAATGTGTACGAGTGTACATAATTAGAAATATATTAGAAGGAAAGGGGGGGGGGGGAGAGACAGGTAGGAAATTTAGAATGTTATATGGAATGTTGAAAGTATTAAGAAATTATAAGGACCAGAATCAGAGGGGATCAAAATGTGCCAAGTTTTGTTCTATGTTTGCTTGAAATCGAAGATACATTATTTTAGTCAACAACAGATTCACCTAAATATTTTTACGAAAATCCAACATTCCTAATATCAAACAAATTATAGATATCTCATAGAGACGAAGCTATTTAAATTTTTTAAAATTATATTTAAATGGGAAAATATGAAAGTATGATTCAGGCGTATTCTAGTATAATATGTTAATCATTTATCATATATACAGATAAAATATATAGCTTTCATTATTTTTAATAAAAAATAGATTTTCATAAGTGACATCTATGCTACTTAAGGGAAATGAATATAAAATTTCAGACCATAGATGGCGACAGCGTAGTTGTACTTAAATACTCGGAAGTGTTTCTACATGGTTACATATATACAACTTCCAAAAAATTAATAGATATGGAGATTGATTAATGGGTGGAGTGGTGAACGTTACATTGTGTAAAGGGATCACTTAGGCCAGCCGAAGACAGGTCGTAAGCCCTGTAATTACCCATATTTTCCCATTTAAATATAATTATAAAAATAATAAAAAATAGCTTCGTCTCTGTGAGATATCTATAATTTGTTTAATAAAAATGCCTTTGGAGGTAAAACTACAGTAATTGTGTGTTCTTGCACATACATATTGTTAATATCTCTTATTATTCATTTATTTAAAATTCCTTATTTTTTATCCTTTTTTCTTGATCGGGTCGGGGGCTCAAATTTCAAACAAACCACTTGTTCACGTTCATGTTCTGCACCATCCATGTTCCATGCATGTATCCATGTTCTGCACCATCTCGGTGACTTGCGCCTATCGCAACTGCAGCATCTCATAATAAATCTGGAATAATTGATACTGTTTGTAAAATTTATTTTTTGACTATTTATCATAACAGTTTCAGTAAGATTTTAGTTGTAAACTGTGGCTACAGCTCAATAAAATTCCTGAAGCTAGAGGCTTATGAAGTTGACGATTGAAACGTCCAAGACGCATATTTAAATTTAAATACCCGAGAATTTTGTTCAGGTCTAGCAAAACAAGTTTATCTTTAAAGCACCTTCAATGTTGATCAAATTTCACAAAATAAATGATCGAAAAGATTCTCCATTCGAGGAAATCACAATTAAAAAACCAAACTTTTTATATATTATATTTCTCTTACTACTCAGGTCGCCGGGGCGCTATTATTTCCTGTAGACAATATCAGCTTTGCTTAGACTGTTGACGGATTCCTTTCATAGTTTAATCTGACAGTTATTAATACAGGTTAGCGAAAAGAGTTTCGGGTTAACTCAGTTAAAGTTCAATGGCCTGGTTTGTCAGTCCTAGTCGCCGCGTAATATTTTATTTTACAAAATAAGTGTAATGTAAAATACTTTTGGAAATGCTAAAGTTTCGCTATTTGATTCAAATATGGAATATATACAATAGCTATACAAATTTGTAATAAATCTGTGAGATAAAAAACTGGATTTTTTGATAACGCATGGAGACGATGGGCAAGTCCGTGACTAATACTAGTATGGGAACAGATCCAGTGGTACGAAATAATATCTACCGTGACGCATTTTAGATTTCGTGAATCAGTTGTAATTTTATTAGTGATGATTTTCTATTAAAATATTATAATATTTTTTTGATTCTCTTCATAAAAAAATATGAATATAGTAGCGTGAAAGCAGAAAACAGAAAATAATGGAGAAGTCTTACACCTGTACAAAAAAAAGTAAAAAAGATCAATGGACGAATGAAGAAAAATATTCGCAAAATTTTTTGTTCATGGAATACGCGTCGCATCAATATTCCTACTCTTTTTAAAATAATGTTAACCGCTTACGCTATGAGAAATAGAATTAGCGTGGTTTGATTTCTGAAAGGAGGATCGCACCCCACATTTTTAGTCACTAAGCAAATGTCCTACCGGCAGATCAAACATGTACGTCAATTATCAATTTAGAAATATTGTTTTTGGCATTAAATACTGATTAGTGCACAAATCTCAGCAATTGTAAAATAAATTATGTTCCTACCTAATTTTTGTGATAATTAATTTTTTTATAAAGCTGTCACATTTTATGGAGCTAATCCTTTTTGACATAATTGGCCCTTAGTCAAAGGTAATATTTCATAACCATGAACTCTCACGGTTTGAATGATGAACTTTTTTAACCGGTCCGCTTTATAAATGTTGGATCATTTTGGCAGTGAGAGGGTCATTCATTGTTTTAGTCTTTTACCTTTATAAAAAAAATATCTTAACAAAGCTTGTTGACACGAAGGTCAGGAGTTCAAGTTTGACGCCTACTATCGAGCTACGAGTCATATAATGTTTATTTAAATTTTCTCCATTAATATTAACATTACAAACTATAAATTGTGAATTATTATATATCATATACTACTTAGGAATTTTACGGTGAAAAATTGTCAGAAGATATTATTTTTACAACAGTGGTAGTGGTACAAAAAGATGGGGAGGTGGCCACGAAAAACGTCAATGCAACAAATTATGAAAGCAGATAACGCCAAAAGCTTTTATCACTGACAAGCAAAAAACGACATTGAAGAAGTGAAAAATGTACGATTTGACATGAATGGCGTTCTACTCATTTTTTCTTCCATTAATCGTAGTCATAATACTTATTGAATTATTATTTCCGTTGGTTGCTACTTTTATTTTTGTTCCCATACTCGTCGTTCTTACGCCGTTCATGACGTACATGTATAGCTAATATTATAAACAAATTCAGCAAAGTAAATACATTATTTCATGCCATCATTGTTTTTAAAATGTAAGAAGCAGTGATGTGATTTTAATTTTTTTTTTTTACTAAAGACTTTTAAAACATCTATTGTTCAGTTCGTTTACAAATAAACTAGAAAGATCAGAGTGGAGCGGAAAAGAAATTCACCAGAAAGACAAGCCCAGGGGTGGCTTACGCCCAAAAACATAATTGCTTTCAAAATACATAAAAATATAATGCGTGCTTTATTTTTCGTCAGTTTTGTGTAAAAATATACCCCAAAGCCAATGGATAGACCTTAAAATAAATTCACCAAAGAAAACAAGGATGTTGTGTGCGTGGTGGGATTTTGATAGGATAATGATAAATTATTACATCAGACTGGCTATAATAGAGATTTAAAGCGAAATTCGTCCAATATCTTCCAGAGCTGGTTTCAAATATAGAAGAATAATGGCATTTAATATTTGTTAAGTAGATAGAGATGGAAATATGAGATTATATTATTTGCTAAAATTTTGATGTTAAACTCACCGCACCTGATAAACTGCTTGAATATTGGTACGTAATTAATAAATTTCGATGAATCGGTCCATATCAAGAAACGTAAAAGTGCAATTATTCAAAGCTCCGTGGCTTGTGACGGGGCAGTTACTATTTTGCTAGTAAAGACTAATGACTCAGGTTAATCAGAAACTTAAGCAATTACTCGATCAGAAAGAATTTAAAGTGAAACTAACATTAGGGATGTATGACAGTAAGTAATCATACCTTGCGTCTTGCCTTGTTGTTTATTTGGTCGGTCCTGGTTATACAGAGATATTCAGGTAGGTTGTAAATTGAACCTACGTTACTACAAATCACTATAGTAAGAGGAACACTAGGTAATGCTGCTAGAGTAGAATGACTTCTTTTCACTAGCGCGAATCCTTTTCCCCACTCTGCGACTTTCCGTCTTCATCTGATCGGTCGAGATTGCCGCGGTGGGTGAACTTTATGGTCCGCTCGCCATACACTGCTACTGACTCTGGTGTCACGTCTAAACCAGATTCGCCGCCTGGGCCATAGATGGCGTTATCTATCCGCCACAGCTTTGGTGTTTTCCATAGCTCTTTATGGAGTCGAAATAATGAAGAGGAAAGAAAGAAACATGCTGGATACCTAAAGATGTGTATTGGCGTTGCATGCTGCGTATATCACAGACTGCTAAACAAACGAATGTCCCTATTCTTCAAGAATTCCGCACTAAAGGATAGCTCTTCACAACATGCTATGCAGGAAAATAATTAATTTATACTTTAGGCATGTTACTAGAAGATATGGAGATACTCTGGAGAAATTGGTGATCACGGGAAACATAAAAGGACGTCCCACTAAATATGGCCTAGAAAAAGAGAGAGAGAGAGAGAGAGAGAGAGAGAGAGAGAGAGAGAGAGAGAGAGAAAGAGAGAGAGAGAAAGAGAGAGAGAGAGAGAGAGAATTGATTTTGATATCTGGAGTGTTGGGGAACTACCCCGTGATTATGCACCCTCAACTTTTCTTCGTGTATAAATAATTTTCAATAATCTATTCTGTCTGCCTCTCCATCGAATTCATGCCCTCAGCTTATTTCTATGAGGTAAGGGTTGGTATCGGTTTACTTTTAAGACATTTAAAATGAAAGAGAATCTTGTCATTTTCTTTTTGAACATCGATGTATACTACTTGATAGATTATCGCCTAAATATCTTAATATATATAATTTAGTTAAAACGATGAAATGATGCAAGAAATGAGCATATATACTTATCTATCTTTTGAAATACCGTATACCAACAAAGTAAAAATCATATATGCCGCATACTAACACCTATTAGGTATTTACATTATTCATTTTATTTTCTCAAACAGACAAACAAAAAAATATTTAAAAATAGATTCATCTTCGCACATATTCATAGTAAAAATACACACATAATTATTTTTGTTATTGTTATTGCCGTTCATTGAGGCCTTCCGAGTAACAAAATGTCTGAAGTGAGGACGTTGTCTGAAAATCAGAAGTTATATTACTTGCGAAACACAGACAACTTGAAGACAAAAATCATGATTAGATTTTGTTGGATAAACAAAATCCTCGAGTAAGGAAGTGAGTAAAGGAGAGTTAAAGATGTCAAAGGCATAAAAAAAAAAAAAAAACAGTTATTTACGAAAAAACAATCTGAAAAATTATCAAGCTAATTTGAGTGATGACCAGGGAATAAACAATCATTTGAACATGGCCGGGTAAGGGCCATCAGAGCCCGAATCAGAGCGACATATGAGCAGCAGTGAATAACCATTAGCATCAGAGACGGTTACTGCTTAAGCAATGAACTTACACCTCTTCGCAGTCCGTCCGAACACCAGCATCTCCAGCGAGCCACTCCAGAGTTCAACCGCGCATTTAAAATTGTAATAATTCATCACCTCAATCAACGAAACCTTGTAAGTGTTATTTCATTTATATACCCTGCTCTAGTTACAAAATACACTATACTGTGACACACAACCGTCGCTCGTGAGACAAGAAGAAGTTAAGAGCTTTTGTCTCATTGCATCTCAACCTTCTGACACAATCTCGTGTCAATAATAGTTTGGATAACTTCAACATACACATCTCAACTCCTACATAAGTATTTAGTTAGTTATTGTCGCACGGCCTTTTTCATAATTTTCGTCCTAATTTCACATTACATTCTTCTCCAGTCCGGTACCCCTAGTATAACCTGCTGACATATTCTTCATCTTTCTCTGCAGCCTTCATTTTGGATAGCCGTTGCAGTATGTAGTCTTTAAACTGGTTGGTCTAATTAATGTACAATTGCAGATTGTTTGCACATCTCATTCTCGTTGTACACTAGCGTCGTCGTATCTGATATATCCTGCGTATCTCAGATTTCTCGACTTCAAAATTATTGATATTTTTGGTTGCTAGAAGTACTCGATAAGCGTTTGTGAGAATGCGCCATCGGTGATTGTTGGTCAGGTTGTCGGGGGTTCGCGCCTCGTTCCAGGAGACCAGCAAGTTAGTTCTATTTTCATGGTACAAGCATTTAGCTTAGTTTGAAAATAGTAAGACTATTGATGCGACATGTATTCAGTGTACGTATCTCTATTTAAAAAAAAATGTTACAAATATTCACCGGAGAATTTTATTTTCTAATTAATGGATAGTCTTTAATTGATTATCAGTGAGCCTTCACATACGTATTGCACTGTTGGTTTAGCGTTCATATTATAATATAACGGAATTAGATTTTCCTTGATCTGTAAAGACTTGGATCTGTAAAGGCTGAAAAGCGAATAACTGGAGTATTTTAGAAAGATCAGTTTTCCAAACACGGGTTTCTGAGTACTCTTTCTCTTTTCTAAATTGCATTAAAACGAGAATTTGAAAACCGCACAAACGGGTTGTCCCGGTCGGACCTAATCTAGTGCTGCCATGGTAAGTGTAATTTTGCGTGTGCTGAAACAATGGTGGTTTCGAAAAACACAATGAATCGATTACCTGGCAACACTTTAGTGGCCCGTCTCCGTTTAGGGGCGAATAAATTAAAATTTAAAATTTACTGGGTGGATTATGCAAAGGTGTGAAGACGTTTCACATAATAGTTTAGCAGGATGCGGGCGGCTGACGACCACTTGGTTGTTATGCGAAAATCTTATCACCGCCGAGATGTGATGATTATATTAGCTCAGATGTACATCTTTCAGAGACACTGCTGCATCGGCTAAATGGAACTTACTTTTCTATACTTATATATTTTGCTTATCAATAAAGCTACAAACAATAAATGCTTTTTTTTAAATACAAATTAAATGTATCAATTAGAAAGATATACATATGTATAAAATCGATTTTATCGAAAAATATTGTTATTGCTACCGGGATTCAAAGGTATTTGAGATTCTGTAAATATAAAGAAGATTGCTTTTAAATAATGGGACGATATATGTATTAATTTGAAAAGTGTAACATATGAGTTCGAAAATTTGTCATCAATGCATTTTGTTGGTATAGCATTATCTGTTAATGCGTGTTCCCCGAATAGGAAGATAATTAATACATTTAATTAGTATTTAAAATATCACAGGCCGTCTGTTCTGAATGCTTACAACTTCACAATACGAATGTGTTCTCCTTAATAATAAATGGTTTATTGTTTTTAATACTAGGAATAATAAACACTATTAAAATTCCAAAATAAATAATATATTATTATAAGCACTTTATCTCTTTTCATAATATCATATTTAAGTTTTCTTACAAAATTTTTGTTTGTTTTTCTACGTGGATCAAAACAACATTGATGTACAGCGCAGTACGTTACGTGTGTTAGAAAGGAGGGGAATATCCGCGTTTGACAGTTTATTATTAAACAGGATTACGTATAGCGATAGTTGAGGACTACAGCCGCGCGATTGTGACGGAAAGTAAGCCGTCATTCCGCTACATAACTCGATAGTAAGTAACTAAATAACCCATCTATCACAATGTCATTGTTTTGATTTAGTTACACACAACTTTTAATCGATGCCAATAACCTGCTAGCGACCATTATTGTATTACGTTACATTTTTTATTAACGATAATTATTTTGATATGATAGATAATCTATTAACAGAAGCTTCTATAAACAAAAACTTTTTTTATATTATATACTTTTTATTAAGGAAAACACATTCATATTTTGAAGTTGTAATTATTCAGAACATAGGTCTGTGATATTTTAAATACTAATTAAATGTATTAATTAGAAAGATATACATATTTTGTTGTTGCTACCGGGATTCGAACCTGGATCTCTTTCATCTATCGGACTACTCAAAGGTATTTGAGATTCTGTAAAAATAAAGTAGACGGTTTTTAAATAATGGAACGATAGATGTATTAATTTGAAAAGCGTAACACATAGGTTCGAAAATTTATCGTCAAAAGTACTGTCTGCTGTTGCATAGTCGGGATTGGAAAAAAATCCAGGTTAGAATCCCGGTAGCAACAACAATTTTTTTCGATGAAATTGATTTTATATTTATATCTTTCTAATTAATACATTTAATGAGTATTTCAAAACGAACCTTCTTTAGAATATCGCACGTTTTAAATCATGCCAATATCATCGTCATCACTATCCGGAATATGTCAAGGCTTTCAGTACAATTCTTCTCCACCGGTTCCTGTTCAATGTGATTATCCTCTATTGGACTATAGTGTCAAATAGTCATATAAGTTTAAGTATATAATGCAGATTTTTTGTATTAAAATTGAATGTGATGATTTATATTTTGATTTACTTTATTGTTTATGTACACCTTAAACCAAATTATATTAATACTGAATTTCATTTACAAACTAGTTACACTCGGTGAACTTTGTAACAAGTTAAGTTATTAAATAGATTATTAATGAGCAGCCTAATGTATTTATGATCGTTTATTTTCACATTCACGTGTGTTAGCAGTGCAGTGGTTAGTCTAGACATGGGTTAAATTCTCCGGCAGGGCGATTAATATTTTATTCGATTTTATTGATTGCGGAGGTGGATTATATACGTGTCTGAGACGTGTAACGCATCTTGGCTTATTTGTTATATTATTTAAGTATGTTGCGTTATCAAAGTCAAGCTGGTCATTATTTAACGTTAAAAATTATACTTTAAAAACACTATTAACAGTACTCCAAAATTACAAATAAATACATGGTAGGGTCGTATAAACGACGGATTTATTTTATCTAAAGATATTAGTGAAATGAAAGTATATATATTGTATTACATATATTATATATGATTGTATAATATTATATATATAATTGGTATCAACATAACCTAAATCTATACCTACTGCACGCCACTGATTATTGTCACCTTTTATGTTTGTCCTCTCACCTAGTCCACTCTCCCAGTCAGTACCCATTCGTCTGACAGCTCGGCTGGTTGTTCTATTCTGATAAACTCGTCAATTTGGACTGGAATCGAAGTATCAAGTTTCATTCATTATTCGTTTGGGTACATGTTTGCCCTCAACTCGGTTTTGCGTTTCGTTAGATTGAAATACGCCGAGATTCGGAGTGAATATTCGTCAACAGAGTATTTTTTAAAGAGAACACATTATTATTGTGAAGTTACTGTTTTTCAGAACATAGTTCTGTGATATTTTAATACAAATTAAATGAATTAATTAGAAAAATATACAGATAAAATCAATTTATCGTAAAAATATTTTGTTGCCACTGACATTTGAACAAGGAACCCTTCATATCCGGGGAAGTGCGTTGATCATTACATAGTTAATTAACGACAGAATTTCGAATGCGTGTATTAGTAACTTGCGTGTAATTTATTGAACATTGGACGGTGGATTCACCAGTCGCCTGGAGAAGCAAAGGAGCGGCGTCATCATCAGGTGACTTGAGCTGTCTTCCTTATCCCGTAATCTATCCTGGTCCGCTATTATCAAAAGATTCTCTCATCGTTCCGTATTCCGTTTGCTATTCCCATCCATCTACCCGTTGTGTTCTACTTAGCTGCATGAGATGAGGTAAACTTTAAAACTGAGCCATCGAGAAATAACTAGCGTCGTAGTGAGTGAACATTAATATCACTGTGAATTGTGCTTCCATTGCGGTCTCGACTCGAAAGGTGCGCGGTAGATTTTCCGCAATGAATATAACACATTAATATACTAACGAAGCTGTTTAAAATGCGCAACCGCTATCAGGGGCGGGTAAACGTCCATTTTGAAGGAGGAATCTTGCATACTTTCTTGGTTGAAGATATGAAGATAGCCTGGAGAAATTGGTCACCGCTGGGAATCTGCATTAATTGTTATTGTTTTTTTTCTTTAAAAAATCCGATAGGTGGCGGTACAGAGTAGCAATATTCATTTACAATATTTTCGCATTGTGAAATAGATATCACTGATGTCTAATATTTGCAGTTCAAAACGGTTTTACACAAAATATCGTATTCACTTGAGATTTTAAGTAAATTTTTTTTAGCTGTCCATATATTATTTTATTTCTTTAAGTTTACATCAATTTAAATTAGCTCTAGGTGAACATGTGTATCATTTTACGAATATTTTGTTTTTTCTTACCGGAAATGAAGAAAAAGTGCATTATTAAAGCAATATAATAAGGGATTTTCGCATTGAAATATAGATTCTACGAAAACGTAGTGGGCACTATCAGCTGCGAAGTGTCCACAATAACCGCCCGCAATAGCAGCGAGCAATCGGCGACAGCCAGTTGTTTTTCTGCTTGTATACTGGGTCGAGAGGTGGATTTCCAACAAGACGGCCACAACAAGTTGGAGAAATGACCGGAACCTCACTATGCGTCGCGCCAACAAGACCCTAGGGGTGGATTTATGGTGCAAGGGTCTTTTTCATTGGATATCTTAAGGGTTATTTTTGCCCTTTGTCCATGATTATCTCACAATGAGACTTTGCAACGTGTGTACTGTATGTATTTCATTCTCAAAACATGTGGAGTGATCGTTCGTAATTTGCTGGGTTGCTCGCGGATAAGAATGACGCATCCAGTATTCACGCCACGCACCTTTACAGATTCTCCAAGATCCTATCTTTTTCTAGGCCTCATTTTTTCCTTCCTGTCCTTTTGTGATTCGGGGAACGGGGTTTCTCGCATTTGCGACATGCACGACTCTATAAATACGCCACTGCGAAACTTAAAATCGCTAAGAGTGTAGTTCGCACTGTAGAAGCAGATCAATGGACCACGGTACTCAGACATGAGCACATAGAGTGAGAAAGAGAGCAGTAGGACATGTTGTAATCATTTTGGAATCGTGTCAATATTGAGCCATTCATTCAGATTGCCCCCGTACTTTATAAATCTTAATATTTATACATTTTACTGTTTATTTATTGACTATAAGATGGATACTATACAATTTGTTGTAAGGTGGTTAGTGTGGAACAAGCATGTCTTGTATTCAGTTTTAACCCTCTGGGGTTGAACTTTGCTATCGTACAGGGGTGAGTAGGGTACTGTGATTACTATCTGTATTGAGACAGAAAAATATACAGTAATAATTTATGTTCTTACTAGAAAATGTATGGGGTATCGCAGTAGTTCTGAAAAAAGATAATGAGAGCACCAACCAACAAGCGTCTCTAATAATGGTTTTTAAAAAATAATAGAAATGCTAAAGTCAGTACATAATTAATTGCGTAGAAATGAACATCAAAACGCAGTAGCGGTACATAATTAAATGATTCTTGGCATAATGAATTAAAATAAAGGTTTAAAATTAAAGAAATAGAATAAGCAGCTTCTTCTTCTTCCTCTTCGTCGGTCTTGTTAGACTCAGTTTTGATCCTGTTGGCTTGTGTATGAAGGCTTAGTGCGTATTACGGGACTCATCTGCTCTCGCTACGTGCCCCGCCCACTGCAGCCTTCCTACTAAACAAGCTTACAGGTGCACAAGTAAGAATAAAAATCATCGAAATTTAGAAATTTTCTTATGATGAAAAATAGAATCATGCACATGTAAAAAAATATATTCAGTTTTTTACACTTTTGAAAATGGATGAAAAAATCAATGTTTATTTATATATATATGTATTAATACATTTACAACATAAAACTCTTTATTATAGATTTTATTTCTTATGTATGTATTGAAAAATCCACATTTTATTTCCAAAATTTAAAATAATGACACCTGTAATTATTAGAAATCGAATTGGAGAATATGCCCGACTCATTTATCGTGTTAATGTCATTATAAAATTTTTAAAGTCGTGAAATCTAATTAAAGGTCGCGATATTGTCGTGGTAGGTATCAGAGATGAACGTTCATGCTTACTTAACGATCTGGTTCTGATCTTAGTTATAGATATGAACAGTTTTTTTTTCTCAAATATATAGGAACTTAAGAATTGATGTGTGTGAATGACGATGATATTTCATATGAGAGTGATGGATGCCCCAATATTTATCCACCACTCTCGTTTCCGATTGATAGTCGCGAGATGTGTGTGTTGTGTATGTGACCAGATCAGGTTATAAAAAGATAAACTACTTATTAATCTGTTATAATTACGATGATACAATACAATGCAGAGAAGAGGATTACATA
Source organism: Eubasilissa regina (assembly GCA_022840565.1). Classification (NCBI taxonomy): domain Eukaryota; kingdom Metazoa; phylum Arthropoda; class Insecta; order Trichoptera; family Phryganeidae; genus Eubasilissa; species Eubasilissa regina. The sequence continues at coordinate 6,018,672 of JAINEB010000029.1, read as the reverse complement.
TTAATAATTATTATTTACAATAACTAGCTTATAATAAATTAAAATGCAATATATTTATAAGAACGATATAAAAATATTATGAATTTCGAAATACATGTTAATATCTTTTAAGTATTTTTTGGTTGCATTGATTATTTCTTTGTTATCATTAATGTAGTATAATAGTATTGTAGCTGAATTTTTCTTTCAAAATGTATCATATTTGCATATTTACACCCATTTAAATACATTGCCCAACTAGGCAAGCCTGTTTTAGGGCAAATTGATAAACTAATATATTTTATAAAACCAAAACTCATCGAAGGCAAAAGACAGTTAGATCGAATACATATATAACACATAATGTGAAAACTTAAGGTTGACACTTGATTTATTGTTAAGCACAGTTTAGAAATATTGAGAAATTAAGCTGTACAATAAGACTTATTATGCGCGTCTAGTTTACGGAGGCACTTCTTCTAGCAGTTGATGTGGAGGACGTTCGAAAGAAAGGTTGCTGGTCGCGTTAAGAGTACTGGATGTGTTGTTTCAAGTATCGGTATTGTAGGGTGAGTTCAGCATCGTTGGGCGGTGTCTACAAGAGTGGAGGCGATAGATCTCCACAAATGTATTGTTTTATCAATGTTTGTATACTATAACATTGATAAAAATGTAAAAGATCATATATGGCCGTCTACGTTTGCATGATTCAATTGATATAATTGATTTACACCAAAGAAGAAAGCTCTTGGAATACTATGAGAAGTTGATGGAATATTAATGGAATCTATTATAATTATTGTCTATGAAGTACAGAGTTGGTTGGAACATCACTCTAAGTAGGCCTTACCATACAGCCATCCTTTGTTCTTATACCTGACTTTCTCTCCGATGTTTCAGGGCCCTCGGTATTGCCTCGTACATAATGAACCAATAGCTTTTTCAATGAATAGGCGGCCATCTAAAATGGCGTGTCCTTTCTTTTGAAAGTAGTTTGTGGCAACCCTTGGATAAAGGCCAGATGCAATGGGGGTAAAACGAAGATTGAAAGGGTTGAAGGGTAGAAAAGCAAAAATCTAGAGTTTCAGCCGGGCAACTACAACGAGTAATAATTTATTTATTCTTGCATTACTTAATAGTTAGCATGTTTCTAAAACTTTTCTATAAAAATTATTATTACGTACATAAAATATTATGATTGTAATATTTAATTTGTGTAAAAGTAGACATGTCAACAACGTTTTTTATAAAAATCAAAAAAAAAGTGAAATTTAATTAGATCTACGCTTTAAATAATTCGAAAGACAAAATGTCGAATTAATTATAAAAAATCATAATGTTTATTATATATACTCAAATGCAAAAAAAGACTGTTCAGCATTTTATAATAGTAAAACGGCGCATAGGTAAAAATATTAATTTTTAAAATATTCATGTTTCATGTATTTTCAAAATTAAATATAATGAAACCAGTAGTTATCAGAAATGGAATTGAGAATATGCCCAACTCATTCAACGTGTCAGTGTAATTATACGATCTACACATTCGTGATATCGCAATAAAGGACGCGATATTGCTGCGGTAGGTATCGACTGTGCACGCTACAAGCTTCCTTAATGATCTGGTACTAATCTTAATGATAAGTAAGTACCCAGAAGTAATAAGTATCTCACGGTATTCCAGACTGTACCATAAATAATATGAGCGTAAATAAATAAAGAAATTTAAAAATCTGAAACAAAATTCTTTTTTACGTTTGAGAAACCAATATCTACACCACCGTACTAAATTGCTTTGGTTTGCATAAAATAACGATCGAGCTGAAAATTCCCTTCCTCTGTTTATATTCGCCATAGACGTATATTTCTGCATCCATAGATAAAATAACGCGTATTTATTTCTGACCAATAACAAATTTTCACATTTCTCACTGCGTACCTAGTATTTTGATAATGTGTATAATAGTGTTTTGTAGATCTGAATTTTAATAATCCGGTTCAGTAAGTGGATCTTCAGATGCATTTAAATATTAATATAATATTAGTATTCGATGAAATTACAAACGTAATTTTGTGGGGCAATATAAATGTAATTAATACATACTAGCAGATAAGCAATTGTCTATCGCCGATTGCTTGCTGCTAGGTTCTGCGGGCGGCTATTGGTGACCTCTGCGCGATCATGGTCTCAATAGAATCTATATTTCAATGATAAAACTTTCCCCAAAACAAACCACACGTAAATAAAAACTCGATGTAATTAAAAATATTCCACGTTCGCCCTGCTCTCGTCTCACAGACCTGGCCGTTTAAGCAAGCACTTTACAGCCACAAATGACACTCTCGGAACCGTCACATCCAGAAAGTCATAGATTAGATATGGGTAGCGTAATATTATTATGAATTAAATTAATCAATTTAAAAGATTTTCAGAAAAAATCTATTTAACCAAAAAAATATTGTGATTGCTACAGAGGTACGAACCCGGAACTTTTCATATCCCGGAAAATGCCTTTTCATCTTATTAATTGATAAAAAAAAATCTATATATCTTTCTAATTGATTAATTTATTGTGAGTTAAAAAATAAAGTATGTTCTGAAATTGCAATTTTATTTCAAAAATCTGTTTTCATTAAAAAATATAGATGTTATTAAATAAATAGTATACATAATTAATTTTCTAGTTAAGGATGTGAGATGAATTTTCTAGTGTTCTTTAATTGAGGGAGGCTTCGCCTACCTCTCGCCATTAGAACGATTACTCGTGACAGAACATACGCTAGTGGTGTTTTACGTTCCTTTTATAGTTCGGTGATAAAGAAATCTGAGTCTAGCGACAAAACTGACTGTTTTTTAAACTGTGTACAGGCTTACTTTAATATGTGGTCATTTAATATGTATCCTTAAGGAAAGGGTTTGATCATGAATCCAGGCTGCAGAAATGAGTTATCTTAGGGATGTAGCAGGAGTAAGGTTATTGGACCGAGGGAGAAATACAGAGATAGAGGAGAACCAGAGAATTGATTATCAAGTTTTCAGTGACGTGCAGTAGGTATAGCTTTAGGGCTGATATTATACATTAATATATGTAATACAATATATGTACTTTATTAAGGAAAATACATTCTTATTGTGAAGTTGTAATTATTCAGAACATAGGTCTATGATATTTCAAATACTAAATTAATGTATTAATTATAAATATATACATATAAAATCAATTTTGTCGAAAAATATTGTTGTTGCGCAACCGGGATTCGAACCTGGATCTCTTTCCAAACCGGGGAAGGTGCATTATCCAACTATGCTACATCATCATTTTTTTTGACGAAAAATTTTCGAACCTATATGTTACACTTTTTTCAAATTAATACATCTATCGTTCCATTATTTCAAAAATGATGTCGCTGTAGAATAGTTGGATAATGCACCTTCCCCGGTTTGGAAAGAAATCCGGGTTCGAATTTTCGGTGGCGCAACAACAATATTTTTCGACAAAATTGATTTTATATGTATATATTTATAATTAATCATTAATTTTGTATTTAATATGTACTTTAGTTCAACCAACGTCTTTAGACAAAATAAATCCGTCGTTTATACGATCATACCATGTATTTATTTATAATTTTAGAATACTAGTAGTAGTGTTTTTAAAGTTTAAGTTTTAATGTAAAATAATACCTTCTTACCCACATAAAAAATGTATGGACGTTTTTAAAAACACTTTCTATGACTAAACATGATTTATTTATTGTTTGAAAATCCTTCACGTAATAACTAAAGGAGATAATTATTTTTATTAAAGGTTAAAGTGGAAAATAGTTCTGCCAATCATGAAATTAACACGTTAAAAACAGTAAGATAGTAAAATTCGCTAAGTAGTAAAAGAGGAAATAGACACTTCAATGATTTGCATGCAGTTGTAAGCTTTTCTAATGTTATTCTGTTAAAAAACAGCATGGGTAACGACTCCATACAAAACGGATCAACCGAAATGAATTTTTAATTCAGTAAATAGGCAATTATATGACTTGAGTAATTCACTAGCTTAAAGACAGAACATAGTAATGTAAATAGCTCGATGCGGTGAATACAAAAGAGCGCCATGGGCACAGCGGTGAGTTGTCGTAGTAGTTTTTAGAACTAATCAATTTAAGTCTCTACTGGTATACAGATGGCGCTAATTGTAAAATAATGTTTCCTGTTTATGTTGTTCCAGTTATTTAATTTATATTAATTTGTTTCCCAGAATTTATAGTAATGCACAGTTTTTTTGCTTGTATGCACAACTGCACGCCCCTTCAAGTTTTTCTTGGCAACTCTGGGGGGAAATCGGCCGGTGGATTACCTCAGATCAAGTCAGGTCAGGATAAATAGCAACAAATATTGTATAAAAGCAGATTGGATTTTGATTGGTCAGTAAGTACTGAAGCTGCGTAAGACAGGGGATGGTGGAAATGCATTATAGAGAACTCACGATTAGGGAATGGAAACTCTGGTGAGAGAACTCATTTACACGGATCACCTACCGCCTGACCGATTTTTTTTTTGTAGTAAGTACAATAATTATATTATATTCGTGCTTCACATAGTATAATACATACGTATGTGGTGCTACACATTGTACGCACGGCACGTATTTAAAAAAATTTATTTATGTTATCAGTAAAATGAAATGGCAAGAATAATGATCATTTAAAACATATTCTCTTCTTTCGATTATCTTTTAATCAACTTTAAGATGTTGCATTGAAAGCATAATTTATTTAGGTTTATTTATTTTAAATATTTCACTGCTCTGCTGTGAAGCAATTTATTCGAACCCTTTTCAAACATAATTCAGCTAATCGCATCACCCACGCTGGATACAATCAATTTTTAAAACAGAATATTATTTTGCCTCGAAGTTCTCTGCGATGAGCCTGACGTAGTCAAATTTATTAAAATCCAACGATTTCGAAGAGCTGCGCCTTCGGCTTGGTCGGAAGAGTCTTCACCAGAGGCGAGACAGAGTATCGGTCCCGCGAATCCAGATGGACCGTAAGCTCTGAAATCTACGACTGGCGAAAACGCAGAATATTGAGGGATCTAGTGATGATTATTATTTTCAATTTGCATCTGGAATCGAATCTGTGATTCTTAGATCGTTTAACCCACCACTGGGTTTGTATACTTATGAAAGTTTAACTGAACTTTATTAGAATGCCGATTAATATCCTCGTTAGTGATTGATATATGGCTCAAAGAAAACTAAAACAAACAGTGAGAAATTTGGAGGCTGAGCATATTCCCTTTTATCATATATCATACCAAATTATACATATACGTGAATGTTTAAATTAGAAATATATTATTTGTTATGTATATTTATTCATATCTGAACAGCGTTATACTTCAGAATAAGTTTTATTTCTGCCCTGATGAAGGAGCCAGCGCAGTGCCATTTTTATCTTTCTTCGGCAATTTTCTTACGACGACATGTTCCTCATATGAATATTAAACCGCGTCGATATATAATTGATGATATATGTCAGAGAAATGTTCAACACGTCAAAACTGCACCAAAATTTGTTTAGCCGTTTTCGAGTTGGAGGTAATGGCCGGACTCGCCTTTCGATTTTTGACGAAAAATGGTAAATTCAACATTAAACTTAGTATATACGGTATGTAAGTAATATAAAAGTTTTAAAAATGAAAATGTTTCATGTGTGTATTAGAACTTATTTATAGGTACTAATGTATTAACTAATCTAAGAAAAAATAAATATGCTTATTAAGGAAAACACATTCTTATTGTGAAGTTATAATTATTCAGAACACAGATCTGTGATATTTTAAATACTAAATTAATGTATTAATTATAAATATATACATATAAAATCAATTTCGTCGAAAAATATTGTTTTTGCGTCACCGGGATTCGAACCTGGATCTCTATTTCCAATCCGGGGAAGTACACTACCAATTGTGTTATAACAGGTGTATTAATTTGAAAAAATGTAACATATAGGTTGAAAAATACTGGCGTTATTTTAGTTAGAGCAACTGTTTTTTTATTTTTTTATTTATATAAATGTCCAGCTCTTACTGTTGATTACGGGATTTATTTTTCCGGTAACATCGATATTGGCACCGCAATTGGCTAATCCAGTAATCGGTATCGGCAAAATCGCCAAATTGTGATATCGCTTAAACCTTAATTAATTGATCCATTTACGTTCAGAAAGGCTTACAGGATTTGAGTCAAGTCTTTAAGAGAAAACTAATCTATGATGAAAAGATGTTTGAAAAGAGTTTGTGTTTGATAAATCAAGAAAAGCAGGAGTGGGAATTATTCCGTATTGGGTCTGGAAGAACTTCAGCATTTATAGTGTGTCACAGCAGGTGTGTGGAGCTCAATCCTCTAGACAATCTGAACGGAACGCAGTGTGATGGAATGTGATATAACGTTTAAACCTTTTAGGAACCCCCATGGACTTTTTGATGGAGTACACTTGATTGATTGAGTTAGTCATTAAGAATTTATTGTAGGGTTGGTTTTTATTATACTGCCATTAATTTATCATCAAGGGATGATTAATATCTTGCTTTATTGTACTGTAAAAAGTGGGGCAGAATTCACGATAAAATATTTTGTATTCTTAAACATGGACACGCGGCTTCACTGTTTCATCTGCTACAGATGCCATGTTCGCGGAGAAAAAGTTAGTAACGAACTTATGTAGAGGTATTCAATACTTGAAGGCTTTGGTGGATGAATAAGTCATTTACTTGTGAAAGACTATGTTTTTGGGAAATAAATTATTCTCTACAGGTTAAGAAAGATATCGAATGGAAGGTGACAGCGGGAAATAAAGTGAATGGTGCTCTGAAAGAAGCAGAAGATGAAGCAAAGTCGACCGAAGAATGATGTGAGTGGTCGCTCAAACGTACTTGCGAAAATCTAAATAGTGGCATGTAGAGCGTTATATTTTGAATGAAGAAAATACGGTATTCGTCAAGAGTTGACAAATGACTTGGTATATTAGTTTTTTTATTGTGAAGTTGCAATTTTTCAGAGCACAGGTCCGTGATATTTTTAATACAAATTAAATGTATTAATTAGAAAGAAGTACATACAAGATCAATTTTATCGAAAAATATTGTTGTTGCGCTACCGGGATTCGAATCTGGATATTTTTCCAAACCGGGGAAGGTGCATTACCCAACTATGCTACAGCGACAGTACTTTTGACGACAAATTTTCGAACCTATATGTTACACTTTTCAAATGAATACACCGATCGTTTCATTATTCGAAAGCCATCTAGTTTATTTTAAAAGTGCAGTCGCTGTTGCATAATTGGATGCACCTTCCCCGATTTGGAAAGAGATCCAGGTTCAAATCCCGGTAGCGCGACAATAATATTTTTCAATAAAATTAATTTTATATGTATATCTTTCTAATTAATACATTTAATTAGTATTTAAAATATCACAGACCTATGTTCTGAATAATTACAACTGCACGATAAGAATGTGTTCTTCTTAATAATATTACTTTTTATTCAGGAATTGAAATATACACATAAAAGGGCTGTTAGTAGGCGGGGAGAGACTCTTTTTGAGATGCGCGAGCTTTACTAAAGTGGTGACCTACTTCTAAGAATTAGCCATGTACATAATTATAAGTATTTAAATATTTGTAATAACAAGAGTATCTTTATTATTAAAAAAATTAATAAATACAGGTGCTGTCGTCTTTTAATATTTATCTTATAACGCGGTTTGATTGGCCCTTTAAGATGTCTTGCGACCCGTTTAAGGTTGAATACAGGTAGCAAGTTCCAAGAGGCAGGTATTAAATTCTTTGAAGAAAATTAAATCTTAAAATAGGCGTAAATAAATTGTCGGGATATTTATATCTGAATTTATTTCGGAGGGTGGATTTTTTAATCGTAGTTAAATTTTCAATCAGAAATATATATGTGCAGTTTTTTTTTTGTCTTAATTGGAGGAATATAAAGAGCATTTAATTAAATTATTTATTTCGGAGCCTGAATGTCGGTAAATATAAAATTATAATGTTGTTTATTTACATGTTTATTTAGGTGTTTCAACAATAAAGTTGTTAAATATGAAAATTGCTTTTCGACACATATATATTATTAAAAGTAATCGGTCATTGATGATCATTTGTCAATTATTATAGTTTATGTGTAGTCCGATATGGTTTAAAATTATTTATTGACATACGGACACGAGAAACGCGGACGGACGTATTATATTTGATGTAGGTTAGGTTAGGTTAGGTTAGGGGTTATATCTCTAAAATAGATAATCATTTTGAGGTCCCTGTAGTCATGATATTTTACGAGTGCATAAATATGTCCCATTTAAAAAAAAATTTAAACAGTATTTACAAACCGTTACTGAGGTATTAGAATTTTATTGAAGCCTTAGACAGTTTTTTTGTTTAATTTTATTTATTTACTGTTTCAAATAATATATTGAATACAAATTTTAATGACAGAGGAATAGGGATGGGTTAGGGGTTAAAATTGAGTTGAAGCACTGTTTTATTCCATTATATTTTATTGTATTAAACTTTAGAACGTTTTCGGGAACATCTTTCCAATATCAATAATATAATTAAACTAAGGTTAAAAATCTTTTCAGACAGTAATTACGGGTGTGTTTCAATTTGGATTAGAGAGGGGATGTAATGGGCGGTATTTTGATGTTTATTATTTTCTTATAGTTATTCTTTTTATTAAAAAATTCTTAATTTTCTAAGATGTCTAACATTCGTCTTTAGGCGTAAATATGAAGATGTTCTGAATTATTATCGTCAAATGAATGGCCCTCCACTCTTGCATGTTCAGCTATTTCAGAAAATTATAAACATCCAAATACCGCCCGTTACATCCCCTCTTTTATCGATTTTAACTCCACCCCCACTTCCCTTAACTCCAAACACACCCGTAATTACAGTCTGAAAATATTTGTAACTTTAATTGAATTATATTATTCATAATAGTAAGATATTCCCGAAAACGTTGTAATGTTTAATATGATAAAATATAGTGGAATAAAACAGTGTTTCAGCTCAATTTACAAAGTAAATAATTGTATAAAACAATTTGTAACAAACAAATTTATAAAGTTGTCGTAAAAGTAGTTTCAGAGTTTTCGTGGAGAGGCACTGTTGCCAGGTGACCAGGACTATTCCTTGATCCCAGTAGCGTATCTCTTATTCTGGTAGTCTTACGCCGCATAGAACAGCGATGTCTTTGAACACCTGTCTAACCTGTGTAGAATGTGAAATAATAATCACAAAATTATGTTAGGAGAACACATTCTTATTGTGAAGTTATAATTATGCGAACATAGGTCTGTGATATTTTAAATATAAATTAGATATATTAATTAGAAAGATATACATATAAAATCAATTTTTGTCGAAAAATATTATTGTTGCCCCACCGAGATTCGAACCTGGATCTTTTTCCAAAAGGTAACATATAAGTTCGAAAATTTAGCATAGTTGGATAATACACCGGTTTGGAAAGAGATCCAGGTTCGAATCTCGGTGGCGCAACAACAATATTTTTAGATAAAATTGATTTTATATGTATATCTTTCTAATTAATACATTTAATTAATTAAAAAAAAAATTATATATTTAAAATGATTATAATTAAGGATGACATTCAATAGTGATGTAAAAAACAACGAGCGTCATCACACTAGTAGTCTGCTTAGTCAAGCTATTTCGGTGTATTTCATTGACGCTTTATCTGAAAAAAATTGGCCCGATACAAGGAGCTCTGAGGCGTTCGCTATATCATTTCCGCTAAAAAATATCGTTATTATTATAAATATTCGTAATTATTTTTTCGCTGAGAAGAATACTATTTTGATTTTATTAAAACATTATTTTCTTTATTTACAGGTATGGAACGAACACAAGAAATATTATTTCTTGGATTTATCGGGATTTGGTCACACGTAAGGTTATTCAACAAGGTATTGTATACAAATAACTGTATTAATCTTTTATACAAACTACATATTTATTACAAACATATCAATAGGCTTTCTCGCGTCTTATCCATTCATGGCTGTTGGATATCACATTTTTTTTTTACTGCGGCTTTGGCACGCTTTACCTCGGGTTTTTTATCATTCTTCTTCTTCTAGGGCCACGATTTCCAGCATATTTTTTTTTGCATTATGAGATGTAAGATTTGATATTTTTCAAAAAGTATGAATACATATCAGAGATATTCAAGTTCTTGAATTAAATTGTTTTTTTTTTGTTTTATTTGAACTGTAACATCTTCATTCGTAAATTCATCTGATTTTAAGTATTCTTCTATAGTTTTTTTAATTTTCACAATTAAACTATGTACTACACACGTTGGGTTATTTTCACTATTAGTTTTGAGAGGAGCAGTCGCTCTCATCGTCAGGTAATAACTAAATTAAATATAGAATGTCTGTGGTCTATTTGGGCAATGGGACGGGGTTTGAAAACAGAAGAGAAGTTTCGGCTATTAACGGGAATATGGGCAGTAAAGGCGAAGTGTTAGGGAATGTTATGTTGTTAATTAGTGTTTTCTCCGAATTTAAATTCCTTTGTATTTCATCGGTTTCAAAATTGTTTATTACTAATCCTTTATAAGGTACTGATTGGAGATGTTTTAGACTTCCCGTCAGCCCCATCCCACTGCCCGAATAAAATACAATTCTGTATTTAGTTTACTTATCACTTGATGATGAGAGGGATTGCACTTCTCGAAACTAGTAGGGAAAATAACCCAACGTATGTGTAGTATAAAGTTTTATTGTGAAAATTAAAATTATCATGTTACACCACAAAATAACCACCACGTCAATTAATGATGTTCTTAAGAACACATTCTTCTTGTGAATGAATTATTCAGAACATAGATCTGTGATATTTTAAATACAATTTCAAAGTATTAATTAGATAAATATATCTAAAAGTATATCTGTATATATTTATATATATACTTTTAAAATAAGCAATATTAACTTTGTGGTTAAAATTCAGTTTTTTTTATTTATTATTTTTGTTTTATTAACCACTGAATTGAGTTTAAATACATCTACCGGTTTCGAAAAATACCATTTTCTTCTTCAGGATGTCATAACTAACTAAAAACATATATCATTGTTTCTTCACCAGAATCTATTTTTAAAAAATATTTAGAAAAAAAAAAAAATTATTTAAAAAATAAATTTAGTACCTAACTCAAATTGTTGCTTAATACAAATTTAGTCGAATAATTTTTAGGAAAAAAATTTAGAATGGGACTCGTAGTTAAATTTAGTTGGTTGTTTATAATTTTTTGATTAATTTTAGAAAATGGTATTTTTCGGAACCGGTAGATGTACTTAAACTCAATTCAGTGGTTAATAAAACAAAGATAATAAATTTAAAAAAAATATATATATAATCAATTTTAGCAAAAATTTTGTTGTTGCTACTGATTAATCCAGATCGCAACAACAATATGTTTTCCATAGATTGATTTCATATGTATATCTTTCTAATTAATAAATTTATTTTGCATTTAAAATTAATGATATTCTTGATAATGGAACTACAGATGTATCAATTTGAAATGTGTAACATATTGGTTCGAAAATTTGTCGTCAATGCACTGTGTGCTGTAGCATAATTGGTTAATGCACGTTCCCCGAATCGGAAGAGGTCCAGGTTCGAATCCCAGTACCAACAACAATATTTTTTGATAAAATTGATTTTATATGTATATCATTCTGATTAATGCATTTATTTTGTATTTAAAATTAATTATATTCTTCTATGATGCTTCAAGTCCCCTTATCAGTAAGCGATCGGTTTATCAATGCACTACGATGTATCTATTTATCGAATAATAATGCTTTAAAGAGTCCCACCTATATTGGTGCGAAGATCCTGGAACGACGAAGGATTGTCTTATGACAAACGAAAGCTTGTCCTATGACAAACGAAGTTTTGTCCTGTGACAAACGAAGGATTGTTCTATGACAAATGAAGGCTTGTTCTATGACAAACGAAGGCTTGTCCTATGACAAACGAAGGCTTGTTCTATGACAAACTAAGGCTTTTCCTATGATAAACGAAGGCTTGTCCCCAAAGTCGAAAATTTGATATGAAACCTGCCCACGTCATTTAGAAAACCTATTTATCATATGATTGAAAGAACCCATCTGATGTTGCAGGATGTGAAATGGAAAGTATTGTAAAATTTTAAGGAAGTGTCAGAGGAAGTTGTATATGAGGAATGTTTGCCTTACCCCGTACAATGAGTCAGCTTATTTAAGACAGGAGATGGTCTCGCATCGTCAAAGAAGAGTGAGCTGATATACACTCTTTACAAGTACAGTCATTATCATCAGCCGTGATTATGAATGATGCACGTTTTGTGATGATTGCGAGATTAAAAGGGATAGGTCATCAGATCCCCCAGAACGTTGACCTATTAAGAAATGAAAGGAATCTCTGACTTTTCCGGGAATTTATTAGGGTGTGGGTCTCCCCCTGGGGGTTGCTGGGATAGACGATGCTAAGAAGAGCGGTGGCTAGAAAAATCTAACGGTGTATTCTACTGCATCCTCTCGCGACCTGAATTGGGGGTAATTCTGCCGGACTGTGACCGAGCTTTGCGACTTTTAACACATAAATGTGACTTTTATTCTCCCATTTTGGGGGTGCATGACTTCTATAGTTTTTCACTGGCTGCATTCTAAATTTAATATGACAATGAGTCTCACGTCAAATAGACACATATTGTACGTATGGTATGGCTCTGGTACGTTAATAACGGAGCCTACCTATATCAATTAATGACGAAAGTAATGTAAATTGCTCGTCACATTTTCAGAACGATGACAAATTCTAAAATTCAAGATGTCACCCTTAATATACATATATTATGTATATATGTATAAGTAGTGTCCTTTATATAATATAATAGATTACTGGATTTTTTGTCGTGGACAGTGATAAATCACATTTTTTGGCGAAAATTAAACAAACTTTCAAAATGGGCCATTGAGGATTTTCTCAAAAGTCCGAGTCGTGTCAGAGGCTGGGGGATGGGGTTCCTACCCACCTTTCATCCCTTAACTTTCCCCGGATGTGTCAAGGTGACGGAAATTTAATAAAATCTTCACTGCGCCGTATTACTTAAAAAAATCCCTAACCATTTTTCATGGCTGCTCTTTTTACGTTTAATAAAAAAATATAGCTTAAGGAGGCCTTTGTTGCATAAATGTAAATTTTTTTAATGTCCAAATTATCGCATTGTGCACACACAGCAAAAAAGGAGATGGTAGTTAAATGATAAAGGTGGGCATCAGGTGGACTTCCACTTCAATCGTCCCTTAAAATAGTTCGCAATTGTAAGGGAGACGAGGGTAGTTTCTTTTGAAAGGTATTTGTGACCGTATACTCGTACCAAATTATTTAACATCTATTTGAAAGTTTTTATTTTTACAGATTACATTCATAAAATTAGTTAAAAATAATAAAAAATTGTACCGTAGTAATCTCAGAAAAATATGTGACAGAAAATTGAAATAAATACATAATACCATTGTTACATACATACATAATACATACTTACATAATACCAAAATTATACCGTAGTAATCTCAGAAAAATATGTGACGGAAAAGTGAAATAAATACATAATATCATTGTTACATACATACATAATACAAACATACATATTACATACATAATACCAAAATTGTACCGTAGTAATCTCAGAAAAATATGTGACGGAAAAGTGAAATAAATACATAATACCACGGTACCTACATATATTATTCAGTAGGTAACCGGAAACGTCAAAACTTACATTTTTAGAAATCGACATTTTCAAAAAGCCACAATCCTCACGTTTAAAAATTGAAGTATGTCTTTTCACGTCTTAAGTTTCACTTGGTAAAAAGGTACTTATTTTTTAATTCAGTATCTACACGATACCTACCGATAAGATTTTTAGTAAAAAAAATAATACATACACACAAGTCCAATACTAAGCGATCACTCTCAGATAAATGAAAAACTGTCAAAAAAAAGAAAAACTTCCTTCCATCCCAGTGAACTGTATACACTCATTGTCTCGCATAACGATAAGAGTACTAATTGTACTCACATATTTTATATTTGGGAAGGAAAAGTATCTATATCTAATAAAATAATATAATTTATTAAATATTTTATCATGGCTAATAAGTTATTTAACATACCGAAAAAATAGTACATATAAATGAACACAATAGTACATCTGAAACCACTGACTTTGGCATACCACAAGGTACAGTACTTGGACCATTGTTATTTATTTTATACTCTAATGATATAATTACACTTAAAAAATATGGTAAAATAATATCTTATGGAGACGATACAGTACTAATAATTAATGAAAAACTTGGACTGACGCTAATATATCTGCAAATGAAGATGTTAATATCATAAAAAAGTGGTTGGATGATAACCTACCGTCAATTAATACTGATAAAACATATTTTCTACGATTTGCTATTCAGCAGAAAGATAACACTGAAATTAATATTAAAATTCACATCGAAGCCTGTACTCGACAAGACTTTTATGACCAAATGTTCATCAATTGAAGAAAAATACTGTATCAAGTACCTAGGAATCGTAAAAGATAACAAATTCAAATGGAAAGAACACATTATTAATCTTACAAACAAAATAAGGAAAACTGCCTACATATTTTTAAGACTCAAATATCTCATCACTTACAAATCTGAAAATTACGCGTTTGTACAGTCACATTTACAGTACACTATTATTGGATGGGGAAGAGCATTTAAAACTTCAATGTCACAATTAGAAATCACTCAAAAATTGTGATAAAAATTAATCTAAAAAAAAAATTATCTAAGTATCCAATTTTTTCCAGATTTCAAAGTGCCTAAAATAATAGATATGCAAAAAAAATTTATTAATCCAAATTTTTAAAATTAGAAATAAATAAAATATTAGAAGCGAATTCCGATCTACAAGATTTAGAGACCAAATTGATATTCCAAAATTAAAATATACCCCAATCCAAAATCACTATATTTTTCAAGGCATCAAATTTTTTAACAATCTCCCCATCACAATTAGAAAAATTACAGACTACTATAAATTTGTATCTGAAGTCAAAAAATATGTACACAGACTAACTGAAACATAAATTATCTCGTACATCTTACTCTCATCGAGAATAAATAAATGTTAAAAGAAATATATATATATATATATATATATATCCTACTGATTATTTAAAAAAAAAAGAAATGATTGACTGACTCATTTATAATTAGCATCCTCACCTCTACCTCTCACAACAGATTAAATTTTTAAGTATAATTAATTTGTTTATAATTTCTTTGTGTCCACCCGTATCAGCATCGCATGGCAGTAGAGTTGGAGACACACGGCATAATTCACAGAATAATAATAATAATTCCCCATCGTAAATCTTCCTCTTCGGCCATATGTAATTACCTTCTTGCGCACGATCGGCGGTGCTGTAAGCTCCGGACTTCACCCTGCTTTAGAGCGTTCCATTAGGTTGGTCGTGCCGGAAGAAACGGTTGAGAGTTTTAATAACAAATGTGGTGTACATCTTAGGGTTCAAATTTAGTGTGCGAACACGACTAATTCCCACCTTTTCGTAAAATAAAAATTGACATATAAACTCTAACCTTTTTTGCAAAAACATCTCCGTGCATTTTAAAAATGAAAGCTAAGAATTAAGGCTGAAATTGCACACTGTGGGAATGCATGTTGGTGAAAATATTTAAAAAAAAAATGGCGCCTTGTTTCTTTCTGAATAAATTGCTTTTAACTTCTCGCTGATGATACAGATAGGAGCTGGGATATTTCAGTTTCCGCAAATCTTTTACATTACAAAATATGTCCTGTAATACATATATGGCCACTATGCAAAAACCAAAAACAATAAACAATAATAAACTAGTTTTGGGCAAAGATTATTTACCTTTCAAGCTCCCAGAATATATAATCAAATTGAAAATAAAATTAGAAATTTACTGACATTAAGACTTTTAAAAACGATATTTCAAATTGGTTGTTGCAATTAGAAAGAGCAGATACAAAGACTAAACTCTTTTATATAATGAAATAATTTGTAACTACTTTTGTGATCTCAATACAATAAAATAAAATCCCGGTACCAACAATAATATTTTTCGATAAAATTGATTTTATATGTATATCTTTATAATTAATACATTTAATTAGTATTTAATAATATTTTTATGTAAAACAACTTTTTCAAAAAAACCGGCTGTGGCTGCACTGGAGACAACATTGACTCCTAAGCCGGCACTGCACTAGTTATATATATATGCTATGTGAGCATAAGAAAACAATGAAAACATTAGCCGTTGCCGATATAATTATAGATTTTTCTATGAAATACTTTTTTCAGCTGTACGTACAATCGTACGTTTCAATAAAATATTATTTAATTCAATATTTTTTTTGTTTGATATATCATATAAATTCCCTGCATATTCTCTCTTATTCTTTTCTGCTGAAACTCATCCATATTTCCATCTTGACAGCGGGTAGGTACTTCAAGAAACAAGGTTGTTGGATCTCCGAAAGGTGTCATTTACTTTAAAGTATTCTGCGTACAAATCTTTATCAATATCCTCACTGAAAGAAGTTTCACTGGCAAAATATTTAGCTATTTTGAAAATTAGATGCCGTACTGAAGTTTCCAGGAAAATGAAAAACTCACAGGAAACGTTTACAAATTTTTCATTTATTTTTATAATATTAAACGTTTTTAATTATAATTTTAGTATTAACAAATAAAAAATACCTCTAAAAACATGATCCTTTGAATAAATGAAAGAACACAATTTTTTTTAAATCATTTAAAGATGTAATATTTAAATCGTTGTTTTATATTGTAAAATAAGCCGTCTTAATATCATTTAAATAAAAACATTCTACAAGTGTTTTATTATTTGAGAAAAAATTCACAGAATACTTTTGGGATTATTTTAAAACCGTGCTTATATTTGTTGCGCACTAAGCGCGAATAATTTAATATAAATGAGAGCCATAATATTCATATTAATTATTCTAAATAATTTATTCCGTTAAAAATATGAATTCCAATTTTCGACCTTTATAGGTGGGAATTTTTACGTTCACCATATTTGTTATTACGTAGTGATTTTATAACCGATGTAATAACAGTAATTGTTTTCTAAAAGAATATAAATTTAAAGGGATTTTCTATCGAAATTTCAACAGCTGTTTAGGTAAAAATTATGTTAATTTTTAGCTGTTGGTCTTACATCAGCTCGCAGGGCAATCATTCTGTGGACATGGAAAAATATATTATTTATTTACAAACGTAATTTTTCGTCTTTGTGGTACTACATTTAGAATCCACAATCGTAACCATATTTTCCATTTTCTTTTACTTTTTCTTACTGTTTCTTTATAAATATTTCTTGACGTCGATAATAATTAATATTAATTAAATGAATCAACTAGAATGATGTACAGAAAAATATCTATCTTTTAAAAAAATATATTGTTGCTACTGGGATTCAAATCTGGACCTCTTCCGTTCTGGGTCCCAGCGTTCACTATTTCGCTATAGCATTCGAATTTTGAACTTATATTGTTTAATCGTTCCAATTGATGTATTTTATTTTTAAAAGCAATCAATTTTATATTGGGGTGAATCTCAAATACCTTTAGATACTTTTTTTTCTGTACATTTTTCTAGATGATTAATTTAATTTAATTGTTGTTTTTCTCTTTTCAGTTATATTTGTACGTAAAAAATGTAATACGTATTATTTACGTATTTATTTCTTTTTCTAAATACTTTTACTACTTCTACATACTTGTATATGTTAACTGTCAAATTTTAGTGTTATTTTTATTTATTTTTTAATATGACGTATTTTCTATTAACAACAAATCAAAAATAGTCATAAGGTTTGCTTTTGCTTCTTATATAAAAAAGCGGTTATTTATTTATTTAGACATGTATAATATATAAGTAATGTACAGCTAAAAAAAATAATGTAATGGATTATTTACTCTATATTATCTATTTGTTTATAGTTCCAATATCTTTATGTAGTTTTCTATTCAAGGTCTTTTCCATGCTTGTTAAATAATAATTCTGTAGGGATTTATTGTTTTTATAACATTTTTGTTAAAGGTATACCGTATCGTATAAATAATACAGTGTGTCCCAAAAATCTTTATCATTTTGGTTTACTCGCTGCAATAACGTATCGAGCGGGAGAGGGGCGGGGACTTGCCGATCGCTAGCCGCGTCCTTGAAAATTCAGTCGCTATGGAGCGTGTCCTTACCACTTGTTCATGAAATTTTCCCTGAAAAATTGATATCCCGATGAGGTGACATAAACTAGCTTCCACGTAGCCCCGACATGACACCAATGAACTTTTTCCTATGGGGCTATCTTAAATCAATGGTATACCGTAACAATCCTCCCTCTCTGGACCAATTAAAAGAAAATATCCGAGAAGAAATGGCAGCGATCGCGGGGAATACGCGCCGAGTAGTTCTCAGAAATGTTGCCTCCCGTTTAGAAGAGTGCCAGCAAAATATCGGATCGCATTTAGAAAACATAATTCTTAAGAAATAAATTTCAAGAAACTTTACTTAAATGCAAAATAAACATGTTTTCATTAAACCCATCCATTATTTTATTACAGAATTTTTATTATAAAAAAAGACTTTTGGGACACTTGTACAATAAATAAATAAATATATATTTTGCATTAATTTTCTTTTATATTATCCATCTATATCAGTAATTGCATTATTTTGATGCGACAATGTCTTATCGAGCCTTCGATTTCTGGATTCAATTTGAAGTATGTAGCTGCGCTACTCTATCCTTTACGCTGATCTCCCAACAAAATTGAGATCTTCATTGTCTTCTCCACACCCGCATGAATTAGTGCTCCATGTGTCTTCTGGACGAGACCGGTCCATCTGGAGTCTCCGCAGCTTCATGTAGATGAAGATTCTAGGATCCTTCTAAATGTTACATTGTTCATAGTCGTATCTTATTCTCTAAACTTCTCCATCCCGTACGGGTTCATTAATTCTCATCACCGCGTTCCTCCCATCATCAAAACTGTCCAACATTTCTCCCGGTTTGTCCACACTTCACGTCTCCAATTCAATACAGTAATAATAGTGTATAATGTAGCCATGAACTAACTATACATTTTTATAACTTATTTTTTATAACAATCAAATGATTCATGAAAATAATAATTTAGAAAGCTTCCTGTTACACGGGATTGTAGGATATTGTTTATATTAATTTATCCCTACTTAAGGTGAGCATGATCATTTAAGATAACGTTTTTTTTTATTTGAAAGTGGACGGGCCGTTGTAGATATGAAATACATTTAGGTGGTTTGGTACTGGTGACTAGATGACTAGGCGACTAGATGATCCAAGAAGTTGGGTAATGACATTATCTTTAACCAGTAATTATGCAAGAAAGAAGGCAACGTTAAGATTAACATTCGTGGTGTCCACAAATATATTTCTTATAATGATATTCGTTGATATATATATGCTACCTCTTTGCGCATTACAGCGGGGTCTCTCCTCAACCCGCGAGTGGACCAGGACCATACGGTGATCCCACTCTTAATCTACATCATCTCTCGTCGTCAGATTGTCGTCTCTGATTTGTCATCAATCATCATAAGTCGGCAAAGTAGGCAACCTAGACCTCGACGCGCAAATTCAAATATAGAGGTAGCATGCGAGCGACGGCCGATGGGTGGGCATTATGGACACGGCTAAGACTGGATGGTGTCCGGTTTATCTCCTGAAGCAAGAGATGAATCCTGGCGCGGGCGCGTGACGGCCTGGGACCTCAGCTACATCGGTACCCCACGCCCGCGTTGGCTGATGGTAATAGATAAACTCTGTAAATAGGTAAAATAAATAAAAGTGACCTTCATCAGAGGAAAGTTGATCCGAAGAAAGAAGATCTAAAGAACATTTTCCGTGCATTCAATATCGAGATTAATTGTGTTTTGTGAATAAATGTGTAATGTGAAAAGCAGAGTTGCCTTTGAATCGATGATCATCCCATTCGAGGTAGCAGGCGACACCAGAGCACATACACACTCACACTTGAGGACCCAGACTGAGCTAAATCGGTGGTGGCCTCTATGGCTTCCTGTCCTCTAGGGCACAATATATATACACACAAGTCTCCACTGTATATAACTATATTGAAATAACACTATTTACTTTTAGATTTTGATTCCCAAAGAGCGAAAATTATTGTGTTAAAATACATTTTTATCCTGTCAAGGAGGAAAGTTTCGTATTGGTGACATCATATTTTCATTCTTCGTTCACGAATTTTCATAAAGCAGGGTCGTACCAAGGTCACAATTACAGTAAATAACTTAATCCGCACGGGGCGCACACAGAAATGGTGTGCCAAAGCGATAAATCATACAGAACGCATTGGGACCAAACGCCATTTGCAAGGCATGTTGCCTTTATTTTCCTTCCAACAATAAATATTTTGAATTTTTATTTCATTAGCGAATACATCTCATAAATTTTGTATTCAATTGAATATTAATTTAAGACTTGACATTTTTTTCGTTCTTGTTTTTGATCGTAATTTAGTAGCTGTTGAAATGTGTATTTTTAAGTTGTTCTGAATTTTTGTTTTTCTATTTACACACGACGTTACAAGTTTGATTTTAATAAAATGTACACACGATGTTACACAGACGGTTCTAATACGATGTAACAAATTTTAAGGCAGTTTTTGGCCATTCATTTTTGAATAGTCTCACGGAGTCAAGTTGTGATAATAATGAATATTGAGATTATTGACATCATCAGACCAAATCTTATGAATTATGAATTTATATACAAATTGAAGCCAAATTTCCAAATTATAGACATAGAGACCTGGACTTCTTTCGTAATGATGCACTTCGTCATTTTTATGTAGTTGGATTACAATCCGCTGATTATAATAACGAAATTAAAACAATCGAACACATTGCTATTAATAATGGATATATATACACGTAATAAGTAGATAAAGTGTTAAAATCGAAAATTATAAAAAACTTATGGAAACGTATTTATATTTAGGTATTAAATAACAATAACACCTCCGATAATACTCTGGCAAAAAATTCTATACACAGATTTGGTCCGATTTCTATTAAAAATAACAAATACCCGAATTTACACAAATAATAATATAAGAAAAATTCTTCTAAATTCTAAAACAAAAATAAGTATTTTAGAAAAAAGCGGGGTATATCAAATAACTCGCGGAGATTGTAACAAACAATACACTGGCCAAACAGCTAGAAACTTGAATACGCGAATTAAAGAACATCGATTTTTCTGAATTTATAACCATATCATTAAAACTAACGGACAGCCACGATCTAAAATTACTCCACTCGGTACCATATAGTGGAATAATAATTAATAATCTTGAAATAATTCGGAAAAAACATTAGTAAACAATACCACTTTTTCAAATACTTCACAGTTACTATCGTTGTTTCCAAGAAATGGTAAAAGCCACTCCCACCCTTACGTTCTCCGCCTCTTCATAGCCAACTGTATTTAAATACTAAATTAATGTATTAATTATAAATATAAACATATAAAATCAATTTTGTCGAAAAATATTGTTTTTGCGTCACCGGGATTCGAATGTGTCCAAAATTTAATAAAAATGAATTGATAATTCTGGCGTCTGCAGTCGGTTTACTCAAAGGTATTTGAGATTCCGTAAAAATAATGTAAACGGCTTTCAAATAATGGAACGACAGGTGTATTAATTTGAAAAAATGTAACATATAGGTTCGAAAATTTGTCATGAAAAATACTGGCGTTATAACACAATTGGTAGTGTACTTCCCCGTATTGGAAATAGAGATCCATGTTCGAATCCCTGTGACGCAAAAACAATATTTTTCGACGAAATTGATTTTATGTGTGTATATTTATAATTAATACATTAATTTAGTATTTAAAATATCACAGACCGTCTATTCTGAATAATTACAACTTCACAATAAGAAGGTGTTTTCCTTAACAACTGTATTTAATTTAGTTTTATTAAATAACACCTGTAGATAGGAAGCACTGCTCTTCCCGAAACTAGTATTGTTATTTTATTTACTTAAAAATTGTGTGTGTAGTTAAAATAAAAATTATATTTTTAAATTAAAATGTTACACCACGAAGTAACTGGTAAATCAATCAACGATATTAAATAATCTTGTGATCAAATAAAATTCTAGCCATTATTGCACGGATTCCCTACGACTAGAGTTTTTAATTCCGACTGTTCTTCCGCATACAACGTTGTCTGCGCGAATTTAATTTGTTTGTTCAAACCGCATAACAATCTTACTGAATATTTCCTAACTAAAGTTGTATTTTGCTATGGGTTTTTGTTTATTTCTGCCTTTTATGCATTTTTAATTTTTTCTTAATTTTTTTTTTCATGATGTATTTAACGTCATTTCGTAGTTCGTATAGCGATAGCGTCAATTATCTGTCACGCTTGTAGATGAATATTCTTGAATTCTATAGTATTATTTATTTATTCGTAATTTAGTGCATACATAAGTATCTATGTATATATTTTAATATAAACAATATATATATATATATATATTTTTTTAATATATTTTATTTATTAACCACTTAATTGAGTTTAAATACATCTACCGGTTTCGAAAAATACCATTTTCTTCTTCAGAATGTCATAACTAACCAAAAACATACATTATTGTTTCTTTACCAGAATCTGTTTTTAATATTGCTAATTTTAAAATTCCTTTTTACTATTAACTTTTATAGTACATTTTTACTTTGTTTAATTTTGAAAATTTTAAATTTCATCACAAATTTCTTTTATCATTTGGGATTTCATGTCATCTATGCTCTGACAGTAGTAAAGTTGACGTTCAAACAACCCGCTGACGATTTTAACCACGAGCGTTAGTAAAAAGTTACCATAGTAAAAATTTACTACTGATCACACAACCGGGAGTTAGTTTCATTTTGAATCTGTATAGTTTCTTTTTCTTTCTTATATCATCTAGCATTTCATTGAAAATCTTCGTCGCGCTGTACATCATTGATTTCTTATATTTGGCTTTCTTCCTGAATGACAGTCTTATTCTATCTCTTCCTCTTGATGTTTGTGCTCGTGGTGATTTATTTTAATTTTATTTTTTATTACTAACTATATAATACTATGTAAAAATCTGTTTGGACTGTGCCCGTCTCACTAGAAAAATTCTGTGTCGAGACGATATACTTCAATTTTTCTTAAATTCAGCCTATGTTTGTTTAGAAAAGATCCAAACATTGAAATATGTTTTTCATTTAATCGTTATTATATTAAGGTCTCTTAGCATTGTACTAACCCGAATATATATTATTAATATAATTCTCAAAGATTTATTTGACAGTACTGATAATTATTAAATTTCTTCTTTATTAACTAAAAATAAAATTTTGCTGCAATACATATACAATACACGAGGAACAATAATAGAATTGTAAGCTATTTTACAAGACTCAGACGTTATTTAGTAATCTTTTTAGTCACTTGTCTTGTATTTTGCGAGATATTCTATTTATAATGAGTAGCTTTGGTGTAGTGGTCAAGACGTTGGGCTAGTGATCTAGTGGTCGGGAGTTCGCGCCTCGTTCCAGGACACCAGCGAGTTAGTCCTATTTTCATAGCACAAGCATTTAGCTTAGTTTGAAAATAGTAAGAATATTGATGTGACATGTATTCCGTGTATGCATCTTTATTTTTTTTTTTTAAAAAAATAAATAAATATATATATATTATGATATATTTAAATTCAATCACTTTCACTATCTGTAATAATTTGCTGGTGTAGTTGGTATTTTTTTATTTCCAATATTCATTAATTTAGTTTTGTTTACATTTTTTACTTAGCTATATTGGTACATTGTTTAAGTCATATAGTTTAATTAAATCATTAGGTATATTACCAATAATATTGAAATACATTTCTTTCTTTTTAAATTACTTTCTGATACGGTAATTTTTAAAACCAGTTATATAGATATAAGTTTTTCGCCACTGTCTTAACGTATATATACTCTATAATTAAATAATATGATATTTAGTTTTAAACCACTTTATTACGTACATACACTAAAATCTAGTTTCAGTTGGACCCAACCTTCTTCAGGACAACATAGTAAAAAATAACTTAAGTACATATATTTAAATAGAAGGTTAAAAAAGCAGAGAAATTGCATATCAGAATGGGATGAGTACAAGGTAAGGGGTGGGAGAAAAGGGTAGATATTATATAAGAAAAACTTTAAAATCGGACTATTTGATCAATTTATTTGGTTATTTAGTATATGGCTATTATTATTGATTGATTTATTAATCCATAATGCTTCTAATTAGATGACTTTAGTGTATGTATATAATAAAGCGGTGTAAAACTAAACATTATATTATTTAATTATAATATCAAGCCACAACGTGTTCGCTTCATTTGAAAATTTTATACAGACTCGTCTAAAAAAATTTCTTATAGAGAAAGCGAAAAATGTTTGTCTCTGGCTTCCCCTACGACAGACAGATTTGATAATAAAATGTCATTATGTAACATAATATCACTAAGTCACACCTGTTGACTTTGATACGTTGGCAATAACCTGTGTGCAAATATAGAAAATACACGTTTCGACGTGTAAGAAATGCTACTCGAATCATCTCGAGGAAATGAAATATTTACAAGTTCGGTAGAAATATCAGCTGCCTGCTTGACACACGCACAAAATATATCGAGAGACATCAACAGATTGCTCGCAAAACACTCGGCTGCTACACAAACACGCGGAATAAGGAGACAAGTGACGCTCCCTTATATTGCAGCCCCGCGGCGAATGCCCGGAGGACACGACGAAAAAGAATTTCTAACAATGCGGTACTGTCAGCGAAAAAAGTAATAATATATATATATATTTTTTTGGAAAATTCTTGTTGTCTCATGGCATTCCAAGATCGAGCCTTGTACTCGTATGGGGTGCTCCAGATTATGGAACCGTTTTTGACGTATAATATGTTAGCTCGCGTTCCTGCTGAAAATTATCGTACTATCAGTAGGTAATATCAGAAAAATACGTGACCACACAAATAAGTCACAGTTGTTGCCATGGTGACTGCATATTTTATTTAGTACCCACAAACGTCAGACCTACTTTTTTAGAAATACACGTTCCGATTTGTGATTATTTAAAAAAAATCTTTCGTGCACACAGCTGAGATTTGAAGAACGATAATTTTTAAATATTATTATGAAAGTGTAAACAAATAATGAGCATCACTTCCTGTAGCGTGCAGCTTACAGTCAATTTTATATACATTAAATAATAAACCATACAAATTTTCATAACTAAAAAAATACCTTCTAATTAAACTGTTCTTTGCCGTCAATAGCTAATTTCTTCTGTAGAAAACGTTGAATAATCGAAGGGGGTTGTTTGAAACAACCTTTCTGCCCAGAATCACATCACACTCACCCCACTCACAACTTGTAACACGCAACCATTGCTAATTCATTGTTTTTCCGAGTCTATAATTATTATTTAAATCGATTTAAAAAACGCGGTAACTTTTTAAATAACAGTTGATATAAAAAATACGTTAATATGTCTAATTCCTTCCCAGTATAGAATATTTTTTTCTGGTTCGAAAAAAATATAATACCTATTATCAATTCTAATTATAAAAAAAACATTATTTATTTATACGACAATTTAACAGCCCAGTCTGATGGGGAAGTAGCTTAGATGAAACTTTAATATATAAGTAATAAAATACTCGGTGCCTACAAAATCTTATAGATTTCATAAACGTTTTGAAGGTGCCTGAATTCAAACTCGGTACACCATATGAGTATAACACAAGGTAAAAGTGATATATAAAATGATACCAAATTTTCTAACGCTATTTACGTGACAAATTTTACTGGGGGACTCGATGGATTATTATTTTTTAAATAATTTAAATATCCTAAGGTATTTTTGCATAGAGCGATGTAAATGAATTGATCTGCGATTTTTGGGCAAATTCAAAATTAAAAAAGGGCTCCTGTATTATATATAATATATAAAAATATTATATACCACGGGGTACTAATAGTTGAATAAAATTGAACTCTTGTTTCCTACAGTTTTCACACTTTTATCATCATCATCTTTGTCCCCTTAACCTAGGAGGGTTGTGGGACCAAAAACTGCAAAGCACTTCCATCTTCGATTGCCTCGCGCTGCTTCGGTACTAGTTTCCCAGTTACACAGTTAACTAGGCACACGCAATTGCAATTCCCTAACCCGACATATTATCTGTGCACCACTCTATACATCCATAAAGTCTTCGGATGTTTTTATAATGTACGTAAGATTTTATTATTTTAAAGTTTACAATTCAATGTCATGCTGTGGTAAATTTTAATATTCATCGATGTAAATCATAATAATCATCGATATAAATATTAAATGGATAAATCAAATTTGTCAAGTTCTTAAAAAACTAGAAAATGATTGTACATTTATTATCGATAAAAAAATTGTACTTAGTATACCATGCATTTATTCAATTCATATGACAATATGGCATCGTTAGTTAGGGATCAGCTTATCATATTAAAAAAATCAAAAGACCATTCGACAAAATTACTTTTTGAAGAATTCAAAATACTAATATTTTATGATCTATTTAAAATAAATTCTGTTCTTCAAATATTAAAAGAAAGAGATAAATATAATTTTATTACTGAAAATAGTGCTAGGTTTAAATTTGTATTTTCATGCTCAAAAATAGGAAAGAAAATTTACAGCTTCCTCGAAAACATCAGGAAGATTAATGATAATGAAATAATAAATGTTATTATTATTATTGTACCCCGAAACTTATAATATTTTAAAAATACTAATTAAATGTATTAATTAGAAAGATATCCATATAAAATATTTTTTTTCGAAAAATACTCTTTTTGCTACCGGGATTTTATTTTATTGTATTGGGATTGATTTTATATGTATATCTTTCTAATTAATACACTTAATTAGTATTTAAAATCTCACAGACCTGTGTTCTGAATAATTACAACTTCGCGATAAGAATGTGTTCTCTTTAATAATATAATATTTTTATATAGTTATTGCTTTTAATTTATTATATTTTAGTTATTGTAATCAATAATTATTAATATACATTCCACTTCTCTGCACAACTATATACTTTTTAATGAAGTGTAGCATGAAAAACAAAAAAAAAAAAAAGAATCATACTATATGTATTTTAGGGCGCTAATGGATTTTTGGACCTCTATCTAACATGGGTCTCAATACAGCGCTTTGGTGAAGTCACGCCGCTGTATCTAATTTCATAAAAATTGTTAATAAACCTATAGAAAAATCTTTAGATTTTTCACTATTTTTCTTTCTCTATAAGAAATACAATTTTTTTAATGAAAGTATATTTTATACTACTAATTTAACGTACAAAAACAGTTCACTGATGTGATTTGTTAAAAAAAAAAAATAAGGTAAACAAAGTTTGTTTCATAAATTAGTTTAACTTCTAAAAGCACAAATTGTGATCTCAGAAAAGTAAATTAGTTAAAACTTATTAAATTTCACAGGAATATTTTGCGCCTTACGTTTTATTATATTACTAGCAGTATATGAGATTCAAATTTAGTTACAGCATTATAATTTGTTTCATTAGAAATATTATTATTTTTCTTTGTAGGTACTGTAGCTACTTACATTTTAAATTTCTCCGCCGTAATTCGTATACATGTTTGGTAGCTAGGCCGTTATTTTAACTGTGATTTTGAAATTTGTGTTCGATTGTAATGATGTTTATTTAGTTACTGATGGTAGGCCAGATATTATACCACCAATGGTTATATCTCGGTTTTAAATCATTATTATAATCGTCACTGATCACAAAATCACAGTTACAATAATGTTTAAGGGCGCACTATCAAAAATAAATAACATTTTCGCGTGGATGGAAATGGGTGGGGTTTTATTATTCATTTTTGTCAGGAGTTATACACTAACTTTGACTTAAAAACTATTATTTAGATAAGACCTTTTCACTTATTGTAAAACTAATAAACTGAATGTTATTTGCCATAGTTAAGAAAATACAAGCATTATAAGAAAGACCTCGACCATTAAATTGATTTTCTGCGTGCCACAAAATTGTCTTAATATATAAAATTCTTGCATATATGACATATATTTTCTTATAATCATGAAGCCAAGATTACGTAGACAAATCTGCATTGACCCAAATTAGCAAAATGTTAAAAATTAGTAGAGTTATAAACCATTAAATTTGCGGTAGTTTAAGTAGCTTCAAGATTATAAGAAAATATATTTCACATATGCAAGAATTTTTTTTATATTAAGGTAATTTTGTGGTACGCGGAAAATAAATTTAATGGTCGCGGTCTATCTTATAATGCTTGCATTTTGTTAACAGCCTTAATGATTGCGGTATTTTATATGAGGACAAATGATAGAGTTATATATTATTTTAAGAGACTCGCTATAAGATAATTATTTAAATTAAAAATAAATAAATTAATGGTTGATTTTTTTTGGGGCTACGATTAATTAAATAAATAAAAATTATGAATTTTAATTAAAAAAAAAGCATTTCCAATATGCCGTAAGATTGTTTCAATATTTATTTTAGTTTGAGGTTGAAAGTACTTAGAGTAGACAGGCTAATAATGATAGAAAATAAGTGACAGTTTTTGATCGAGTATAACTTTCGTGATCTGACGGTACGCGGGACCTACTTAGAAAACGGAGATTTCCGGTCCTTAGGCACTTTGTTGACATGTTTGCGAGATCAACAGAGCCAAATGTCACTTATATCTTTTTTCCGAAAGGCGTATAAATTTTCACGCTCAAATCCACACTGGAACTAGACTTGTAAATCATATAGCTACTTGTACACGTCACTGAAAGTGGCAACTCCTTGGGGCTGCGTAACGTATTCTGCTTCCCTATCAAAAAAAGTGATATTTGATGAAAATTTACATAATTTTTTCCGTTCTTGATTCAAATTCCTAAGTTTCTAAAGCATTTGTTTCGGAGATTCTCGAATATAAAATATAAAGTCTACATAGGGAGTTGCTTGGCAACCGTTTTACCGTCATCGGCTTCATTGGCTTGGGGTTCGTTTAAATTGATTTATTTCGTTTTTTCTGTTTTTATAATTATAAAAACATAGTTTTTTTTCTTGCTTTAATTATTTGTACCATTTGTGGTAATTATTTTTTAAATTTATTGTCTTTTTAATCTGTTTTAAACGATTTTCGTAGTTTTTCTTTTTTTTCACTAGAAATTTCTTTTTGTTGTTTACCTTGGCAACCACCAACAACGGAATGGGGGCAACTGAAAAGTTGTCCCCGGCCCCATCTGACATATCCGATCCAAGAAAACGGAGAGATGCGTGTCCGGGTGATACGACATCATCAAAAAAACCCAGAGAGTCTGTAATGAATTCTTACTAATCAACTGACTGTGGTCCATATACAGTTCATGTACAGAAGATTAGCGGAGATGACAAATCCTCACCCATCCATCCCATACATTTCGGAAATTTTTTGTTTCGAAACAAAATTAAAAATATTTCTCCCGGGGGAGTCAAATCTCTTGGAAAATTTAAAGTGTCTGTCCAATTTAAAGACTATAAATCAGCAAATGAATTTTGCTACTCCTCTCTGACCATTAATCAGTACTCAGCAGTAATTCCGGCTTACCAGGTTACTCGCATGGGTCTGGTTAAGGGTATCCCAGTCGATATGTCAGATAATGACATCATCGAACAAATCAATGTTCCGGATCATTTCGGAAAACCATCTAAAGTCCGACGATTAAATTACAAAGATACAAAATCTGGTACTGTTCAGTAGCTTCCATCTCAATCAGTCGTGATAACATTTGAAGGGCAAAATCTTCCAAAGTATGTATATTTACATTATAATTCTCTTCCCGTAGAACAGTATGTTTTTCCAACAATACAATGTTTCCGATGCTGTAGATTTGGTCATACGAAAACTGCATGCAGATCCAATCCCCGCTGTTTTAAGTGCGGCGATGCACACCTGGGCGAAGAATGTCCCAAAATAAACATAATGCCTTCTTGCCTCAATTGTTCTGGTCAGCACAACGCCACTAACATCATCTGTCCTGAATTTACCAGACAAAAAAATATTAAGCATATTATGGCGTCTGAAAACCTTTCCTATTTTGAGGCATCAAAATCCTTTTCTCCTGCAAAATCTTCCTTTGCGGAAAAAACTTCTACGTCATCTCCGACTAAATTTTCTGCATCTCCTCTCTTCTCGCAAGTACTTGCGGAAAAAAATAACCATGTCTCTATGAAACCATCTTCACAAAAGAAAACTAGTTTCACTTTCCGTACCCCAAAAACATATCAGCCTTCTTATCTATCAAATGACCAATCCACATTAAATTCTATATATATTTCTCCCAATGGTAATTCCCAATCTAATGATAACTCCAATGGAGTTGCTTTCCTGTCAAATAATGATTCTCTTTCTTTTAATAATAATAATTCTTCTGATATTATTAAAACTTTATTAACTCTTTTAATTAATATTATATCTCAAAATAAAATACCGTCCAACGCTGCCGAAATAATTTCAAATATATCAAACTCTCTCCCAAATAATGGCAGTTCTTCTTCAGTGGAACACGAGAAGCGCTGTTTCTAATCGAATTAATCTTCTTTATTTATTACAAAACTACTCAATTTCTATTGCTTCCATCTCAGAGACATGGTTTAAGCCGTCTCTCCGTTTTCATGTGAAAGGATATTCATGTGTTAGGTGTGATCGGTCAGATGGAGGAGGAGGTTCTGCCATCCTAATCAAAAATGGTATCCCATTTCAATCAATTCCCGTTTCTCCTCCGGATCATAATGTACAAATATGTGCGATACGTTATGACAATATTACAATAGTTTCCACATACTGTAATCCATCTTCTGTTTTTAATCTTAATTGGTGGAATAACTTTATATCTTCTTTACCTTCACCGATCATTATAATGGGTGACTTCAATGCACATTCTACCGTTTGGGGTTGTTCTTCTGATGATAAATCTGGTAAAAGAATAATAGATTTATTAGATTCTGCAAATTTATGTTTACTTAATGATGGTTCTCCCACAAGAGTACCACTCCCCTCCCAAAATCCTAGTGCAGTTGACCTCTCCATCTGTTCTAGTAATGTAGCATCGTTGCTATCATGGGACATTGTTCCCGATTGTTGTGGTAGCGATCACTTTCCAATAATTTTATCTTTTCAAACCCCTCAAGTCAGTAGAGCTACTCCGAGACCTAAATATCGACTGCAATCTAAAAAAGCTGACTTACTTAGCTACGCGATAGAACTTGACAGTGCTATGTCTTCTTCCTTTCATCCGTCAGATAATTGCATTCAGTCTTACAATAAAATGGTAGACATTCTTAAAAACATATCTCAAAAACATATCCCTTTTACTATTTCCAATTTACATAAACCTCATCCTGCACCTTGGTGGGATCTCGATTGTACTCTCGCTGTAGGAAAAAGGAAAAAAGCCACTAAAATTTACTGTAAAAATATGACTTTACAAAATTATCTTGAATTCAAAAAAATCTCTGCTCAAACCAGACAGCTTCTAAGAAATAAAAAAAGGGCAGGATGGACTTCATTTTGTGAGGCCTTATCTCCAGATACTACTTTAACCACTGTTTGGAAAATGATTCGAAGATATAGATCTTCATACAATCCTCCTATCCAACTTGCTCCCACTTCTTCTTGGTTGAATAATTTCATGGACAAATTAGCTCCCTCTTTTTGTCCATCAGATCAAGAACTCCCTCAGCCATCTAATCTCACTAATTCTCATCCTCTTGAAGGCCCCTTTGTTATTTCTGAATTAAAATTTGTTCTTCAAAATTTAAATGATTCTTCTCCTGGACCAGATGACATTCCGTATTCTTTAATAAAACTAGCTAATTTAAAATTCCATACAATAATCCTTAATATTTTCAATGAAATCTTTTCCACGGGTTTGATCCCTGACAGTTGGAAATCTCAATATATTATTCCAATTCTCAAACCAAATAAAGATCCATCAAATGGATCCTCATATCGTCCTATTGCTTTATCATCGTGTCTTTGTAAAATAATGGAGCATCTAATTAAAAATAGGTTAGACTGGTTTGTAGAACATAATCATCTACTTTCAAAATCACAATTCGGTTTTCGGAAAGGCAAAAGCACTCTGGATAATTTGTCTATTTTTACTACGGATATTAATTTGTCATTTTCTTGAAAAGAATATTTAATGGCTGTTTTTTTAGATATCATCGGCGCATACGACAATATTCATATTCCAATACTTGTGGATAAACTCCGCAAGATGAACATTCCTGAAAAGATTATTATTTTTATAAAAAATCTTCTTTGTTGTAGAACCATCCATGTATTCGTGCAGGGATGTGTAGTTGGTACTAGAGTTGTATGGAAAGGTCTCGGACAAGGATCAGTTTTAAGTCCAATACTTTTTAATTTATATATATCAGATTTAGAAGCTGTTATTACTAAACACTCTAGAATTATTTCGTTTGCCGATGATATAACTATTTATATTTCAGAAAAAACAATTTCTTTGGCTTTAATTCAAATTGAGAAAGCCCTGAATGATTTAAGCTTATGGCTTGCAAATAACGGTTTGCGCTTGTGCCCAGAAAAGAGCAAAATTGTTGGTTTTTCCAAAAAAAAGATAACACCAAATTTCATTGTACATTTCGAAAACCAACCCCTTGAAATAAGCTCGTCGGTAAAATTTCTTGGATTAAATTTCCAATCGTCTTTATCTTGGTTTAACCATATTTCTGAAATTTTAACGAAATGTAATAAAAACTTCAATGTTATCAAAGCAACAGCGGGAATTTGGTGGGGTTCTCATCCTACAGTTCTAAGATTAATGTACAATGCACTTGTCAGATCTCATCTTGATTACGCCTCTTTTCTTTTGGATCCATTGCCAAAGTACTTAGCAAAAAAGCTTAATCAAATCCAATATAAATGTCTTAGGCTGATATCTGGATGCATGAAATCGACACCAATTAACGTTCTTCAGGTAGAAAATGTCGAACCACCTTTAGAAATAAGACGCCAACTTCAGTCTGACAAATTTTTTGTCAACCGTCTTAGTATGCTTTCTCATCCATTAACACCAAAGTTACAACTTTTGCATAGTTACTGTCACAACAAACCCTTTTGGCGAAACAAAAAACATCCCTTACTTGTGATGAGTTACCATTCGTTATCTTACTACGCCCTAAAAATTTATCGAAGTCATTCAATTCCACTGTACCTGATCCCATATGAAAGCATTATTTTAGAAAATAATATCTGCCTTGATTTGGGTTTAACAAAACAATTTTGTTCATCACAAAATGCTTCAATTGTTCGCAAAGAATTTAATCGGATAACTAAGGAAAGATGGCCTGGATTTTCTTATATTTATACAGATGGTTCTAAAACTCAGTCTCCTGTTTCAGCTGGAGCAGCATTCCTTTGTGTTAACCCATATTCAACCGAAGTCTTTAAACTCCCAGATGATACGTCTAGTTTTGCTGCTGAATCGATAGCAATTCTTGAAGCCCTTCAGTTTGTTGACTTACATGGGCTTGATAAAGTAACCATTTTTACAGATTCACTCAGTTGTCTTAAATTATTAATATCTTCTCCCTTTAAATCAAACCTGTCACATATTTTCGTCAAAATAAAATTTCTGCTTTATAGCTTGTTTTTCAAAAATTCGAATATTATTTTAGCGTGGATTCCCAGTCATGTTGGTATAATTGGTAATGAAACCACTGATTCTCTGGCAAAGGAAGCATGTAAAGTAGGGAATCTTAAACATGATCGTCTAATTGCGTCAGATATGCGAGTGTGGTATAGGTGTTGGAGATCTCAACCACATATTTTTTGAATGCCCACTAATGGTCGATAGGGAAAATTTAATAACAAATCTAATCAAACAATTTGCAACTTTGCCATTAAACATACAATCTGTCCTTTATTCACCAACAAATCATGTCATATTATCTTTATGTAAATATTTAAAACTTAATTTTATGAATCTTTAATAAATTTAAGTGTATTTTTAACTATATTTAAAATAATGTAAATATCAATAAATTTGATGTAATGTTTTAGTTGTTTCACAATGAGAGAAATGTGAACGTATAATTTATATACCCTCACAATTTTCTTGATTATCTTAATATAAGGGAATCTCAATTGCAATGATGATTATTTTGTTTAAGTTTTTATTTATTACTTCCTTTGGTGATTTTTATAATTTGTTAATATATTACAAATATACTTTATGTTTATTAATATTGTGAATGTATACTTTCATACATTCACAATATTGTCTCGATGTTAAAAATATTATTATATTACAATTAAGAGAACTGTTTTTGTACTTTTATCTTTGAA
This sequence comes from Eubasilissa regina, assembly GCA_022840565.1. Taxonomy (NCBI): domain Eukaryota; kingdom Metazoa; phylum Arthropoda; class Insecta; order Trichoptera; family Phryganeidae; genus Eubasilissa; species Eubasilissa regina. The sequence goes on along the minus strand of JAINEB010000029.1, from coordinate 5,983,959 downwards.
AATAGTAATGTAAAGTTTTGTTAAAATAATTTTAGTTGTTTCTTTCGGTTTTGGTCTATCATGTTTGGTTATGTTATATTGTTCAAATTAAGAGAAATGTGAAAGTATAATATATATTTACGCAATTTTCTTAATAAATTCAATTAATACTTTATATGAATTGAAATATTACATTGTTTTTTTATTTTAGTTATATAATTTTTTTTTAATCAATCCTTCACTTATACTTCAGTTATAATTGGTATATTTTTATTTTACAATATAAATGTTCTTCTTCTTACTATACTATGTAATGTATGTTAATGAATGTGTTAATTATTTTTCAAAAATCAAATACTGTTACTAATATATATTAATAATATTACCATGGTTATTTATTTATGTTAATTATTTATATATTTAAAAAATTGTATTATTTCATTTCTATATACTTCTAATGGCTAATTACGCCTAATTGGCGAAGGCCATAATAAAGAGAAAAAAAAAAAAAAAAGTCTACATATCGTGACCTTCCATATATAAGGTAAGTCTGACATCTATTATTATATTTTTAAAAGCAATTAACTTTAAATTGCGATGACTTCCAAATACCTTTGATACTATAATACACGCTGTATAACTTCACAACAAAAGTGTGCTCTTCTTAAAAAAAATTCACAATATTTTTCGTATTTAAACTCTGTTACAAATATATTAAATTTCATAGTATTTTACGAAAAGGGTCGGCAAACTACGGCCCGCGGGCCAAATCCGGCGAGCGCCTGTTTTCAACCCGGTCCACTATTGATATTGTTTTTAAGATAAATACAGTAAATTAAAATCACATGCACGGAGATTTATACCTGTATTCAGGAGTACTTACCAATGTGAAAGGACATTTTCGAAAATGAAGTATGTAAAATCGCAATACAGACTTTAATGACAGGAAGTATTAACCTTGAATTACAATACGATGAAATATTAACTCAAAAAAAAACAATTACATTCATCGCATACGTAAAAAATTTAACCAGTTCTATAATAGGTTGTTTAATAAGTTTTTGTAAGTGTCAGCATATTATGTAAAAATATCACTACTTAATAAATAAAAAAAGTTGAACATGTTTTTATTTTGGATGCTCTATAAGTAGAATTACGTATGTAAATATTTTCGAGTTTGTTACCTGGCCTGCCGAGCCTAAAAATGTACGATGTGACTCTTTTTAAAACAAGTTTGCCGACCCCTGGTTTAGGAGTTAACAAAAAAAAAGTTATTTTTTAGTAGCAATATTTTAGAATAACTTGATTTGAATAAAATAAAAATATACTAATTTTATTGTTTAATATAACGTGCCTGAAATCGGGAATCGTTTAATAACCTATATTATTTTTAATAATAAAGCGTTATTTTTGTAAAAATTTCACCACAATGGGCGATGAACCAAACTCCGCCGAAGAAATCGAAGATTAATATTCAAAACTTTGAAGTTCAATATCTCAGTTTGATGTAAATGTCAGATGGTACCTTGTTGTTCCAAGAACACGATATGTTTTTTACAAAAAGCTTTATTTACATGTTTGATAAGTCAACGTGCAAGGCAAAGTTGTAAAATACTTGTAGGTAATGAATGTTTAGAACACGTAGATGAGTTTGTGTATTTGGGAAGTCCGTTTGATAGAAACGGTAAAATTGAGAAAGACATCGAAAGGAGGGTGACTGTAGGAAATAAAATGATCAGCGGTTTGAATGCAATTATAGCTAATGAAAACTTGTCAACTAGGCAAAATTAGCGGTACACAATGGATTCCTGGTACCTAACACATATGTATGGAAGTGAAAGTAGACTGAATTCAGTGGAAATGAGATCGCTTAGATAAACCAGATACTGAAGGATAGTCCTGTTAGAAGTCACAATAATCGGCTATCTTGTATGAGAAGATGTATGAATGTGGATGAGGTGAGAACTGTGTGTCAGGATAGAAGAGTGTGGCGCTCTATCCTCTCTGTCTACCCCCGCAGGGAAACAGTGTTATGGCATGTTAATTAGTTACTGTATGATTAAGTGTTAAACTATAAATTAATGTATATCTCACGAAGGCCTTAAATGCTTAGATGATACTAACGGATTAAGCAAGGACGGAGCTGGAGTGTACTTGGAAGATTTAATATGTCACTATATTTTAAGATGAGTCTTGAACGAATGCATTCTTCTAATTCTTAGGCATAATAATAGGTGTGAAAACTGCTTTGATATTACTACCTACTAGTATAGCAAGGAGGCAGGCTTGTAAGAGCCGTGTAAGTACAGCCTCCACGGCGTCCTTCAGAATGCCTATCGGTAGACTATCTTCCCCTAAAACCAGCTAAACTGATAAAATCATTAAATTTTACTGAAACAGGCCTGTAATATAAACAGAGGCTTTCGTTCAGCGGGCTGATGATGATTATGATGGTTTAAATATTTAGGTAAGGGGATGAACTCGTTCGCTACCACTAAATGGTTACTTGCTACAGGTAGAATAATTATTCAAAGGGAGAATGTTTAAATGTCAGGACATTATAAATATATTAAGGTCATGAATTATATGACCTCCCCTTATTCGGCGCGGGTGGTTACGCGTTACTCGTTATATTTTCATACTCATAACAAATTCTCTTCAGGTTTTGCGATAAGTTTGTTCGGTGTATAAGATAATCGTTCCATACTACTAATTTATTAAAATGATAAGTAATATGTTACGAAGTTGTGGCTCGCTATTATAATATTTGCTATATTTAAAGCAAACACATTGTGGTTCATTTTTAATAATTAATAGTTTATTGACTTGTTTTATAAACCACTTTGAGTTATATATATTCAACCGGTTTCGGAAAAATACATTTTCCTGTATCAGGTTGAAAAAATTACCTAAAATAATATGTCAAAATGTTCCTATTTCTCATTTAAATATTTTTTTAAAATCTAGTACATAACTTGAATTGTTGTCACGATGAAAGATATTGAAATTGATATAATGATCCAAAGTTATTGGAATTTTTTTTAGGATAAGACTAGTTAATGATTAAAATTAGTTGACTATTAATAATATTTTAATTAATTATACATGCTTTACAAATTTCAATCGATTCTAAATTATTCAATTTAAGACCAACATTGTTTAAATGTAAAACAGATAATTACAATTTATTATCAAAAGTATGATCGTTTTCTAATAAATGATTGGAAAATTCTAAAAACTATTTTTATTCAGTCATCTTAAATACTCTTTGACTCTTATGTTAAAATGTCGACCTCTTTTCCAATATATATATAGAAAGCAGTACAATCTTCATAGCTAAGTTTATAAACACCTAGATTATTCAATTTTTCATCTTTGTCTTCGGAGTCTATGAATAAATTTTTAAATAATAATTACGAGAGATCTTATAGACATATAATACAGCAGCATAATTGTCTAAAACAAACATAAAGGGTCTGAAAATCTTTGAAAAGCGAAACTGGAGGCCATTAAAAAAGGTAATGAGGATATTTTGGAAGAAATGGATGAAAATAGTCCCGAAAAATATTTGGGTCATATTATGACATATTTGGGACAACAATGACAGAAAGAAGAAAATAACGACTTAAGAAAATATTCATGAGATGTGAGAAAATTCCAGATGCCTTTCAAAAAGCGAAATTTTAATTATTCACATTTAGATGTTTTGGAAATTTACAGTTTCTGTATTACAGTCGGTAGAGTATGACAAACGTAAGAATGCGGCTTAGATTTTGGACACGCGCGTTTAAACCAATACTATGGAAAAAAAGGCTTACATGCCGAAGCAGGTAAACCGAAAAGCGATCTTCTGAATTTCATTGACTTTTTAATTTGGGCATTATTGAAAGATACACAGAAAAAAAACTCAGTTTCATTTGATAATCTATTTATTTAATAAGTTTATAAGAAAATAAAAGATCACGAATATTTTTAACTCGTCATTAATGTCAGTTTAAAAAAAATATGAATGTAGAAGTATGATGTTAAGAATTTATAAATAATGAGGTATATTGTTATAAATTAAATGAGTTACATTTATCCGCAAAATTATTATAAAAATAACATTAGAAATTAAGTTATTAATATTTTAACTCAATGTCTTTTTCAATTCAAATTAAATATATTAGAAAGATATACACATAAAATCAATTTATCGATGGAATATTGCTATTGTTGCCGGGATTAATCGGTTAATGCATTTTCCCGGATAGGAAGAGATCCAGGTTCGAATTCCAGTAGCAACAATAATATTTTTTCGACAAATTGATTTTATATGTACATCTTTCTAATAAATACATTTAATTCGTATTAAAAATATCACAGACCTATGTGCTGAAAAATTGTAACTTCAAAATAAGAATGTGTTCTTCTTAAAAAATTCCTACTTTTTGTTCAAACTGATGTTTGATCTGTCCTCGGTAACTTGAAACAGCTCTTCGATTCAGAGACCGATCGACTTTCGGATAACAGGACAGTTTTGATCTATTCAATCACTGTGTTAGTTTTCAACTTTCCCCGAATAATTATTTGTAGGTTCTACGATTATGTGCATAAAATATTCGTTTTTACGACACTTGACGAAATTCATTATTTCTCGTTCTTTGTTGAGATTTTTGTGTTGTCACTACTGAATCTGTCCATATCTATATTGTCAAAGAATCCACTTTCACAGCCGTGCAGGGTCACGAACCAAACGTAATATTTTAGACGGCAGTAGATAGGGAGAGTTATCAGCTGCTAAGAGTCTATAATTTTTATTAAGAAACTTTTCCATTTTAATTCTCTTTCTAATTTTCACTTCAGAGATGGGGTCTTTATTAAATCCAGGAACCCAAGTTCTTATAATTTTCAAGCCTGTGACTGAAAGTCGTAGTGGGTTGGCATTTCATTGCTGATCACCGTGGTCTTTGTCTTTTTATGAGTTAATGGTCAGATTCCATGTGGTTTAACTGTTTTTAAAATTTTACTTGCGGACAACTTTTTGCAAACTTGATATTATTAATGACTTCTCTCATTCGTGGAAGGCCTCTGTGAATATTTTCTTTACGTATACCTTTAATAACAAGGTATGATTTTTACGGTATTACAAATCTTTTTGAATAAATTCTAGCTGTCTGTCGCCGATTATTTTATTCTGTCTGACGAAAAATCGTTGATAGCACTTATCATTAAAGCGGTTTATGTCTTGGCTAAAAAACAGAGCAAAAATAATAATAAAAGAAATTGACAGCATATTGGATACAAACCTACTCATATATTCAACCGTAAGGAATATGATTTATAATATAAATTTATTCGCAGCTTATTTTAGAATTCCGGAAATGCGTTTCCTCCAATACAAAAAGTTCAGAGTTCGTATTCCAGTTGCAAAATTCTGTATATATTTCTGATTAATTTATTTATTTTGTATTAAAAATATCGCAGAACAGGTGCATTTTGAAATTGCAACTTCACAACAAAAATGTGTTTCCATTAAAAATCTGATTTCTAGTCAGACGCCTTAAAAAGCTCGGCTACCATCGGTTTTGCGAAGTGTGCATATTACCGTAATTTTAGTAATGTGTATACAAGTATGATTATGTATCTATTATGCGCATTTTTGGGGTAGCATAATTAAGGACTATGTACTTTAAAAAATATATTTTTTAATGGATTTCAGGCGATGACTGTCTATCATCTCTAAAATCAAGATAATTAAAATGTTTTAGATTGTTTGAATGAGAAATAAGCCAAATGTAACATAGAGGTATGGTAGAGTAGTGACGTACTATCTTTATTCCCCACCCCTGTCTCACCTGCTTTATAACGGAAAAGCTCTGTGTGCCGTCACCCTTATATTTGTGGGGAATTCTCGCCTATTTATATACATACATCAAGCCTCCTTACAGATTTTTCATCCCTGCGCACAAAAAGTAATGGCGAATTTTGACTCGCTTCAACGACCACTTCACTCATGCATCGCACGGGGATGACAATGCGGCGTTGCCGGATTACGGGGGAGGGGGTAAAGAAAGGAAAAGGAGGCATGAAAGAATACTGCAATATATTAGTAGGTACATGATAAATACCGAACGTACTAGGTTGTTCAACTGTGGGAGTAGTTTTAGACAAATTGATCGAAACTTAATTATTTGGTAAAGGTTGGTCAAGCGTCACGAATCCTATTCAAACAAACAATATCCTTTAGTGTTAAGTGTACAACCCACGATAGTACAAATAATTTGTCGTCAGACGGCCTTTGGCTATGAAACATGGTGGATGTGTATCGTGTTATCGGCTGAACGGTAAAAAAACTAATTTAAATCCTTCAATATTAGACTGTATCTGTATGGTATTTGTTTGATTAGATATTAGGTAATTAAATTAAGTTGGTGGACAATTTAAAAATATGTTTAGTAACATAGCCGCTCGCAGCATCTGGCATCCAGCTGTCGAATGCTAATAGTCGATGCTTTCTGCTAGTTTGATTTTATTTTATTTGAAGTTCTTACAATATTTAATTATTATTTTCAAAAAATTGATTAACGTTTAGCCAGGTACAATAATTAGTTAAATTATCAATGTAATGTACCCAGTCGACTTGTTTAAGTTTCCCACGTAACATGACATCATCTTTATAAATAAGTTCATAATTATAGTACAGCGGAAATAAAATAAGGCTCATAGACAGACGACAATAGATTTTTCTGTAACAATATGATTACAGTCTCACTGAGAATAAGGGAGATGACAATTTATAAACACACAAACGAACGTTTTTATTATATAAGTAGATACAACCTATCGTCAATGATGGCAATAATGGTAGGAAATTATTATTAATATATTTATAACCGTAATTTATTTTAAAAAATCAATGAAAATCAAAAGCAAAACAGCAAAATAATTTAAATACAATTTCTCCAAAAATCTATGAATTTTAATATTTATAAAGTATTCAAGTACGTACTTATCTAGTCTGATGTTGAACAGTAATTCTGCGTTCAAAACTAATTTAATAAATGTGGCATTATAATTTGATAGGACATGACCGATTCATTAAAAAAAAATTCACAGTTCTACCATTTTTTATTTATGAAGAATTTATATTTATTTCGTCGATATACGTTTTGAGAATCTCTGGTATTGGGAGAGCTTTTCTGTTGTATCATCAATGCGGAGCTGTTCGGTAGGCGCCAACTTTTGTCTTTGATGTCACAGTCTAATCGACGGCCGCGCCGGATTCCCGATTGCTTTCTCGCTCGGAGTGTGAATGATAATTACTACAGTGATGGCGAATATTCTGAAGTTTTCAAAGTTTTAATTTTATTTTTTAAACTGTATTGCAAGGTGGTGATGAGAATACTTAATATAACATCTGTTTATTTTGTATTTATATTATAGTTTTTAGTATTGAAAAAATATTATATTATGTACCTTTTAAATAGTCGTTTAAAAGTGAATTTATTGTCAATAGTGTAAAATATGAAACTTCTTCAATATTAGCAAAATTACTTTGTGGCCTCATTTTATATTAATAATTATACAATATACATTGTTTAAACCACTATGTATCAATTATTTATTCTACGCGTTTCGATACCTATGGTATCATCTTCAGAAAACAATGTATACTGAAATTAAAAAATACAAGCGTAGATAAAAACAAAAATTTAATATTTTTCGTACAGACACTGACATAGTAATATATAATACTTCTAATCATCCGTTTTCTCAAAAATTATCAGCTTTTCATTCCATGCTTAGAAGTTTAGTTAATGTTCCTTTATCCATAAATAACTTCAACATAGATTTAAATATTATTAAACAAATTGCAATTAATAATAGTTATAATATTAAATTAATAGATAATTTGTTAAATAAAAAGTATAAGAAAAAGTTTATCAGATCAAGTGTTTACCCACTTATTATTGAGAAGCAGTGGAGAAAAATTGTGTTTTAAATAATCTTACTTATATAAAAAATGTCCCAAATTCTATACATCCAGCTTTTTACACCGATAATAAATTAAAGAATTATATATTAAATAACAAGGATAAAGACGATATTTAAAAAAAATCAGGTGTCTACAAATTAAATTGCAATGATTACAATTATGTAGGTAAAACTTGCAGAAATTTTGATATAAGAATTAAGGAGCATTTGAGATGCCTAAATAATAATAACTATTCAGAATTTTCCAATCACCTTTTATATTATTAAGGGTTTAGAAAATATACATACAAATACTGGGAGTTTACGGTCAGATAAATTAGAAATTTTAGAAATAAGAAAAAGTACTTTTAAAATTAGCAATATTAACTTTAAAATTCATATTTTTTATTTATTATCTTTGTTTTATTAACCACTTGAATTGAGTTTAAATACATCTACCGGTTTCGAAAAATACCATTTTCTTCTTCAGGATGTCATAACTAACCAAAAATATATAGCATTGTTTCTTCATCAGAATTTATTTTTAAAATTTTTAAAAATTAAAAAAAAACAATTATTTAAAAAAAAAATTTTATATAATTAAAATTAAAATTATTTTATTATTAAATTATTATTATTTTTTTTTAAATAATTGTTTTTTTTTTTAATTTTAAAAATAGATTCTGATGAAGAAACAATGCTATATATTTTTGGTTAGTTATGACATCCTGAAGAAGAAAATAGTATTTTTTCGAAACCGGTAGATGTATTTAAACTCAATTCAAGTGGTTAATAAAACAAAGATAATAAAAAATATATAAGAAAAAGTGTTAATAGCCAGCTTAATATTATTAATAACCAAATCTTCTCTGCAAATAAGTCACCTTTTAAATTTGTTTTCATTTTAGTTCTTCTCTATTCACCATTTTATGTTTTGGTTTTTATCTATGCGTATTTTTTTAATTTCAGTATGTACTGTTTCCTAAAGATGATACCTTTGGTATCGAATCATGTAGAATAATTAGCAAATGGTGGTGAAAAAAAAGTATTTTTTATAATTATTAATGTAAAATATGAAACGTTTTATTAGATTATATATTATATTACTGTATGGAAGAGAACTGAAGCAGGATGGGGTAGTCAGAAAACTGGAGAAAAATGACCAGAGTCTATGGAGATCACTCGTGGAGGAAGCTAAATTCCATCCTACAATATAATTCCGCAGAAGAAGAAGAATAATGCATCATTTACTGCAACATCTTCTTTTTGGTAGAATAAAGATTTATAAGGAAACCGATACATAACATTGTAGTGTCGTGCAATTTTTTTATTTTGAAATACGAATTAAGTGGATATGTGAACTTTTTGTTTTAAAGGTACATGTACAATACGAATATTATATAAATTTTCAAATCATGTACAAATTGAAACATCGAAGCGAAAGTGACAAATATATTTGTATATATAAATTTAATTTTAGTAGAGATTTTAAAATTGATATACTTCTGATAAAATACTTCAAAAAACACAAACATGTCATCAAGAGTAGTTATCAAATATTGTATAATTGCCTTTATTGACAAATAATCATTTTCAAATACGTCACCCTCTATTTTCGTCAATTGCAAAGTGGCGGTTCTGATTTTGGGCCCCTCAATTATAAAAAAAGCCAATTTTTATATATGTTTTTTTAAGTAAGTACTGCACCAATAATTTTAATTATATGAACATTATAATTGTTTTTTTTTTATATAATAATTTTTAGAAAAGTTTATTTCGATTCATGAAAATCGCTTTTTCATTTATAGTGAAAACTCACGCTGTAGCCTATTATAAGACATAGTTTCCTGACTTTCATGTCGTAGTACTGAAAAAAGACCAGTAATAAAGAATAGTGTAGTATCTGATATTTTTTGATGCAATTCTAAATCAATGTATGCAGATTTATGTATTATATGAGATTAAAAAGATCATGAAAGAGAGCTGATACGTCGCCTCCAAACTCGGCTTATTGTTCGTGTTCATTTATATCGCTGGTATCCACCTTGGTTTGTTGCGTAGGAAGAGATAGGTATTCATGACAGCAGCGGGGCATTTGAAATACTTTACTTGCATTACTGTGATGGCTATGCAAATGCGGAATCCGTAGTTTAACGATATCGTTCTGCTCAGTAGCGAGAAAGAAGTGAAGAGCTGGCGCTGGCCGGGTGATTAATGACGCTGGTCGCGTTTAGCCTGAGCGCTGTTAACGTGGCGGTTGGATACAGCTGCACCGGGAGTGTTCAGGGATATGTCCGAAACACTAGCTAATACGAGATATTCAACACTAAGACAAAATCTTCACAGTAAAATATCGCAACAATAAACAATACACTAAAATATTACCGGATAATAAAAGAAGTTACGAAACAATTTGAAATATATTTTACATGCCTCATTTAGCGGGATATTATGACATTACAACAGAGGCGGAACACCATTGTATCCTAGGCTATAGCTAAAAATGCGTATAAAGATTTATTAAACTTAGTAAAATTCATGTTATTGCCGCGTTGGCTTTGTTTCCACGGCCGCTGTTACGAGTTTCGCCGAATTATACCAATTTGCACGTGATCACATTACCGTAAACTATCCCACGATATTTTCTTTACTCTTATTTTTCTTTGATGTTGTTTTGTTAATGTACGTAATACTATTCAGCTTACACACACATAGAAAAGGAAACAAAACACAGATTATACAAACAAAATATTTAGTAACCAATTTTTAATAAATAAAGATTTCAGGGTTCAGTAAAGAGGTAAATACATTGAGTAAATAAATTAAGCATTTATACTTTTATTTGAATTAAAAATTGTAAGTGAGTCGGTGGACAACTTCGTCAGATTTGTTCAGCCTGTAGATCACTAGACACCTTGACCCATCAATCTTATCCTATAAATGTTATTTATTTATATCTTTAAAGAAACAATAATATATGTTTTTAGATAGTTATGACATCCTGAAGAAGAAAATGGTATTTTTCGAAACCGGTGGATGTATTTAAACTCAATTCAGTGGTTAATAAAACAAAGATAATATATAAAAAAAATAAAAATATAACATAATATCTATTTATATACAGTACAGTAGAAGCGTGTATAAGAAAAAGAATATTAAAATTGACAAAAAAATTCGTGTATTTTTTTCATATTTTCCCGACTTACATACATATCCTATGACGTTGTTTAAACTATACAAGAGTGTCTTTTGTTGTTTGTCATATAGTTTTTCAGTATTTCGGCTATATTATATAACACATACTTAATTCAGTTTGTGTTGCAATGGCATTGAGCCATTTAAAAGTTTTTATTTTAATTGACATGTTAAGGAATTCTTAGTTGACCGGCTAGTTTGGATAGCCAGGATGGAAAGAAGATGAATTAAGCGATTTTCGATTAGTTCCTTTTCTTCTCCCTGATTGAATTTCTTCAGATTTTCTTGGCATTAAAAGATAATAATAGGTAAAATACAACATTTATTATATACTCTGTCCTTGTCGCGTAGCAACATAAAACAAAAACACATTTGACTGTCAATTCTATGGCGCGAAATTATGGAGTTATCACGCCAAACAAAATGAATTATTTTGTTATTTATACTTTTGTTCATTTAAAAAATTAATTAGTGTTATAAAAAAATTCTTGCCATTATTGACAGGTAATTGTAAGAATTCTGTGGTTGGCAGATAAAAGGTATTATGTCATGATTTGACGAAAGTGAGATATTGGTAACGCCTTATGTATAAGAGCTGTTTTTTTTTTTTGGGTATTTTACATTTATAAGCAGGATCTTAAATCAATTTAAATACATAATGACTTAATTAAATATCTATTCTATTATACAATTGAAGGAATGTAAACAAACTCAGCTAATAAAAAGTAAAGAAATATTGTCAAACTTTTAAATCAGACCGTTTTGATAATTTTGACATGCGTACTATATTTCATCGGCCATTATCTCGGTCTGACATTAAAATCGTTACCTCTGACCACAGAATTATAATAAAACATAGTAAATATTTACCAAATATTAGTTAAAATTTTATTAATGTTTGAGAACCCATTTTTCCAAAGCATCGGAATCTGACGTCACATATCACTCTCGTATTAGCGCCGTTTGGTGGTGTGCACGAAGGATTGTATAATAGGCAGATACGGGTGTACTAGTACTTGTGTTTTAGTATTTAGGGGCTGCTTTCTGCAGAAGGCAGCCCCGCCATTGTTTTAGCTGGGTGTGTTTTATGTGTAAGGGTTGTTATTACCCTCTAGAGACGGCTAATGATGGTACATAGCTATTACGCTTTAGATATAAGGTAAGATCCTGATTTTGCCACCCCGCTGAAGTTATTGAGTTCTCACTTAGTGAAAAAACCAAGAGAGTATTCTATCTTAAATATATCCGATTTATATGATATCAGCGGTCTCTATCCGGAGATGCTCGGGATTCCAATTTAGTTATATACATTTAAAATAGGGATTTAAGAGGGGATGGGGAGTGTTTTTTTTTGTTAATTTGGGGGGGATGGGTGAAACGTCTGTTGGAGTGGAGTTGGGTGACTATGTTTTCATGACGGTCCTAGAGTGCTATTAAAGAAAATTTGAAACGGGTGGCATTCAATATATGACTAGAAGAAGATGGAGGAAGTGGACGGCATTTAATATCATCATCATCATTATCAGCCGTTTTTATCCACAGTTGGATGAAGGTTTTTTTTATTTATTTGATATTTTTACAATTTTTTTAAAACATGAATTAAGTTTTTTCATTATTAAAATTAATGTTTTTTTTTTCGCTTACCTCTCCAAAAAAGAGACTAGCACTGGTGTTTGGAGAGGAAGTTACACTATAATAATTTTATATAAAAAGTTTAGATTTATTGTCTATTTGTGTTCTTTTGAAGTGTTCTATAATTATTTATTTTCTAGTTATGTGCTTCTGAAGTTTTCATTTAATTTCTTTCTAAACTCTAGGTATCCTTAAGTGTCTCTAACTCTTTATTCTCTATTATGTTTTTCCGCAGAACTGATGATTTTGTCGGTTCAGTGTGTTCTGTTCTTCGAGCGATGTGACGTGCCTTTGCCATTTCATTTTCTTTTCGTATTCAGTTATATCAATTACTCGTAACTGTTATTTTATCTTTTTTTTTTTTTTTAAACCGGTAGATGTTTTTTAAACTCAATTGTGGTTATTAAACTAAGATAATAAATATGAATATGAATAATAATAATAATAATAAATATGAAAAATATGAATCTTAACCACCAAGTTAATATTGCTAATTTTAAAAGTATTGTTATTTTATCCACACATTTCTCTTACATCCTTCCTTGCATCTTCATGTCTTGAATAATAATACAAATTTATATAGTGGGGAGTGAGTGGGGGTATCCGAGGTTAGGATTGAGCGTTTTTCTATTACTTTTTTTAGGTTCATCCTTATCCTCAGCTACATTTATATAAAAAAAGTTTGTTGCACAACTATATTTTTATTAATTTCTGATGGTGACAGCACAGTGGTCATTACAGCCGCCCGTATGGCCTAGTAAAAAGCTTTGCAAAGATTGCTCTCAACCAGTTATATATAATCTACTAAATGAATCACAATGCTCTGATACCGCGATGCATATTTATTAGTACAGTATTTTTAGTATTGATTTCAATTATTTCTTTGTCGCCTTGACGAGTGCTCGCGAGTAAATCATTTAACATTCTGTGTATTTCTGTTTTGGCTTTATGAATTTTAATGTTGAGAGCGTGTGTCTATAAGCTCGGGCGCTACACCTGATGTCTTGGAGTTTCCAAGTCATGGCTGGCGGGTTTTTCGATGGTAGTTTATAAAATGGTATCAGTAGAAGGGACGACAGTCTCTCTATCTGGGTGATGATAGAATCGGACAGGATGAATGTATGGGAGGTAGGGATTGATGAGGGATGAGGGGGACCAGGATGAACTCACGGAACCATAGGACAACCTTTACCACCAGTTGATGACGTCGCTTCCGGAAGTTCGCCCAATGTTTGAAATTGCCACAGCACAAAGGCTTTGATGCGTTTCACGCTCAGAACACAACAAGATCATAGCGGTGTATGCGAAGTAGTGATCCAATACAAATAATCACATAAGAACACTTCCTCGAATGCAAAAACAATCAGTCTAGCCAAAGGAACCATGTGTACTAGTTTGGGATAGGCTAAGGGTTAGGCATAAACTAAAAAATGACTGGTACATTTAACAATAGTTGTTTAGGGTCAAGTATGAAAGTATATGCGCTCACCTATGTAAAAAAAATATTATTAATTACGAATACGGAACAAATATTATTAAAGTACTAATTAAATGTATTAATTAGAAAGATATACATATAAAATAAATTTTATCGAAAAATATTGTTGCTGCGCTACCGGGATTCGAACCTAGATCTTTTTCCAAACCGGGGAAGGTGCATTATCCAACTATGCTACAGCGACAATACTTTTTGACGACAAATTTTCGAACCTATATGTTACACTTATTCAAATGAATACATCTATCGTTATATTATTTGAAAGTCATCTACCTTGTATTTACGGAATCTCATATACCTTTGAGTAAACCGATAGCAGGCGACAGAATTAACAATTTACAAATAATGCACAGGTAATTAAAAATAATCAAGAATAAATAATGCTATTTACAATGACTTTATGAAAGTTAATTATTTATTTTATTTAACACTATAAATAGTCAATCGAATACGTTATACATGCCGATAAACACCAAGAACTATCGCACGTCACGTGGCTAAGCTTCGTTGACCTTGGAACCCTCGCATTTCTGCATATTACAAATTGCGGTATTTTGAAACATCTTTTTTACTCTCCTTAATTGTTCATATTGTAACATACATTTTATTTATGTTTTTTCAGTAATTCTATTTGTAAATCATTAAAAAAATTCTGTTATATACAATTGTCCCAAAAATCTTTTTCGTAATAAAAATTCTGCAATAAAGTAATGAATGGGTTTGATAAAATATAAGTTTATTTTACATTTAAGTGCAGTCCCTGGGAAAATATTTCTTAAAAAATATGTTTTCTAAATGTGATTCGTTATTTCGCTGGCTCTTATAAACGGGAGGCAAAATTTTGTGAGCTGCTCGGCACGTGTTCTCCGTGATCGCTGCCATTTCTTTTCAGATATTTTCTTTTAATTAATTCAGAGAAGGAGGATTGTTACTGCATACCTCTGATTTAAGAAACCCCCGTAAGAAAAATAATTGATGTCAAGTCGGGGCTACGTGGAGGCCAGTTTATGTCACCTCGTTGGGATATCAATTTTCCAGGGAAAATTTCACGAACAAACTAGTAAGGACACGCTCTATAGCGACTGAATTCTCAAGGACGCGGCTAGCGATCGGCATACCCCACGCCCATCTCCCGCTCATTGCGTCGGTGCAGCGAATGAGCCAAAATGAAAAAGGTTTCGGGATACACTATATTATTACTCTAATTACTTAAAATATTTTTCATTTTACCTCATGATCATTCCATGACCAATAATCAGGGTTATTAACGACCTGTCGATAAATAAAAATTAAACTGAATTAATGTTTGCTTCTAAAGAAACTTAACTAATGATGGTGTGATTTTGGACAACTACTACATGGGTTACTCTTACGCATCCAGATAAAGTTTTGGCGAACTTTATCACACCTCTGTGGGCCGTCCGAAAATCTTCGACAACTTCAATCTTCAACTTCCTTCAAAGAAAACAAACACAGGATCCAGTTTTTCTTCATAAGATAGTCAATCAAAAAAAAATTCCTCAGATTTAGTTTTTGCGATCCGTATTCAACCGAAATTTTCAACAATCTGGAATTCTTTTCTACAATACTAAGTATGATACGGTGATCAGACTAATCGATCTAAACCAGGCACAGCATTATTAAAACTTCGAATAGAACCTTTATAAATATTTGAATTGATTTATCACAACTAGGCCTAAAAGTTGATTCTTATGTCAATCAACAAGGACAATGTGACCTGATTGATTGGCACATATGTAGGTATAAGAAAATAAAAATACTTTTCTAACCGAATTATTATTGTCCATGGCCTAATTCTAATAGTAAATTCAATAAATATTCTATCTCAGACCACCAGGCTCGTTTCCCAACACCGCAATGACTTGAAACTAATGTTTATTTTTTAATTATATATTTACAATTAATACGTTAAATTAGTATTTAAGAAAGCATCACAGAGCTATGTTCTGAATAATTACAACTTCACAATAAGAATGTGTTCTAAGAGTGCTGATTTTAAATATAAATCTATGAAATAAATAATTAGATAAATGACTAGTAAAACAAACACAAAATTATATATTATATATATATATATTATATTTTAAGATTAGCAAAATCAACTTTGTGGTTAAAATCCATTATTTTAGATTGTTAACTTTGTTTTATTAACTATGAATTAATTACATCTACCGGTTTAAAAAAATATTAACATTGAATGATATTTTTCGAAACGGATAAATGTATAATGTTAATAAAACAAAGTTAACAATCTAAAATAATAAATACAAAATTATATACGTATACAGTAAAACCTTAATAATTGGGTCAACAATGTTGTATTACAGATTTTTAAAACATCTCACTTCTGGGGAGGATTGGAAGATTCATTAGTACTGTCTTTTAAAATCATATGCAACTCTCTTATTATTCCTCATAAATTACTTTCACGGCATTTTGTTTTTGACTAACGAGAAGAAATATAACAATTATCAGATATTTAGAAAAAATTTGATGTTTAACTTGGAAGATAAAAATTAATATGATGATCTTTAAACAGAAACAATATTTCAATGTTGTGGTGTTTACTTTTAAAATCCTAATTAAAAAAATTAAGGCTAAAAATCGGTGAATTACAGTGCTGTGCTAAGATTTTCAATGATATACCAGATATAAGAAAAGAGGAGAAATTACATAGGTTAAAATTAGACTAAGCCAATATGTGTTAAATAAGTTATAGTAAAACGGAAAATATTAAGAGTATATGCACTATGCACTATATTGAAAATGAATAGTGCAATTTTTGAATATCTATTTAAGTTTTTTAAATAACTTTACTTAAATGGGCACCTCAATGTTAAATCACTCAACGTGAAAGTTATGGATGACGGTCTTGCAAACGTCGACGAATTTAACTTCAAAAAACCATATATGTCTGGCGCCGTAAGATCAGCTGATCTGGGGGGCCAATTGATATCGTCGTTGCACTTCAACTATAATAGATACCTACTGACGTGAACAATGTACGTTGAAACATTAAACACGCGTTGATTAACCGATCAAATATCTCTGGGTACTGAAATGGCTATCTATTATGTATATTACACCAAATAGATTGCCTCTATTGCATTCTGATTCAGTAGCGCAGGTAAAACCGCCATTGGCATGTACTGCATAAAGTGTACTCGAATTTTTTTCTCGATAATTTTCTATTTTATTTTTATTATAAAGTAACGTATCTTAATGATCAGCAGTTGTCGCAATATATTATATAATGCCATAACGGTGTTAATAGTTTATTTTGTATATTAACCGTTTAAGTGCTAAGCAATTTCCGATACAAACGATCGCAGCGCTTTTGCGACGCGTAGCATTCAAACGGTTAAAAAATAAATAGTATCAAATAAATTTAAAAATATTTTTATTTGTTATCATTGTTTTTTAACCACTTAATTGAGTTTAAATACATCTATCGGTATCGAAGAATACCACTTTCTTCTTCAGGATGTCATTACTAACTAAAAACATATATTATTGTTTCTTTACCAGAATCTATTTTTTTCAAAAAAACAATTATTTAAAATATAAATTTCGTACCTAATTCAAATTGTTACTTAAAACAAATTTACTAGGAAAAAAAATTTAGAATGGGACTCGTAGTTAAATTTAGTTGGTTGTGTATAATTTTTTGATTAGTTTTACACGCTTTATTTATATCCAACGGATCTAAATTTTTATCAAAATCATGACCATTTTCTATCAAATGAAAAGAAAATTCCGAAAACCTACTATTGTTCAAACATCTCAAATCCTCCTTTACTCTTGTATTAAAATTTCTACTCGTTTTACGAATATAAAATTATTTTAAAAGTAAATTTAATAATTATATTAATCAGCTTTATGTCGTATTAACAACTGAACCGTATATTGCCTTAATAATTATGTATGTACTAACTGGCTTTAATATATACTTTTTAACTAACTTCCAACAGTTAATCAGTAATTAAACACCATTACTTTGACGTAGAACTGTAATGTTACCAATTTGAGCGTCATTAGACGCATATTAATGCGCAGTAAGATTGATAGTAATAGCTAGCTAGACTTACAATGCTTAATATGAAGTAATATAATTTATTTATACTCATGGACAATTTTCATTTTAACTAGCATGTGGTAACATTGGTATAACATAAGGTAACAATTGTTTGGAGGTTATTTAGAGCTACTTACGGAGTAAGTATCGCAAAGTGTATTGCAGAATTGTATCGTGTAAAAGTAAGCGGGCAGTAGGAATGATCAACTATTTACTATTACATATTATTAGTACTGAGTTTATTAACACGAGTTACAATAGAGTCTGAACTAACTAAAATAGTGAAGACTGACGCATGGCGGCCTAAGACTGCATGGCACATGCAGCCAGTGCCTTGTGTAGCTGGTGGGCATCCGCCGCAATTACACAAATAATTGGTGATCTTTGGGGAGGCCTATATCTAGCAGTGGAGAAAAATTGTAATGGTGGTGGTGTTTCATTAGTGTATTGTCGAATTGTTTAATTTTTATCTATCACATATGAAATAATAGATATTGAGATAAAGTTATTTTTTATTCACCATTCTACCCATCAATATCCATATCTATAAATTTTTTGAAAGTTGTATATATGTTAATATGCGGACTCACCTGGAGTACCACTACACTATCGCCATCTTTGGACTAAATTTGTTAATTCAATTCCCTGAAACAGCATATATGTCACAATAAGAATCTAATTTTTTTTTTTGAAATTATTAAACCGATATTCTTTATCTGTAAAATGATTTTAACACATTATACTAGAATACGCCTGAAAAATCAAAAATTTTCAAATTTGTATATTTTCTTATTTTAACTAGTATATCATTAGCAATATTTGAATATATGCCCAAGAACACATAAATAAAAAATGGCTTTGTCTCTATGCCAGTTGCCTTTGTAGGTGTTCTTGGACTTATTCAAATATTGCTATTATATATGTGTTCTAGTGATTCGTTTACATTTTGTTATTGCCAGATTTAATCTTTGGTAGTTTTAAAATATGTTTATTATAATTTTAAATATTTGCCAAACCGCAGAGCAGTTTTACGGCAAGGTGTTTTGACGTTCTCGCCTTTTGTTTGTTTCGCGTTTATACATTATTTTTTTTACAATTTATTACCTTATTACGTCATCGGTATAAAGCGCCGGTTGGTAAACTTGGTCCTGATACCCTTCGGCACTTAGCAAAGTAAACACGTTTTATGTTTTATTATACCTTGTACTGTACTCCAGGTCCTTATTTGCTTTACCGGGGAGGATGAGCCGGGATGATGATGCAAGTGGGAACATCTCTGATTCCGAATTTATCTTTTCGACTGCGAAATATTTAACGAAGTACGGCACTAAGAAAGTTATGACCCAATGTTTGCCATCCGGTGTACGGGATTTATTTTACTCAATCTTTGTCTGTTATGAGATTCTTCGTCCAAAACTAATCCTGTTAGGATTATCCCTTAGGTGCTCGGTCAAAACGATTTCAACTTTTAAAAAAAAAGTTGGCTTTTGTTGTAGATATGCATATTAGAATAAAGGCGAGCGATGTTCCAATGCAATATAAAATAAAAATTAAAATTTCTCCTATATAAGCAATACCAGCAATAAAATATAATGCCGATATTGTCCTTATCATCAGTCAGACTGCCGTGATATTTGTACAGGTAAAACTTTAATTTTTGGAAGGTTAGCATGCATATATGTAAGTCGCCGATCACCACATAATAAAGGGGCGCTAAAAGGTGGGGACCCACCCTTTGCCGAAACCGTTGTAGAACTTGTTTTATCGCATCCACACACAGAGCTACAGAAACGCGAAATCTGCAATTAATAAATACAAAAGAAAGAAGATAAAAAAAAAACAAAAGTTAATTTAAGAGATTGCAAAAACGAACAGTGATTTTAATTTAAACCTTCCTGCGCTCTTTTAAGTGCTATCTTTATTTATTTTTAAAATACAGGTATATAACAACATTACAAATAAACAGATAATCAAGTGTTATGTACGGAAGGACAGAGACCAGTGGGTACAAGACAGCCATTAAAGAGCTAACTATCAAGTACATTCTTCCATAAAGGGACTTGGATGAAACACAATGATATATGACAAACCATGCACGAGTTACGCGCAATTTTGTTAGTTTTTTAGAATTTGACTTATGAAAAGTATCCGCGTTCTCGCTGACATGATCTTGTCATCGTCTGCCTAGTATATCCATCTCGTAGTCCACGTTTTGATGAAATCCCTATACAGCTTGAGATTGCTCCCATTACTGATCAGGTCCACGTTTTCAGGCGGCCGATCATTGAACCCAGTTAAGCCTCCAATGATGCGATCACGAACATCCCTCATTATCACGCAATGCTACAAGAAGTGTTCCAGCGTTTGATTCTTTCGCTCACATACACACCACGGGGCATCCACGAGTCTAAAATCAAACACCGGCCGGTCACCAAAGTTGTGGTTGGATGATGGAATCGGAAGGGATTGGTTAGATAGGGAATAGGAAATGGGGAGAAATGAGGGGGTAAGGGACCCTTCGATAGCGGACCAAGATGGACTTATAGAACCAAAGACAGGTTGGTTTATAGAACCAAAGGACTCACCTGGTTGATGACGCCGTCACGTTACTTTTTCGGAAGTTTACCCAATGTAGAAATTGACACAACCTAGAACTCTGATAAACAAAATGACAGCGGTGTGTGCGAAGTAGTGATCCAACACAAATAATCACATTATACACTTCCTCTCCTTGAATACAAAAATAACCAGTCTAGCCAAAGGAGTCGGAAGGACGAGAAAGGGGGGGAGGGGGGAAAATTAGTGACAATATACTACAATTAACAATCATTATTCAGAACCAAGTATTAAAGTATAGGGTGTTCACTAGTGATGAGCTAAACCGTTATTTTAACCGTTATTTTGACTGTGATTGTGAAATTTGTGTTCGATAGTAACGATGATAAGTAACTGATTATTCGTAATTCGATGAGCAATCACTGATATACTGGAAACTAAACCTCTATAATCTAATCGTCAAATATCAATTACCAATCATCGTTAAAAAAGAAATAGCAAACGCACAATCACAGTCACAGTAACGTTTAGCTGATTACTACTGTTCACTTATAAAAAAAAAAAAAATTAAATTACTTATGAATATGGAACAGTAATGAAGGGCTAAATTTCATTTAGGAAGGCACTCTTCATAAAGTGCACGCTCACCAAACTAAAAGCATTAAAAATGAACTGCTCGATAAGGACTGTTCTGTGCGTGTGTGTTGATTCGATTTAATTCTCAGATTCTGTACCTTTTTATCAGTGGCTTAACTTTACCAATACTTTGCATTGGGGCCCACATTAAATAGAGGCCCAAAAAGTTTGCACCCTACATTTGGCATTGATATTTTTACCTTTTACAGCGCAAATAGTAATCAATTTATCAAATTTAATAAATCGTTTTTCACGTTCATTTCGAAAACATTATCGATGTATACAGCAGTATATGTCGGGTTAGAGACAAGACCATTGCTGTAAAGTAACAATCGCTTTAAGGTGAATCAGGTATACTAATTCAGGTCTTTATTATATAAGACAAGACTATTTTTTTCTTACTATTTAATAGATCAAATAACACTATAAAATTTTTCGTCAATACACTGTGTTGGTATTGCATAATCGGTGGCAACAACAATATTTTTCGATAAAATTGATTTTATGTGTATATATATTTCTAATTAATACATTCAATTAGTATTTAAAATATCACAAACCTATGTTCTGAATAATTACAATTTCACAGTAATAATGTGTTTTACTTAATAATACTAATACATATTAGTATATCTTATATACAATACTTATTCAGGGGACCCTTTTTCCATTCTATAGTTACGCTGGGTTTGCAGATATGTGTACAACAGCTTCTTTTGATTGAACACTTTAAACGCTATTACACATACTTTATATTTACCCTTCCTTAACATCCTAGTCAACATCTCTCATATTGGACGGATATTGTGCAAGTATATGATATAATACGTATGCGCTAAAGAGCTCATACACAGCTGCATTGAAAATAATGTAATGCACTTCATATTACATTCTTGTTACAAAACTTCCTTGCTGTATTGAAAATAATGTAAAGCACTTTATATTTCATTCCTATTAGAAAATTTCCTTGTTTATTTGGTAACTGATGAGTTATGCACGTGTTAGAAATATACGCGCATTGAAGCAAACTTATAACAAATATTGATGTTTAAATTTAAGCGCGCGAATTATGTATCTCAAATTAGAGGAGACTCTGAAACTTTTCTTGTGGATGACGTCAGCAAGTGAAGTGACGAGGCCGCCTACCGATTCGGTCCATTGCCTGGCGTGGCTGACGTGTGTACGCCGGTACATCTCATTGTTTAATATACATTATTACACATAATACGAAAAAATTTCATCACCAAAGTGACATATCCAACGCCTAGGCGAAAAAATCCATAGATAATGCATAAAATATAGCATATTTCATGATTATTTGTCACACCTATAGACATCTCTATGTTTTGATAATAGTAAATTAGACGTTTGAACAACCCGCAAACGATTTTAACCACGGCCGTTAGTAAAAAGTTACTAATGATCAGCGTTCAGTTAATGGCCGCGTTCAGTTGCGTCTGTTGGTCGATTAGTTACCACGGTCGAATCACTTTAGACCTTAGAATTTTAAAAAGGTTTAATTTCGGAAGAAAGGCTTTTTTCAAACTTCATCCCTTTCATTTCCTATTTTCACATTGACTATCACAACCTTCCTCTCTTCCGCTCTGTTTGAGCAGGTCGTTATGCGATTGTATTTGATTTAGCTGTTAATAGTCGCGGCAAAAATAAAACTCACTTATGTGTACAGTACAAAGTTTATTTCAATAAAAAATAAAAGTCCATATTTTTATTTCTGTGACTGGCGTAAGCAATTTAATTTGTAAATCAATATTCTGATCACAATCGCAAAATCCTTAGTGACAAATGGTATTTTGCAAAGGATGGATAACACGAATCATTCCGAGTTTAGATTAGAGTTGTTCTTTATTATATAATAAATAATGCAGAAGTTTTAGGGGCGTATTCCAAAGCTTCTCAGCGATATTTCATAACTCGGCCTTTCCTTGAAAGTGAAGGGAGGACTTCGCATCTACTTCATGTAAACTTGGGAAGGTCCAATGTTTTGCAGGCTCGTATAGAGTTAGTCTTAGCCAGATGATAATTTGTTTACATATTTATTAATTTAATGAATAATCAATGCTCTCATGAACTATGCCTTTATACACATATTTAATGCTCCACACCATTGTCATATATTATTGTATCAGTATACTATCAAATTTTCATTTATGTTTATGTACGTATATGAAAAAATATCAGAAAAACGTTTCGGAGCTTATGAAGTCTTTGCATTGGTGAATTTATATTATTATAATAATAATAATAATAATAATTATTATTATTATTATTTAAGGATTAAATTGAAACTGCTTTTACAGTAGTGCTTCAAGTAGGTACTCGGTACGATATCACATCAGTCAAATCGAGGATGTCTATGTTGCCATTTACTATTTTAAATAAGAACATTACATTGCTTAATGTTCTTCTACACGTCAAGCTAGTTATATTAGGTAATCTCATTATATTAAATATTTTAAGAAGAATACATTATTATCGTGAAGTTGTTTTTCAGAATATATTTCTGTGATATTTTTTCCAATAATTGATTTTATCAGTTTATCTTTCTAATTGATATATTTAATTTGTATTTATTATATTAAATATATTATTTATACAAATAAGTAATCCGGGCGGGTGATTCGATTGCGTTGTGATAATTAAACTCTCCGCAGTCAGTTATATGGATTATTCACTCAACATTTTAAAATATGTTTTTAAATATATAAGTAGGTATGTTTATTAGTATATTTGGAATGTTTTGTGGTAATGAGAGTAGGTTTAAATTATTTATTTACTTAGTGATGTACCTACATTAAAAAACATAGAAAATTGTCATTAGAAATTAGGTCCTAATTTATAAAACTTATAATGAAATAGAATCATTGGGTTTTGTTACGTTATTACTGGAATGGTACATTACGTATTTAAATCATTTTCAATATTGAAAAAAAAGGAAAATTCACGGAAAACCTGGCCGCGGTGTCGCATTGGCTAGGAAGTGGTCACTGCACAGCCGAGTCATATTTAATAAACATGTCTATTAGCCAGCTTACAATTATCTTTTTTCCCTTTTTTCCCTTCGTCCTTTGATTATTTCATGGGCCAGAAAAAAACTCACGAGTATATTGTTAAAACGTAAACGCAATTTTACAACTTCGTTCGAGCAGTAAAGTAAGTAAAAGACAAGTTTTATTTGTCATTACTCTCGGTTCCCTTGTGTGAAAGAGAGACGAATTTATAGTGCGTCTTTGAAAATTTATAACGTTTTCAGAGCAAAAAATAAAAAATCCTGCTATAGATCGCGTATTTTTCTCTCTTTAATATGAACGTGACTTCAAATGAAGCCAAAGAATTTAAAGTTGTATTTGAGGAATTTCAGTGCGTAAAAGACTACTCACTGTCTGCTCATAGAGTAAGTTGACAATACGAGAAAGGACGCAACATTATCGCAACAATACCAGAACGTGTGGAGAGCAGTCGTGAAGTCGATCTTGGATCTTAATGCTTCGTAGAGCTAATTAAGAATCGAGTGAGTTGAACGTAAGAATTGATTAAGAAACGTGCCGACAAGCCATAACGGCTTGCCACGATCTGGAATAATGAAACTTAGAGCGTTTAGCTTAGTTTGAAAATTATAAAAATATCGATGTGACATGTATTCTGTGTACGCATCTATATTTAAAAAAAAATCATCATATTATGCCTTCTTACAACTTCTTCTAAGCTTCGCGTGTCCATGCATGCTACTGCCTTTATGACCATCGTTTTTTTATATTTTTTTAATATAACCATTGTGTTACATTTAATATAATCAGAAACATAAAAACTAATCAGTCTCAGTTTAAACAATTCATTTCATTCTTACAGGCTAAACAGGTTATTATCGATAAGATATTTTTTAAAATCATTTTTTCCAAATTGGAAGAAAGCGTACTCTTTTGTAAAATCCCATTTAGTTTATTTTGTATTGTGGGAACAACAAATTCTATTGTCTTCCATCCCATACTTATTGGTGATTTTGGGAATTGTTAAATTTGAATTAGCTATACTTCTTTACAGAGTGAGTTTTTAGTTTAATCACATTTCGCCTTCCCAATTACACAATTTTGAACCCATTTTTATCTTCGTATATAATCAGATACCTGGACCATTATCATTTTATCTTTGTCATCCAGTGTTCTTCATCCATTCATTCGTTGTTTGTTTAGTTAGCGAAATCCGATATGGATCTTTCCACGATCACATAGGCCGGAGCATATACTATGTGAGAGTGTACGATGTTGTCTGATGCGCGAAAGACTGTGCTTGAAGAACAGATTGGGACAAATAGTCGCGCGCCACGGAATGAATGGCACCTCGGACTTTTCCGCAGTTTTATCGGGGTGTGGATCTCGCGATGGGAAATGCTGGGACGACCGGCAAAGTGATATGAGATAGAGGACAGCATGATTCAAACATATGTGTGTTATCCTTTCTCCCGCTATGTAATAACATCACTCATTTATGTTTAATCGTAGTACATACTACAAATAACTCTGTTAGTATCTGTTTTTACAATTTATTGATAATTGTTATTCAAGTTTATCAACCGTAATTTAATATTACTATTGAAGAACTGATTGGAATCAATCGTTACAGTTTTATTAGGGTGTGGATCTCGCGATGAGACCGGCAGACTGAAATGAGATAGATACGTGTATTGTCTTTTCTCTCTCTTAGGAAGTGTATCTCGAAGTGTCAATCCTATGATTCCCCAAGTCTATCTATAATCCAATTATTTAAATTATTTTTTTTTTTTATATGTATGTTGTTATCAATAAAGAAAACACACAGGGGCGTCGAAAGGTGTAGTTTTTAAACTCACAAACTGACATCTCGTACTTTTTTGTATAATACATCTTAAATAATTGTATATAGATTATCGGAAGTTAAACTTTTCTTGCTTTTGTTGAGAGAAACCGGTACGTGAGTGAAAACTTATATATAACGGTTCCGGGAAAGGGTGGCGTTCTTTCGATGCCTTACGACCATATAGGCAACGTCGAGCATTGTCAAGCCATCCGCGAGTGTTCATATTTCACATCCATATTTCAGAGCATGCAATATACATTGCTGAAAGTGCCATGTAAGTGTTTGCTTGAAGCAGTTATTTTTATCTTGAACATTGGAATTAATACCCTTAGAAGTTTGTAGGGTAACCTTACATTCTGTGAATTTTTTTAATGTTTGAATTACGTGAATTCCTACTGTGTTTTGAAACAATTACAACTTCACAATAATAATAATAATTTGTTCTCTTTAGAATAATCAACAGTTTCGAGAGGTGATATCTTGTAATCATTATCGTCATTTACACTTGCTGATGAAAGGAAACATTTCACCAAATTACGGTTGTGACAAAAATACATGTCAGCCTTGTGTCAAGTGCGAAGTTTAGTTTATTTAAAAAATTAAAATTAAGTCGTGTTGCACCATAAAGGAACTACCATGTCAATTGATGATATAAAAAAAACTTTGGATTATCTCCTTTGGCGAAATTTCTTTGAGCTTCAGCAAAGGAGAGCTTTGGAGCGCAGCCCCTGAAAGCACATAAATTATAGACGAAAGATATATCACCAAAGTTTCGAGCATTCTGAAGATGCGAGTTCGGACAAGAGGAAAAATTCACATATTTCATGATCCTGCTCAATTCGTACGAGCCATATGGGAACGGTTCTGGAAAACCCTTCATCTTTATTGTTTTCGCACATTAGTTTCTCCAGCTTAGAAGATCTATGATAAGATGGAATATATTGAAGTAGGCCTTATTAAATAAGACCAGTTAACTGTACACATCCGTCTATCTCGGGTCCATAATTATTAACGACGGTAGCTGCTCACCCAGACATTAAACCATAAAGTTCTATGTACAGACTTGACAAAATATGGAAAGACACCGGTATTTTCAAGACAACGAAGGTCGGGGTTGTGCAGCCTCTGGTGTATTCTATATTTTTATATGGTGTGGAAGCATGGAACCTGAAAACAAAGGAGAGGAGATGGATTAATGGCTTTAAAATGTGATGCAAGAGGCGAGACGTACTAATGACTATTCTGCAAGAGCTGAACATCAAGGACAAATTGCATGAGACGAATTCTTCAATATATTGCAAGAATGGAAGACAGCTTGGGGAACCTTATCGTGTCGAAGAATGAAGAGTAAGAGGAAGAATCTCCCACCCGTTAGACCGATCAAGTGTAAAAGATAACAGGCACTTCTCCGGTGACAGCCATAAGATCTGGAGGATGACGAGAAAAGTGCATGAGTGTAAGTTACGGGAGATCGACCTGGATAATGAACTACACACGGAACAACTGAACACAAGACAAATATACATATACAACAGCACACAGACAACTGCATACACACCCTGCTTTGGACACCATATCACCAACACAATATTAACGTCATCCATCACCGACATTAGTCCTGATAATGCATGATCTTGCATTGTGATTCTATAAAACTTTACACAGGCGATATTATGAATTTGTGTGTCTAAAAAGTTTGTCAGAAGTAATTATTATCTTTTACAAATAATATTGCATTATATTACTGTAAAACCGGACGCTCTCTGCGTACGAAGCAATGCGAAGTTCGTGATGGTTCGCGTCATAGATAAAGAGGGCTCGCGTGCACAGAGGTGTATACTGCCTTCAGACATGTCGAGCTCCACTTAATTCCCGGCTGTGTAAAATCGATAGATTGTAGATTTGAACGTAGGTAAGCACAAAGCATCCAAGCCACAAAATATAAAACAAAGTATTTAAGCGAAAAATATTTTTATTAAGGAGAACAAACTCTTATTGTGAAATTGTAATTATTCAAAACATAGTTCTGTGATATTTTTAATACAAATGAAATGTATTAATTAGAATGATATACATATAAAATCAATTTTATCGAAAAATATTCCGGTAGCAACAACAGATAGATGTATATATAAAATTGATTTTATATATATCTATCTAATTATACATTTAATTTTTTTGTATTTAAAAAAATATATATATTTTAAATATCAGTGATTCCGAGATTTCTAAAATAAAACACTTATTAGTTAATTACTTGGAGTTAATTACTTTAAAAAATTATATACATTTTTTGCGTTGATAAGTGAATATGGCAGTATATTGTATAGTGAATATGGCAGTATATTAGTGTAGTGAATATAACCCGGTTTTTTTTTATCCCTATGTCCGTTTCAAAATAAGAATTAATCTTTTCCAATATTTAAAGTTATAAACGTTTAACTTTTTCAGTTAAAAAATAAAGTCTGTTTTATGTGGCTGAATTTGTGAAATAATAAAAATTATGAATCCAAAAATTAAAGATATTGGATAACGATCTTTATCACACTCTATTGATGCTGCGAACCACTATATTACACGTGTGACTTCACGACTGTTCTCTAAGCATCTCCCCTCGATATTAACCTTTACAATACCATGATTTAAAATAGTCGAATGCAGCCATGCTGTCAACTCGTGTTACCGTAAATAACAGTTTAAAAAAATGTTTTTATTAGTTTAAATGTCTTAATGGCACGAATTTACTCTAAATATTGAGTATTCAATTTTGAAAAAATGATTGATAACACAATTTAGAGCATTCATTAAGTTGTATACAATGTGTCATTCTTTCTTATCGCTTTTCATTTAATTAGTGAGAAAGAGATAATTATATTTGTATGTTTGTTGTTCTTCTCACTGTTAAAATAGTGTGTGATCTCTGTCTTTCATATCAAAAATTGTATTTTTACCAACGTATTAATTTTACAACGGATTGAATGGAAATAATACTTGTTTTTGCACGATTCCTTTTTCATAATTCGTATTTTACTAGTCATTTCTAAGCGCTAATATTTTCTTATCTTAGGATTATCTAAAATATGAATTTTGTGTTGCATGTATTTACCGTAATATTATAGATTTAATTATGATGGTTGACCTGTGTTACTGTATGGTTTGGGAAGGGTTAATGTGTATTATTCGAACTCCACCCAAATTTGTTTACTTGCACCCTAGGATTCCATAGTCACCCCACCCCATTCCCCGAACATTTCATCCCCTTGCCTGAATCAAATTTTGCATGCACCGTTATTATTTAAGGTCTACGAAAAACTAGAAATAAGATAAAAATTATATAATATCAGCATGTTTTTTCATAATCGAAATATAAAATAAATAAGAAATGTGAAGTAAAACAATTTATCCGTCACCATTGAGTTGACAAAAAAATGATAATAAAATAGTCCTATAAAGATTTAAAATTACGGCAAAAATGTCGACTACTTTGCATATTCATTCCATAAAGAATCCAATATGAGGACTACTGTGTTCTGACATTACCACTGTAATAGAATAATGAATTGTGTCTCGATAACCTCAATGGTGCGTGAAAGTCAAGCAGACCAACAATCTGGGGGCGGTCTATCATACCATTCATGATCCTATATAGAAATATAAGGTCGGACATCATACGTCTCACTGATAATTTTAACAATTTCAGACAGCTAAGGAGATAATCATAATTGATATTTTCAGAGCGTGTATTTAATTTAAAATTAATTAATCTTACTTTCACCTATAAAGTTGACTACATTAATGAAACAAATTTTTAGTATTAAGTTAGGTTGAAATACAACATAGCTTGTTAATACACTAGAAATTTTTTAACATGAAATCATGGGAACCGAAATATTTTTCATGTTAAACAAACATTATATCAAAAGAAATAGTAGGTGCTAGCCTAGTAATTGGATGACGCCGCGACCGATGAGAAATCCGGGTAATGTTTATGTAAAAGTAAGTGTGGTGTGCGGCAAGCGGCCCAATAGAAATTTGAGTCAAAAGTCATAAACATGTAACATTAACAGTAAACAATTTGCATCCTGTACATTTTACTGTCTCCTTTTATTTGAATATTTATGGGAAGTTTAGCAATTTCGAAACTATGACTGATACTTCCACTGTCCTTAGGGCGTATTTCTTTATTGTAATATAAGCATACGTATTCACATATACAAACAGTTAGTTAATGAAAGAAATAAAAATACAAAGTATTAAAAAGCACGCTTATTATGTAAGCAAACAAAAGTTAATACAATTATTTGTATTATATTTACACATTGTATAATTAATATTTGTTATTTATCCTTATGCCTTATCCCGGAATCGTTTTGAGAGTTGTTTACTCTCGTTTCGATTTTTCAATAATGTTTTTTTAATATTTTTTATTAAATTCACTTATTAACATATTAATACCATCATAGGTTGGTTCCGGTATCATATTACCAAAGCCATACCTGTACAATTTGATGTGAGACTCGTTATTATATTAAATTCAGAGGGCAACTAGAGAGAAGCTATAGAAATCATGCACCCCCAAAAGGGGAGGGTAGAGGTCACATTGATGTGTTGCAGTTGCAGAACTCGATCACAGTCCGGCAGAAATTCACCCTGTCCAGGTCGCAATATGTGCTAAGGTAGAATGCTCCGTTAGGTCTCTCTAACCACTGTTCTTCCCGGCATCGTACATTCCAGCAACCCCCAGCGAGAGACCCACACCCTTATTTACGAGATTCCTTTCATTTCTTAATAGGTCATCATTCCAGGGAGACCCGTTGATAATGCAATATAAAAAATACACAATATGATATAATAACCTAATATAATATTGAATTGAACTTCATTAACCTAATTCATAGTAAATATTAAAAACGCGATTAATTAACATTGATGAGTGGAGCCGATAAAGGAGTGCAAACTTGTGTACCGATTCCGAGATAGAGTCCTTTCTGCTTTCGATCTTATTTCATGTTAAACGATTTTGTTTTATCTTAAAGAAAATAGATGTATAAAATACGATAGCACTTGGTTGGAAAGCGAACATTTTTTTAATATTAACCGAAGTTTCGTTTTAAACGTTTACCGTATTTGTAAAATTGTGGGATAGATGTTTTTTGCTTTGCGTTGTTAATTTCAGATTGTAGATTTTAGACGGACATAATTATAGAAACAGTATTTATTGTCACGGCAGTGTTATGCCCGTAACGGTCATTCACCCCTAAATGAAAGCTTGTTATCGGGCCGTTTAAACTTGACGGCTGTAGTCTAGCAACAGCGGACAAATGAATATCGTAAAAAACAAATTAATCTCTCGTGTGCGTCTTATCAGGGGTGGATGTTATCTGATAATGAAAATCGGGCCAGGTATTTATTAAACCTGCTATTTCTTGCTTTGATAAAATAAATTCTGTAATTCATTAACCCAAGGCGAGCGTGGAAGGTACAAGTACTTTAAGGTGATGTCTAAATGTTTATGTAGTCAAATAGATATTAGAAACCTGCAAATCCCTGAGTCATTTCTCGTACTTAGTTTATCCATTTTATAGAAAATAGACCTTTTGCTCTTCGTCTTTGTATGTTTTCATGATTACCGATTTTTTTAGGCTGTCTCCATCTTTTCTATCAACATACCCAAAGTGAGAAAGAAGGATCTAGCAGAAGAGGAACGGAGTGGAAATGAAATCGCTTAGACGTATATACCGCTGTTAACTCGATTTTTTACTTCGATTGGCACCACTAGGTTTCCTGGTTTATAATAATGTACATGTGTGTGTAAGTATTGCCGCCCTTTTTTCGGAAGCTAAAAAGGCGGTAGGTAACCGATAGACGTCATTATTATTACATCCCGTGCTTCGACCAGTCCAGCGGTCCAAACAAACCATCTGTGGGCGTTTCGGTCGGTCGAAATCTAACGAAGACAACTCAGCTAAAAGAACAACAACATTGGACCAGTAAGGCAGCAAAATTAAAGAGGTGCAGTTCGTATATCATATGTGTGCTTATTATAAATCGGGAATCAGCTATCGAAGGCATTTACATAAACAACCGCAGTTCATTTATGATAGAGTAAAGACTTCGTCTGTCCGTGTAAGTGTGACTCGATCATTTTGTGTCTCGTCCACTGTCCCTCTTTTGAGAGTGTTTTTGATGAATTGATCCCTGAGTGTCTGCCTTGAACAACTGCACCTTAATTTTCCATCTGCATGTAATACTTATGTTTTTTTTATGGATTTATATAATATGATTTTTTATGGATAAAGACAGCACTTAAGGGACGCTGGAGGGTTAAAAAAATTAATTGCTAATAACCATCTTGAATTTCTTCACTTTTTTCATTTTGTAATTGTTAAAATATAATTGAATTAAAGTCGCATATTTTTTATTAGCCTTGATGAGTGGGACCGACAAGGAAGCCGTTGCTTCTAAACCGGTCCCGGGAAAGGGTGGGTCCCCCCTCCAGCTGTTCTTTATTCAGAGTAAAGAATGAAGAAATAAGGAAATAATGTAAAGCTGACGTTAGTATATATAGTAACTAAGATTAATAAAAGATCGCTTAGGTGGTTTGGTCATACAGCACGGATGAACGAGGAGATAATGGTAAAAAAGATATATGACTCAAATGTTGATGGAATTAGAAATAGAGGATGTCCGCGGAAGATTTGGCACAACCAGGTAAATCATATACTGGAGGATGGTCTCGTTAGAAACCTCAATAATCTTATGATGAGATGAATGAATATGGATGAGGCGAGAATGTCAGGACAGAAGAGTTCGACGCTCTATCCTCTCTGCCTACCCTAGCGGGGAACGGCATGATGGTTAGTTTATTAATGTTGTAGAGTGCCTTTCTTTAATGGAAAATCCTTTTGTCTTGACTATCCACTTATTTAAGCATCTGAGGTCGGTCCAGTGGGTGGAAGATCTTTCTCTTCCTTTCCTTCGACGTAGCCCACATGTTCCTATTATTAAATTGACTGAAGTATATTAATTTAGAAATTGAATTATTCTTGCATATATTAATGAGAAATTTTGTGATTATATGTGCGTGATTGGTGTTAGATTGTAATAATGATTGGTAGCTGTAATTGTTGATTGCAACTTTTTTGAAAAAGCCATGTAAATATTCGTAAGTACCTTGTGCGATTAATTCATTTCCTCTATATCTGAATCAAAGCTGAGCATTGAACACAATGATGGACCGAGATTACAAACAACCAACCTCCATAATCTCATCATTACTTGCAAATAGTCGTAGATCAACAAAATAACACAAAATTCTAAATATCACAAAAGTGCGCCTCACTCACTAGATACTACAACACGCGCTAATTGACATCGTTGCAAAGTTGATTTTATGAATTATTATCGCGCTCCGTGCCCGGCCCACGCGCGCGTGTACGTTAATACGCGTATATTTACGCAAATAAGGGCTGTACATTAGACACGTGTCAAATGGTCGTAATAATACCAATTCGGCGCCCGAAATTACCATAATATACCAAAAAAAGGCGCAAAACAAAATGGCGTAATACTCGGCCATTTATTTGACGGGCGACGCAAAGGTGACCTGATTTATTTTCCGCAATATAATTAAACGAATATCGCACTCCCGGGAAGCATTCCACGCCTGCCTACGGCTAGAGAACACTCTTTTCGGCTACTATTTAAGTGCACATGTTACATTTCTCATTCAAATCTCGGCTATTCGCTGAATTTTTAGTCTGTAGTTGTCAGTTGTCTATTCTTCGTTATATTCGAAGTAAGCTATATGTGAAAAAGTTTGTGTGTTTCGAAAATAAGGGAACAAAATGTAAGTGAAAGTTGTATTGAACTCAATTTTCGCTGATGTGATTTTGTCATTTGTAACACGCTATTTTATTTGTAACCGGTTCAAAACGACGATGTTTTAATGAGACTTTGGTCTCTAAGAGTCAGTAAAAATACTTTACTGTTTGAGTCATTCTAACCTGCGCGCACAATATGTGGTGATGATTCATATATCGCTTCACGCTGAACTGTTCTTTATGCACACCCGAGTCGAATCTTTAAGAGAAATCTCATCTGTTGGCAAGGGTTTTAATAATGATAACTATAATGTTAGTCAGGGTTTTGTTAATTAGTATATACACATTCATTGGCTTTATGACAAGAAACTTACAACCTGAATGATCAGCCAAAAGTCACGAAGTTAAGGAGGCTTCGCTACAGCATATGTAAGGCCACGAATAGATTGACCAACAATTAAATGGCAGAACAATATAAATAAAGACACATCTATTCTTGGCATCAGCAAACAGCTAGAAGTAGCTGGATGTATAGATCAGAGGTATTCTCGAGAAGTCATGTCACATAGAATTATTGTTCCAATTTCCATTACATTTGCGCCAGTTGCAATTCGATAGGCCTTTCGACTACTCACATTTGTTACACTTGTCAAATAAACTGTACGTATTTATGTATACTTGGACCTGATATCGCTTGTTAACCTGATTCTTGTATTGTGTTGTTATGAAGAACGTGTGGCCTACAACTCATCTACGATCAGGACTGATACAGGTTAATTTTTTATTCATGGCACTCCAAGAATTTGTTGTGTACCAATACACGTCAATGCGTTCCTTATAGGCTATCCAAGCGAGAAAGAGACAGAGTTATATGACCTCTTCACACTAGGCAGTAATGCAACAACGCACTTGACGTCAGTTGACGCATAATATCGGTTTTGTACACCGCGCTTTTAATAAACATACATAAATATATATAGTAAAAATAAATTTAACATATTGATACTATTTATTATATTAGAGTCATGATTATTATTAAGATGTGATTAATATTATTTAATGGACACTAGCAACTAGCAACAGATTCGTCAGTGGCCGGCTATCCGGCCACTGACGAATCTGTTACTAGTGTCTGTCGCAGTGAAAAGTCGACCTGTAGCTCCTGGAATTCTTTATTTTCTACCCAGTTTAGAAAAAGAGACGCTTAAATAGAAAAAGATAACAAAATGGCGAGTAACGATATTAAACAGACTGCGTAAGGAAAATATTGATAAAATATGGGAACAAATGCAGACTAGATGTACAGCTGATGTTCTATATCACATCAGATGGGCTAAAGTAACAGGGGAAGATTTAGAAGCCGCATCTCCTGGTTCAAGATATTTCGTCGCGTGACTAGTCCCATTGCAGCTCACAGTCGTTAATCAGAGCGACTCCCTCTACAGTCTAAATAGTGATGATTTCCAACATCTACAGGGAAGTAAAATATTCACGTTCTCGTAATGATGGACTAACGAGAGACAGCCTTAATATATATAATGTCCGCTACTAAAAGTGATGGCCATTAAATATTAACGCACCAATGGCAGTTTCTGTGCAGGCTTTGATGTAATAAAAAATACGTTAATGTTTTTTTGTCATCAGCTAAAATTCAGTCTAAATATTTTTCTGCCGAATAGTCAACATTACTCAGAGGTACGTTTACCATGAACAATGGTGCCCTAACACGAATATTTTTCTGTACGTTAATGCTCGTAATATTTTTTCATTCTTTATTATGATTATTGCACGATGTAATCATGTTATTGCTGCAATTAAATTAATTTAATACAAATAATAGTATACATTCCGAATCAACGATAGAGATTGTAATCAATGAAGCTGAATTAATTAGTTTCAAGGCAATTTTGTAGTTCGCCCTTTTCTCTTTTCTATTTATGTTTGGTTTTGCAGTATTGGGTGATAAAGCTGAATTTATTAATAGCCAAACTATTTTATAATCCACGTTTTTCTCTTTTTTAATTATGTGTGTGTTGGTTAGGTTAGGTTGTATTCAATGTTCCCTTTAAGTTTGAATCACTTTGTGCGCGTAAAAATCTTTTGTACAATTTTCAGAATCAGTGCTATTATTTGTGCTCAAGGGGAGAAAATAAGAAAAACATCCCCATACCAAAATAAGGCCACCGGTAGAGCCTGTGTTGACCATGTAACTAAGTCAATAGTTTTTTTAGTGTAAAATACTTTTTTGTTTATTAGTTTGTTAAAACGTACCATTCTTTACTTTATTATGTACTATTTCTTAGTTTATATTATACTATTCCTCGTTTAATTCCGAAGAAACTTCACTGGTATCATTTTTATACATTATATTTTATATCAGTTATTATTATTGTACTGTTTGTTTTACTCGAAAAAAATAGAACAAATATTAGGTTAAATACAAATTAAATGTATTAATTAGAAATATACATATAAAATCAATTTTATCGAAAAATATTGTTGTTACTACCGGGATTCGAACCTGCATCTCTTCCAATCCGTGGAACGTGCACTATCCTATTATGCTATACCAACACAGTGGATTGATGACAAATTTTCGAACATTACATTTTTCTAATTAGTACATCTTTCTTTCCATTATTTGAAAGCCATCTACTTTGTTTCTACGGAATCTCATGTAACATTGAGATGCCAGAATTAGCAATACATTTTTATTAAATTTTCAAATGAATTGGAAGAGATCCAGGTTCGAATCCCGGTAGCAATAACAATATTTTTCGACAAAATTGATTTTATATGTATATCTTTCTAATTAATACATTTAATTTGTATTAAAAATATCACAGACCGTCTGTTCTGAATATTTACAACTTCACAATAATAATGTGTTCTCCTTAATAATAAAATATTAGATTGATGCATATGCAATTATCCGCCATTTTTTAAAAATTATACTGTAACATAGATTATATTGTAAATTATACTGTAACATAGATTATATTGTAAATTATACTGTAACATAGATTATATTGTAAATTATACTGTAACATAGATTATAATGTAAATTATACTGTAACATAGATTATATTGTAAATTATACTGTAACATAGATTATAATGTAAATTATATTGTAACATTTCAAAAAACGAAAACATGCTTAAAACATATTATGTACTATTACACATTCAGGGGCGTAGTCGCCACCAACGTCAATTATGCTTCTAATTTGTTTGGAAGACTGTCGAGTCCGCGGGCAAAGAACCATCGATTTTTTGAAGTAATCCATTATTTAACATTCTCCTTCAACTTCTCTAAACCGTAATAGACTTTGCCAACTTGCCAATTTTACAGAGAGCGGTTGATGTGGTAGTTCGTGGGGGCCTCTGTGGGAGAGTAGGGTGGATGGGAGAGTAAATTCCATCTCTTGCTAGCGATGGATTCGATCACACGGCGTTCGACATGAGGGCGAGTGATGGAAAACGATTTGGTTCTTTTCGCGCGGTCTATACAGCTGAATAAAAGTATAAGCTGGGACAGGTACATGTCACTGTTGATGTTGTGTTGTCTTTGGACACTCTCCAGTCTAATTTTAAAATAAATAAAAAAACCGTTGATAGATATGCATCAACCTAATAACTATCAAGGAAAGTGTGATACTTCAGACACATTCTCTTGATTAGGTTAAATTATGTGGCGGTCTATCGCCTACACAGCCATCATTACCGCCGACGACACCGTAACGCCGCAAAAACATGCCCGGTACCGACGCCACAATAACTGACGTCGGGTGCTAATAAACTGGAAGACCCATTTGGGAGCTCCACTTGTCTCGCTGCCGTTTTTCAGATACCATCTCCAAGAAACGCTCGTGTAGTCATTTCATTTCTTTTGTATGTCTCTAATTATTATTATCCTCGACAGTAAACTTGTGTCAATCGTAAGTAGTTTCTCTAATTCAAGCTACTTTGACCACATACACACACACTCCGCGATCGTAATCAAATGAACAAGTGAGTGAATGGGTGAATATTAATGTACTCAGTACTCACACCGCAATATATCCTAAATTAATGTATTAATTATAAATATATACATATAAAATCAATTTTGTCGAAAAATATTGTTTTTGCGTCACCGGGATTCGAACCTGGATCTCTATTTCCAATCCGGGGAAGTGCACTACCTTTGTGCTATAACGCCAGTATTTTTCTTGACAAATTTTTGAACCTATATGTTACATTTTTTCAAATTAATACACCTGTCGTTCCATTATTTGAAAGCCATCTACATTATTTTTTTTACAGAATCTCAAATACCTTTCAGTAAACCGACTGCAGACGCCAGAATTATCAATTCATTTTTTATTAAATTTTGGACACATTGATACAACATATATTATTAAGGAAAACACATTCTTATTGTGAAGTTGTATTTATTCAGAACATAGGTCTGTGATATTTTAAATACTAAATTAATGTATTAATTATAAATATATACATATAAAATCAATTTTGTCGAAAAATATTGTTTTTGCGTCACCGGGATTGGAAATAGAGATCCAGGTTCGTATCCCGGTGACGCAAAAACAATATTTTTCGACAAAATTGATTTTATATGTATATATTTATAATTAATACATTAATTTAGTATTTAAAATATCACAGACCTATGTTCTGAATAATTACAACTTCACAATAAGAATGTGTTTCCCTTAATAATAGCAATATATCCTTCTGATTCATCTGCTAAACTCACACACGTAAATTCATCTACATTACCAACATACCTGCTACACAATGACGATATACACGTCAATGCATAATTTTTAATTCCTGTAGTTATATTGGATGATGAAACTGAATCAATTAATTACTAGTCTATTGCACTGTCTACCCTTTTTTAAATTTCTATTCGTGTTTGTGGGTTAAGTTGCAAATAATGCTGAATTTATTAATTATTAGGCTATTTTACTGCCGAAATTTCTGTCAATTCACTAATTTTAGGTGAGTTTTGCTATCGATTAAAAAAAATATTTTTTTCTAATGTCATAATTTTTTTTCAACTTAAAATATTTCAGGTTGTGTTTAAAAAACATACATATTTCAATCACACACGTCTCAATCCATCATGCAAAAATGTATGTTTTGTCGTTAGCCTTGGACAATGTATTTCCGGTTGGAGAATATTTGTAAAATGTAAAAAAATTTCCCGAAAATTCTGAATTGAACCGAAATTCTAAATTTTTCTGTTTTTGTGGAATTTTGCCGTATTGTTTATATTTAAAAAAAATCATCGAGCGAATTTTTAAATATCGCTGTGTTTGCTGAAATTTGTGTACATATTTACTATGTTAATTTATTGAGATTTATAAATGATTTTAAAATTTAAAAAAAAAGTGTTTCAGAAAGTAAAAGCTAGAGCTACGTTAAAGTACAATTCGAAGAATACCACTGTTAAAAATAAAATAGGCACCATTTTATTTTCACAAAATACGTCTTAATTATTTATAAATATAAACTAAAAAATGCAAAAAAGTCTATATAAATTAATTCTCGTGTTTAATAATATTATAGTACGTCCGGAAGCGATAATTAAAAAATTTAAATTATCTAGAAGTTAGTGATAATAAAATAAATTTAGTTTGTAAACTTGGTAGTCGTGTATGTGTTTAATAAATTCAATATCTTATTATTAAGGAAAACACATTCTTATTGTGAAGTTGTAATTATTCAGAACAGACGGTCTGTGATATTTTAAATACTAAATTAATGTGTTAATTATAAATATATACATATAAAATCAATGTACATGGCTTTCAAATAATGGAACGACAGGTGTATTAATTTGAAAAAATGTAACATATAGGTTCGAAAATTTGTCATGAAAAATACTGGCGTTATATATAACACAATTGGTAATGTACTTCCCCGGATTGGAAATAGAGATTCAGATTCGAATCCCGGTGACGCAAAAACAATATTTTTCGACAAAATTGATTTTATATGTATATTTTTATAATTGATACATTAATTTAGTATTTATAATATCTTATTATCGTTAATTTACTTTATAAAAATCACATTTGCTTTGATATGTTATATTATGTATGTACTAAATACACGTTGTTACAAATGGTTTGTTGGTTACAAATTATATTTGTCAGTTTAATTGAATACTATTTTATTTATTTTTTATATTATTTAAATTTAGCGTAGTTTATTTTAGGACCCTGTGCAAAATACAGGCACAACTCCCTCCTCACTTTCTATCCACTCCACCGCCTCCCTCTCGTATAAATATGTATTAAATTGAACGCTAACTAAATGTCGTCCAATTGCATTCCAAGATCTAGAGAAAAATATTCTCATCCCATCATACTTCCTCGGAAATCTTACCCTCTCTTCCGAGATAAAACTTTGCGCCCATCGTTATTATTTCCGTGAATCACACTTTCAAATTATATCCAAATCTGAATACCGAGCAACGCCGGGTAGGGACCGCTAAATTTAAATTAAATAATTGATATTCCTATATACAGCGTGCCCTGAAAATAATGGCGACGTCAAAGGCTAACGGCCCTCCTCTCACCCGAATCAGACACCGAGTTTTTATTGTGATGTCCCATTAAAATTTAAATTAAATATCGGGTAATTCTTTTTATGTAGCAACTCATTTTATTTGGTAAATGACAGTATAAAAGCAGTGCTGATTTTTTTTTGGCTAAATGTTTATCCTAGCATTTCCAGTGTGTAAAAAAATAGTGTCCATTTTTTATATCTAAATTAAATGAAATAAAATAATCAGAAATTTTAAAATATAGGCGGATGAGTTAAAAACAGATAGAGGTTCATTTTATTTATTTATTTATTTATCTATTAACTATTCTATTCCGGTTATGATCAATACAAGATGGTATTAGACTATGCCTTTGTCATTAGAAAAATCTGTGTTTGTAAGAGCATGCAAAGCGTGTCGCGTTTTGTTCTTTTTATCTACTACTTTGAAATATAACACTTAAAAATATGGACTAATGCAATTGTTAAAAGTATGAAAAATAAAGTATGGAGAAAACAGTAAATTTATTAGCAATATTTGAATATGTCCAAGAACACAATCTCTTGATTTTTATCTACAAAGGCACTGTTATTAAACAAATATCAGGTATCTCATAGAGACAGCTATTTTTTGGAAAATATATAGAAGTATGGGGTAATTACAGTGCTTACGACCTGTCTTCGGCTGGCTTAAGTGATCATTTTGTACATATATAACGTTCACCAATTCTCACCCCTCGATCTCCACTTGTATCAAATTTTTAAAAAGTTGTGTATATGTTAGTATGTGAACCATATATGCTGTTTAAAAAAAATGAAAAATCAATTATTAAATTCGGTTCATAGATGGCGATGGTGTAGTGGTACTCGAAGCGAGTCCACATACTAACATATATACAACTTTCAAAAAATTTGATAAATATGGAGATTGAGGGGTAAGAATTGGTGAACGTTATATACATATCTATAAAGTGATCACTTAAGCCAGCGGAATACAGGTCGTAAGCCCTGTAATTATCCCATATTTTCATATGTTTTCCATTAAATATAATAAAAAATAGCTTTGTCTTTATGAGATATCTGGTATTTGTTTAGTAATTTTATTAATACGAAATATTTTTATTGTATTACATTGGATCTCCCCGATCACCCTGGGGTAGGTCATCCCTATACTCTGCTTGACGGAAGAGCACCTGCCCCATATGCACTATGACTAAAATTCGTTTTATTTTTGAGATTTTTATATTATTCAATTGTTGTTAAAAATTATTTACATTATCCTTCCCTAAGAGGCTCGACATCTGCGCTGTTTCAGT
The DNA here is from genome assembly GCA_022840565.1 of Eubasilissa regina. Classification (NCBI taxonomy): domain Eukaryota; kingdom Metazoa; phylum Arthropoda; class Insecta; order Trichoptera; family Phryganeidae; genus Eubasilissa; species Eubasilissa regina. The sequence continues at coordinate 5,941,867 of JAINEB010000029.1, read as the reverse complement.
ACTTCATGATCCATCAAGAACAATTGGCTCTCATAAAATTTTTGATGCTGTTTATCGTCTGAGGAGACCTATTGATCGCCTTCCCTTCGGAGTAGTCAAAAAGATACGTATTGGAAGTCGCTCCTCTGGCTTTCTCAAGACGTGTCCAAGTTACCTCAAGAAGTAGGGGCTCCATGCCGAGGGTGTTCCTTATCGTGGTACTTTTCTCTCGGTCAAATAAAATAAACATGTGAAACAAAAATTAACCCATGTTTACGATGAAAATAAATAAAACGACGAAATATCTTATAAATGATTATCGTGTCAACAAACAGTTAGAGTTTTGTTAAACACCCCTTTTATGAGCATTTGCAGGTTCCAACGATGCGATCGGCGCGCGGCGCTGATTTGCCGCAACCCCTAAAGCTAATTTCTCAAATATTCCACCCCAAAGCCTACACGGCATCCACCTCTAGAGTTTATACATATGTAGCATTTAAAAAAAAATATCTTAGAAATAATACTAACTAAATACAAATGTTTAGTTAGTATTATTACAAATACGTTTTGGTGCTTTTTCATACGCATACGTAATTAGCTTTCATAAACAGATGCTCTTCCAGACTTTGAAATTATCAAGGACTTTTATTATCTCGAGACCATGATTACTGACGATGGTAGCTGTGAGCCAGAGATTAAACCACGCCTAGATATGGCGAAAATTTTAGATTTGACAAAATATAGAAAGACCGTGGATCAGTTTCCCAGATCAGGAAGGTCAGGCTTGTATAGTCTCTGATGAATTCTATATATTTATATGGTGTTTTAGAGATTGTATTGATTGGTTTATTGTGGGAGTCACTCGGATGGAGCGACTGATGTTTGTATGTTATAAATATCAGGAGTTGTTTAAGATTTGGAAACTTGTTTGCTTAAGACTTAAAACCGTTTTTAGTTTATTGCCGAATGACGCACAAATAAATTGACATTGTTTGAAGGTTAAATTGCATGTTTAAGTTCGTGACTAGCAAAGCTCACTGGAGGTGGTTCCGAGAGACGCATCCGAGAAGCTGGTCAGGGGAAAAGTCGCGATGTATTGTTGTCTAGATTTTCTGGCGATGCTAGGCGGCAAGGAATTGCTGTATCTGGTTTGAGAGCTAGGTCTGTGAATCCCGAGCAGAGGCCCCGCAGTGTGGAATCAGAGATCCTGTAGACAAAACGGAAATCAAAAGACGAAACGGATTGATGCCTTTGAGATGTATGTTCCGCTTACCATGATCGGCAAGACGCACGATTGTCTCCATTAATATTGAAAAAGTCATTATATTTTTCGCCAAAGCGAAAAGCGTAAAATGAAATGATCGCCGGAGAAGGATATTACCTATCCCATGGACAGAACAACGCACGAATGCCGCAACCACAGCAAACCTTCTCTACAGCTGTGAACAAAATATTCTTCTAATCTTTCGGTCACATTATGCGTCACAGTGATGTAAAATTAGATTATCCTGGGTACAACTTTAGATCGAAGAAGACCTGGATAAATATCACATCGGTGGATCTAACTGGAGAGGCCCAGGACCGTAACTTGTGAAGGTGCATGTTTCATCTGATTGATGCCACTATGTATCAATACTGACACTACGAACAGAACGAACTAGGTCGGCGTCCGATATATAGATAGTTAGGGGCCATTATTGGAGGCAGTATAAAAATGTATTTATTTATATATATTTTAACATCCATATTTTTGTACTAACAGAGGTGGATACATAATACATAGTTTATTGTGTGGGATGGAGTAGACTTCACCTCTGATATATACAGCGTTGTCCTGGCTACTTTGCTAGACTGAGTCTGTATTAAAGTAGCCAGTTTTTTTTCGTGTTGTTGTGATGTTATTTGGAATAAAAAGAGAATTACAAATATGAATAAAAAAGTTAAAATAAAATAAAAATACAATAAAAATATATGGAGTGGGAGTGTTGTAGGACTAGTGAATTATTAGTGAAAGAATTGTATAAATTATATTAAATTGTTGGATATCCATGCTTCTGATTCATCTCTACCTGATTGAATCATATATTGGGTCCATATTTGTGTAATCTTATTGGTATTGTACAATTTTCAGTTGGTACTGAGTGTATTGTATAGTTTCGGAGCTAGGAACATGTAGAATCTTTGATAAAATGTCGTTGTTGCTCTCGGAACTGGTGTGTAGATGTTTGTTGTTTGTCTTGTGTCGTGTCCATGATTTATTGCTTGAGGAGAGTTGTTGTTAGTATGGAAATATTGAACGAGTCTCAACATAAAGATTTGTCTTGTATCTAGGACATTGTACTCTTTAAATATAAGATCTGATGGATATCTAAAGGGACGACCAATTATTACCTTGAGTATTGTTTTTTGTGATTTTTTAACCGACTCAAATATTGTTTTTGCTGCTCCTCCCCAAACTAAAATAGCATAATTAATTAAGGAGTAGCAGAGTGCAAAGTACACCGATCTTAAGAGTTTGTAATCAACTATACATCGTATTTCTTTAAAAAAGTAAATTAGTTTTCTTATGCGTTTAGCTAGGTTCGATATGTGTTCTTTCCAGTTGAGATGATCATCGATCAGTACTCCCATATTGATAATAAAAGTCTTGAAAAACCTACAGAGGTGTTATTTTTTTGGAGTTCCCAACACCACCAAATAACACTTCTAACAAAAATTGTACAGCTACAAAAAAAACAGTTTATTACATATATTTTACACAGATTTTAAAATACATTGCCCAACTAGGCAAGCCTGTTTAAGGGCAAAATGGCAAACAAATTACATTTCACAAAACCGAATAACTCATTCAGAGCAAAGCACGATCAAATAGAATACGTAACGTACAAGGCAAGTAAATGTGAAAATATAAAAAATACCAATGTGCAATACAATATGTAAAATAATGTAAACACATAATATAAGGGAAAGGTAAATATGCAAGATCAAAACACACAAAATGCAGTTATGGAAAGCAAAATGAAGACGGACAAGACGATGATGACATAAAACGGCAGAGGAGACAGTTGAGCGTTCGTGCAAATATGCTGTCACGGCGATTCTACCGATGCAGTAAGGAGGTGAAGAGCATCCTGTTTAAATCGTTCTTCATACCTGGTCGAAATACAAGTAATTCAGTACAACAACTCATACAGAATACTGTTCGGATTGGCGCGTTATTGTAGCGCATCTACAATGTTTACCGAAGGCAGTATACATGGATTCGTTCCGCTTCTAAGACATCGAGTTGCTGGCATAAAGCAGCGGCTGGAGCTCGCCACCAACTCTCTGGTGCAAGCGGCGCTCTCATGGAAAGCTGGTTCCCTGACCAGAGAATGGCAGCGCTTACAAAATAGCTACATATATAACAATGACTGAAGTAGTTATATATGTAATAATTATATTTTGTGTGTATACACGTGTGAACTTTTTACTTTTTATTAACTTTTTAAATTTTCACAGCATATTTATTTCATAACCTTTAATGTAAAACTTAACATGTATTATCATTATGGCGAATCAGGTTTAAAAAAAAAAACCTGATCACGCTGGAATAAACGCATTATTATTATTATTATTGATATTATTATTATAAGAATTATTTCATTATATAAAACAATTTACTCTCTGTATCTGATCTTTCTAATTGCAACAGCCAACTTGAAATATCCCTTTTAAAAACCTTAATGTCAGTTAAAGTTCTAATTTTATTTCCAATTTGATTGTGTATTCTGGGAGCTTGAAAGGTGAATAAACTTTGACCAAAAGTAGTTTTCATTCTTGGAATTATTTTAAGATTATTTGCTCTTGTGAGATAATATAAATATTTCAGTTCTCACAGATGGAGCGCTTATTTTCTCAATTTATCATATTATATTTTATCAATTCAATAGATTGGCACAAAGCATAATACAGTTTTCATATTCTTTTTATTCAGAATATTTCTAAGTTGATAAGTGAAAGTTTAGTTAGTTAGTCCGTCTCAGGTAGCCGAATCACCTGCGGGGGGTTAGGTCGTGAAGTGGTCAAAGAGGCGCAGCCTTCTAGTTAATTATGTTAAAAATAATCGTCGGACCAGAGCGGCTGACATTTAAATAAATAAACGCTGTGTAATATTTCGTCTTTTTTCTCTATTTTCTGTGGGCGGGATTTAACCTCCCCCTCTTCCTCACAATACACCCCCAGGGCGGATTATCGCTCGTAATATGTACATTTTTTTTTTTGTTTTTATTTCCTACCCCGCCGTTCGTTTATTGTATTAATTTACATAACGCCCTGTTACCGAGCACCCCTGGAGAGTATTTTACTTTATATGGAAAAATTTCCTTTAAAAAAGCAACCGATTCCATATCACCACCCAGTGGCGTGCATTAGGCATGGACCTAGGTTATGCTGCAAAAATCGATGCTCTAAAAGTTCAATGGGCTGTTCGTCATTCGAAATTGTATCCATCTGAAAGAAATATACTCTTTCAGAAGCATGTTTTTTTGAAAGTACATATTTAATTATTTATTCTTAATATACCTAAATCATACATAAGTATATATATAGCTAACTTCGCAGTCCCCAGATTGCATTCTTTGGGGAATAAATATGCGGAAGTAGTCAAAATTTTTGCTGTAAATTTAACTCTTTATAGGACTACATTATCACAATTTTGTGTGTCTCAACTATCACAGATAAATAGCTTTACTTCACATTATATATTTACTTTTATTTTTAATTTTGATTATGAAAAACATGCTGATGTTATATATATTTTTTCTTTACATACTGCACTTCTGATGAAATTTTCTATTATTTTACAAATAAGTTAATTCCTGAATATGGCGTGTATAATAATAAGAAATATTAAAAAATATATATATATATTTATATATACTCTGATATAAACGAGATCAAAATGTTTCTTTTTATTATAATTTATCTTGTGCTTAGAGAGGGTTGTATGATTGGAACAGCTGTGAACTGTGGATCACATTGGTACTTTGAAAGTTGCAGTATAGGACAATTAATTATTCAATATCCAGCTATTTTAGTGATGAGAATTCGTTCGATGATGTCTTGATGTTCAATATACATTAGCACATAATCCGAAAAAATTTCACCACCAAAGTGACAGATTTAGAACGCAGAGGCGAAAAAATACGTAGATGAAGCATAAAATAAAACATATTTCATGACTATTTGTTGCGCCTATAGACATCTCATCTCTCATGTGCTCTGACAGGAGTATAGTTGACCTTCAAACAACTCGCAGACGATATGATATTCGTGCTCATGTTGATTCGTATAATTTTTTATTATAAATTAATCCGATATTTTTATAGTGAGGATTGAAAAAAATATACCACAACATTGAAATATATTATCTGCTTAAAGGTCATCACATCTAATTAGAGTATATTTATTTTATCTAGAAAAATATTTATATTATTACAATTATTCTTGGTAAATGGCGCTGGGCTTAAAATATTTTATAGCATTAAATAATATCACGTATAAAGTGCATCGGAACGAATACATTAAAGTCCACTTTAAATAAACTCTCGTGATGTTTTGAAACACGTCTGCTCAAGCGAAGACGTGTTTTCAGAACACCGCGTGGCGCGAGATTTGCGTTTAGTTTGTATACATTTATGGCAGAATTGTTATGCGCAGTTTTTCTGATTATATAGATTGCACGCCTCTGCCGCCACCATACCGACCACCCTACATGACCTCTCAAACGTTTTATAGAAAAATTATCCACAAATGGAAATGTTTATTATTTTGCATTTTATAAGTAACGTTCTTTGAAATTTTCTTTCACGTAGGTAATACGTTAATCAGTATAGCCCGAAGGCTCGCGCTTTTATGTATTTTACGTAAAATTGTGTTTGAAATCATATTTTTGAGAAAGGAGTGTGTTTTGTGTGAGATTAGATGCGAATGGGAAGCCGCTTCCAAGTCGGCTTACTATTCGTGTTCGTATATATTGTGGTGTTCTCCTTAGTTTATCTAGATAATGAGGTGTGTGATTTGTCGTTTAGTGCTGACGTGTTGGCCATCAACCGCTATACTGTACTCAGGTCTAGAATCTAGATTACTCAGTTTGTACATAGATACATAGAAAATCTAGAGTAATCACTGTATTTAGTCGTTTATTGTGTACTGAGTCTAATTTAAAGTTAAGATAAGTAAATAGCAGGTGTTGATTGGGCAAGGTATGTACATGGTAATAAGTGAATTTAAAAGATCGACTCGAAATACTAGGTTAGCTGCGGGTCTGCTTCCAATCTATCTGGTCTCTAGGAGATGCGTCAAAATAAAGTCGCAAATGATCGCCGCTGGCTGCAACTAGGACCGCGATGGTGGTAACTGTCGCATGGATTGATGCTTGGTTCGGTGCGTGTCTTGGCTAGGTGAGGTTTGTCTGGCGAGTGCGCGTTAGGGATAGTCACAGTGGGCAGTATCATGGAATGTTGGAAGAAAAGACAGGGATAACAGTACTAAAAAACACTCATCTTTTGAAGCCTCGCCTCTCTCTCCACAATCAATTATCTAAATCCCTCGACAATGCTGGGAAGGTGATCACTTTTAACACTCGAAATGAAAAATAGTACCGTCGGCCACTTTGCGTAGATTTCTGGGGGTAGGTAGGTGAACCGGCGCGTATTCGAAATGAAACAATTTTTGTTGTTTTCAGTAAGGCGATCAAATTAATACTGAGATGCGCCACGCTCGTTGGCGAGCAAGTAGTTAATAGAGTATTTGTCTAGGATAGATTGAGGAATCTATATAGGAGTTAAGAACTTTCTCTAACAAGTGCGTCGTCAGATGGCGACATGTAGAGTATTAATGACCAGAACCTGAGCGTAATTAAACGATCGGTACTTATATGTAGTGTTAAAGTACTGCCTCGGCATGTGAGTTCAGGACTGTGTCCCTTATCACCACAATTTTGAATTGAAAATTTATTGTTAAGAGTTAATTAATCGTATTATAAAATTCGAGATATATTGTCCATGATATCTTTAAGAAGTATTCAGAAAGGGCGATCTTCTATTCGATAAACCGACTAGACAGCAGTACAACTGCCTATTGCTTGTGCTATCGTAACTATGGGCTGCAGATAAAAGTTGAGAATAATCAATCATCAAGGACATAATCTGGGATCACTAATGAGGGAATTGATTGAAGATCGATTGGCGTACGTTGTTATTTTAGTTTCGTCGCCAGGTTTTTATCGGCAGTATTTAACGAGTATTTGTATTTTTGTCAAATATACAGTTTGCACGCTACCGCTTCCGACATGTAATATAATAATAGATGATGATGTAAAGAACTTAAATGATAGTGAAGGATCGTTATATTCCAATGATTATCCTTCGTGTCTTTTTTGATTTTAGTGAATAGGGTATTCTAGTACGGTAATTCGATTTTTGGTAATAAAGTCCTTCATATTAATGGCTGCGTACGATCGAGCAATTTTTTTGCAGCATTTCGAGAGGAAATATAACGGATTACGGCGCATGCTCTAAACAGCCTCACAGACTTTGAATACTGCTTCCTCCAATAAAAAAAATATGAGGGGAGGACGGGTGTTCCTTCCCCCACCGGTAATTCAGTGGTGGAGCTAATTAATGTGGTTCGTCTAAAATTGCTTTCACTCACTTATCAATATGCAGGATAATCTCACTCTTTCACTTTTGAATAAATTTGTAATTATGTGCTGCAAATAACAGTGCGGAGAGAAATTATAAAATATCAATTAAAATAAGTTAACGTGTCTTGGTTTGTTTAATGTAAAAAATAATTAAACTAAATTAAACTATATTAACCCCCCGATTATGATTCCCCCCGATACAGAGCGCAAATAATCCCACTTGAAATCCAATCATTAACCACTCCCATGGTGGTGGTAAATTGATCATTCGACATTTGTAAAAGAAACAAGAAGAAAAGTTAACACATGACCTTGCACTCTCAGCATTCAACTCGATTCCCTGGCATTATTGTTACTGCGTTATGAATGAATATGACAGATGATTGATGATCATGGATCAGCTGATTTTTCAAACGAATTTTCCTCTCAAATGATAAAAACTTCATCTCCATTTTATTCCGCATATGACATTGTGAAAAAATTGGTTCCTTTATCCCGTGTCCAAGAGGAAATTAATATATCAAAAAATGTACGAATCGAAATCACGCGGCGGCCGGCTAGCGTGGCTCGTTCGCCCGTAAGTGAATGGTGAGCGCCGCTGCCCGCTAGATGTCCGGCCATAACGGTCCCCGATCGCGCACGCGCAACAGTGTTCCCATTATTAAAATATTTTTTTAAATGTGAACCATATAAAAAAATGAAATCCCAAGGGATCCAGTTCCTAACGTTACAAAATTTTGAATTAAGTGTATTGATTTCAAAAGAGATCGTATACCAATAAGGAATAAGTATTATATAATATGATTTGTAATTGTAATAAAAATTTTATGAGAACTTAATTGTCAGTCCTCGTGTATTATTATTACTGTGGTTATAAGAAAACAATTAGGTACCAGATTTCAGTCCCCGTTCTTCGGAAAAATCAATCAGTTATTAAATAGCAAATAACCTCTTGTTCGAAAATTCGCGGTGTTTCGCAGAATACCTCGATAAATCCCATTTCATTATATTGAAAAAAGAAACGTGTTTAAACATGAAATGAGGGGTATTCTATTCTCTCCCGCAATCTCGAGATAAAATGGATCTGTCCCCGGATAGGGAATCGTTAATGGCCCCATTTGCGGTAAAATATTTGCTGATTTCCAACTTCATTCTTTTCGTATTGTCTAGTTCAAGAGCGTCATATATCAGTGGAAATTTACGAGAAAATTATATTATGGTCTTCAAATAATAATATCTTGTACGTCATAGACACACTGTCTGCTGTTTGACTCTGTGATTCGTTATTTGGTGTGCGCATATTACGCAACTTTGATGAATAATATTGTTTATCCTATACGTGTATATTTTAGAATTTCCGTCTGTGACCCCCCCCCTCCTTACGTACATTATCGTAACTCCTTCGTAAAAAAAAAAAAAATACAGGATGGCCTAAAAAAGTGAGAACATCTCGTAACGCATGAGTTATTTCAAAATATAATGTAATTAATTATAACTCTTAATGTAGTTTTCTTTGCACAATATTTAGCTAATCAGAAATCAACAAAGCACCCCATATTGCATAATCTACTGGGTTTAAATCTGGGCTGTTCGGAGGCCACATGCCTGGTTCGATGAAATTAACATTCTCACGACGAAGAAAGTTGATTGTATTTCTGGCTGTGTGAGGTGAGCTCCGTCCTGCTGTAATATCTAGCTATACTGCAGGCTTTGTTTTGAAACTCTTTGATTATTTTCCTAGCACCTCAACAATTTTCAACTCGAAAATTTTTAAATATGAATTAAATATTTTAATTAGAAAGATATACATATAAAATCAATTCTATCGAAAAATATTGTTATTGCGCCACCGGGATTCGAACCTGGATCTCTTTCCTAACCGGGGAAGGTGTATTATCCAACTACGCTATGTGTTCCTCCGCAAATTTTTGATCAGAATACGGTCTTCTGCAGTGATTCTTTTGTCATTCTGGGCAACACTTTGAAAAAACCAAATATATGGGAAAATTAATAAACAAAGATGGAGACCGTAAAAAGTAGAAATAAAACGTAATATTGGTAAATTTTTAAACAATTGTTGATATAGTTAAACTAATTTTGATGTAATTATATCACATTTTACGAAATGTTATCACCTTTTTTGGGCCACCCTGTATGTGTAAATGTATTATTTTTAATTTTTCTAGTCATCAATATCGGCTGTTTTTTTTCTGTTATTGGATGAAGGCTTCCCCAAGTGTCTCTCATTCTTCCCTGTCTATAGTTGCGTGATGTCCAATAGAAATTCACCTCTTTGTGCTACTTAAATAAATTTTTGGTCCTCTCTTTTGCATATATTTAATAAAACACATTATATTTACAACATATTAAAAATCTTTATTAACTTTCAATTACGAAAAAATATGGCCGTCGTGTATGGATTATATTTTCATTATTTATTTCTTTTTTTATAAATAATCTTAGTCACGTTTATAATTTTTAATAATCCATCTTTAAGGATTTTTGTTTATATAATATTTCTCTTAATGGTACTTCATACCGAATAAATATATGTAAATATATATTTTGAGTGGCAGTATTTTTTAAATATATTCTATGGAACATAATATTTTTTAACCTATGCGAAATTTTTAAATGGTTCTCAATGGTTCTTGAAGTTAAAATTTTTCGCCCGTGAATTGCCGAATATATGAATTAGCTAATATTAAACGTTTTTAAGTGGCATTTAGTTTATTAATCATTAGGTAAATTTACGTTTTGGTAACAAAATATATTTTTAAAGGGAACACATTTTTATTGTGAAGTTGTAGTGTTTCTATGATATTTTTAATACAAAGTAAAAGTATCAATTAGAAAGATATACATATAAAATTATATATACATATAAAAGATGTACTCAAACCGTAAAATGTAATTTTACTCAAAGGTGTTAGAGATTCTGTACATATAAATTAGATTACTTTTAAATAATGATATGACAGATGTACCAATTTGAAAGTGTAACATATGAGTTCGAAAAATTGTCGTGGTGTAATAGGTTAACGCACATGCTCGGATAGGAAAGGTCCCTGGTTCGTGTCCGGGCGGCAACAAAAATATTTTTTCAATAAATTGATTTTATCTGTATATCTTTCTAATTGATATATTTAATTTGTATTACATATAAAATATTATAAATATACAAACATTCAATTGTTTAAGCCGCAGCATATAAATTATACATGTTATAAAGTGTGAATCCGCCTTCGATTTATTTAAAAAATATTATATTGTTATCAATTAATATCGATAAAAAATACTTTCTACGATTTGCTATTCAACAGAAACAAAACACCGAAATTCATATTAAAATTTACACCAAGGCCTGTACTCGAGAAAACACTTGTGACCAATGTTCATCAATTGAAGAAAAAGACTATCAAGTACCTTGGAATCATAATAGTTAACAATCTCAAATGGAAAGAACAAATTACTAATCTCACAAACAAAATAAGGAAAACTGCCTATACATTTTTTAGATTCAGAAACATCTATCACTTACATATCTGAAAATAATATATTACTCGTTTGTACAGTGACATTTGCAATACGGTATTATTGGATGTATGGTCCATATAAAACTTCAATGTCACAATTAGAAATCACTCAAAAAATTATGATAAAAATTATTCTAAAAAAAAAAACTATTCAAGAATACAACTTTTCACAGATTTTAAATTACCAAAAATAATAGATATATACAAAAAAAAATTTAATAATTCAAATTTTCAAAATTAAAAATCAATTAAATTTTAGAAGCGAATTCCGATTTATAACATATATAGATCAAATTGATATCCCAAAACTAAAATATACCGCAACTCAAAATCAATATATTTATCAAGGTATCAAATTTTTCAACAATCTCCCCATCACAATTAGAAAAATTACGGACTATCATAAATTTGTAACAGAAGTAAAAAAAATATGTACACAGACTAACTGAAACATAAATTAACTCGAATATATTCCTTCTCTATACATGAGTCTTACTCTCATAGAGAAGAAACGAATGTTAAAATATATATATCCACAGATTATTGAAATTGTATTATATTTTTTATATTAATAAAAAATAAAAAAATACAATTTTAATATGATATACGAATATAAATTTGTATTATTATTTTTATTATATCGACCCCTCAGAATAACAAGGTTTCATCTGACACTGACACTGTTGGGATAATGAGCTTAAAAGTGTTGGTTTGAATTTCAACATGCATTAATGAATATTTTGTTTTGAGTATGCAAATATGATCAGTTTTAAGGTCTTAACTTATTTTCAGTATTATCAATGACCACTGTGAGACGAGGGAAATAAATAATAATAAAAAAACCATTGTAAATGAATAATAATAATCCATAAATTGATATAAATAACCGATGTAGTTGCTATTTCATTTATATCCTTTAAATACAGTTGGAAGTACGGAAGAAATAAAGATTTCTGCATTTGGAACCCATTTCACGTAATAACTCAAATTAGCCCAAAATATTAGTTGGAACCTTGTTATTCTAAGGGATTGATATATAAAATCCCAATATCTTTCTGTAGGTATGTTACACATTATATTTCAGGTGTTAATTTACTTTTAAATATGGATATGTGACCTTGTTGTTGAAGATACATAAATAGAAAACCGCTCATTTGTATTGGTAAATATTTTTTAATTGGTTAAGTAATATTTCTGATACGAATATTATGTATAATGGGTAGGAAATTATTATTTAATACTTACACTATTTTTAGATTTTTTTTAGAAATGTCCTTCACGATTGTTTTTCAATTTACATAAATCAGAATATTATAATATATCGGTTTTTAAAAAGTGTTTGTGATTAAAAATGTTATTTGAAACATTGTATTTTAACATAATTGCTATGATATATCAAACAGATTCCTATAGAAGTAGGCAGATAAGTCATTTGCTTCTTTCTTATCATAGATTACACAAATATGGACCCAATATATGATTCAATCAGGTAGAGACGAATCAGAAGCATGGATATCCAACAGTTTAATATAATATATACAATTCTTTTACTAATAACTCACTAGCCCTTCAACTCTCCCACTCCACATATTTTTATTATATTTTTATTTTATTCTTACTTTTTTATTCATATTTAATTTATCTTTTAATTCCAAACAACACCACAACAGCACGAAAAAAAAAACTGACTACTTTAACACAGATTTTAGTCTAGCAAAGTAGCCAGGACAACGCTGTATATATCAGAGGTGAAGTCTACTCCATCCCACACAATAAACTATGTATTATGTATGTTTATTATGTATCCGCCTCTGTTAGTATAAAAATACGGATGTCAAAATATAAATAAATAAATAAATACATTACCTTTACACATGCCTGTAACATAAAGTAAGCATTGCTCTGAAGGCTATACTCAGAGTAATATACAACCGTGACTTTTTGTATACTTCAGAGCTATTTTTTAGAGAATTTCAGGTTTTGGATGTAAAACAACTATAAGTGCTGAATATACTAACTAGCTTTCATAAGAAAATAAGCGCTCCGTTTGTGAGGACTGAAAGATATTATCATGTAGGAGAAAATAATCATAAAATCGTTCCAAGAATGCAAACTACCTTTGGTCAAAGATTATTCACATTTCAAGCACCCAGAATTAGAAATAATATCAAAACTTTTAGTGTCATCAGAGTGCTTAGAAAGAATATTGCAAATTGATTGTTAAAACTGTGTAGAGCTGATACTGATACAACTCTTTGTAACCGCATTACGTGGTTTGGGATAACAATTGATTTATGATTGAACATGTGTATATGTGAGCCTGGTGTTGTGTTTATTTGATAACGAGATATAAGAAAATTCAATATTGTTGGATATGCATATAACGCACTAGTTTGCGTTCTTTGGTCGACATATCTGAGTACATTGTTTTTAGCACTGTACGTAATTGATATCTATCCTATACGTTTATTGATTATACTGATTTCTATACTTTAATAAATTAATACTAATTTGCCCCAAAACAGGGTTGCCTAGTGGAGCAATGTAATAATCATTCAGAAATGATATTTGATTAATATAATTATGTAATATTTTATGTATGTGTGTAATGTAAATAATAAAATATTTCTGATATTTAGACGATAAAGGTTGCTTTTTTCAATTGGCAGCTGTTATAGGCTTATGGGCCGTTATAAAACTTAACCTTTAACACAAAATTATATATTAAACTTATAATCCTTAAATATATATATATTTTTTCTTTTTTTATTAATATTAAAAATGTATTACAATTTCAATAATCAGTGGAAAAATATATTAACATTTGTTTCTTCTCTATGAGAGTAAGACTCGTGTATAGAGAAGGAGTATATTCGAGTTAATTTATGTTTCAGTTAGTCTGTGTACATGTTTTTTTACTTCAGTTACAAATTTATGATAGTCCGTAATTTTTCTAATTATGATGGGGAGATTGTTAAAAAATTTGATACCTTGATAAATATGTCGATTTATATTAATTAATATAAATCGTTTATATTATAATGTATAATATATAATTTATAGTATATAAATAATATATGGTTTATATTATAATAATATAAAATATTTATATTAATTGTATTAATTAATATATATATAATTGTACTTGTACACATAGTATGCAAGTGTTATTTTAAGCAAAATTAATTTCAGTTTAAAGTTTTGAAAGGGTCTTATAAGCCAAGAGCAGCTGTTGGCTAAAATAGAATAAACCGTTTTTGAGTTAGGTATATATTTTAACTGTAGACCGAAATTCATCAGTTTTCCATTACCCCTTGTTTTCCAAAATTTACATAAAGATTTTCAAGTATGTCGATAGATGTCAGTAGATTCTTGCCCATTATCTCTTCCTAAACCAGGGGTATTATAGGCTTACAGACCGCTTAAATGTGAGGTTAAATTTTATATTTATTTTAAAACCTGAACCTTTAAATGTATTTTTTTTTTAAAAATATAAATGGATGAAAAGTATTCGTAGTCCAATTGAATTATAACGTGGGCGGTTTCGCGAATTTTTTCTTTGAACGTACCTACACGGGAAAATGCATATGCAGTGGAAAATCAGGTGGAACCGTAGACCACTAAATATATAGACATTAACTAACGCATATTTCTTGTTTCCGAATTTTCAATTTAGTGTCACCCATGTAATCACTTTGATACCATTTAGGTAATCAAATAACTCCGCAACTTTTTTTTATAATACGACTCGATTGGAACGAAAAATTAAACGTTGACAATATAATATGGATTAAAGATAAAAAATATGCCTTGTTCACACAAAAATTTAATTTTCGAAGAGTTTATACTTTTACTGTTGCACAAATGTGTCACAAACTATTGGATTTATGTTTCCACCAAGAATGTGTGCAGAGTGCCTCTCGTCAAGCAACTAATGTTCCAAATCCTTCTCCTATATGTACACTTTATTTCATGTCTATTCATTTACTAGTATGTGGGTGGAGCCATGAATAGCAAGTTAGATAAAACGAAGCAGATATCGTGTGTTTATTATGATGGATATACTTTAAACGAACTAATTCTCAGTACTCCCCACCTTCCCTTCTCTCTCCCGCCGCTAACGAGCGGTCAGTCGATCGGCGACCTTGAATCGGAATAGTTACACGCTGTTATCAATCTCGAAAGACTCCGTGAGTCAATGTGTCGACTATTGGCGAAATAGTAATATAATTATATACAGTCCACTGCATCCATAGGCGATCGAGAGATAAGTCAATTTTTCTTTTTCCTGTGTTTCTGGCACCTAAGGTGCGATTGTACCGTCGTGTTTATACTAAAAATCGGTCGATTATGCTGGGCCGAGCATATATAAAGAATACCTCCTCCAGGGTATCCTGCATCAACAACCTCAAATGACGCGACGGAGAAGGATCTTGTGGATGTTGTGGCGACAATATTAAGAAGGATGCAAGAAAACCAGGCTGGACTATATTTGAAGATAGATGGTAGTGGTGAAAAATTGTACTTTAGAAGAAAAATATGCAGTGACATAACTACAAAAATGTGTATTTATTGTACTACGAGTAAATAAGTATTTTATATAAGATATACGAGTATTGAGTAGCTTGTCTGGGGTTCGCGCCTCGTTCTAGGACACCAGCAAGTTACTCCTATTTTCATCGCACAAGCGTTTAGTTTAGTTTGAAAATAGTAAGAATATTGATGTGACACGTATTCTGTGTACGCATCTCTATTTTTTTAATAAAAAATAAATAAATTGTATAGTTTATCCATTAAATAATAATAACAAAATTAGTTTTTTTGTTTCATATTTACACTTTCGTGAAAATATTACGTAATTTTTACTTTACGGCGATGGTCTGGTCCCTACCCCGACAAATTAGCGAGGTACTGTTAATACATTGATAACATGTTCAGCTGAGAAATAATTTTTAAAATGTTGTAATTCAATTTCTTGTCATGGATGATTATTGACGCTGGGAAGATATCGATACTCGCAAAAATATCGATGCCAAATGGATTATAGGGCGCAAATTTTTTGGGCCCCTATCTAACGTGGTCTCCAATTACGTAGTTACGCCACTGAAAAGATCTTCATTGGATCGTAGCTACGTGATGATAATGATGATGATAGTAAATCAAGAAAATTAATTTTTTGGCTGCGATATATCAGCAATTTGGTAGCCAATATTTGATATAGAGGGCGGCACATGCAGAATAATATTGTATGGGCATGTGTCGGTAAGTATGAATAAAAAGAAAAAAAATTAAATAGATTAACAAGGATGATAGCTCAGCTGGGAGAGCAATCTAAGCGTATCAGAAAAATCTTAATGGTAGTAACTCTATTTTTATCCTAATTGTAAGATTTGTTCGTTTTTTAGTGTATTTTACTTTGGTGTAATAAAAAGTGCAACAAAAAGATGTATTACAGCCAGAATGGTCGCCGACATAATGATACAATGAAAGAAGAAGAAGACGAATATATTTTTGATGTGTAAAAAATCTTAGCTAGCGCATCAAAAAAAATTCGTATTCTGGATGAAAAATGTGGAACGAAAACGTGTCCAAACAAATATGTCATACTATGGTCAATGAGTATAGATACTCATAAACATCATATTTGAATATTGGGACTTTTATTAGAAATTGATATGTTTAAAAATTAAAGTATACCCTTTCAAATAGGCGGGTAAAGAACATCTTTGTGAAGTCTGTACCTAACCTAACCTAAAATTTGATTCGAAAAATAATACATACTTGGTATCTACCTACACGTAGTTCAATGATCTTTCGAAATGTTAAAAATAACTGTAATACAATTGAATTATTTCCTTCCGTCCCAGTGATTTGTACACACAGCACACTCTCACTCTCACTCTCTCGATGAAATATTTTTTACTGGAATTCACTTAATTAATGTGTGTCTAAATTTATTAAGAGGATTGCACTGTTGTAAAAATAATATAACAGGTAATGAATTCCTGTGACTTAAATTTCATTTTTATTTTGTTAAGTTATGTAAACTGTAGCGTTTTTTCATTCCGCACTTCGTTTTAATATTTATGAGATGATTTTTATAAATATTGTCACTGGCTTTTAGTTCGAAGCGATGTTTTTACGCGACCAACGGATGCTCCTAGCCGGTTCGTGATTTTTAATATCCGAAAAGCAAGCTTACAGGAGGTGAGAGGACAGATAACGCAATATCTGTGCTATATTATTTTATTTTGTATTGTATAGAGCGTTACCATTTTGATGACAGAACACAGGTACAGAATAAAAACCTTACAATAAAAATATGATCATCAAAGCCTGAACAGCTGCCAGCGCATGTACCGGCACATGTTGCATTGATAGTGGGTGTATTTTTGCGGCTTGATGAGAGCCTAGTTTTATACTCAAGCCTTTGCAAAATGCGTTCAGGGGCCGTCGATTGTGAAGACGATTAACCTCCACAAAACTATTACAATGTGACTACCCATCGTATTCTAAAAACTACTGTGCACTGACAAAGTTAATTTTATTGAAAAATGAAACGTCCAATGAGCAATATTTTTTCATATCCAGACAAGTGACAAAGTTATTTGTCAGTTGATAGGCCGTAATATTTTTCAAGTGGATATCCGAATATATTCTAAAATTTTCATATTTCGTTAGACGTTGAGAGTTAAGAAAATCAAAACGTTTGAGGTGTTCGAGATGTGGTACCAGTGCAGAATGTTCCAGATTCCATGGAATTACAAAAAAACATACTAGGTTGTCTCACAAGTCTGCGTTTTTTTTTTAGTGTAAGCACAAAATGCATTGCTTTTCTAAAATTTAATTATTTTTAGTGTTGTAAGTGACACTTGTTTTATTTTTTTACTAGCTGATGTATCAGGCGTTGCAAGGGTAGAAGGTTTTAACTTCTAGAACCCCTGAGAACCCATTAAGAATTTACGTCTCCCGCTCCACTAACACAGGTATGCGCGGTATACTTGACGTCTGTCATGTGTGTGTGTATGTGGCGCTCTTGGTGACAGATGTCAAATATAGGTAAGGAAACCGATCGGGTTGCCGGGCACTGGGTGTTTGGGGGGGGGGGGGACCCGAATCGTTTAAATAGCTCTGAGGAGCTGAGAGAAACTCTCTCTTTACTTTCTTCTCGGTCTTAGGATAACTTCCTAGTTAAGGTATTATTTTAAATATATTTTGTTCAATCTAATAAATTATTAATTGTGGTAGGCACGAGTTTTATTGCCATAAATCCGCAAGAAGAATTACACTTCTAGGAATTGTGAATTGAATAATCCAAGGTTATTACAGTGTGTATAACCAAAATAGTCTCACTTGAATTATTATGTAAATATCCTTACACAAATAATAATACTTTGTTATTAAGAAGAACATATTCTTATTGTGATGTTGTAATTATTCAGAACGTAGGTCTTGATATTTTAAATACTAATTAAATGTATTAATTAGAAAGATATACATTATAAACAATTTTATCGAAAAATATTGTTGTTGCGCTACCGGAATTCGAAGCTGAATCTCTTTCCAAACCGGGGAAGGTGCATTATCCAACTACGCTATAGCGACAGTATTTTTGACGACAAATTTTCAAACCTATATGTTACACTTTTTTAAATGAATACATCTATCGTTCCATTATTTGAAAGCCATCTAGTTTGTTTTTACGGAATCCCAAATACCTTTAAGTAAACCTGGTTCGAATCCCGGTAGCGTAACAATAATATTTTTCGATAAAATTGATTTTATATGTATATCTTTCTAATTAATACATTCAATTAGTATTTATAATAATTTGTGCTAAAACGGCTTTATTTTTTAAATAAACTCATCTTTGTATTACACACAAGTGATATTTTATCATGACTTTAACTTCGAAAATTGCAGCCGACTTTTTTCTGGTATAAATAAAATAAAATGTATCGGCAAATAAAGTAAACTCATCTCCGATGAGTACCGTAGTACGATTACTTTTTTATTAAATAATAAGAGACGAGAGGTTTGATCAATCACTTCTAGATCGTTTGAAAACGGGAAAGGAAAAAAACGATGACGCAATATTCGCACTGTTTTAAACGATCGAGTCTTAAAAACTGTCACAGAAAAAAGTGAAGTCTACTCGGAATTCTAGTATGTAACGTTATCATACATCGAGTGGAAGAATAGGAATAGAAGAAAGTCTTCGGTAATTCCTCGTATCCGAGGAAGACTGTCCTTCACGATTGTGGGTCTTCAGGTGGCAGATGTATCAGTACTGTTCTTCCACAAGTTCTAGAGTATCTTGGGCTTTTCCAAGACAAAAGCTTCACGGACTTTTTACCCAATGACTATACGTCCACGAAAAAAATCCAGCCAACAAAAGATCTAGCCGAATAGAGGTACAGCTAACCATTAATCCACACGGTGTTAGATCCTACAACATAACGGCCACAAACAAAATTCCAAAATGATTAAAATAGAAAATTCGATACGTCGAACTTCGAAATCATTTTTTCTATACATCGAATATTGACGTGATATTTTTCGTATTCGAACGTCGAAATAAATCGTCAATTATCCTATTCTTGTAATTTAGTGTGTTTTGTAAATGCACCTAAAATCGGAGTTATTTCATCTTCGGCAGTCTACTCAACACCACCGAACCATCTGTTACACCCAATCGTATCATTAAAACCTAACCTAACCTAGAGCTCTTTCTAAAAAATATAATTTTTATAATTTTGTTTGTAGCCGTCATGTTGTTGGATCTAATGCTGCGTGGATCAATGGACGGCTGGAGCTTTAGTCGGCTAGATCTTTTGTCGGCTGGATTTTTTGTCGGCTCGATCTTTTGACGGATGGATCTTTTATCGTGGACGTATAGTCGTGGGGCCAAAAGTCTGTGGAGCTTTTGTCGTGACACGATCTTGGACATGGGAAGACAGATGTCGCGCCTTGTTTGCCCTTACCTATGTTTGCCAATGTATAGCATTGCCCTCCAGATAGCCCAATGAAATTAGACATTGCGCTTCCAACAAATACCCGGGGAGCTGGATTTTGCTATGGTCTTTAATATTGTGGTTCTAAACAAAATGACGAAAGTCCCCATCGATACGAGTACTTCTAAAAATTTTACCTGGGGTCAAATGTCACCAAAAACGGTTTTTAGTAAATATCTCGTTAACGGTCATTTTTACAGAAAAAAATATTTATAATCAAATTTGTAGCCCTAGAAATTTATTTTAGAATAAGGCCTACAAGGGATCCACGTCAAAAAAAACACATCTTGTTACCTCGAAGGTGGTGTGGAAAGGAGTGCACGTTTCATGAGAAACATAAAGGTTACTACTCTGTAAATCGAGTAATCTCAAAAAAGGTTACTTTAACGAATAAAAATCACAATATCTTTTTTGTATGTAGAAAAATGATGTAATTGTGAACTTTTGACATTATGTTTAGTACCACAATATCAAGGTCCATACCAAAATCCAGCTTTTAGGGAATTTGTTGAAAGTTGGGCCTTTTTTTTATCTAATTTCACTGGACCATAAGGTCTGTCTCCTGCAGCCAGTTTCCAAGTATTCCTCTTAATGTTGGTGTTTTCAAAATTCATTATGGTAGTCTTTAAAGCATTTTTATAGCCCTCCTGTGAGAGTTTGCCCTGGAACAGCTTAAAATACATTATATTCTTTGGTAGTCTGCTTTAAGGCATCATGACCACGTAGCCAAGCCATCGAAGTTGTCTCTAAATGGTAATAGCTTCGAAGCTCATTAATTTGTGCATTATCATCACTATCAGTTTACATATTACTTTTAACATCTTTCTTAAATATCGTTGGAGGTGCTTTACCATAGTCTTAATATGCCTATAGGACTTCCATGTTTTTGAGGCATATATTGAATTGATGGAGTGATTTGGTGAAGTCTGCCACCAATGGATCACTTCAGGAAGCCGTCACCAATGCTAAAGGACGGAGTAGATGGTACCGAATAATTTTGGCGACTACGCTGCTCTCCCAAGAGCCTAAAAAAGCAGAAGTCGTCATTGGATACCTCATTCAAAGCTGTATCAGCTTTACTACTGTGTGTCCTGCGTCTTAGAGTTTTGTTTAGCTACATTTCCACTCATTTTTCTCTGCCAAATTCATTCATCTGGTGATATCCTCACCTCTGGGCTCATCACTGAACTCTTGTCCACGTTTCACACTCGCGCATCAGGACAGGTCATCGAAGAGTCGTGGCGTGTTTGATTTGAGGCAATACAATTATAAGATTTTGAAGCTTGCATACCGAGTGCTGATCGCTACTTGACTTCTAACAGCTGACACGATATGAAATAATTGATCAAAGCATCCTATTAGAAATTAAAATGTCCGTAAAACAAATCCTTGCTGTTATCCGTTAGTTAATTATGAATCTTATATTAAATTTCTCTTTAGAGTTAGTAACCTGCTAAAATATCTTTTGTGGCTTCTGCCGGTGCAGCGTAACTATGCTGATGTTTTACTTTTCTCTATACTTGGAAAACTTGAACGGAAAGTTGAAAAGTTTATCTCAAAGAACTTATTTCGATTTTTCGCTGCGTTCGCAACGAGATTCAATAATTTCCGTTCGAAGCACAAATTTTTATTTATAAAGTTGTTTAGCGTGCTTTACTCTTTAAAATTTAAATTGCTTCAATCTAATATAACTAAAGCATCTCTCTATCTTTTGTCATTTTTTTGGTTTTGATATTTTCATATATAAAAAATTTGTCCAGTTAATTCTTAATTTAATCCCCAAAAATTCAACACTTTTACTAAATGAAGACCGATAATTACTTAAGATATAAATAAACTACCGATTTAAATACACAATCCGGTAGCAACTAAAATATATTTCTAGTTGATACCATTAATTTGTATTAAAATACCACAGACTTATGTTCTGAAAAAAACTGCAAATTCACAATAATAATATGTTCCTAAAAATAAATACCCTATTATTTCGTCAAAAAGTGTCTATACTCACCATTGTTTAAGTAGATTTTCCGAAATATAATTGAGTTTACTAATATCAAAATTGGGTGGTGCGATATCATTCAATTTAAGTAAATATAGCAGATTAAATTAATTAAATGGTGTGCGTACTAGCAGAACTAAAACCGAATACCGGCCATGTTTAAATAAAAAAATCAAAATAATAAAATATATATACATTGTGACATTACAAACTGAGATCACGTTCGAAATTGCTTCGTCACTTGTTTTAATGCCAAGTATCTCGTAATCATACATAATTGCCCGTAAGTTGGTATCGCAATCTGTTTTGAAGGTTATAAAAACGGTCACCATTTATGGTTCTTTTTCAATTCATTGAGTAGAACTGTTAAAATTACGTGGGCTAGTGTTTATAAGATGTAACCGTGAGCATCCAACGTATCGAAAGGGTAAATGATTTTATGTTATTCAATCGTTAGTATATAATTGACTATAATTTGTTAATCTAATCGCATGGTGAATAATCTTTACAGGAAATGAGACGTTTATCTTTGGTTACTTTCATTAATTCGATTTTGGTGTCATTATTACCACATTAACATCTTGTTTTCTACAATTCTGCATACGAATCCTATAAATGATTGCTGCTTAATGATGGGCCACGGAGATGGGATGCTCGAACGAACATGGACCTCAGTAATGCCATATTTTATAACATTCGGTTGTCACCTGTCTACATGAAGAACGTCGCGCCCAACCCAACGAAATTAGGATTGTATTTTAATTTTAACTTTTATGTTCTTATTTATAATTAGATGCAATTTTATAACGAATGACACCTTTTCATTTATCTCCTCTAGGTATTATTTATAAACTTTTCTCAGTTTAGGATAAAGGCAGAATGTGACAAACTAAGGTGGGTTTGCGTTTCTGAGGTGAAGAACCCGCGGAACTTGTGTTCATCACTGACTCGCTAGTGAGAGGGTAGAACGCCGACTTACACCCATACAACATATTTTTCAAGTGCTTTAAAATAATTATAAAACACCTTGTTACGTATTGTAGTTAAGGTTAACTGGTAGATGATTTACCTATCTCTTCGTCTATAATTTCTATTTGAAGGTTTATCTCAGAGAATGCAGTGCTTTCTTCGAGTGAACGAGACGGTACTCTGTTGATCCCGGGTGATACCGAGACCATTTCTTTAAAGCGAGTATTATAAAAATGAAAAGGATCTTCGGATAATCTGGTCAACACCCCGTGTATTATCAAGATAAGGGTTGGTTTGTGATTTCATGTTTTAAAAATTGTAACGAAATAATTTTGTTGTGAAAATATGTTTTCTTCGTTTGTGCTGATACATTAATACTACATACAATAAAAAGGTACAAAAGATAATACATGCTTTGTAGCCATACTGCATCTTTAGTTAAAACTCTATTTTTCTCCGGTAGGTACCTTCATTTTATTTATTTCCACCCTATCCCGAATCGTTTTGAGAGTTGTTTACTCTCGTTTCGATTCGTCATACTTACAGTTATTTTATTACATTATTATCACAATACCATCATAGGTTGGCTCCGGTATCATCGTACCAGAGCCATACCTGTACAATTTGACGTGAGACTCGTTATCACATTAAATTCAGAAGACCACCAGAAAGAAGTTATATAAATCATACACCCCCAAAAGGGCAGGGTAGACGTCACGTTTATGTGTTGCAGTCGCAGAACTCGGTCACAATCCGGCAGAAATTCACCCTGTGAGAGCCAGTAGAATGCTCCGTTAGAATTCTCTAGCTACTGCTTTTCCCAGCATTGTCCATCCCAGCAACCCCTAGCGAGAGACCCACACCCTAATAAATATCATCTGCTAATGTCCTTGCTGATTCTGCTCCATTTTTTTTGTAACCCGCATATCAGAGGCCATTGCAACAGGATAGCCATTGCAACAAGTAGAATCTTGGATCTAGTTGATCTATCTAGTTGGATCACTTATTATTCCAGGACAACCTGCTTGGGCTTCTAGTACCGGATTTCCATGCATGGCCCTTTTTTACTCCAAACCAACATTTTTTTTGCATTTTAATCGGTTATTGGTATGCCGAACACATTGCCATTTCAGCTTTGTTATTCGGTGAACTACATCTTCTACTTTGACCCTAATGCAAATGCCTTAAATTGTTAAATTCTCTCGTTCATTTCTGTTTCTTATTGTTTTATCTCTTTCCTCTAATATATATTTTTTAACATTTTTACATCATCATTTGCCGTTTTATATCTACTGGCGGATGAAGACCTCCTCAAGGGTCTCTCACTTTTCTCTGTCCATTGTTATTCCCTGCCATGGATGACTCAGTGTGCCCAATGATTGTCCAGTCGCCGAATAATGTGGCTTGCATATTTCATTTCTATTTCATTTTTTGGCGTATTTTATTACATTACCACTCTTGTCTGATCTCTTATCGACACGATTTTTGTCCTGTCTCTTCCTGTGATACCATACGTATATATATATATATATATATATATATATATATATATATATATATATATATATGTACATGAATATTATATAAAAAAAATATATAGATCGCTGGTCGCGCCCCAGATTTTTAATACAGATTCATATTTAATAACAAGACCTCGCTGTCCTTTGAGAGTTGGAGGATTATCATCTTTCTCTAATACTCAGCGGGTAGAAATCACCCCTCCATCCATAACGCTCCATGGGGCAAGAATAACCCCGGAGTTATGGTCCTGTGAGGGTTGTTACGATCAGTGGAATACCGTACATCGGACGTTCCGCTACACCGGTACACCTTGGTGAGATCCTTTATTTTGTTCAGCTTTGCAGGATCATCCTCCTGTGTGGCATAATAACGCTACAAGGGTGGAGTATTAATTTGGGATTAATTAAACGAATGTGGAGCAAACTTGCAAAAGAGATACTTCTGTTTATTCACGATAATTTAGAGGTGGATTTTTGCGTTTCGATACACTAGCTATCAGATCAATTTGATACAAAAATATTTTTAATCAACGCGTTCTATATTTATTCACAAAATTGTGAAGTTTTCTTCTTTTTTCATCTATTAAATAAGCAATCCACCCTTCAAAATTGTGAAATCAATTCGATATTAAAATTTTTACTTTGTTCTGGAATTTTCTCTATTTTGGAAAATACTGTCGTCGAGATTATTATTTCATAATTTAATGATTAAATTATTTATTTGCTTCATGCATAAGTTGAAAGCGTTTTTGTTTTCATTTTATTTTGACATACGTCAATTATATTGTTTTATTGGATATTTTTTGAATTTTTAAATTTATAGAAAGTTAACGTTTACCATTTAAAAAAATGGAGTGTCTGTTAAACTTTACCTTAAATAAATTCTGTGCAAACAGTAACTGCAGGGCATATATTGCATACAAGCCGGAAGAATTCAGATACGGAAAGAGTTTGGCACTCACCACAATACGGATTCTGCTGGCACCTCCAAAATGTGGACTGTGTGTTTTAATCATTATTTCGTCAAAGGTTTCTTTAGATGACGACGAGTTCCGACACTCGTCAATATTGTCTCAGTCTCAATATTGTAATCGTTTAGGTAAACGTACACCGCGTCGTTCAAGGTCGCCAATCGATTGATCGGCAACATGCCTGGAGGGATAGGGAATGGGGGGGGGGATATACAATGCATTATCATTAGGCAAATAGCCGCCTCTGGCAGCGGCACAAATGTGTGTTCTTTTAACCACATTTTTCATAATATTTTCGCACACTTCGTGTGTTATTTCAGTAATTTCAAGTCGAATATTGTTCTGTAGCATCGGAATTGTTATTGGCTTATTGGCGTAGACTTTTCCTTTCGAGTACCCGCACAGACGGGAGCCGTCAAATCAGGTGATCGAGACGGTGATCACTTTTTGACAAAATACGGGCGGGAAAAATTTCTCGCAAAATTTCAAGCGTATCCCGGGCTGTGTGTGAGGTGGCAACGTACTGTTGAAACCACACGAGTTGCCGACCCAATCGACCCGATTCGGCCACCAAGAAGTTTTCCAACATGTGACGAAACCGATCACCATTAAAGGTTACAGCGTTGTCTCTTGTGTGTGCATATTGAAAAAAAAGGCCCAATGATACCATATTTACTCTGCGCAGGTGTAAAGGTCGTTAGTGATCAATGCCTATATAATGGGTGTTTTGTTTATTAACAAAACCCGCCAATTCGAAATGACCTTAGTCGCTCAAGATGATTTTTTTCCAAAAATCGAATGATTATTTAAATAAAATGTTTTAATGACTTTGACACGTTGTTAAGAATTGTATTCAACTACTTTTTATGATTACTTTATGTAAACAGACAAATATTTACCAAATCGAAATGGCGATCAAACAAAATCGGCCTAGAACATAATATTCACCCTGTAGTTAATGTTCTCATAACCTGCCGCCTGCCATACTCACATATACACAATACACTCCGCGACATTCAAATGAACACGAGAGTTATGGATGAAATATTGGGGCATCGATTACTCTGATACTAATCTCAATTACAACATAAGCTTCAAAATCTTCTCACGCAAATCCACACTAATTAATACACAACACTAATAATAATATTACAGAAGAGATCATATTTACCTTTTTCACAATTGGAGAGAAACGGTGCAAAATAGAGATTAATGAAATAAAACTCTTTATTAGGCCTGACCCACTAGGGACCGTAGATCCAATATGAATTTTGCTGTATATGACGTATGCAGAACGTTGTGGACGCCAAGTTAAAAATATTATTACATTATTAGTGGCCATATTTGATGTGACGACTGTTTAGTTTAGTGTTTTGGAGTAATTATAACGATTACAGAACACTATTGTTGCATGTATTTCGACCATGAGCTGGAATGGATTACAAATAGATGACGAGCATGCGACTCGTTAGGGAGCTTCAGTTATCTGTTTTACCGACCAAAACATGTTATTAGTTTTCTAAAACATTATTTACTATTTGAAAAACACGCTTAACTCCTGGCTAATATATTGTGGCACAACTTCTGGTGGTAGGTAGTTAGGGTAGTTTATATAAATATTTAAATACGAACACGTGTAAATTACGCGCTATCTAAATCAAAATGTTTTCAAAAGCAGGGTTGTACAAGTTTAGTGTTTTTAAAGACTGAAATTAATTAAATTGATTATTTTTTTCATCATCATGTTCGTCTCCCTATCCTAGGAGGGTTTCTCAAAAAGCTCACAGACTCGACTAGATGCCTTCATTTTCCCCTATTTTATGTCGCTTAAGTCTAGCCTGTCTCCAAACAACCTTTTTTTCAGTTCATCCCAGGTTAGTTTGGGGGTGACCAGCGTGTCCAAGTCATTCTTTTTATATCGACCCCTCCTACGTAAAGTAAGTAAAATATGACATTTATAATCGTTCTAGTATTGTATGTATTTGATACTTAATTACGTGGCAGTTAAATTTTTTTATTATATTCTATGATATAGATACTAATAAATATAATATAAAAAAAATTACAGCCATTTAAAAATGTATCAAATACGTGCAAAATACTAGAATTATTAAAAATGTCATTTTTATTCATTCATTCGTAGGAGTCGATATGTAGAAAGAGCCCCATGCCTTCCTTAAATAGGGACCCTGGTCATTTTGGCATTTCTTGATCCTGGAGTCGTATTTGGTGACCATATATTAATATTAGATATATTCTGTAAAGTTTTCACACGTCTTCTTTGTTTCCACACTGTCGAAGAAAGCAAAATTCCCGATTTTCCTGTCAATGTCACTTTCCTGTCCCCAGTCGCGGGAGAATTTTTTTTTTTTAATGTTTAATTTACAGTAAATGTACAGGGCGGCCTAAAAAAGTGAGAACATCTCGTAATTCATGAGTTATTTCAAAACGTAATATAATTAATTATAATTCTTAATGTAATTTTTTTTTGCACAATATTTAGCTAATCAGAAATCATCAAAACACCCCATACTGCCTAATCTACTGGGTTTAAATCTGGACTATTTGGTGGCCACGTGCCTGGCTCGATAAAATTAGCATTCTCACAACGAAGAAAGTTCATTGTATTTCTGGCTGTGCGAGATGGAGTTCCGTCTTGCTGTAATCTCCTCTTATGCTGCAATGTCTAGCAATACTGCAGGCGTTGTTTTAAAACTCTTTGATCATTTTCTTAGCATCCTAACGTTTTTCAAGTCTCAAATTTTTGATCAAAATACGGTTTTCTGCAGTAATTTTTGTCATTTTGGGCGACAATTTGAAAAAACCAAATGTAAACAATGGAAAAATTAATAATCAGAGATGGCGACCAGAAATTTGTCGAAATAAAACGTAATATAGGTAAATAGGTAAGTAAGTAAATTAGTAAACTATTTAAGCTATTGTTGATATAGTTAAGCTAATTTTGATGTAATTATATCACATTTTACAAAATGTTTTCATTTTTTTGGGCCAGCCTGTATATTTCCAGATGAATTATTTTTCACAAGTAGATATAGATATAATTTCACTAACTAAGCCAGTTAAATTGTATAAAACAATTTCAATGCTGACTATTAGTGAAATTGTATTTGTTCACAAACGGGTAATCCGGAATACGTGCATAGGTATATGCCGCACATGCGTTATGTGTTCTTGTCATTGATGACATCTGACGTCGGAACATTTTACCTGGTGATGCGTCGCCGTATAGCTGTATATTATTGCTAATGTTATGTTAGTGTTAGTTTTATAATATTCATATTAAAGTTGTAAAATAACCACTATTGTTTAAAAATATGTGCTGCATTCATAATCTAAAAATTAGATTAGAAAATGGTCAGATACTATGTGTTCTTGATATTAATCTATAGAAGAATGCTTAAAATCATTTGTGTAGTGTTATTTTTGGGGCTATTTTTCCCTGCGTTTTCAAGCCGACGATTGACGAGGTTCTCATTGCAGAGTCCATCGTCATTGCTGATGTCGCCAAGTACATCATTTATGTCACTAAGAATCTGATCATCCTTTTGTTTTTTTTACTATATAACCACTAGGTAAAAATACAAAAAAAATCAAAATGGATTGTTTCGAGAAGTATTCGAATGATAATATCGTATCATTCAATTTATCTGGCGGCATATTAATCATTGATATCGCGTGTTGGCGATTATTAAAACAAAGGCGATGAAAAATGGGATGTCGGTGCTTAAAGAGTTAGATTTTATATTTAGATTAGTCACTGGGGTAACGATACGCATCCATATTTAAATAATATTATTGTAACCTACAGATTGCGATAAAATTTGATAAAATTTTTGGACCGTGGTAGAAAGGTTTAGATCGTGAATTGAGATAACTCGGTTTAACCTTTTGTACCTGGTAGTAGCAGTATTTAATCAGCCCTTAAGTGAAGTGGTCGGTTTCACTGTTGCTATAATAACAATTAAAACTTTTTTCCATGGTGTTTTTAAATTTTATAAATTTCTTAGACGTCTCTCTTATCAGATTGATGGAACTTAACAGATTTAAGGCCGTTTCTACTAAATTGCTACTTACGTTTCCATTAAAAGCAGAGTTGAATGTGAAAACTTCTTAAATTAAAGTCATAAATAATGGCCATAAATAGTATGTACGTATCACACGTATACGGAATTTTTCCGAATTAACTAACTTACCATCACGATGTTTTACTTTGAGGGTAAGATTATTTTCTTCTCATTACCCAGGACTATGACCTGTTGATGTCCTTGACGATTTTCCGTCACCTTTCTCTGCAGCCCACTCTTATCTATCCATCGAGTTGAATATCGCCCCTGCGGAAGGCTATCTTCTCTATTCTCATCATTATTGCCCAGTTATATGAACGTAGCCAGCAGGTTCCGATACGTAAAACGTTACTCCCATCAGCTGTAAAGACACTCAGTACCGACGGCATGCAACAGCGCCAATGCAGTTAACAGTGTACGAGCTTCACTCTTACTATTGACGCCTTCTAGATGACAGATCATAACTGATTTATACACAATGTGCTCTGCCACGTCAAATGAACACGATAGTTGTAGATGAAATATTGGGGCATTCGCTATTCTCACACTAATCACATTACTTACGTAATTTTAAAATCCTTCTGATTCAAATCAAGGTATATTAACATCGACATCTTTTATAATTGGATATCCATAATTTCTTCTCACCAGTATCTCTTGGTTATCATCTTCACTGCGGGCGATGTATCAGAAAAATTGGAGATCATGGACAATTTATCTTGAATCGGATAGTTCAAGGGATTCTAAGCCATACAAGAGTGACAAATTAGACCAATTTTGATACAGGTGATGATAATGATGTACATTATTAAAATGACCTCTTGGGCTTGGAGAGGGAGTTACACTCTCATCATTTTATATAGAGAGTTATACATTTGTAGTCTATAATTATTTATTGTCTATTTGTGTGCTTCTGAAGTAGTATTCATTTAATTTATTTCTAAGCTCTTTTATATCTTTTATTTCTTTAATTTGTGTAGGGAGGCTATTGAAGTTTTTTATCCCTAAGTATATAAAATTTTGCTGATAGTGTTTGGTATTACATTTAGGGATTTTAATGTTATTTTTAAACTTGTTGCTTGTTTCAAATTTTACAGTGTTAATTTCTTTAAGTAATTAATTAATTGAGATTTTTTTGTAAATGTTTCCTACTTTGGGAATTGGGTATTATGCAAAAAGTGTTTATGTTTTAAAAGTTGATCGTTTTTTAATATTACTTTGATGGTTGATTATTTCCTGAAATTACACAAATATGCAACTTTATTACTTATAAACAAATTTTTAGTGATTTAAAAAAATTGAAATAAATTTAATAAACTGTTAATGAATTTCAATTCAATTTTGTCTGTTCAAATCTTATACAATTATTTTTAAATAGGCACCCATATTATTTTAAAATATTATTCTTATTTAGAATCCGGTAGTTTTTGAATGTCTCCTTCAAATCAAATAAACAGCTGTTTTTTGCACCCTAATGGCTGTCGTGTGTCACGTGATTATTTGCTTGTCATTATCATTTGTCACGTTGACAGCCGTCATTTTGTGTGCTAGAGTGAGACAGAAGGTGCTCTATTTATTTGAGTACATCGTGATGTTGTTTTAAAGGCACACCTGCAAAAAGGCTATTACGTCCGATGGTTTTGCAATACCGTCCCATATTTTTAAAATTATTTTTAGCCAACGTGGTCACAGCAGACGATCCAAAGCTGTCAGTTTAATATGATTCTTCATATTTCGATCTAAATATTGCCCCTTATTTGAGGACAATTTTAAGGTTCTATGATATCTTGATCATAGATATTTCGTTCAGTATACATATCTGTTATATAACGCTGTTTGGTTCAAAGTATTGCAGACAATATTATTGTATCTTTGGTGAAGAACCTTTGACATTCAAAATATGAATTTAAATAATGATTAAAGAATAATAACTTAAATGATCGCATAAAAAATTGGCAAAATTAATAACTTTTTAAATATTTTAAGTACTTTGCGGTTGAATATTTTTAGTAATTTAATTAGATTATAATTTGTTGTGCATTTAGATTGTCTAGCGGTTAAACCCTCGCCTAATCTAGCGGTCGAAGGTTCAAGCCTCGTCTCAGGACATATCGCAATGCAAAATAAAATGATCATTAAAATACATACATAATTATAATTAAATATTTAGATAATACCAACATATAGATATACATAATTTCAAAGAAAAAGTGTCGTGTAAAAGTTTTTTTGCACAATATGTATTCTTAGTAATGTATTGGATAATATATTCGACTCATTTACAGTGTTAATATTATTATACAGGGTGTAACAGACCTAGTCCACAATACTTTATGAATGGACACCTGACTAAATTACGAGTGGAAAATGTTCAAGGGATATTGTGCCTAATCTCAACCATATCAAAGTTATAAGCATTTAAAAAAAAATCGAAATTATGCAATTAATTGAAATATTTTATTGATTCTAAGTTATATATTCAATACAAAAAATAAAGGTCATCGAATTTAGAGCGGCTAGACTATTTTTTTTTAGATGATAGTATAGATTAATAATTGAACAATTTGGCAAATATTTATTTCAAAGTACGTAGACTTAAGCATAACACGGTTTCGTAAAAAAATTAAACAATAATATTTTCCGTAACAGTGCAGAATTTGCAGATATTCCTTGAACATTTTTGACTCGTAATATAGTCAAAATATTGTGCACTAGATCTGTTACACGATGTGTAATCTACACCGCCGATTTTGCTGTGGTAGGGTATCGTGTCTGAAAAAAAAATCAGATATCGAGCATCTCTTTCTTGGTCTTATCCGAGTTCAAACTTATTTACTGTATTGATTCCAACTCATTTGCCGTGTTAATGTCATTCTACAAATTACACAAAGTGCGCGATTCAAGCTTCAGATATCAAGCATTTCTTTCTTTGTCTTATCCGACATGCTTAAGTATATATTAACGTGGTATTATTGTTTAAGACCGGTAGAAACATGAAATATTTCCATCAGAGCGTTAACCTTACCGAAATGAAATGAAATTTTGAGTGCCTGTGTATATTATGAAATAACGTAAAATAATGAGAACGTACCTACGTTTTCATAAATCTAACTTATGCATACAATAATCTAGACTCAACAGAAAATTTAATTTCACTCAAAGGGCGTATTTATTTAGTATTCGTATGGTATTATTTGAAGCCTTAAAAACATACAGGAATAGTCGGTAGAAGATTACGGCTGTAGCTACTCCAGAATACAAAAATTTTGCTCTGTCTGACATTCGGCAAAATTATGCTTTGAAGAACTTCAAGAAAGCAACACTAACTAAACTAAACTAATATTTTAAACTAGTATTTTTCAAACCGAAACCTCCTAGTATGCCACCAAGTTTTACATATAAAAAACATTAAAACACCACCATATGAACCAACTTACGAGAAAATGGAAAGACAGAGACGTCAAGCAAGCAACTAAAATAATGTTAGCAATATTTGAATATTTCCAAGAATACATAATTACTGGATTTTCACTTACAGAGGCACTGTTATTAAACAAATAATAGATATCTCATAGAACCGAAGAGTGGTCGTGAGCCCTGTAATTATCCATACTTCCATATATTTTTCATTAAATATAATAAAATAAAATAGTTTTATCTCTATGAGATATCTATTATTTACTTTTAAAATTAGCAATATTAACTTGGTGGTTAAAATTCAT
The DNA here is from genome assembly GCA_022840565.1 of Eubasilissa regina. Taxonomy (NCBI): domain Eukaryota; kingdom Metazoa; phylum Arthropoda; class Insecta; order Trichoptera; family Phryganeidae; genus Eubasilissa; species Eubasilissa regina. The sequence continues at coordinate 5,908,382 of JAINEB010000029.1, read as the reverse complement.
ATTTTTTATTTATTATCTTAGTTTTATTAACCACAATTGAGTTTAAAAAACATCTACCGGTTTCGGAAAACACCTTTTCCTTCTTCAGGATGTCAAAACTAACTAAAAATATAGCATTGTTTTTCTATTTATCCAGAATCTATTTTTAATTTAAAAAATAAAAAAAAACAACAATTATTTAAAAAATAAATTTAGTTAGTTATGACATCCTGAAGAAGGAAAAGGTGTTTTCCGAAACCGGTAGATGTTTTTTAAACTCAATTGTGGTTAATAAAACTAAGATAATAAATAAAAAATATATCTATTATTTGTTTAAATTAATGTTGGTTCACACTCTAGTCTTTCCAATCTTCGTGTATGCAGTAAGACTTGGATTAGTCATCAAATATACGTCACAAATGTGAAAACACATGTTTTTTTATTCTACTCCTTTGATTTATTTTAAACGCGTTCCACCTTGCAAAGGCATTATCGATCTAACAATTTTAACTCAAAAAATTGTATTTATAACTGTAATGAGGGGGCAGCTATACAATTTATTTACGTGAGATGAAAAGGGTGTGTGTGAAAAAATGTCCTCTTGTCGTATAGTTATTAAATTATTAAATGTATGTGTATGTGGGAAGTATGTTTGATAGAAACGGAAAGGCTGAGAATGATATCGAAAGGAGGTGGCTGCAGGAAATAAAGAATTATATCTAACGGTAACTTGTCAACCGAGGCAAGACTAGCGGTGCACAATGGAGTCCTGGTACCGACACTGATGTATGGAAGTGAGGCCTGGAGTAGGCAGAAGAGGAACGAAAGTAGTGAATTCAATGGAAATGAGATCACTTAGGCGTGTATGTGGAAAATATAGTTACGACTATAGAATGAAGAAATAAGGAAAAATTGTTGATGTTAGTGAATGAGTGAGATTAAGAAAAGATCACGTAGGCGGTTTGGTCATATAGATCGAATGAACGAGGAGAGAATAGTAAGACAGATATATGAAGCAAGTGTTGATGGCATTAGAAATAGAGGACGTCTGCGGAAGACTCGGCACGACCAGGTAAACCAGATACTGGAGGATGGTTCTGTTAGAAGTCTCAGCAATGGGCGAGCTTGTCTGAGATGATGTATTAATGTGGATGAGTTGAGTCCTCTATCCTCTCTGCCTTCCCTCGCAGTGAAACAGCGTGATAGTAAGTTAGTTAGTTAATTAGATTATAAAATTATATAGCTGTCTTTTTTTACAAATTACACATGGCATTCAAATATCATTAGTGTTGGAACTGAATGGTTACACAGACTAATTAGAAGCATTCAAAATGTATGGAAATCCACAGACTTCCGATGAATAAAGTTATCTTTTTTCATTTCAAGTAAATAAATTGTATGGCTATCTTTCATTATAGAAATACAAATTGTTGATCATGAAATACAAGACACAAGATACATCACAGAAATACAAATTGTGTATCACAGAGGTATGTTCTGAATAATTACAACTTCACAATAAGAATGTGTTCTCCTTAATAATATAAGTTGTATCAATGTGTCCAAAATTTAATAAAAATGATTTGATAATTCTGGCGTCTGCAAGTCGGTTTACTCAAAGGTATTTGAGATTCTGTAAAATTAATGTAGATGGCTTTCAAATAATGGAACGACAGATGTATTAATTTGAAAAAGTGTAACATATAGGTTCGAAAATTTGTCATGAAAAGTACTGGCGTTATAACACAATTAGTAGTGTACTTCCCCGGATTAAAATTATAAAAATTAAAAAAATTAAATAAAAAACATAACATTAAACCTCGCAACAACTCGCACTCGTGACAGAGATTGACATATATGCTACTAGTTAGGCGCTATTGAAGGATCATTGTTTGGCAAATTATCTTTACATATATTAGTTGAGCACGACGATGTATCAGCAAGCTGGTAGATTACATGCACATTTAACCATTTTCTACGCCTTTTTATAGATTTAATTTACCGCCGAATTGCCGCGAAATGCAAAATTGTGCATGTTACTGAATGAAGTAAATAAATTATAAATTGGACAAGATTGACAATGTTAGTGAGCTGCTCTTTATTAATAGCGATTGTCTAATATCATGTCTAATTATTATTATATCCAAAGATTGAAAATACTCCTTTAAATAAAGAGAAAAAAATATTTTAGCTGCCACTGAACCAGAATCTCTTCCTATCCATGGAAGTGCGATAACCAATTACATTACGTCAGCCTCGTAAATAGTCGACAAATTTTCGAACTTACATGTTGCAGCTATTTCAAATTGATACATCTTACGTTCCATTTATTTAATAGCTATCACCTTTTTATTGCGAGTACCTTTGAGAAATATTCGCTTGGAGACGCCAGAGATTTTTCAATTTCATTTTATAAAATTTCTGTATATACTTTAATATAACTTATATTATATATATTTTAAAGAAAACACATTATTATTTGTGAAGTTGTAATTTTTCGATAAATTGAGTTTATCTGTATGTATATCATTCTAATTGATGAATTTAATTTGTATTAAAATATCACAGAACTATGTACTGAAAAAATTATAACTTTATAAATAATTATGTGTTCTTAATACTAATTAAATGTATTAATTAGAATGATATATATATATATATATATAAAATCAATTTTATCGAAAAATATTGTTGTTGCGCCACCGAAAATTCGAACCCGGATTTCTTTCCAAACCGGGGAAGGTGCATTATCCAACTATTCTACAGCGACATCATTTTTGAAATAATGGAACGATAGATGTATTAATTTGAAAAAAGTGTAACATATAGGTTCGAAAATTTTTCGTCAAAAAAAATGATGATGTAGCATAGTTGGATAATGCACCTTCCCCGGTTTGGAAAGAGATCCAGGTTCGAATCCCGGTTGCGCAACAACAATATTTTTCGATAAAATTGATTTTATGCGTATATATCTTTCTAATTAATACATTTAATTAGAATTTAAATTATCACAGACCTATGTTCTGAATAATTACAACTTCACAATAAGAATGTGTTCTCCTAATAATAATGTATTCTCTTAAAAAAAAAAAAGAAAAAAAAATATATGTGTAAGGCAAAAGCCCTCTTAGGATATTCCTTGATCTCGCACTCCCTTTCGGACACTCCAATAGATTACTAGTTCCCTCTCTACGACACTCAGTCATTTTAATAGTTTATGTAATTATGAGGGTGTGCAGGCGCTCGAAGTTACTACCCTACCAGATATACTTTTGAATCTATCTCGTAGATAACGTACACATCAATGAAAAATACAGATACCCATCCCTTGCTTGCAACCATGAATTGAGACCACACATCTTTATATCAAAAACACCGAAAAAAATAGATTAGCTAGACGATTGGGTATCCATATTAAATAAAAAAACTGTTTCTTTAGGTTTTTTCAATCGTAGTGAAATAAAATATATATAATTATTTGTTAGAAAATGCCTCCAATTTGATCTTATGACCCGGCATTTTAGGAGGACTCGGGGTTAATAGTTAATTCTCCAGGTAATACTGCCTACACAAAATTCTAAAATGAATTCAGAGAGACATCTTGACATCTTGCCAATTTTGTGTCACGTTTTATCTGGTTAGTTAAGACGCAACCACGATTTATTAATGATTATCAAAGACGTCTACTCTAATTACTTTTTCAGTAAGCATTTTTTTTAGAGAAATATGTATATATATTTTAATATTATAGTATTGCTAGATATAATATTTAGTAAAAAAGAAAAAAAATGATTAAGTTGTAGTTTATCGAATAACACTAACATCTTTATGTATCGTGTTGGGGTTGGGGGTTGTGAGAAAAATCTACCATGATGGTGGTGACAAAATCCCATATTAATAATTTCTTCACTCCTACTCCTATATTAGACCTAATAGATTCTCCACCCCAGATTCGTCGTCTAGAAAATAAAAAATCAAGACATTTCATGAAATATGTAGCAGGGGAGTTTCTATACTGAGCTGGACTCAGAGTAGCATCTGTCAAATCAAACACAGTAAATTTGAGTAGCTTGTTGGTCTAGTAGTTAAGACGCTGTCCTACTGATATAGTGGTCGTGGGTTCATGCCTCGTTCCAGGAAATCAGTAAGTTAGTTCTATTTTTATAGTACAAGCGTTTAGATGACATGCCATCATCTTAATTATTTTATTCCTCACTGTAAGCCAAGTTGAATACTGAAAAATTTGAATATGATTAATGTTCCAAATTGTAAAGATCCTTCTGATACATTCACTCTCATCATAACTGAAGGTCGGGAAGAAACAACTTTGTAATAAGTATACTCGTGGAAGTTATTGTCTATTCTTAAAAAACCTTCATTCTTTAAATAATTAAATGATGGTTAAAATGTTATAAATAAAACAACTCTCAAGAGTATCCTGTAATACAACGCAAGTTTACAGATTTGCGCTATGTAGTTGAAAACATTTCCCAACACAGTTCACGCGATGACGTGCATTAAAAACACCCGCGACGCGAGCGAGATAAGTAATGCGTTTAGTTTTTATACTTACGGTAAACATTTTACATAAAATTATGCAAACTTGCACATCTATTTCTGTTATTTCTAAATATTTTCGCTAAATGATTCTGGTTAAAATATTAAGATTTGCATAAAATTAAGCTTATAAATTTAATGCACAATATATCAAATACATATGTTAAATTTATTTGCCTAAATTATAATTATGCACAGATTTTTTGTTGCGCCCCTGGTACCATATAGTATTTGTGTTTACATATGTGTTATACTCGTATGTTATATTTCTTGGGATTTCTCGGAATTTACCCCGTAAAAAATCCTAGAATCCAATAAATAGTGCCATTCACATATCTCAAATATATTATTAAACATGCCTTTAGGCTACTGTTTTAAATTATTTTTTTAGCTCGAGGGTTTGTGGATTAACCTTTTAACCTGCCAGTCAAATTTGACAAGGGGGACAATTGTAAGCGAGGTATTTTTCGAAATAATAAAAGGAAGGTAACGAATTATAATCGAAATATCTGAAAATACCCAAATCTTTGATTCCCGAATTTTAAATGAAGTTTTCCTCGTTAAATCACCATTTATTTTATTCAGAAAACTCGCAAATAGGGTTGTCACAATTTTATATTTCAATTTTTTTTTTTATCTAGCATGGCAAACACACAATGGAGATTTATCTCGCGAATAGAATTTAAAAGGCAGCGCAACTGATACAGGGTTAAATAAAATATCAGATGTCTCGTAGAGACGAAGCTATTTTTATTACATTTAATGGAAAATATATAGATATAAAATTCATCATTCTATAGATCACTAACAAGCAAAGAATATTGTTTCCAAATTGATCAACAAATAACCAGTATTTCTATGCGTTTTAAAATCAAATTAATTTTTTAATTTTAATGAGATTTTGTTTTTATAAAATTTATATTCTATTGTTTAAATAAACGACTTGGATAGCTAGTTCCCAGGTTTCCGATTAACAATAAGCACACATATGATATATGAACTACACTAACCTCTATAATTTTGCTCTCTTTCTGGTTCGATGTTGTTGTTCTTTTACCTTGGTAAGCTTCTTTAGATTTCGACCGACCGAAGAGCGCACTTGTGGTTTATTTGAACCGCTGGACTGGTCGAAGCACGGGATGTAATAAGAATGACGCCTGTCGTTTACCGTCTTCTTAGCTTCCGAAAAAAGGGCGGCAATACTCACACACTTACACACACACATGTACATTACTATAAATCAGGAAACCCAGTGGTGCCAATCGAAGTAACAAGGCGCGTAAATAACTATATTGCGCTAAAAACGTAAGTAACCACTACCACTTCCTATCGTACGGTGTTGTATCTATGTATATTTTCACTCTGTAGCCAAGACACCAATATTACTATAATCTGTCGCTAAGCGATGTCGGGTCGCTACTCGGCAGTCAGGTGTTCGGCGATAACGGCGAAACGTCTGGGTATTTGTTTATGGTAATAGGTTATGTTAGGTTCCATTTTTTTGATAATACATTATTATTTTAATATAGAAACATAGATTTTACGGAAACTAGCCAAATTGGCTGCAAGGCGCCCGGTATAGCGATACTTTAATTGAACGTTAATAAATTGACTTTACTAGCTGAACTAATGAATTTTGTTTGTCGTAAAATATATAAATTATTTAATTGACTATTAAAAAGAACACATTATTATTGTGAAGTTGTAATTATTCAAAACATAGGTCTGTGATATTTTTAATACAAATTAAATGTATTAATTAGAAATATATACATATTAAATCAATTTTATCGATAAATATTGTTACAAGCTCACAATTAGATTGTGTTCTTAATAATACATAAGTTGTATCAATGTGTCCAAAATTTAATAAAAATGAATTATTAATTCTGGCGTCTCCTATCGGATTACTCAAAGGTATTTGAGATTCCGTAAAAATAAAGAAGATGACTTTAAAATAATGTAATAATAGATGTATTCATTTGAAAAGTGTAAGTATTCGAAAAATCGTCGTCAAAGTACTGTATTGGTATAGCATAATCGGTTAATTCACGTTTCCCGGATTGGAAGAGAACCAGGTTTAAATCCCGATAGCAACAACAATATTTTTCGATAAATTAGAATTCATATGCATATATTTCTAATTAATACATTTAATTATTTCAGTTGCATTGTGTGGTTTGAAATCAAACTTTAATCAGTATTTTCATTTCATTAAAACTATAATTTCTTACGTCACGTGAGAGTAAATATGACTACCAACGTTGGTGCAAGATTACACTACATCCTGACTATTCATTCTTATCGAATGAAGATATTCCACGAAAATGATATTAAGTACAGCATGAAAAATGAAGGATTGTTTATTTTTCCCATGGATTCAGAACTACGCACCGTATATAATATTTTATCAGTGATTTTTCTCAGTTTGAACAAGTGTGCTATTTATCAATGGAGGCTTTGTATTACCATTTTGATAGAGATTTTTTGCAATGTATATTATCAGCATCGCAGAAGCGTAGGAATGATGTACAGTACAATATTATTACCCGAGTAGCGTGACATATCTTTAAAATAATATTTTAATAATGCCTCAGAAGAACAAACGTGTGATTAAATATATTAATTAGAAAGATATACATATAAAATCAATTTTATAGAAAAATATTGTTGTTGCGCCACCGGGATTCGAATTTGGATCTCTTTTCAAACCGGGGAAGGTGCATTATTCAACTATGCTACAGCGACACTATTTTTGACGACACATTTTCGAACCTATGTGCTACACTTTTAAATAATGGATCAATTCAATTATCAATTCATTTCTATTAAATTTTGGACACATTGATACAACTTTATTATTAGAACAAATTATTATTGTGAAGTTGTAATTATTCAGAACATAGGCCTGTGATATTTGTGATTGACAGTCTTCCACCATTATATCTAATACCTGTAAAGGTCTGTTGTAAAGAGAGCCGCAGACCATGGAACTATGTTATAACATATTATTTTTATAATTGATTATGAAAATTGGTCTGTTTGTGATTTATACGTGTTAACTGCATTTTTATATTGCAGAATATGTTAAATTGACATGACAGTTACTTTGTGGTATGACATGTTTATTTTAATTTACACTTGAGTTGGGTTATTCTCACTTCTACATTTTCGAGAGGTGCAGTCCCTCTTATCATCAGGTAATAACCCAACGTGTATGTATTACAAAGGTTAGTTGTGAAAATTAAAAAAATATATTTATTCAAAGGGTTATTCAAAAACAATTGTCACGAAAACTACGTTAGATATTTTAATATTTTTTTAAACATTTTTATCTTCTTTATCGGGATAGATGCCCCCAAGCTTGTTGGTCAAAAAATATAATGATTAAGACAATTGTCTAGTGTTTGTTGGAGTCTCGTTCCAGAAGACCGCCACGTTAGTCCTATTTTCATAACACAATCTTTTAGCTTAGTTTGAAAATAGTACTAATATTAATACAAATAAAAAGAAAAATCTGTCCATCAATTTTTTTCGTTGACTTTTGGACCATTTTGGTATATTAACTGATTACGTCTACAAGTGTATTGATTAATTTGATTTGTATTAAAAATACCACAGAACTATGATCTAAAATTGCGACTTTACAACAAGAATGTGTTTTCATTAAAAAAAGTTAAAATATTGATGTTAAGTGAGCGCTTTACCATATTAGCCACTTCCCTAGTAGACTGTGTTGCAAAATGACTGTGCCATATAAAATGGTGATTTTATTTGTCTAATTTAATGCCATATAATTTTATATTTTAATTAAGAAGATCATTTGTTTTTCATATATCAAATACATAGTTTTCATTCGTTATAGCATTAAGGAATCATGTATGTATCATACGTTATTTTATGTCATCGGTCTTCAATGTTTCGAATGATTAATAAATAATTTAAAATTAATCTGTGACATACTATTTATAGATAAACAAAACTATCATTAAATGTGTATTTTTAAACCATAATATTAATTTGTTTTTTTCTACTTTTTTGCAGGTAAGAAAACAATTTCGTTAAAAGTTTGAAAGGTCTTGGAGTTCATCACCGCTCTATCTATGTTTCGTCTGTTTAAAGGTACGTTAAATATAATATTTGTTTTCATGTGATTTATAAAACATACCTTTCTTCGTGCGTGTGTAAAATGTGTTTTTGATAAGTGTTAATAATGAATTAAATAAATGTCAGATATCTCATAGAGACGAAGCTATTTTTATTATATTTAATAGAAAATTTATAGAAGTATGCGGTAATTACAGCGCTTATGACATGTCTTCGGCTGGCTTAAGAGATCACTTTATATAAATATAACGTTCACCATTCTCACTCCATCAATCTACACATCTACCAAATTTTTGAAAGGTGTATATATTTATTTATTTTATTAGTAACTATATAATACAATGTAAAAATCTGTTTGGACTGTGCCCGTCTCGCTAGAGAAATTCTGTGTCAAGACGGGCATAGTTTACATGCAATTGTTCAATTAATTAGAAACATGTATTAATATGTGGACATACATATAAATATATGTTAATATGTGGACTCGCTTCGAGTACCACTACACCATCGCCATCTATGGATCAAATTTGATAATTCATTTTTCCTTGCAACAGCATATGTGTCAACTCAATGAGAATCTGATTGTGTATTCTTGGTCACATTAAAATATTACTATAATAATTAATAGTTTGAGATTAGTACTGAACTCAAACTATGAATAAGAACAAAGTAAAAAATCTTAAATATTTTTCTAAGTGTACAAGATTCTTTAGAGATTGGCGGATTCAACATATCAATTAATTAATTGTTTTTATTGATTTATGAATTTTGTTATTATTGTCTTAAACATTAGCTCTTGGATGGAAGGCCAGTTCCACTGACAACAATGGCTAGCTTAGCTTAGCTAAAATATTAAATGAAATCATCCTGAAATCTGTGACGCTTGGATTTTGTAATATATTTAAATACTCAAGAGATTTACATATTATAATATCATATTATAATTTTAAAATTTATTAGTTAATATGGATGGGGTACCTAATGCTGGCATTATTTCAGGTTCGAGTCTAACCAAATATATTTTATATAAATAGATTCATATATATTTTTTTTAAATATTTAAGAACTACAAAACCTATTTATATATAATGAATTTATTGTAACTCAAATATATTAATTTATTTGAGATCAGGATATGAGTTTGATAATACCCTCGTTGAAAAGGTCTATCGAATCAGTTGTTGACAGTTTTGTGGATCCCGTCATCGACCTGCATTCGTTTTCCGTCCTGAAAAATCCTTTAATTTCGAGAAAAGATGATAGTCCAATGGCACCAGGTTGTATGGATATTGATTCAGTAGATCCCTACAAAAAAATTTGCAGCTCTTCTATCATGTTTCAAGCAACGCGAGGTAGATCAGCAATCGGCGGGATTAATAGACATGGTTAATAAAACACCACTGAGAAATTACTCCTGACGCACTGAAAAGCTCTGAAGTGATAGGTAAGGTTACCAGTCCATTAATGACAAGTACCTGACAACGTTCCTATCTAAGTGACTACTTGCGTTGTTAATATATGTAAACGATTTAAATATGGCCTACGTACAAATTCAGCAGAACTATGTTCTGAAATTTTGCAACTTCATAACAAAAATGTTTTCATTGTTTCGGAGGTAAGTTTGTAGAACTCCATAATTACACGTAAGAACATAAAAACACTATTTTAATGAAAGGTAATGTGTATGAGATTGGATAGCTGTACAATTTTCTGTAAATGAGGTAGAGACAACATTATTCATGTTAATTCTTAGGGCTTTTTTTACAGGTGTTTTTGAATGATTCTAGGTAACAATTATGTTACGTGTAAAATACCACTGGTATTAGAACAGAATTATTTCTTAGAATCGTGCCAAAATATAAAAACCAAAAATTCCCTTTATTACCTTGTTTTAAGTAATTAAAATCATATAGCTGTCCCTTTTCAATAGATTTCACATAAAACAAGTTGTTGAATTTAAATAAATTGAAATATAATTATATCATTTTTTCATACCTTCTAAATATGTTACATTATTATAACACTATGTTTCGGTATTTGAATAATATAGACAATCTCTCTCTCTCTCTCTCTCTCTCTCTTTCTCTCGTCGATGTGCTCATGACAGCATAGGACTTGGTCTGTTCTCGGCTTCTCGCCTTCCGTCCTTGCGCGTTCCCTGTGATCACCAACTTCTCCAGGGTATCTCCATTTCTTTGGGCAACATGCCCAAAGTAATAAATAAAGATTTTACTGCATGTTGTAGAGAAGAGTCATTCTTTAGTGCGGGTTTCTTGAAGAATGGATAAATTCAATATACATAGCATGCAACGCCAACACCACATCTCGAAGTTGTTTTTTTTACATTTCAGGGTTAATGTTTCGATTCAGTACAGAGCTATGAAGAAATCACAGTTTTAACCGAACGTATTTTTACATTACAAATTTGACATACTTGGTCCTTTGGTTTAGACACTTGCCTAGTGATCCAGTGGTCAAAGGTCTTAGGCTCATTCCAGGAGACTGTTTGCAAAGTATGAGCGTTTAGCTTAGTTTGAAAATAGTAAGAATTTTAATGTGATATGTATTCCGTGTAGGTATCTTTATTTATTAAAAATATATAGAAAATGCGATATATGTAATAATTGACATAAATAGCAGACATTTTTAGGTAATAAATATAATATATTTATTTTTAAGAACACTATTATTGTTAAATTTGAGGTTTTTTCAAAACATAGTTCTGTAGTATTTAATAAAAATGAAATTAATCAATTTGAAAGAGTTGCAGAAGGAGTTTAAAAATTTGTTAACTTACTCGGTGGGGTGGCGAAACTGGATAACGCATTTCCCCGGATAGGATCTCTGTTCGGTAGCAGCTTAAATAATTTTTCGATAAATTGATTTTTTCTCCATTTTCTTGGTATGCGAGAAAATTTCGCTGATCCGCAGAGAAATGTAGACATTACTGGCATTTTAAATCCACAGAATTTTAATCCATGGTAATATGTGGATAATGGATCCATTCGCAGCAAAAATTCAAGATAGTAATTTAAGCATGAACCTAAAAGAAAGCCTCATCAACCTATCGTCTGACGACACCTTCGAAGCTAAATTTCATTCATCCTCATCATGACCTCAGTTTTGGCTTTTCATAAAAAGTTAATATCCTTTGCTTTGTGAAAAGGCGATGAAAATTCTGATTCAATTCTCCACAACCTATTTATGCGAAATGGTCTTTTATCTGTCACAGCAATTCAAACACGGTACCGATCTCGGTTTAGAATAAATGCAGTCTTGTAGTAACACGATCGGAGCCAAATATCTATAATCCTATTTTAAGCAAGTCGGAACATTCATCACCCAAGAATTGCATAGTGCCAAAAGTTTCATATAATTAAACTATCTTTTAATTGCTTTGTTTTTACAATTTTTGTAAAACTTTTATAATTTGGTTAAAATTGATAGTTTTATTTGCACATATTTTATGCATTCTTTGATCACTTTTTTCTAACTATATTTAACACTTTCTATTAGTGGTAGAGTTAGGCGACCGCTGTTCTGGTTGATTAATTTATTTTGTATTAGATATTTTTTTTTTTGTTTAATATTTTTTGCAATTTTAAATAAAAAAAATTTATATAGGTAGTACTCGTATTCTTTATGAGTGCAAAAAATCACGATTGTACGTAAAACAGAAAGATGAATTGTCGCGCCTTCATTTGTGTTTGCGTCGCCTAACCCCTAACGAGTGTCACCTAAAACGCTGCACCCCTTCGCCCCATGTAATCATCTCCTGTCTAGTCGGAAATAGATGTTTCTTCTCTCCATTCCGCTCAAACTTCTCAAACACTTTCGCCTTACCTTTGATCTTCTACGTTTCCAGATCGGTAGACTTCCGTTTTCCCGACGAAGGACGATGAACCTGAATACTCGTCGCTGTGTTTCTTCTGTCAGCCGGATTTTTTTCATCAAAGTTCATGTGATCTACGTACTCGTATGTACAGTGGGATGCTGTAGGTATAAACTTAGGTTATGCTATTACCATAATATTATATAATATATGCTACATTGTACATAGGTTTATGAACTTTCGTTTACCCGACATCTTTAAGCAAAATTAATCCACCGTAATAAAAATGCATTATCCTCGAACGCAAAGAACAGTCATGAAAACAACACACTTAGTAAGGTAGTAAAATTTTAGAATTCGTAAATGAGGAAGTAGAAGTTCAAAACCTTTCAAATGTCATTCTGTTAGGAAACAGCATAAGTAAGGACTCGGTACAACGTGTATCATTTGATCCATTTCTGACTCTGCCAAGTGGAATTTTCAATTTAGTAGGTGGCAATTGTATGGCTTGAATAGAACGGTAGATTAAAACAATGGTTAGCAATTTTAGAAGAAAACTAATCCTAGTAGAGGACTACAGCGCTCCGGTGGCGTCGCTCGGTAGCATCCAGAACTACGCAACTAATGATTCTACTGATATACGGTGGGAGCTTGCGTAATTTATAACACATGAATTATTTAATTTAGATTTATTTCCCAGAATTTTTAATAATGCACAGCTTTTTTGCTTGTATGCAATGCACACCTCTGTAATTATGTAAACGATGCGCCCGATCAATATATTTTTAATGCATGTTAAGTTTTTTTAAATATCTAATATCATTAATCTTACCACTTACCTAGAACCGTTCTAGGAGCGAAAGCTCCCATATCGGTCCTTCTCATTTGCAACCGTGTATCAAGGTGGCGATACATGACTTCCAAACAAAGTACACCCCTCACTGTCCGCCGGTAAAAGAATCATCATTATTTTTAAAATTTAACGCAAGATTGTACTACTTTCTATATTGGTACTCGTAAAAGAGTATTTAGGATGATTTGATTTTTCAGAATTTTCGTGATAAAAATTTGGGGTTTGTTTTATATATAAACAATGTTGGTATTTAATTGAATAATTTAAAATCATTAGAAATAAGTAAATCGTGTTAAATTTACCAAAATATTATAAATAACTAACGAAGTCAATTTCTACATCTTTCATCATCAAAACAATTTAAGTTAGGTATTTTTAAATATTGTTTTTTATTAGATATTAAAAAAAAATAATTTGAAAGCATTAGAACAATGTCACACGTGGTTTTAGATACTTCATTTGACATCCTGATGAAGTAAACTTTCTCAATTAATATGGCTTGGACGCGTCTTTCGACTGAGAGAAGAACAGTGTATAATTTTGGCAACTCGACGAATACAAATAATACGGTATTTTACAACTGATGATTAGCAACCCCATGAATAAAGAATTTAATAAGTCAATTAGAAACATACATAGAAAAAACTATCCATCTTAAAAATACTTAAATACTTTGTTGCTAACTGGGTTCAAAATAAAGTAAAATTAAAAGCACTGTCGATCATTTAAATAATGACAGATGACTAAATTTATCATAGTTTTTGCGGGGTTTTTAACATTTAAAAAATAATTTAACGAATTGTGAACATTTGAGAGAATACTTCGAATTTTAAAATACCAATTTTGTCTTTAGTAAATTTACTCGACTTGGAAATCGCAACGCGCGTCGATCTGTGCTCTCCCGCGAGGGTGGGCTGTCCGCCGGCCCGTGAAATTGGGGATGATCTTGCATCCCCAAGGGTGAGAGGAATTTTGGACTTTTTACTTTTAACCCCCTTCGTACGTCTCTTTTTATCTCAAAATTGTAATCTATTTTTAATCAATATTTTTTCGTTCTCGTACTAAAGACGTCAGCCAGATAAACGACAGAAGACAAGATGATTTAAGATCTTGATATATATATATATATTTTGAATTGGAATATAGAGATCGGAGATATATACAAGCATTCTCAAAATTCATCTAGAATTATGGACATTAGATTTACAATATCGTTCAATTCGTGTACATACAAGTACAATACAAGTTCATCAAGTTGCAATAACATTTTATGTGTGGCGATATGGATCGTGATGGTGCCATGTGTAGACACGTCATGCAAACGTTTACCGTGTGACAAGAGGCGCGCCCACTAGTGCCGACACGAGAAGACGGATTTTACCACTCTAGCCTTAATGTATCTAATTATACACGTTCGTCCATTTTTGAAGCTTTTAACAGGAATGTTCTAGAATTTTAATTAATTGTACCACTTCTTTAGCGGACGTCCTCTCTTTTTGTTACCTCGCATCAAATATTTTCTTTGACTTAACCAGCGACCGCATGCCTTCGCTGTTCTTCCGTCACATCCTGACCTCGGTGACAGCGTCAACGCTTATCTTCCCTTCAACATGTCACGTTAAATATTGTCGAATTTCAAATCGCGTAATACTTGTAACCATTTCTGAATAAACTGTGTGAATAACTGTAAGTATTTTTTACTCGTGCATTACGATGTAATTCCTTTATGTTTGAACTAATGTTGAATATGTACACAAACGATGTTTTGAAATTGGAAGGGATCCATTATTACACCACCTCAGTGGCAATCTCCTGAAATCTGATCCAATCTCTAATATAACATTGTCTAATGGGCAGTACACTGGAGTACTATGTTATAATCTGGTTATCTAACTTTCAACAAATTCTATCATACCCCTGAGGGCTGTTCGAAGATCTTACAAATTACGAAACTAGACTCTTTAAAACTTTTAAACCTCGCTCAAAGAAGACAAATATATAACCCCGTATTACAGCGTATCATTGTGTAGGGGAAAATAGATTCTTCAGAATAGTCTCTGTAATAAGCATTTCTGTACCCGTCCGAAAAAAAATATTTTTTTTTTATTGATAACTCATTAATTTTGAAACTTACCCAAAAACACATATTTTTTCGGGCATTTAAATGCACTCGTTACTGAAAATAATTTACTTGGCTTTACGATTACATATTTTCGCTTTGTGGCGATGGTCTAGTTTCTAAATCAAAAATTAGGATACCTACTACTATTGTATACCTCGGTAATTGTTCTCATAATGTACGCGAGAAATGATATTATAATTTTGATACAATTCTACAATGTTTTTGACTATGGTGGATTTCATTTATTATTTGTACATATTTAACGCTTTGAAAGGTACCGATTCCAATTTTATTATAGGACGTTATTGCTACGTTAGCAACATAGAGCATATAGTAGATTTAGATTTTTTTTTCATTGTAGTATTTATAAGTTGATGTGAAAATTTCCAGAGCGTGTGTTAACAGAAAAATTAAAAATGTCCAAGAACAAATTGAAATCAGGAATTATTTTATTATTAAGGAAAACACATTCTTATTGTGAAGTTGTAATTATTCAGAACAGACGGTATGTGATATTTTAAATACTAAATTAATGTATATATTTATAATTAATACATTAATTTAGTATTTTAAATTATTTTATTTTTTAATAATCGATCGTTTGTCAGAAATATATGATTTTTTATAATAATTTTAGTAATTTGTCCAGGAGATTTAAAGCGAATTTTTATTTTTCAGAATCATTAAATATATTAATTCATTCGCTCTTTTAGCAATAATAAGTATGATTTACATTATTTATTTATCATATATTAATATACTTATTACTATAGTGCTGCTTTGCTCAAGTCTACCATCTACAAAAAACGCGTTTTAAACCTAGATGAGACACAAGTTCCATATATATATATATATGTGTGTGTGTGTGTGTTATATTTTATGCATAAAGGTTACTTTCACCTTTATGTCGTGCGTGGAAATACATAAATAAATGATAAGATTTCGTTGTTTGTAGACCTCTAGTCAATATTCCATTCTCTCTCCCGCCATCTCATTATGAGAATTGTATGGTGTGTGACTCCTACGAATTAAGGGAGGACTTTTGAGTCACCCTATGGGAACTCTAGCGTGTATAATTACGTACTCTCTTACGAGTGCTTTACTTTTAACGCTATTTGCGAATGAATTTAGATGTACCCCATTCCCCCATAAAATGCTAAGACATTGTTTTCTTAACGTTTTCCAAATCTCTCCATGTCTAAGGGCGCCGTGGGAACAAAGCGAAACTCTTATCATGGTTGAATTCCAAAACAGGTTTCATAACAAATCCTTCTGTATTGTTTTTACCCAAATATAAATGGGACAACAGTTGTTTTAACATTAGTCGTAACTTATAACTGATAAGACAACGGTTACCATTATTCTACAAAAATATTAGTCAATAAACTTAACACACAAATAATAGATATTTCATAGGGATGAAGTTATTTTTTTATTACATTTAAAAGAAATATATGGAAGTATGTGTAATTACAGACCTGTCATCGGCTGGCTAAATTGATCACTTTATATAAATATAACGTTCACCATTCTCACCCATTAATCAATCTATGAAATTTTTGAAAGTTGTTTACAAGTTAATATGTGGAAACACTTCTAGTACCACTACACTGTCGTCATCTATGGACTAAATTTGATAATTCATTTCCCAGAAACAACACATGTCAAATAAGAATCTAAATATTTTTTAAAATTATTTAATGTAAAATGTTTTTAACACATTATACTAAAATACGCCTGAAAAATTGATATTTTTAAATTTTATATATATTTTTATATTGACCAGTATATTTGAATACACCTAATAAGGTGAAAATCCAGTAATTGTGTGTTTTTGGACACATTCAAATATTGTTAATAAACTTAACATTTAGTTTTTCCGCAGTAGTAGGCATAGAGGATAGAAAGCTGTACTTCATGTCCAGATATACCATTTTTGCCTCGTTCTCTTTCATACTTAATCGTTTCCACCACTAGTCTTGCTTCTTATTACAAATTCATATTGGCGATAAGATATTCGAAGCACTGTTTACTTTATTTCTACATTTCAACATTATTTTTCTACACTACAGACGTAATTACGGTCACAACACATTTATATATTAAAAGCAGATAAATAATCGGTTATCACCGATTGCTTGCTACTAGGCCTTGCGAGCGGCTATTGTGGTTACTTGAAAAATAATTTCTATGTAAAACTAGATCGCGCAACAGCCGCCACCAAACGTACAAAAATGACATCTAGATGATGTCATAATCGCGGATAGATAATAATAAACCCAAAAATGTTATTTTATCAGTATAATGTGCATTTAATTAAAGACGAAATCGGATGAACTATTTTCCCACTCAACCTAGAACACATTATACATTTTGGTTATATTAATGAATTGTTCCCGCCACAAATATTAGGTCGCAAACATAACCAAAAATTATATTATCATGTCTCGCGTTGCTTTGATATAACGACTAAGAAAGTGCTTTATTATGTGGTAAGAGAGGTGACAGCATAAATAAGAGAAGATGACAGATATTTAATATACATACTTGCCAGTCGTAAAAATTTGTACAATTTCGCTAATGTATGTTTTTTCTTACTCGTAATAAAGACGATGTATGCTTTATTTTAAATTGAATATATTAAAAAAAAATTCCAGTTATCTTAACCTAAAGATATTAAAAACACGTTCGACGAATATTCTTTTTACTGGCAAATTACACTATAGTCCAATACATCCAATATATCCAATACAGTCTGATAAGTCATAGATAAAATATGGGGAGCGGAATAGTATTATGGATATTGTATATTATATATCTTTTTATTATTTTTCCTTCTGGCAACATCAAGTAATAAATGTCATTTGTGGTTTTCGGGATAAGCAATTCACATAAATTATTTTTTAATATGAAATTGAGGGAATGGAATCGGCCACGTTGGCCACGAAGCAATTAAAAAATAGGGTAAAACTGCCTTCCAGTGTTTAGCGGATGCAGAAGTTTCAAATATTTTTTATTTAAATATCATCGGTATTATATTTTGAGACAAATTATAGATATCTTATAGAGACGAAGCTATTTATATTATACTGTATGGAAAGTATGGAAGTATGGGTATTACATGGCTTACGACCTGTCTTTGGCTGGCTTAAGTGATCACTTCACACAATGTAACGTTCACCATTCCACCCAATCAACCTCCATATATATATATATATATATATATTTATCAAATTTTTGGAAGTTGTGTATATGCTACTATATAGAAACACTTCGAGTAATAACTACAACTTCGTTGTTGCCATCTATGGACTGAAATTTGATATTCATTTCCCAGAAACAGCATAGATGTCACTGATGAGAATCTTACTTTTATTAAGGGAACACATTCTCATTGTGAAGTTGTAATTATTCAGAACATAGGTCTGTGATATTTTAAATACTAAATTAATGTATTAATTATAAATATATACATATAAAATCAATTTTGTCGAAAAATATTGTTTTTTAAATTTTTTAAAAACAAACATTTTTTTATATGTATATATTTATAATTAATACATTAATTTAGTATCTTACTTTTATTAGAAATATTGGAAGCTGTATTCTTCATTTGTATTTATGACAAATGATTAACACATTACACAGTAATACCCATATTTCCATACTTCCCATATAATATAATATAAATAGCTTCATCTCTATGAGATATCTATAACTTTTCTTAATAACAATGCTCAAAATATTGTTAATATATTTTGATTTAAAGTGTCAACAAACAAATGAGCGAAACCCTTTTGCACCGAACTGTTTCTGTTTTAATAAATTGTAAAACTGGTCACATACAATGTGATTTTGCAATGCGATTTTTTAAATAATATTTCAGAAATAATCGCGATGATAAATGAATCACGTTCCATGATACTGTTTTTTTTTTATTTTATCTAAAAATATTTGGTAACACACTATGACACGATAATCTCTTAATCCTATGCGTTCGTCGGCTTTGTGGGGCCATTAATAACGGTAATGGTTAAGATAAAAATATAACTAAACCTTTTAGTAAATTAAATGGTTTAGATACAACTACGGCTTCTTCCCGTTAGTTATTTATTGAAGTTAATAAATCTTACAATTTCTGTTGCCTTAGTCGAACTTGGATTATTTTTAATGATATTAGTATAGTGAGTAAGATTAAGAAAGGATCACTTAGGTGGTTTGGTCATATGGAAAGGATGAATGAGGAGAGAATGGTAAGAAAGATATATGACGCAAGTGTTGATGGAACCAGAAACAGAGGACGTCCGCGAAAGACTTGGCATAACCAGATAAACCAGATAATGGAGGATGGTTCTGTTAGAAGCCTCAACAATCGGTGAGCTTGTATGACAAGATGTATGAATGTGGATGAGGCAAGAATTGTGTGTCAGGACAGAAGAGTGTGGCGCTCTATCCTCTCTGCCTACCCCCACGGGGAAACGGCGTGATGGTAAGTAAGTAAGTAAGTATATTATTTCCAGTAGCGATACAGTCCCATGGTGAGACTCGGCTGCTTGTAGGTTTTGTCGCCATTTCTTTCTGAAGCACCCATCTTCCAGTTATCACCCTCAGAGCACGACAGTCTGCTACCAAGTTTACCTGCCTTATTTGTAGATTCTTGGTATTCTGTAGCATGTTTTTCATTGATAATCACGTAGTGGATAATCTCCATATAATAATATAATCTCCATATATAAATAATAAAACCATCATTAAAGGTACAAAAAGGACCTGATTCGGGACAGCAAGCAGGCGACTAGTAGCGTTATTGAAAGAGCGCAGAAAAATATAGCTTTAAGGTACTGGCAAAGAATGTCAAAAAACCTCTAGAACTACTTTATACATACAGAAAAGCAATTGCTTGTTGCTAGGCCCCGTATGCGGCTATTTTGGCCATAGAAATATATTTAAATACTGAAAACCTTTGTTATATTGCTTTAACAATGCACCGTGTAGTGTACTTTGTCTTTACTTCTAGTACGAAAATTAAATCAGTAAAAATATATATGTTGAGCTATCTTAAAATTATATGATTCCAAGAATTATTCGCAGGAGTTTTTTGACAAAAGTGACATCTATTGCACAGTGCGGTGATATTGTAAATGAATATAAATAATCATTAGCATTAATAATAATAATAATTAATTTGGTAATTTGCACTGCTATCTAGCTGATTTCTAAAGAAAATGGATGACACTAACATATAATGCAATGGATACGAAAGGAAATATTAAAACAGAAATCATTGTATGAAAATTTGTTAATTATAATATACTTTTCTTTTATCAAATAAGTAATAATAATGAATACAAAAAGTAATATAAAGTAATATAAAAGTAAAATAATTTAAAATTGACATAATATGGTGCAAAAACAGTATAAAACTCTAGTTACTATTGAAATGTTAATACAGCACATTAAAATTAATTTTTGATTAATAAATTTAAAGGTTGCACGAAGGGCTGATATCCCAACCACGTAAAAAGATAAACATCATGAAACAGCTTCAACAAATAAATAACCGGCTTAAAAATAGCAAACGACCGATGCAAATATATAAAAACTTAATATTATATACGTAAAACCGATTAAACTGTTTAATGAAAACTGACTAGCATCAGGTGGATTGGACTACAATGGCCATGTCAAAGGATAGATGGCGCTCTATGGTGACTGCGGTCACAGACTTTCGACTTCCATAAGGCCGTTAAAGAAGAAGAAGAATATTTTTCAGCATATAATTCGTATTCGTTTGAGAAATGTAAAATAGTAACGGAGCGCAAATTCAGTGTGTGAAGATCTGTAGGTTAGGTTAAGTTACCAGATTAGTTTGTACCACTTCATTATTCTACCTTTTGCATTTCGTGATATTTCCCAGACTCCTCATAGTTTAAAAATCTACCATATTTTATGAAAATCTATTGTTTAAGAAAGCATTTGTAAAATTGTGTGCGTTCTATTTGACTTTTATGAACGTGATAGTTATGTAGATTTAAGAAAACAAACATAAGAAAAATACATATTAATGTTAAAAATATAATGCCCTATTCAAAATACCGCTCGCTCTTAATGTTAACAGTAACGTCTCACATCCAACTCTTATCTAATTTTCTAGATTTTATTTCAAATTTCGGTTGCATTTCATTTCACTGTTAATACTACATAAATCTAATGCACTTCTTATCACAAAACAGGCAATATCATTCAATTTTATCATATTAGCAACACTGCATTCATTTTTTTCTTCTCCCTTTGCATATTAATCTCTTATCATGTAAAGTATATAATTACCTTACTCCATCATTCGGTCCATCTCTCATAGTATTCTGTTTGTCTTTTTAAAAAAGCAAAATACAATGTAATTAGGAAACAAATTAGAAAACGGGAAAATAGCATATTTCATGAAATAATTTTAAACGTAAGCAGACCCAGAATCCGTCACAATAATTTTGAACGTGGAACATCGTTGATCTACATCACACTAAATAACTAAGTACTAAACATGTTCATGGACGGAAGGAAAACTGCAATTTATCGTCAAATTAATGTACAATATTATTACAGCCATAACTGAATAACTAACAAATGACAAATTATAATATAAATATCCTTTAGAATTATTTTTAATCTATAAAATCTATTAAAAGTATTTAAAATTTCCTCAACACATCCTCTGCGGTTGTGGGTCAGATCTCACCCGGGTGTTTGTAAAAATATGAATTACGCTACAAATATTCGTTTAATGCTGTTTTTCTTCTAGCTAATCTTTTATTAAATATTTACAAATAATTTGAGGTACAAATAAATGTTATCTCACGAGATTCAAGTGAGTTATTGATACAAATGTGAAAAAACTCTCAAAAATTGACATAAGACAGTCGTTTTTACGGGATTATATCTCACCGCTTACGCCGGTGAATATATTGTCAACATTTTGAGAATATTTTTTACGGCGGGTAGACAAAGGATACCAGGTACGTGTTCATGTATTGTGAGCCAATTCAATTATTGTACAGATGCGTTTTGACTTATTTTCGTCCGGCGGCCCCTAAAAAATGCCAGTAATATAACTATTTGAGAGGCGTTGCGCCTACCTGTAAGTTTTATGATCCTATCTGGTAGCACAAGGTCGGGTTTTCAATATTGTTGTTGCTAATTAAAAATGACAAAAGGCGGTTCCGACACAGTTTAGAAACGGGTCGATCATGGGGCAATTATTATTTATATTTTTGACAATTATACTCTGACAATAACAAACCATATACTGACCAGAATTCACATTGAATATTATATGTATTTTGAGTATAAGTTGTCTACTGTTATACTTATTTTTTTAAATTATGTCAATTACGTTTGCTTCTGTTTATAATATTGTTGATTGCGTTTCGTATAAAAAGGATGTAATTTTTTTTAAATATTTTATTTATAATATATTTAAAAATATATTTTCACTTCTATAAATATTTAAAAAATATATATTTTCATCCGGTTTACGTGTAAAAAATACTAATATACAAAAAATTAATAATATAACCATTGTTACCTACCAGCAGGTTGAAAAAATCGCCAGCTGACGAAAAGATCGCATGCTCAGTGGATGCTTGTGTTTTGGCCGTGTAGGGCATCTGTTGATGCATGAGAATACGTACAATATTCGAAATATTTTTTAATTTTTAACTCTTTTAGCATAATAAATTAAATCATATTTTAACATAATAAATAGCATATTAAATCATATTTACAATGAAAATCACATACAAAAAGGTTGAAAAACCAAAAACTTGAGGTGGCTTTAAAAAGACCCACTACCGCCGGACGTGTTTTGTTTTGACCCACCGGGTAGTAAGTGTTAAATTTATGATATGAATGTCGTTTTTAAAATTGTTTTAAATTAGTAAAAATTGTGTACTTCAAAATAGTTATACACAAAATTAAAATACAAAATATCTCACATTAGCCTACAGCTAATATCACTTTTAGCAGATATGCGTAATGCGTAAGGTCATTTGGATGTAATGATATTATAATTATTTTTCTGTTATAATTTCATTGATTTTTTAAAATGCTTGAATACTATGCAGTACTCGCCTTTTCTTTTGTGCCAAGTAATAATCCTGAATGAATTAAAATTGCATGTCAATACTGATGCATGATTACATGCCGGATTGTATATAATCCTGAATCGTATTGTAAACTTGTGTTTTGAGTATGGTTCTGTGATTAAAGCCCTCGGGAGATATTAGATAGGACAAACACACAAACATTTACACGAGAAAATCAAATTTATAAAGTTTACACACTCAGATTAAAAACTTGGAACTAGTTGGAAAATCCTCTCAATTACGAAATGAAATTTCCCTAATCTTTATGTTATAATGAGAAAATTTACTTTGCTTTGTTTATTAAATCGCCTTAAATGTTAAGTTACTTGTTCCACTTTGAAATATATATTATACTTATAAAGTTTTTTAATTATCTTAAAAATATTTACAAAAAAATATGCATTTAAATATATATTTTTTAGATTAATTATTTTTTTAATTTTTATAGGTGCATTTCGCGTGTATTTATTCTACTTTGGTTTGGCGCGCGCCCTGACTAGGGCGCATTTCGCCAGGCCACCAGTAGATGGTAATAGGCGTCCACCACTGCAGTATTATGGGAGAAAAACCAATATCTCTATGTTTTGAATCAGTCCTGTTCATGGAATCGAAAAGATATGGATAATGTATTTTACCATTTTACCAATTATAATATTAGAATATTTTTCAATCTGAATTCTCATATTATATTATTAAGTTAAAGTAATTCAACAAAACTTTTGTAGATATTAATAGCGCAAAAATAACGAATTCGTATGAACATTAGTTTTTCATCCGTTAATTACTCCGTATTCATTTTAAATAAAAGTGAGAATAATCATTTTCGTGAACTTCACCCCTCGTTGTCGCTAGGGCCTCCGACTGTATTCCAAATTTCAAAAAAGAATTCAGAGGTCAGATAAGCTAATAAGAGTAGGGTAGTTTTAGGGGTAAATACGGATCAAGAAGGTTAGTTTAACAGTTCTCTGTTTCAGAAAGAAGTTGGTTAGCTCGCTCGGGATTAAAATACAGATTATCTGCTGAAGGCCCTCGAGCTTCAGCTGTCGGAAACCACCATAAGAATTTAATGCTTAGGGGTTGGTTTACTCTCTGCTTTATATTGCTTAAGTAGCTGTAAGGCTCGGCGGTGGAGAATTGACATGCGCTGTTGATTTAAGAAAATTGTTTCTTTAGATGTTGGGCGAGCGAGGCTGTTTGGGATTCTATATAAAGTTTAACTTTAAAATATACAAAATGCCTTTGCGTTTGTTATATTTTAATTTCATGTTTTATTTTAGTGCTTGTTCGCTTAGCAATCATCTTGCTGATTATTATTATTTTTTGAAACATCTCCAAATATTGGGGGGTTAGGAAAATAATTGTGGTTTTGGTTTTGTGGAGTCACGCCTTCATTTTTTTTTTTATTATAGTGTCATCTTAAAATATTTATGGTAAACCGATTTAAAATGCATTTTTCTGTCTATATTTGGATATTATCACTTTTGATTTTATTATTAATGTTACTTCAAATTGGGCTATTGAATAATGGTTGTAATACGTACGGTTACACACCAGAAACTTCTGGTGGTTCTATTGCACTGTTAACACCTACCATATTCACCACACATCTCACTAACAGATTATGTTTTGTTTAAGTATTTCTTACAGAGTGAGGTGTCTTCGACAAGCAAACTCCACAACTCTGGAATTTTATTATGGAATTTATAAATTTGTAACTAATTGACAATAATCTGTCAATTCTAATGATGCTTATTTCGATAGATAAAGCTAGTTAATAGCTGAAAAAAATGATTTTTAATTTAAAAGTCATAAACCGCACTACGTATCTACCAATCTAAAAGATGGACTGCGAAATTCCCGAACCATTCTATTCTTCAGCTGGGATTTGTCTTGTGAAATATTTTATATTTTTCCGGATGTATCATGGTTAGAGATTTTGAAATCTCAGGGTTTTTCAATTCCCGGAACTCGAAACACAATTTTTTACAAGTCTCGGTAATTCCCGAGACTCGAGAAAAAATTGGAACTGCCTTTTATTGTAGCATTATTTTCTAGGAACAATCACTCTTGTACACGATTTGATATAATTCTGTGCGGAAATCCCATGGCGATAACAATACTTGGGTCAACAAATACTAAAATATGTAAAAAAAATTATCCCTGCTTTCAAACAATTGGTCCTTTCAGGAGCTCTCAACCGTATGAATTTTATTTTTAAATATAATGTGTAAAATGTATTAGTACCTTTCAAATCGGAAAGTTTCGAGTCCCCGTACTTATAACGAAAAAAATCTCGGTACTCGAGACAGCAGAAAAGTCGGGAATTCTTGGGAAAAAAGTCCCGGGATGTTTCGACGCAGAATATCTGCTCATGGTACAACCAAAATATTGTAATTTCCTGGTTTTGATTGTATGGGGAATTCGAACGTGTGCGATTATGAAACAGTGTTTCGTGTGAATGCATATTTAATGTTTGTGAGGGCGTATGGGAGAAGCATCAGAAGAATTAGTGTAAATGAATATTGATCCAATATATATATCACTCATTTACTTACATGTTCGTTTGGTTATGATCGCTGTAATGAATTATGTACGTGTATGTGTGGCCAGAGCAGGTTCAAGAAGAGAAACTACTTACTGTTGGCAGAAGTTTATTATTGCACAGCTACAGTTTAAAAATATGCAATAACAAGTATACACCGTGAAGTGTCACTCAGGAGCCGGCTTCCCGGACACCTGTCAGTGCATGTTATTGGCACATATTGTATGCGTCGATAGCAGGCTTGATTTTGTGGCTAATGAGAGCCTAATTTTACACCCAGGTATCTGCAAGGTACGTTCATGGGTGATGATGATTATTATGGGGCGATTATCCTGCACAATTGTTTCAAGGATATATTTTTCCTTTCGCATTCGAATCAACGCAGTCATTAGTGACCCTATCAAACTTGCTTATTTTTTATAGTAGTCTATAGATCCACATCTCAAATGCTTCAAACCATTTAAGTTTTAGTTGTTTCAGTAAGAATAATGGGCACATGTTGCATTGTGTTATTCTCATTCACATATTAAATTTTAAGTCATTTATGCGGATTAAAAGTATTCGGAGACATCTTGCAGCCTGTCTATTCATAAATGCGTTTGTGGTGTCACGTGTGGTAATAGCATTTATGTTGGTTTGCTAATGTTTCAGCCGGATCGATTACAATCCATTCTAAATGCGGCAGCACGGAGAATATATGGAGTTTCTAAATTCTCTCACATAACAAAGCTTTGGCGTGATTTAAATTTGCTCTATTTCCCTCAAATATTTGAATTTAAATTGTGCTGGTTGATGTACAAGGCAACACATAACACGGCGCCTCTGTATCTTCCAAAGTTCTGCATTCCAGACAACTTGAATAGTAGACGTCAAACTCTCAGGTCAACGTGTCTCCTTTAGTCGCTAAAGGGGTTGTAAAACCGATCAACCGTTGCCAGAAGTTTGGCGAATGAACATTGCGGTGGCAGGCCCAAAAGCGAGGAACTCTTTGCCCTCCGTCATAAGAAACAGTATCAAAAGAAACTAAAAAAAGCAGCTTTTCAAAAAATAGTTTCCATAAGTCCAAATAATATTTTTTAATTTTAAATACAAAGATAGGGTAGGACTAAATAGTTGGTGAAATTTTGAGGTGAAATTTTTTAAGAAAATAGCGCTATGAAAATTATTCACTGTTTTTATTATATTATTGTTAAATATGTACGGTCAGTAGTATTTTGAGATTTTTCATAGAGTTTACTAGAATCACTGTATCGTCTTCGTAACGAAGATTATTTAATCATTCCATGTACCTTAATAAATTATTACAAGTTGTGAGAGGTCGATCGGGTTCCATATCCTGACCTAGCCTTATTACCGTGTAGGCAGCGTCCAGAATTAGCAATTTCGGATTCGGATCGGTAGATGACGACTATAGATAAGACAAGTGAGCGGATTCCTATCCAGCTTAATATAGTTTATACAATTTATGATATGTTACAATCAGGGGCGTGCACTGCGTACAAGCAAAAAAACTGTACATTACCAAAAATTCTGGGAAACAAATATAAATTAAATAATCCATAATATATGTTATAATTACGCTAGTGCCCATTATGTATCAGTGGAAAAATTAATTGCGTAGTTCTGAATGCTACCGTGTAACGCTACCGGAGCGCTGTTGTTCTCTACTGGGTTATTCATCATTTACAGCTACTACAATTGCTAGTCACTGTTTTAATCTATCATTCTATTCAAGCGATACAATTGCTACCTACTGAAATGAAAATTCTACTCGGCAGTCAGAAATGGTTCAGGTGATCCATGTTGTACGGAGTTATTACTTATACTATTTCCTAACACAATGACATTTGACAGGTTTTGAACTTGATTTAGAGCTAATCGAAGCATCTACTATGCAGCATAACCTAAGTCTATATCTACTGCACGCCACTGATTACAATATGTCACGTAACTTTAGTTAATGCGAAGTTAATTATTAGATCAAGGGCGCGCGAGTTACCGAAAGAAATGCGCCTTCTACAGGCGTCGGCCAAAAAGGAAATTAATACTGAGAAGCTCTTTGCCTACTCCAAATCCGCAAGTCATCTGTTCCTGATCATCATACATTTAATTTAATTTAAATTTCGCATGATAAATAATATCTTACAAATGATAATAATAATAGAGATACAAATGTATATAACCTTTAAATGGTTAAGTGTCTTTTGTTCCTCTTGTTGTTTCTGCAGTCTGCTCGCCTCCATAGTTCCATTTGTTCCTCTCGATGATTTCAAATAAATAATTAATTATCTTGTGTCTTCGACCGGTATGAATCGCTTTACCGGATACGATGTTGGCAGACACTTGTTTTCAAGTAAACAAATTATTCAGACATTTCAAGTTAGCGGACTTAACTTTCGCGGGGATTGTAGTTACAAGTGGAAAATAAGATGCATACAACGCGACCATATTTGGAATTTGTTTTGTTTTTTCCTCCTTTATGCCAGTATTGACATACATACATATATCCACCAATGTGGCACTCTTAGTGGGATGTAAAGCATGCATCCACTATTGTGGAACTCTTAGCCGGATGCAACGCACGTATCCACCATTGTGGCATTTTTAGCGAGATTTATTTATTTATTTATATATATATATTGACATATATATTTTTGTTCTAACAGAGATGAATACATAATAAACATAATACATAATTAATACTCATAATTTATTGTGTGGGATGGAGTAGACTTCACCTTTGATATATAGAGCGTTGTCCTGGCTACTTTGCTAGACTGAAGTCTGTGTTAAAGTAGCTGTTGTGGTGTTATTTAAGTCATCGACAGGAATAAAAGGAGAATTATAAATATGTATAATAAAGTAAAAATAAAATAAAAATATATGTAGTGGGAGTGTTGTAGGACTAGTGAATTATTAGTGAAGGTACTGTATAAATTATATTAGAATGTTAGATAGCCATGCTTCTGATTCATCTCTCCCTAATTGAATCATATATTGGGTCCATATTGTGTAATCTTATTGGAATTAAACGATTTCGAGTTGGTACTGAGTGTGTTGTATAGTTTCGGAGCTAAGAACATGTAGAATCTTTGATAAAATGTCGTTGTTGCTCTCGGAACTGGTGTGTAGATGTTTGTTGTTTGTCTTGTGTTGTGTCCATGATTTATTGCTTGAGGAGAGTTGTTGTTAGCATGAAAATATTGAACGAGTCTCAACATAAAGATTTGTCTTATATTCAGAACATTGTACTCTTTAAATATAAGATCTGATGGATATCTAAAGGGACGACCAATTATTACCTTGAGAATTTTTTTTGTGCTTTTTTAGCCGACTCCAATATTGTTTTTTCTGCTCCTCCCCAAACTCAAATAGCATAATTAATTAAGGAAAAGCACAGTGCAAAGTACACCGATCTGATGCAACGCATGTATTCATCATTTTGACACTATTAGCGAGATGCAACGCATGTATCCACCATTGTGACACTCTTCCAGGTCTTCTTTGGCTCATAGTTGTGCCCGGGATTATCTAATGTATATATTTTTAAAATTAATTACTGCACCTCTCCCGGATTGGAAAAAGATCCAGGTTCGAATCCCGGTAGCAACAACAATATTTTTCTATAAAATTGATTTTATATGTATACCTTTCTAATTAATACATTTAATTAGTATTTAAAATAATTAAATCACTAAAAAAATAGCAGAGTTACCACCGTCGCTTGAATCTGGAACTTTCTATGGCTGGTAGACTGTCTTCCAGGGCGTCTTCTGCTAGTAAGTTTGCATTGAACTAAGAGATGCGATGCAGTCATATTTCCGAATGTCTCATGATGTGTTCAAAATATTGCAGTATCCGAAATTTTATTGTGTTTAGAATTTTTTTCTTTTTATATCCAAATCATCACAATATCATTACTAGTGCTAAGAACCTGCCGTAGAGCAAGCGTGAATGAGGTATATGTAAATATATACCTACTTATTTTTACAAGTCAGGAATTTAAATGGTTACCTACTTACACTACAGCAGCATTACACTGTTTCAATTTTAGAATTTCAGACAAACAAATGGACCTTCGAAAGTAGACTGAATGCAATGGAAATGAGATAACTTATGTGAATATATATGGCATCCATTTATGAAAAAATAGGAGAAAATGTAAAGTTGATCTTAATATTGTGAATAGGATAAAAAATGGATCGTTTAGGTGGTTAGGTTATATGGATCGGATAGTAGAGGAGAGAATAGTGAGAAAGATGTACGACGCAAGAGTTGATGGCACCAGAAATAGAGGAAGAGATTTGGTACGACCAAGTAAACAGATATTGGAAGATGGTTTTGTTAAAATCCTTTATAATCGACGAACTTGAATGAAAAGATGTGTGAATGTGGATGATGAGAAAATTGTATGTCAAAACAGAAGCTTTGCTTACCCCCGCGGAAAATGGCTTTATGGAAGGTTAGATAGTTACCTCCAAAACAAAAAGTGCTGTCACAAATCTATCTAATTTTTATACTTAAAGGATATTGTGAAACAGTGACATGAAACAATGTACATTTGAAAGGAAACGGATACACTTCATGTAGTATATCCGTTTCCTTTAAAATTTCCCTGCACGCGATATTATATAAAAGACTAGCAGAAAGCAAATGACTTCGCCGGTCGTTTTTACTAGGCAGTGTAGTGGCCGCTTCGCGGTCAGTATTTTTTGTCAATTACTGTCTGTTCTGTCTAGAGTTTCCAGATATTTTACGTCACCGGCAGCCACTTATGTGTGTGTGCGCTAATACTAGAACGTCTGCGGTGTATCTCAGGTGTGTAGCCCGCTTATAGATTTTGGTGGATGTGGCCGGTTGATTTATTGTGGATTGTTTGTTTATGGTTAGTTTTGGGTTTGTTTTATTCAATTGATTCATGTGGGGTGGATCGGGTGTCCCGGAAAGTTCCAAAGCTAAGGGCGGTTCCGGTATACACAAAATAATATGCCATCACGTTGTGTGTTAGTGGGATTATATAATACATACAAGGTAGATTTGAATATGAATTTGAATAATTTAATTCACGTATATTACAGGCGAATTCGCGATGAATGGTTCGGACCCAACAGCGTAGAAGCTAATTGTTTGGTTCCCGTCGAACGTAAAATTGATATATTATTAAATTTTTTGAAATTAATTTTTATTTTTTAATCTGTTATAATTACAATGAAACAATACAACAAGTTTTTGTTTTTAGTTCTACAACTTCTCTAAAAAGCATGTACTTGTGCAGGGAAAAAGATAACATATTTATAATTATTGTTTACAATAACTAGCTTATAATAAAATAAAATAAAATAAATCAATAGCAACGATATAAAAATATTGTAAATTTCGGGCCACATGTATTTACAAGAATTTTTTAATAGCATTGATTATTTCTTTGTTATTACTAATCTTCCTGATGTTTTCGGGTTAGCTGTTAAAATTATTTTTTCTTATATGCATATAGTGGTGTTGTGTAAATGATGTGTTAATTTTTGAGTATGAAAACACAAATTTAAACCTAGTACAATTTTTAGTAATAAAATTATATTTTTCTTTTTTTTTTAATATTTAAATAATAGAATTTCTTTTAAGTAGATCACAAACTGTTGGTACTTGGATTTCTTCGAAAAGTAATTTTGTCGGATAATCTTTTGGTTTTTTTAGTATTACTTTTATGATAAGTTTTTGTTCGTTTTTTACTGAAATGAGGCTAATATTGTAAGCTGATCCCCAACAAATGATGTTGTAATGTAATATGGATTAAATAAATACATAGTATACTAAATGCAAAAAGATAAAAATGTTCTGATTCTTAAAGATATGTATATTAATTTTCAAATATTTTAAACAACTTGACAAATTTGATCTTTCCATTTAAGATTTTTATCTAGGATTACTCCAAGATATTTGATTTTATTTGTTTTTTTAAAATTGAGTATTTAGAGGGACAATAATTTTGATTGTGAGTTGTATTTTGTGTGAAGCGTTCGTGAATTATGATGTCGAATTGTAATTTATCATCATCATCAGTTTGTGTCGGATGTAAAAATCCTGAAGAATCGCTAATTTTTTGCCAAATTTTGCATTATTACTTTTTAGGTGTGTGCAAAACTTAGATACCCATCCTTCTCTCTCTGACCATCCCACCCCATCATTATCATAATTGTGATCAACAGTTTTCTTTCAGCTGCTGGATGAAGAACCCCTGGTAACCCCCTTTCTTCTCTGTCTTTGTTATTTACTACCAGACATTACAGTGCATTATAAAAGTGTATTATATTGAATTTTACTTAGTTAGTCCTGCCTGGATAACATTTTCGATAAATCGTGACAACACTGGCACCGCCTTGTTTTTAACCTTGTTTTTAATTCAATCTCGGCCATGGACCACTAGATTGACGTATTTTAACGTCGGTAAACTTAACTAAAACATTACAGTGGTTAACTGCTTTAAAATTCAGAAAACAGACAAGCTCGCCATCCGCTCGTGGGATCCTTTAATAGTCTAGCCGTTTCATATGAAAAGCAGAACCGTTTATAACATACCAAATTCCGACCGTCAAATGACGTTCATTATTAAAGTTTTAATGGTTTGTTGTTAAGTAATATATTCTTATATTTAACATTCTTCTACAAGAAGGATAGTGAATATAATTAAGTAATCTATCAGAGTGTTGGCTTAATAACAAACCCTTAAAAATTAAGCAATAAGAATAAAAGATTAATTAAAAATGAATTCGTAAAATTGTACATTTATGCCACTTCGAATGAGTAATAAGGGTAGTTAGACATTTTTGATCCTGAATATTCTAGGGAGTAAGTACTTACCAGGTAAAGTAAAGACTTGTTACGAAAATGACATCACACTTCTCACTAATCACGCTACATTGTACATACTGAACCCACGGTAAAACACTACATCATTTTCATTTTTTTTTCTCCATGTCATTATTGACATATATATGGTGACTTTCATCAGATGAGATTCGGCTCAGAATGCACTTCCACAAATTCGGGTCTTGAGTCGCGCTCACAACTGACAGCCAGATGCAACGACGTATCTATCGATCATTTTTTATTAAGGAAACCTCAAAGGGTCCCACCCTTCCGGAATATTTTACAAAATCTTCCAAGATTTTTGGAATATAGTTTAAAGTTAGAGTTAGATAAATTCCGGCAGATAGTTACTTAAACCCTTATAGCTTTTTTTCACATTAATTTTATTATTTTTCTTCATTATATGCCACAATTATTATATTTGGTCATTATTACATTTAGTTTAGTCATAAACATCATTGATTGGCTCCGGTATCGTCGTATCACAGCCATTCCTGTACACTTTGAATCAATTTGACGTGAGACCCGATATCATATTAAATTCAGAAGGCAGCCAGAGAGAAGCCATAGAAGTCGTGACTTAGGTTAGGTCTCTCTCTATCCACCGCTTTTCCCGCATCATCCATCCCAGCAACCCCCTCCATCTATCTACCATTGTGGTACACTTCCAGGTCTTCTTTGGCTCAAGATGGTTTCCTGGATAATATTTTTTTCTACGTTGTCACTTTAATGCATAATGTGGCTGAAAAATTGGAAGGATCTTTTGTTCACTAACGTACATATACAGGGCTTGCTATGGTTGGATTTGTTACAGGTTTGAGGAATTCGGTACGTAAAAGTCTTATCTAGCAATATATTTTTAAGGCATCATTTTAAGATTGTCGCTGACACCGCAAAACACCGCTGCATACATGATGATTGGAATAATAAAAGGATGAACTAACACAATTTTAGTTGCTTGCTCAATGTCACTGTCTTTCTACATCCTCGTAAGTTAGCTTTAGCTATTTATTAGCGTCTTCAAATTTCCTCCTCGCCGTCACCAGTGTTCGTGATCAGCACGCGTAAATAAATTACTTCTTAGTATTTTTAGCATTATCATGACATCCGTCGTCATCATCAGCCCACGTTAAACTACTGCAAGTTGAAGGCCTCCCCGTGATGGTATCACAGGTTTCTGTCCTTAGTGCCATGCTACCAGATCTTTCTGAAATGGTATTGGCATCTGCCCTTCTACCGTGAACACCGCCATACCCATTGATCATCTGTTATTTTGGCTATATGACGTGCCTATTTCTATTTTAACTTTTTCCAATTATATAATCTTTTCAATTTTCGTTTGTTTGCTTATCCATTAATTGCGCTTCCGGTCTCTCCTAGTGCAGCTAGGCCTACATCTTTATATTCCTCGCTGCGTCATCATTCACGATCTCACTTCCATGTGTTAGAACTATAGTATATTCTTATTTTTTAATGACCCATCAGCTCACATCGAGTCTTTGTCTCTAGAATCCTTCGCCTCCATATATTCCGATTTTTGGTGAAAGCCTTCCAATTTAAAATCCACTCTTCCCCTACTAGCTGGGTATCCATTAAGGATTCTTTTTGGAATCCATGTTTCCTGCATGCTCCAGTTTCATGAGAGTCTTCGGTTTTTATGAATGCTGTCTGGGGTTTTGATAAACTGATAGTAAACTTATTAAAAACTTTCATATGAAGCATATTGGTAAATAGCTGTAATCGACCAAATCTGACTTCTTGTCACTTATGGCTGAGCGTTGGCGTATGTAAGAACTGGTACTGATTAAAATAATATTTTGTGGCAAGTATCTTTTAAATGATTATTTATTTTAATTTCATTTGTACTATATTCTTGAAATGTGATGTGGTCTAAAATAACCAGGTGTTGTGAGATGGTCATTTTGTAAATTTTCCTATGACATTTGTAGACGAGGCGAAAATTTCAGTCAAGACAAAAGAGTGGCGTGTTATTTTGTCTGTGCCTTAGAAACTCCACACACGTTAAGAAATAGTAAGAAAATAAGTTATAATTGGTTGAAATACATGCATAACCATAACTCTTAATAATTGATCTTTGAAAACAAGATATTCCTTGTTTCAGAGACGTTTGTTCGATCTCAAAATTATATTAAATTTTAATGATGAAGGTGTTGTTAATTATAACTTTGGAGAATTACATTAGTTGTGTAAACAAATTAACATAACAAGTATCTATATACATATTGTACGGCGATTGTCTTCTAAATCTAATAAATATTTGCTATTTAAAATAATGTTTTATTTTATTTAAAAAAAAAATAGAAAGACGACATACTTATCAAAACAAATTTTTTTTCAAAGAAATCAAACACGTTGTGACTTGACATTATAATTAAATAATATAATAAAGTGGTTTAATTAATAATAAATACTATGAAAATAGAACTAGCTCGGTTGTGTCGAACCCTCGACCATTAGTTTACTAAGCGAGTGTCACAACCACTTGACCAACGAGCTACTCGTAACAATTGCAATTAATTTCAAAACACAAGCATTAAAAATAAAATAAAAATGCACAGTGAATGTACGGAGTAGGTACTGGTTTCTGCTATTTTATGCGTTTTAATAAAGTTGCTTATTGAGTATAGTAGGTCTATGCCTCTACAGGCAATATAAAGTTTTTCTCTTGTACTCGTGCAGTATGCAAATTAAAAATAAAATTTATATTTGTATATGTTAACCGTACCCTGTAATATTTGTTTCGAAATTATAATTTTTATTTAATCCAAAGTGGTACAGTAAAAAAATGGCAATAATTAGCTGGCTATTGAATTTATATTACCTGTATATTACTACAAAATTTATTGATGGTACCCAATGATTTAACCTTTCAAAATCCTTTCCTCACTGACTGCAAGAATTAGATATTTTTATTCTTTATTCTGTAGGTTGTAATGTAGCTACGAATTTGTAATGTTGTATTTTGAAACAAGATGACGGATCAGGCTTGTATTCTATATATGTAAAATATATTTTTAACATTGAAAAATACGTTTTACGGAAACACTAGCCGCGGCCATATAGCGGCCACTATTGCTATATTTTAATGTTTACTTTCAGTAGTGAAAAGTGTTCGATGAACGAAGTTCCGCCTCCAGAGGCTTGCGGAGTTCCCAGATCTCAACAAGGTGAACACTTAATTTTTTTTGGTACCCACTAACAATGTGTTCTGTCTTCACACTTCCGCGAGACCTATCATTAGACCGCTACCTTGAGCACATCGAGAGGGTATTCTGGGAAGCCCATTTACTCAACGCCCCGGGGCTTTGATCCTTAGCCGACCGCTGGTGGAGAATTTACTTAACAAGGAACACCCAATTTTGTATTTTTTTTTTTTAAATTATTAATAATAAAACTCGATCTAAAACGAGCTGTTCAATATTTACCCTTATTGTGAGTTTACTATGTGGTTACAGTATAGTTATTTCGGGTAACATTAGACCACTTTGAATTGTTTTTTGTATGATTTTTGTATTTGGGAGCAGTCTGCTGCAAGTATTAAAATTATTAAATTAAATTATTATATTAAATGCAGTACAATCCTTAAAACTAAGTTTATAGACACCAGAATTGTTAAATTTATCATTTTATCTTTAGAATTTATGAGTAACCACAAAGTTGATTTTGCCAATCTTAAAAATAAATCTAGATATACCCAGAATAACCAAAAAAGTTATAAGTTTTCCAATAACTTTCGAAATGTCCAATGTTGCCTTGAATGAGGTCTTATCATAATCTAGATTCAATTAAACAATTTTTTTCTTAAGACCGTCATAATTGAATGGTATTTTTTTGCTTGTCAAGTCAAGTAAAAATTATGATCTTTAACAAAATTTTAGGAACATTAGAAATACACTAGATGATGAATTGAAAACAACTTTTAAATACAAAAACTCTGCTCTTGTCTTTTCTATATTCGTTTTAAAATAGTTAACATAACCAAAGGTACTTTCTGTTAACTATAGAAAGCAGTTAAATCGAATTTGTTATTAACATCAATTTTCAGAATAGTCCTTATTACAAAACAACAGAAAAAAGCATTTGTTCAGGTTTTGTGTAATGTTACATTAAAATCCGATGTTACTTGAAATTAAAGTATTCATTATACATTTAGGTTCGCTAGCCTTATCCTGAAGATATTAATAAGGTATTTGTAAATATAAATACAAAATATATATATATAATTCGTAAATATGTACGTATGTACGTCAAGTTGGGTACTTACTCAACAATTAAGTTCTCATTTTGATTCATAAATTACAAATTAAAATTAGTCCTAGAACGTGGGTTTATTTATATATATTTTTTCCTAATTTTGAGTTTAATAACATAACATATCATAAAACCATGTTTAGACTTAACCATTAACTCTTCTTAGAAGAGATTTGTTTGGTTGTTTCAAGCTATTATTTTATTCCATCTAGGAGTAAGACGATGCTGAGAAAAAATTACCTAACCTAAGAATATTATCTCATCCTAGTAAAATTACATGAATAACATTTTCACCGAAAACACTTGTATTTAATTTATCTAAATTTATCAGTTATCGTGAAATAAGAAATATGATTTTGATTACTTATATAAAATATCATATTCATATTGTATTTATTCGAACTTAACTGAAAACGAGTAAGAAAATAAACAATAATATAATCATCAAGTTATGTTGTAATTTTTAATAGAGTACGGCATTATATAATGGGGTGGTATTTCATCGAGCATTTTTATAATTATTTTTTATATTTATCTCATAATGACATTAAATAATCACTGCTATTGAAAAATTATTCCCAGGCATAGTAAAAAAAATAAATATATTTTCACTTATCGCTGCCTAATAATGCCACATAATAATAATATTACATTATATAACAATGCGGTGTTAAAATACAAAAAAGCAGACCATTAAAAATAATGCATACAGAAGCAAATTTAAAAGCTTTAAATTTTTGTGAATCTGGTTAGAGTTAGTAAATTTGAAAGGGATGATAACCCCTGGCCCGTGAATGTGCCGCGTGTGTGTGTCGCGTTACCCATATGTAAAATAAATAAATGTATGTGAATTTTACACCTCGTTTCATTTAAAACTAATTTCGTGGAGATATCCATTTGGTATTTGGCCAAAGAGTGATTTTAGCAGAATTTCGTGAATTTACGCTATATAGGGGCTTAACTGTCACAAAGCCAGCACACATTGGGTGAAAGATTAACTCATTTGTGAAATATTTAGCTTTTATCATCAAGTTTCACATCAGTGATAGATACATTATATTGAGGGGTACAGTGCAGTTTTGGGAATATTTATTTCTTTATCTTATAATTTCCTGTTTTATTATTATATATGCAATACTTAAAATGGTTTAATAAATAATCCATATGTTATAATCACGCTAGCGTCTACTGAGTATCTGTTGAATCATTAATTGCGTAGTTCTGCATGCTACCGATCGACGTCACCGTAGTGCTGTAGTCCACTACTGGGTTATGCTTATTTTTTTACTACTACAATTGCTAGCAACTATTTCAATCTATCGTTCCATTCAAGCCATACAATTGCTACCTACTGAATTGAAAATTCCACTGATCCATGTTGTACGAAGTCCTGACATACTGTTTCCTAACAGAATGACATTTGAAAGGTTTTCAACATGGTTTAGAGCTGATCGCAGCATCTACTTCCTCATTTACTAATTCGAAAATTTTACTGCCTTACTAAATTTTAGTTATTTGCGTTCCGAGAATAATGCGTTTTTATTATGCTGGATTAATTTTGCCTAAAGACATCGGTTAAACGAAAGTTCATAAACCTGTGTACAAAGTAGCATATAGTATATTATATAGTATTATATAATTTCATGGTAACAGGAGAACCTAAGTTTAAACCTACTGCACGCAAACTGATACTGATCATTAGGAAAAGTCTTTCGCGACTGTCTATAATCTGTTTATGAGATTCCTATAGGCCATAATATATTGTCAAATATTGATTGTATGTAACACCTTAAGAACCGCCGTATTATAGCGAAACGGATTCATGGCACCTATTGTCAATATTGAAAGATGTTAGATTTTTTATTTACCGCGTTTTCCCTTTTTCGGCGAGTGCGCTTGCAGCCGTCGAAGGCTTTCGACGTTTCCGGACGTGGAAGGCTTTCACCGACACAGGATCGGTGCGTGCGTGCGTGCTTCGCGTCTCTACGATAATTGCCGGCAAATGACCGACTTCAACACCGCCGCTCCACGATGGCACTGGCAATTACGAACACGTGATGAAAGGGACTATTGAAAGAAGATTTTAAACACGCGAAAATTCCATTACCAAATTGGTAAAAATCAATATTTGTTCGTTTGTGTACGGCGGGCTGCATTCAAATAAACAGACATGATCGATCCAACATAATCGGGCTAGTCAATATGAATAAGCGATGTTTACTTTATCAATTATATAAACTGGATAAGTTTACCAAGCTTTTTGTTATTTCTTACTAAATATGAAGTTTTCTTCTTCATAGTGTGCTGATCAGTCGTGGTTCTCTCATCTGTCTGGATCTTCGTGTCTCTATTCCTCTTCATTAAGCCGACCTTGTTACCTCCCTTATTTGATCTATCTAACTGTTGCTAGCTTCCCTCAACTGTTATTGTGTTTACTTCTGATTCTGGCTGGCAACTTGTTTAAAGTATACAATAAATCTTTTCCTGTGTGTGACCGCCGCAAGTCGCCGATCACAAATGATGGGTGATGGAATCGGAAAGTATGGGTATACAGGAAATAGGGAATCGGAATGAGGGTAAAAGAATCCTTCGATAGTGGATCAGGATGGCTGCCGGAATAAGGACCTGACGCTCCCTGGCTTTTCTTGAAGTTAACCTCAAATATTGAAACGTAATGAAAGGCGACTCTGGTGAATCCACCATCCAATGTACAATAATTGCACACACAAATACGCTGTTGCGTACTTCCAAAATGGTCGCTAATAACACTGATCACAATGATGAAAATGTTACTTTTAATCTCGGCATATTTTCATACAACGAAACATCAAACAGAGTTGAGGACAAACGTGTACTTTAGTAATGATAACGACACTGATCACTGCGAGGACGACGGCAAATCTCAACGAATAACAATTTCAAAACAACCAGTCGATCCAAAGGAACAATGTATACTGATTGGAAATAGGCTAAAGGGTAGGAACAAACCAAAAACTGGTGACAATATATAACTTCATTAACTGATCATTAAGGAGAACACATTCTTATTGTGAAGTTTCAGACATAGGTCTGTGATATTTTAAATACAAATGAAATGTGTTCATTACAAAGATATGCATATAAAATCAATCGGTCAATATGGAGGTTGATTGGGTTGAATGGTGAACGTTACATTGTGTAAAGTGATCACTTAAACGAGCCGAAACCAGGTCATAAGCCCTGTAGTTACCCATATTGTTTTAATAATAAAAATATAGCTTTGTCTCTATGAGATATCTATTATTTATTAGCGAGAATCCAGTAATTGTGTGTTCTTGGACACATTCAATTTTTAATCGCATGCGCATATAAATGCCTAAAACATATTTTTTCCGTGAAAGTGTGAATATTCCAGAAGATAAGAGACTATTTTTTGGATAAACCACACAGTACTAATATTCGTATATCTAATATACAATATTTATATATCTAATATACAATATTTATTTAATGGATACTTTTTCCATTCTGCATTGGGGCTTAATTTTTGTAGTTACGCCACTGGTATCAATTCAGAGGAATTTTAAATTATGCATTATCTTTATACTTTTGTAAAATCGTGCATGCTTTGATACTTTGGTCAAGGTGGAGATAAAGGATTCTGTTCCATCTAGTAAAGACTTCTACCAACATTTGATTCCGAAAGCCGACAGTTATCAGCGGATCTCTAATAATGCATTTTTGAGTTTTTGTAGTATATGATAATTAAACTGGAATATTGAATAATTGTTTCTGATTGGTCTCTACTGATCGATCTAATACATTGTGTATATATTTTTTTAAGTTTTCTGTTGGTTAACGATATCCAATTATTATATTTATTCAATTAGAAAACTACACAGCAAATAATTCATCTACCAAAATAAGTACAAATACCACTAGATAAAGCTCTTAATTATGAATAATAGATGACTTACATAAAAAAGACTACGTATACACGTCAAAAATTTGTAGAATTTTTTTATTGATAATGTGGCATTCGTGAGAATGTTCCAGATTCGTTATTTTAGTATCATATTAATTTTTTATTGATTCATATAATATTTTTTAATATCATATAACTCTAAGTCTAAAAATTGCAACTTCAGTCAATATAATTATTTAAATAAGAATATTATTGAATATTAAAAAAAATATGAATCAAATATATTAATTAGAAAGATATACATATAAAATCAAGTTTATCGAAAAATATTGTTATTGCGCCACCAGGATTTGAACCTGGATCTCTTTCTAAACCGGAGAAGGTGCATTATCCAACTATGCTATAGCGACAATATTTTTAGCGACAAATTTTCGAACCTGTATGTCCATGTTCCATTATTTGAAAGAGCCATCTACCTTATTTTTACAGAATCTCAAATACCTTTGAGTAATCTGATAGCAGACGCCAGAATTATCAATTCAAAATTAATATATTAAATTTATATTTAAAATATCACAGAGTTCTGAATAATTACAACTTCACAATAAGAATGTGTTCTCATAATTAAAAAAATATTCAAATACCGAGATTGGAGATTGCAAACAAGACACCAGTTTGTTCTGTTTAACAACAAATTTTATAAAGAAATACTCGGCAACAGGCAACAGTCACGATGATAATCTTTAAAAGTGTTTGTTGGACCCACAATGGTATACGGGCTTGAACAATAGGTGCTTATGGAAGAAATAACATCAAGAACACTAACAATAGAGATGACATATCTTTGAAGAGCCTCAGGGTGGAAGGAACCAATATGGACTATGGCAATCAGGGAGTTCTCAGAAATTGAAATTCTCGGTAAACTTCAGCTGTCCTGACTAGGACGTGTATAATTTTAAGGATGCTTCCGTTTGCTAAGCGTTGTTGTTATCTTCAGATAATTAGTTGGATTGGATGCCTGTGGATGGTACATTAATAAGTTTTGTGAAGAAAGTACCATTGGGAGCAGAAGACTGTGATTCATGGAGAAACTTTAGTTTTAACCACTACGCGTTATAGAAAATGGTAAAGAAGATGAATGTGTTAAATATGCATAACTGTTGTCGCAGAAAACTACGATGGATGGAGAAGCTTCAATTCTGCTTTATAACCATAATTCATCCTGAAAATTGATGAAAAAGATGAATGAGTAAAATGGGAGAAAATACCAGTGGCAGCAGAATTCTACCATGGATGGAGAAGCCTCTTGTCTGCGTTGTGAACACGACCCGTTGTGAAAAATTGTGAAGAAAATGAATGTATGGAGATTATTAAAGATTTTGATAATGTCCCAGTGCTTAGTTACAGCGTTTAGCACTTGATTAGTGGTAATCATGTGTTAGACGTGTGTGTATCTTTATATAGAATCGTGCTAGTGAACACAAAAAATGTATTCGATGTGTCTTTATCTAAATTTTTTGTTGCCTGCTTCCCCAATAATCTGGTCAGAAATGATAATCTTGTTCTCGCTAGATTGTTCATAGCCCTGAGCAACTGTCGTTAAGGTTAATTATTATTGAGTTTTTGTAATACTAATGATAATGAGATGAGACCACGCTCTTTAACAACGTTACGTCGCATTATAGAAAGCTGACAGGAAATGTATAGTGTTTCGAATATTTCCATGACAAGAATCACGATGGAAAAGAAACACGACGTCAAAGCTAGATCACCATTATTAATTTGTCTCCCTTCACTGCTAAATTTAGACTTTTACCAAAAATCGCCAATCATTTCTGTTTTCAGCCTTTCTCACTCATCGCTTGCCACTCTTCTGACTTCGTCGCTTCATTGATATTGAGGACCGCCAACGCTTCTATCATTGTCA
Source organism: Eubasilissa regina (assembly GCA_022840565.1). NCBI lineage: Eukaryota > Metazoa > Arthropoda > Insecta > Trichoptera > Phryganeidae > Eubasilissa > Eubasilissa regina. The sequence goes on along the minus strand of JAINEB010000029.1, from coordinate 5,865,279 downwards.
CGCCTCCTTCCTTCCTTCACCATCGTCCATCATCTCTTCGACAAATATGTCCAGTCCATTGCCAACATTATCTGTCACCAGTTCTCTGGTGAATTTGTACACTATATTCCAAAAATACATCATACATTCCTTTTTGGACAATTTTTACTTTATGGATCATGTTGACGCGAGTCGAATATTCATTCCCTGTCTTTTTCGTCTATCCAGTAATCTATATCTGTCTCGTTCTGGCCGAAGCATTACTTGCGATTTCGCCGACGGGAACAGACAGATTGCGATTGCGATCCGATAGGGATCCATTAAGTTCAGGTGCCCTTCCTTCTGGCGCCCTACATCCACGCCGTGCGTAACGCTGGGACCACGCAGAGGAAGTATATTCCGGATTTCCGGAAGTGTAATGATATCTCGGTTCGGCATAATCAACTTGCTCGTCAACCGGAGGTGAAGACGACGCCTAACCCAGGATTTCAAAGCAAGGTAGGCTAGATCCATCTGCCTTTATGTTCCTTCAGACTTCCAATTCGGGTTGCGTCAACTACTTAAAATTACTCTAGATACAGTCTACGGGATCTTATCCCACCGCATGGCATTGATGGTCAGGGTTCACGTCTAGGCTCCGTAAGTAAGTACTGAGAGCTCGCAATGGTTGAAAGTCTTTAGAAAAGATTCGCTCTAGTTATCCAAATGCTTTCCAATTAAGTATAGTATCTTTAATTCTGTTATATTTTTATCTCCCGATAAAATCCTATACCGCCTGCACCATTTTGTTATGGCTTGTCGGTTTTGGTGATGATCTACCGGCAACTAATTATATAATATTTTTCACGTATATTTTATAATAATATTATTAATTTTATTTGTGCGTATTCTAATAAATGAATGTGAAACCTAGAGTGACCTGAGTTGTTGGGTAACCAAGCAAGGAACATTTTGCAGCGTATCCATGGACTCGCGAATGATGGAGGGGTGTGGAGAATCTGGATCAATGACGAACTATACAAACACTACAAGGATCCCTGACTCTCAATACATGTTCTTGAGAAACGAAGAAGGGCAGGACGCCTGCAGCAGACGGACAATTCACCAGAATACTTGATGTAAATCCAGAGAGAAAAGACTTACCGGAAAACCAAGGGCCCGTTGAAGAGATAAAGTGAAGAAGAATGCTAAAAACCTGCTGGAAATGGAAATGGATATCACATTAGACAGAATAAGGAATGGAAGGTATTATGAAAATGGGGTAATTAAAGATAGTACTTACTTAAGAACACTTGATTTATTCAATACACGTTAAGTTACCATATAGGACAAAACATTTACTAACGAGGTGGAGAGTTAAAACTGTTGTTCGGCTAGAGCTCGGCAGAGAAGTAAACAGCCATGTGGAACAGGTCGCTGCGGAGGCGCTATTTCCCATTACGCGGTGCTAGATGCACGCCACAAAACCAATACTCGATTTTGGCTGTAGTGCCATTGAATAAGAAGTTTTCTAATAAAAATAAATTCACCCATGTATTAAATATATAATATAAATTTAATTCCTTCAGTATTGTCGGAAAGTTTTAAAATACCAATATTTTAAATAGCTAGAATAAGTTCACTGTCTTTGTACTGTGGAATCTCTTTGACATTTTTACAGATATAATTTTTTGTCAATGCTCTTTTGATAAATAAGTTGTCTCATAAAATTGCAACGGAGTTATTTGAGTTAAAATAAAAAATACTTTTCAACTGCGTACTTTTTAAAATTATATATTTATAAAGTTTATTTTGCTGTCTGTAATACGGTATGATTAAATATGCCCTAAGTATGCCCTAGTAAACTTTGAATTCATAGTTTAAGTAGTTTCTCTCTGTTCCAATAGGTCTAAATAGTAATCTTTAATGTTTACAGTTTATAACTAGTATTAAAATGATTTACATTAAAAAGAAGCAAGGCGGCTTTAAGCCGTTCTAATCAAATATCAATAAATATAATGAGGCGTCAAACACTCAGGTCACGGCCTATTGTAACAGTACATCAGCCGCAAAATAAATTAAAATCAGATACTAGCAATATTTGAATACGTCCAAGAAGATAAAATTACTGGATTTTTACCTACAAAGGCACCATTATTAAACAAATATATATTTTTTATTATATTTAATGGAACATATATATATATATGGAAGTATGGGGTAATTACAGGGCTTACGACCTGTCTTCGGCTGGCTTAGTGATAATTAAAATAATTTAAAAAAAAGTTAGATTCTCATAGTGATAACATATGTGCTGTTTAAAAAATAGAGAAAAATGAATTATCAAATTAGGTCCATAGACAGCGATGGGTATAGTAGTACTCGAAGTGAGTCCACATACTAAAATATATCCAACTTTCAAAAAAAAAAGTTAAATGTGGAGTTTGAGGGGTGAGAATTGATGAACATTATATATACTCGTATGTGTATACAATAAAGTGATCACTTAAACCGGCCGAAGACAGATCGTAAGCCCTGTAATTACCCCATACTTCCATATATATTTTTCATTAAATATAATAAAAAATAACTTTGTTTCTATGAGATATCTAATATTTGTTAAAAATCAGATGCTGCTAAATTCTGCAACTGGACTCGTCTGAACATGGAAATGGAAAAGAAGTAAAATGGTACTTGTACTTGGTATGTTAGTGTACACCATATACATGTATACAGTTTCGTTTTTTTAAATTTTTTTATGTGCTATTTACCATTTAAATTGATTTTTCCAAATGTGATTTCTGCTTTAATCTATAGTTTCCATAATTAAGTGAATTTACATACAAAACGAATTGCAATTGCAAAATGTCTGCGCGCTTAATCCCTCCAATTCCAATTTGTGCCTTTACTGACCTGAAAGGCAATATTTTGAATCATTTAGATATTAATCAAAATTAAGTTAGGTATAAAGATCTAATCAATATTATTTTTATATATTAGTCAACATTACGTCTCCCGCTTACGGCACAGCAAAAATTACAATACATGTGTCGCAAAATAATTGAATACATTTTTTTTCGTATATATTGGGGTTGATGTATTTATTATTGCAATAAAGTGGATAAAAATGAACGGAAACTCTGAGGAAAAAGAAGAAGTATTTAAAAAATAAATAAAAATTGTGATGTTTGAATTTGCTCACCGAGGTCTGGGTAGCCTACTTTACCGACTTACGGAACCCTCAAAAAGAGGACAGCGGATCGGTGGAGTCACGCTCCGGAGGAATATGACGGCGAGAGATGGCCTACGCCATCTAAATTTACATCTACATCTACGCAATCTACATTAAGAGTGGGATCACCGCGGTGGAGCCAGAATGTATGGGCCTGGTCCACCCGCGGGTTGAGGAGGAGGCGGGTTGAAAACCTTCTTCCATCAGTAGATTTACTGATGATAATAATGAAATATTTGAACATCTGGTAAAAAATTTAATAAGGTTGGATGAGTTTTTATAAAAATTTTCATTGCAAGGTTGCTTGCTTTACACAAATTTTTTAGTCCGGTACCAGTAGATATTATAATTAATAATTGTTATTTGAATTTGTGGATATGATTTTGTGATGTCATTGATATATCACACAATCATATGCAGTGATGTGCAGTAGGCATAGATTTAGGTTATGCTATTACCAATGATATTATACAATTATATATATATATATATGTGTGTGTGTGTGTACTTTCATTTAACAACGTCTTTGGACAAAATAAATCCGTCGTTTATACGACCTTATCGTGTATTTATTTATAATTTTATAGAACTGTTAATAGTGTTTTTAAAGTTTAAGTTTCAATGTAAAATAATACTTTCTTACCCATATAAAAATGTATGGACGTTTTTAAAAATACTTTCTATGACTGAATATAATTAATTTATTCTTTGAAAATACTTCACGTAGTTACTAAAGAAAATAATTATTTTTATTAAAAGTTAACGTAGGAAATAGTTAACCCAATTGCCAACTTTTGAAGAATCATGAAATCAACTGGTTAAAACAGTAAGATAGTAAAATTCGCGAATTAGTAATAGATAACCGAATCAGTAACCCTTTCTAATGTTATTCTGTTAATCAACTGCATAGGTAACGACTCCATACAAAACGGATCAACTGAAAGGAATTTTCAATTCAGTAAATAGCCATTTATATGACTTGAGTAATTCACTAGCTTTGATACAGAACTGAGTAATATAAATAGCAAGATGCGGCGAATAAAAAAAGAGCGCCATAAATACAGCGGTGAGTTTTTAAAATTAATCAATTGAAGTCTCTACTGGTACACAGATGGCACTAATTGCAAAATAATGTTTTCGTTAATGTTGATTCAATTTTTAAATTTATATTTATTTTCCTGTATTTTTAGTTATGCACAGCTTTTTTGCTTGTATGCACTGGACGCCTCTGATCATGTGCCATTTTGATTGTTTTTCATGTTTGTAATTACAATCTCACATTATAGCATTGTCGCTAGGAATACTCGTGATTTCAAAAATATTTGGTACCTGTTGCACCACGGCGATATTCATGATATATATATTTAGATATATTTATTTTAAAACTACATTCTACCATGATACTTAACTTGGAACCACTCTAACGGGAATGTAAACCATGAGACGAAATTTGCTATCAATATTTCGGCACTTTTAAACGTTTTATGGCCTTTGTATTTCCCTAAAAACATAACTCACTTAAAACGATAGTCAGTTTGGCCACTTTTCGTATTTCTTTTTTCAAATTAACGACCGTGTCCGGGTTCCGAACACGAACCCTTTATTGTTCCGTGTTGAGCGCAGACCACTGCGCCAGCGAGCCTTGTCACAAATGTCACATTTACATAAATATGTTATTCAAATATCCTTTCTCAACGACAGTGTTCCTCAATTGGTGTTTTGCACAACCAACCGCACGTAAAATCAGGGCTGTGCGATTAGATTGCGCGAGTCTGCAATGTTGAGAATCGTTAAATTTTTGCAAATTTATACTCACTTATTGCGAATCATTTTTACACAATCTGCATCGGTATTTTTAGCCTAGTGAGCTCGTCTACAGTGCATCAATTGAATCGGTTAGATAATAAACATTTCACTTTCATGATTTTATTTTAATGAAAGATTTAATGTTTTATAATTTGTGTCCTGCATGCGATCGATTGCCACAGTGGACACTGGAAGGGAACCCACCTTTTCCTGGAACCGTTCCAGAAGTTTAGACTCCCTTATCTGTTCCACTCAACAATGCTATCTAACGCGAAGGCTTAATTTAGCAGACCGTGAAAAGATGATTTAAAAAAAGTTTTTTTTTTAATATTTGAGCTAAAAACGCACTTTATGAATTTAAAGACCTTTCAACGCCCTTTAGATGCTGCTTTATCATAATTTACAATATACAATCTACTCAAAGAGAACATATTTAAATGTAAAAACAATAATATAACATATAACAAGAAAAAATTGGAGAGTCTGCTGGCATTCCTTACCGGGAACATTCAACACTCGCAGTACCCGTTTGGTTCTCTCTCTCTCTCTTAACAAGATACCAGTGAAAAAATGAGAAATTTAAAATCAGTGAGTACAAGACAGCCATCAAGGGCTTACTAGCAAAGATACTCTCCTACGAAGAGACTAGTATGAAACACAATAATATTAGAAGTCACACCATATCTGGTTTAGGCCAACGGAGTTACGCGTTACAGTGAACACTGTTGCATTAACTGAATAGGCAACGCGCACTGTAATTTAAGAAAGGAAGTCAGGTGCTTCCTAACGTTAACGCAGTTTGACTGCGGTTCACTCGGTGCTAGATGTAGATGACGCGACACATCTTATAACAATAAGTGTATTTTCTCTGCTGACGATGATGGAATGCAGGGAATATATTGATATGCAGGAAAGGATTCTTCCGTACTTTGCGCGTGTTGCCAGATAAAGCGACGAAACTTTAAATAAACTCGTGATTATGAGAAGAGTTGAGGGAAAGTCAGTAAGAGGACAGTAACCTATATAAGACGGTAACCTGATCTGTAGATCAAATAAATGAATTAACAGGCTCTTCTTTAATCTCTGCAATCGAAATGAATCAAGATCAAAATAAATGGAGACGTGTTGTGCACCAAGTTTCTGATACTTTAGCAAACCATGATGCAAAGCATTGAACACACTATGAAGGAGAAGAAGATACTACAACACACACTGCACTTTTTCCACATCGTTAAATCAATGATTATGACTACTACAAGAGAATTTACATAGTTTAGCCACATTTTTGTAGACATTGACCATGTTTAAAAGATTATTTATTAAAACAATTATTTAATAATACTATTTTACCATCGGAGTCGTGGTCTTTTAACAATACGCATCCCCTTTCGGTTGAAAAAGGTCAGACTTCAGAAAAAAAGCGCTGAGTCATCCTCGCAAAAAATACATCCAACTCATCAGAGACCCTGTTTCTTAATGAACTTGATGACGTCAGTATCCCCACAGAAGTTATGAAACCATGACTATAACGGCTCTTCTAGATACCGTTCTCGCAGACTGGGCATGTCACCAACCCGAGGATCTTATGCTCAAGCATTTGTTGTTTCTGAGTATCTGGGGCGCTCATCGTCTGTCTCAGATCTGTATATCATAGCTCGTCTTGTTAGGAGACGTCTATTATCTGATGGTTTAAAAACCCTTGAACTGCAAAATGCTTTACCATTTTACGGTTACGCCTCCTGCAGAGAAGATCATAACCTGGAGATATTTGTGGTGAATTGAAAGGTGGAAGGTCGAAAGGAAGAGAGCCATCCAACCAATTCGATGGACCGACTAGATCCAAAATGCTACTGGTACTATTCTAATGTAACTGTTGTCATACTGTCAACAACCCAGGAGTCATAATTCTCAGTAACGAAGGAACATATTGCAGAAGAATAGGGACTCGTACAATGTATCTTAACCTTGCCTTCCCAAAGCGGGGTATTCGCATTCTCCATAGATCGCTTTAAACTCGATAACTCAATAATTATGAAAGCGAATTAATTTTCTTTTATTATAATCTTCACGGAAATAAAGACGAAAATGTTGTCATTTTTTGTTTTTCAAATTTCTAAAGGTATAATATTTAAAAATATTGTTTTCGGTCCAGTGATCTTCGCGCAGTACGTACACCTGCGTATGTTGATACCATACTCCTATATATTATCTTTAAGTTATTGTGCTTATTATTTGTTTCACTCTAACTAATGCCCCATATCACAGATGTGAACGAGGGAGACAGCTATATCGCTTATCGTGACTCGCAGCATTCGGACAAGAGACGCCCGGCGAGGCGGTTGGGACCACGTCGCCCGTCATTATCTTTTTATTATCATTAGTATGCATATGATCTGGGGTGTTTCTATACCCCGCTTCGGAAGTTCTGGCCTCTTAGTAACGTAAATGTTAAATCTGAGACAGGGGCGGCTGGTAAGCCGATTGCTAGCCGCGACCTTAGGAATTCAGTCGCTATAGAGCGTGTCAATTATAAATTGTAATTAAGTATTTTTGGAATACTTTGTATAATTTAATTAACTTATTTAATTTTTTTAAATATTATCATTGTTTGAATACCCTATGTAAGAATTTCATGCAGGGTTACCGCAAGCTTTTATCAGAGATTCAAAACGTTGCTGAATTGGGAAGCCCTGCTCTGAGAGGTAGTTAGAGCTACTCTCGCAGTCTCGCGTCGACCATTGTTGTATAATTTTCATATATTTTCTTATCAGTTTTAAAAATTATGGGATATTTATGGAAAAATCTAGGTGTGCGCCGAACGCTCTGCATGTAGTCCGTGTGCGGTATGTTGTGTTTCTTGCGTTTACTTCCTCGATTATGTCTACCGTTTGAGAGCCATGTTTTTGAATTGAGATTTAATAAATTACAAAGAACGAAGAAACTAGAATCTTTCTACGGATATAAAATGTCGCTTTCTTCCATTAATGAAGAAGACAGTATTGTACAGCTAAGATTTAAATTTAAATTTGTGAATGAGAATGATGCAGTGCTACCTGTTCTCAGTACTCTTATATGGATGGAGTCATGGATCTCAAGACGACTACTAAAATAAGGCCTGGATGGAAATTAAAAAAAAAGTTTTAATATTTTAAATATTTCATGAGACATTTAGAGAAATATCTTATCCTGCATCTCATCGTTCAAGACTAAATTGCTAGCAAGCCCTGAAAGGCAGAGAACATTCTAGTTGAAATAGTATGAAAAGTTCATAGATCAACTATTTTAAGCTATACTAAATAACATTCGCTAATTTTTTATTTTTTATTTTGATTATGAGAAAGCATTCTGATATTATAAATATAAAAATTATGTATTGCGCGTCTGATGAGATTTTCTATTATTTAAAAAATAAAATTAATGCCTGCGTAAGGCGTGTATAATTAAATTTAAATATTTAATGAGCAGATAAGCAATAGAAGTAGAAGAATAAATAAAGATTATCAAAAAAAGTTACATCATTATAAAAGATTAATTGTTTGTTTGTTTGTCAGTATTAGCGACGTTGCCCACATCCTCAATCAAATTACAATAATATTTTTACAGAAATTTTTTTAAATCTTTTGGAGATGAATCCAATATTATTTTGATTAAATTCTTGGTGTGATGATAAATACAAAAAAAAAATTCAATACTGACCGAAAATTTTGAATCGAACCGCAGTAGCCATCATCACCACTCAGCCGATAACTAACATGTTGAGAGATGTGACATGACGACAATTTAAAATAAAATTATTTTTATTAAAGCTGACTGATAGTGTAAAAATACGCGGGGCGGGAACAAGAGAACTTTACAAGAATGAATAACAAAACACAAAAGCTATAATGAAAACTAATGTCGAAGGTCGATAAAATAAGGTCACCTTATCTGCCTACCCCCGCGTGCGCGCTCAACGTAATAACATAAATAAATAAGCAAGTGCCTTTAGAGAAATAGAAATTGGACGCAAATGAGAAAATATCGGAGTTTTATCCGCGGATGGAATAGAATATGGCCCAAACGACGATAACAACTGATATAAGAACCTTTTGTAGGCTGCCTACGGATGGCGGAGGAATACTAATTTCCTAGATTTACGGACAATTTGTTTTTGTTTTAAATCGAATTTAAAGCTTACGACCTTCGAGCGTAATTAATTTGAACGTTTTTGCAAATTTTATTAGTTTAATTTCATTTAGTTGCGACCCGTAACGAGGTCTTAGTAACGACACTGCACTGATGGCAGATTGAGGATGTAGTGGTGTGTATGTATTCACTCGGTCCATCCGAGTGAATAATAATTTCTTAACGCTCTAAATATGGAACGGAGTGATAAATAAGTGTTAATTTGTTAATTTATCACTGCCCGGTCACTCTTACCCGCGCATTATATCGATCAATGATCATTATCAATATAAATGTGTTGTCTTTGGGATTGTATTGATGTGTGTGTGTGTGAGCGCCGCACTGCCGGAGCGGGATGCATATAAAGGGCGACGCGCGCTAGGCGCGCTCTCTCTCTGCGTGCTCATATGCTTTATCGTTTGACTTGTACTAGTAATATACCTTGTATCTAAATTGTAGAGAGTTTCTCTTGGACCTACAACATTTACTTAAGAAGACAAGCACGTAACAATAAGTTTTGTACCAAATAAGGTCAATTATATAATTCTTCTTCTCGTGCCACATCCATTCAACGGACGCTGGCTATCATCACTTTGCTTACTGCGGTCCAGTGCAGCTGTACAGTAGACTGGCCAAACCATCGGCTCAGATTTTCCAGCCATGATGTTCTCTTTCTTCCAGGGCTTTCGTTTCCAGCAATATTTCTCTGCATTATGAGATGCTAGATTTGATACTTCTCTGGATATGTCATTACATTGAAGTTTTAGAAATTTGATTGTTTGAATAATTATTATTATTATTTTAGATATTCATCACAACCATAACATCTTCTTCCGTAACTCTCCATCCAGCTTACTTTAAGCATTTCTCTGCAGATTCATATTTCAAATGCTTCAAGTCGCCCTATTATTTCTTAGGTAAGTGCTCATGCTTCCATTCCATAAAAAAACCCCGAAAACACATAACATCTCACCATTCGCATTCCAAATCTATTGTTGTGATCATGACTACGGAATAATGATTCATTCTATCAAACCACCATTTAACATCTATTTTTTCTTGAATAGTATACAAAAAGCAACACGCATTTGGTGACACACCTTAGATCTACGGGATACCGAGAAAAGTGGTAGAGTTCATGAAGATAATATAAATACGTGAAATTCTACAAATTAATGGATGGATCTGAATGAAATAATGGCTTTGGTGGTATACAAGTAATTATACAAACAATATTACATTTTCTAACTCATCTCCTCTGCTTTCAGTGTACCCGTTACAACCATCCCTCCACCGTCCACCAGTTACTCCGCCTCCTCCCCTTTCATCTGTCAATACCTAAATACTTGTATGTCTACCACCTAACCCGTGTCTCCTATATTTATGTGTAGTCAGTTTAATACTTCACTTGTCGATGAGAGTTAGTATTCTCTCGAAACTCGAGTAGTGCTAATAAACTCAAGTAGAGTAATAACATTGTTTCATTTATATCCATCCATTATGATGAAACTCTAAAACGTTAACGCCGATTATATTAATTCTACAAATTAGTTTGAAAAGTTACTCTCCGTAAAATATAATTTGTATTTCATGTTGTTTGCCGGGCCGTTGTATTCCCAAAACAATAAATACATAATCCTAACGCATGTGGGGACTGATCGACTCTTGCCTTTGTGACCGTGTCGAAAACAGCGCAAAAACTAATAAAATATTCTCAATGAGAATCAAACTTCTATAATACAATATAATATATATATATATATATATATATATATATATATAATATCACACTCGTATAAAAATCTCTACCATTATTGTACGCGTAAGGTAAAGATTGACGTCACTCTGCTGACAGTACAAAATGTGACAACAGACAACTGCGTGACGTTTGTAGAGTAATATAATAAGAGATCATTTTTATTATTTATTTTTACCGTCAATTGTCATCTACGTCACACAAAAATCGACACGTTAATAACTCAACCTTCGTCCACCTTTCTAACCGAGTTAAATATAAATTTTAAAAGGCTGTGGATTTAAGCGGACACGACGTAGAAAGGAAACATAACTCTACGTGTAATTGATACCAGAAATCCATTAGCGGGGGAAAATTTAAAATAAAGAAAATTCTTTTTTTAATATTGATGCACGACATAATTTATGATATTCAAACTGTCGTTACGAAAAGCCATTACGCAAGACGGGGTGGTACTCATTGAATTATATACATATTAAAACAATGTATTATTCATTTTAATAAAAAACTATAGTAAATATAAAAATAAAAACAGGTGTATACTGTTCATATTTCTCGTTTTTGTACCTATTCATTAAATTTTTAAGTTATTTATGGTTATTTTATTCAGATACGACTTGTCAAGTAAAAAGTCATTAAAAATATATTTTCGCATAAATTTTTTATTAAAAGTTATCTTTCTTCTGTCTGATAATTTAAACACGTAATTTAAGAACAGTAAACTTTATATACAAAAAATATTATAATAAGTTAAAATGTGATTTTCTTCTGACATAGATTCTCCTACTATATACTATATTCATAAACCCAAACCTCGAACATGGAGGTGACAATGCGTGACGAAAATTATTACATCATGTATATCCACCGCTGCCTCTTTTCCCAGCTTTGTACCGCTCTATGGGAGGTGCTTGTCTTCAGCGATACTAAAGCGCGTGTCGTATATTAGTTATGCATTGTTGTTTCGCTATGAACGTGAACTGTCCAGAGAATCGATTTTGAAAAATAAAATTAAAAAATCAAAATTCATGTCATGGGGCTAAGTAACTAACTAACCTAATTTCCTCGTGGGTGTAGGTGGAGGATGGAATGCCACACTCTTCTTTATAAATCTTATCATACAAGCTTGTCGATTATTATGACTTTTAACAGGATCATTATTTGGTGTATGGTTTATTTATTAAATTTATTAAAGTTCGTCCTTTATTACTGGTGCCATGAACACTCGCGTCATATATCTTTCTTCATTCATCCGTTCCGTGTGACCAAACCACCTAAGCGATCTTTTTTTAATATTACTCTCTACGTTAAGATAAGCTTTACATTCTCTCCCAATTTTTTCATTCTTTACTCTGTTATAAATGGATTTTTTATGACAACACGGTACAAGATGCAGAAATGCTATGGAAGAAAGATGGATCGTAGATTATTACCAGATCTGCTCCGATTCAGATAAATTCCGATTCAGTTCATACAATTTGTGCTGTGTCACCATGGCCATGTCCTGCACGATTCATTAAGTTAGCCGCCAACAGCTGATCGAATTTGGAAACCATCCTCAGACCATGAAGAAGCGTGATCATGGATTATTTTCATCATCAGCGCAATGTTTTAATGCGGATATGTGACATTTCTTATGTGCCGAATTTAACGGCTAAAACGAACACCTGCTACTCGATCGTCCGACCAGTTGCCACATTATTTCGTGTATAAAAACACGTGTATATATACCATGTAAATATACGTGTGTTATTCCCTGTAAATAGCAGGGGCATGCAGTGCATACAGGCAAAAAAACTGTGCATTACTAAAAACTCTGGGAAACAAAAATAAATTAAATCATTCGATTAATATAAACGAAAACATTATTTTACAATTAGCGCCATCTGTGTACCAGTAGTAGTAGTTTAATGGCTTAGTTCTAAAAACAACCACGACGACTCACCGCCATGGTAGTATAGTTATGGCGCTCATGTACATTCGCCGCATTGTACCTATTCACATTACTCTGTTCTATTTTTAAGCTAGTGAATTACTCAAGTCATATAATTGGCTATTTACTGAATTGAAAATTCTTTTCAGTTGATCCGTTTAGTATAGAGTCGTTACCTGTGCTGTTTTTTTAACAGAGTAACATTAGAAAGGCTTACAACTACGTGCGAATTATTGAAGTGTCCACTTTCTCTTTTACTAATTTGCGAATTTTATTATCTTACTGTTTTTAACGTGTTGAATTCATGGCAGTTCTTTACGTTCGAGGTGGATTTGGTGTATGAATTTGTTTTTATTTAGGAAAGATAAAAAGCAATTGGCGAAACTATTTCCTTCGTTAAGCGTTAATAAAAATAATTATTTCCTTCAGTTATTACTTGAAATGAAAGAATCGTGTTCAGTCATAAAAAGTGTTCTGTAAAACGTCCATACATTTTTATATGGGTAAGAAGGTATTATTTTACGTTATATTAAACTTTAAAAACACTCTAAGTAGTACTGTAAAATTACAAATAAATACATAGTAGGGTCGTATAAACGTCGGATTAATTTTGTCTAAAGACTTTTGTTAAACAAATGTTCAAAATTCTATGTACAACATACATTGTAGTATATATATATTATTGTAAAATGTCATTGGTAACAGCATAACCTAAATCTATACTTAATGCACGCCACTGGTAAATAGACCACCATACCGCAGGAATAATAATCTGCCTATATGAGACGCTTGACTATTCAGTCAATAAGACGAAAGTGAAGAGGAAGTATTTCATTATACGACAGAATAATTAGAAAGCTGATATCATTACTTACTAGAGATGAGATTTTAATATATGTAAATCTTTGTCATCAATCTATTAAAATAAAACCCAATAAAATAAAAATCTTTTAAATTTATGATTTTTTTTAAATATATCCGCTCCCTACTTAGAGAGTAGTCACACAACCCCCAAGGAGGTAACGCCCGTATCGCCTACCAACCCCTAACCTTTCGGTTTATTTCCAAGTAAGCTCGTCTCGCATTTTTGTCATGAAATTTATTATTCGTATTAAAATATGATCGGGCACCAAACACACGTCTGCCTACCGTGTTCGTTATTGGGTAATTTCAATTTACATCCCCTAAATGTATTATCCATAATATTATTACAAATATGCCTACTCACGTCACGTGATACACCATTAAATAGAGTGGTTATTGTTTTCTATTAAGAATTTTTTTTACAATATGATTAACTAACTAACTTACCATCGTGCCGTTTCGCCGCGGGTGTAGGCAGAGAGGATAGAGCGTCAAACTCTTCTGTCCCGACACACGGTTCTCGCCTCGTCCGCATTCATAAATCTTCTCATACAAACTTGCCGATTATTGAGGCTTCTAACAGGAACAACCTCTAGTATCTGGTTTATCTGGTTGTGCCAAGTCTTCCGCGGACATCCTCTATTTCTGGTGCGTTCCATATGACAAAACCATCCTGATCATGTATAATATTACACTTTTGTTGAAATATTTTATATAATAAATATAAAAATATTATAAAGCTCTACGTTCTTATGCGCTGTCGGTCTCTCTGTGACTAAATTAATGAAAAAAAAAACTATAAAGCTCATAATTAATATTATCACTTATGCTCTTTTGGTATCACACTTTGCTTCCCCGACACTGATAGCTTGGGTCACGTCCCTTACACTGAAAATAGTTCGTCAAAGGATTTATGAAGTGTTGCTAATTATTCGCTTAGTTAACGTATAATTTTTTCCACATATTTTTCTCTTCAAAGTGGAATTTTATACTAGAAAAACATCTGTCTTGTGACCCATTGATACTTTGAAAGTTGCATTATACGACAATGAATCATTAAATATTCCGCTATTTTAGTTATGAGATTTCATTACCAAAGTGATAGATTTCGAATGCAGAAGGCTAAAAATCCATATATATATAGCAATGAATATATACGACAGTGAATCATTAAATATTACGCTATTTTAGTTATGAAATTTCATTACCAAAGTGATAGATTTCGAATGCAGAAGGCTAAAAATCCATATATATATATATATATATATATATATATATAGCAATGAATATATACGACAGTGAATCATTAAATATTACGCTATTTTAGTTATGAGATTTCATTACCAAAGTGATAGATTTCGAATGCAGAAGGCGAAATATATATATATATATATACATATAGCAATGAATATATACGACAGTGAATCATTAAATATTACGCTATTTTAGTTATGAGATTTCATTATTAAAGTGATAGATTTCGAATGCAGAAGGCGAAAAATCCATATATATATATATATATATATATATATATATATATATATATATATATATATATATATATATATATAGCAATGAATATATACGACAGTGAATCATTAAATATTCCGCTATTTTAGTTATGAGAATTCATTACTAAAGTGATAGATTTCGAATGCAGAAGGCGAAAAACTCATATATATATAGCGTAAAATAAAGCATATTTCATGATTATTTATCATACCTATAGACATCTCATCTATGCTTTGTCAATAGTAAATTTGACGTTCAAACAACCCGCTAACAATTTTAAGCACGGGCGTTAGTAAAAAGTTACCATAGTAAAAATTCATTACTGATTATACAATTGGTCCCAAGGGACAATTACTTACTTCGTAATAAGCAAGCTTTAAGAGAATTTTAAATTTAGAAAATATTCTAAAATGTCAACTTCACAATAAAATGTAATTTAATATTACAAGTCGCGTTTATAGTATCGGCTTCAATAAAATATACTGAAAGACCTGGCGCCATATCGCGGTTTTAATCAAAGGTATTTTGAGAATTGTACTAAAAAATTGTCTTTCAACAGAAGTAGTCATACTAAAAAGTAACAAAATTTAACGATAATTTAAAGGGTTAATTTGTAAAGCAGTCTACCGGCAAAAGACTCATGGTGTATATACAGTGAAAACGAAATCGGTCGACCTCAAAATAATCGACGTATTTTATTAAAGTTTTTTTATTATTTGTTTAAATTAATAGAAATTTAAATTAATTTTAATTTTTGTGACGATAAAGAGGCTGACAAATACGTCATATTCGTTACCATGGTAATTACGTTTTTTATTTAGGATATGTAAATATCAATCTTACGTTTTAACATTTTTTTAGAAATTCTCATGCTCGAAAAGCGACAACATTTGCATTTTCGAATACTGATATATATATATGTCTTATCACGTCCCGGTTGGACTGTGATTTTATCAGAAAGTTTTATGGATGTGATACTGTAGGCCCTAATATATTCTAGTGTCACGCGTGTTAGTTGTATGTTGCTGTGTATACGGTGTGCGTGTGTGAGTATTTATGTTTTGTCTAGAGCAAAGTATAGAAATGAAAGAGCTCTTACAGAGGTTGGCGTTTATTGATGAATGAATTATACAGAGGTAGTATACAGTTAAATGCGCGTATGTGGTTGAATACTAGAGTGACTCACTCGATGGTGAAGATGAAAGGATGGCCTGCGGAGAAGTGGTCGCTAGATTCTAGAGCAGTATCCGTCATGGTGTATGGATTCTGCTCACTGGTTGGTTGGCTTTCGGCCCTATATGGTTGTTAAGTGAGTCCCTACATGGCCATATCTGTGGGGTGCGTGCAGGGTCACCACAGTACAATTTTGTTTATTACCCTCTCGATTTCTCATATACAAACAATCATTATATTTGAACAAATAATCTCATAATCACAAATCAAGCGATTTCATTCATCGCACAAACGAACGTCTTGGGGAGTTCCCAATATTATTTGAAAGGACAGTGTTAACAGCCTTTGTAGGCTGAGGGGCGAACAAAAAACCCTTACAGGAAATCAATTAAGGTAACACGAATCGACATCGTGAAGGTATTACCGGATCGCTGTGAGAAAGTTACGGCGGCGATGGGAGTGCAAGGCTTCTCTTGGCAGGATGCGAACATTTTAGAACGTTTTGAAGTAAAAGTATTTTAAAATATCTGTTTATATTAGAAGTGTGAACTTTTAAAATCTTGCTTAAATATAAAATGATCTGGAAAAGTTTATACGTTTAGAAGTATTTCGAAAAATATTATTTTTCAAAGGAATAGAAAGGTTGAGAGAGATATTCAATAGAGGGCGATCGCGATTAAATGCCATAATTTTTTGACATTGCAGAGACGGGATTAAAATTTATTTTCAATGTTGTATATTTTAATTTAATTTAATTTGTTTCTTACATATATAAAAAAGGTGAACAATTTTCATAATGTAAGAGATGTTCACTGTCTCCTTAACTAGACCGAAGTCTGTACTAAAGGAGACAGGTTCATCCCTTGTCTGTCATACAAATATGAAATTATTTTTTATTTTATTTTTATCTAAATCAAAAATACTGGTGATTGAAACACTATGCAAAGGGAAAAATGAATATAAAGAAATAATAAATAATTCATGTGATCATTCTGTCTTTATATATTCCCTTATTTCAGGCGCGTGCAGTCAGTGCATTAAAATAAGCTGTGCTTTACTGCACATGTTGAGAAATAGAGCAATATTAAATATTTCACTCTCAAAATATTAATCATTCAACTCCCGCTTTCTTGACTATTTCCCTCCACTTTTCTCGGCATCCTACACATTCTAAGGTTATCACCAGAGAAGTGACTATTGCTTTTCCACTTGGTCGGTCCAACGGGTAAGGAATCTTTCTCTTCTTTTTCGTCCTTCGACGTGGCCCACCACAAGAAGCTTCTCCGAGCTATCTTCCCTTCTCGTAAGATCCCCATAAATTGAAGGATTCGTCTCAGGCAAATGGTATAGTATGTTAAAAACTTAATAAAATGATATTAATATTATTACAAATTTTTACAATTTATATATTAACTACTTGATACTATTACAAAACTAAAGTTAGATATTTTTTACATATCGCTATCTCTCTCCCAAAAATAGACTAGCTCTTGTGCTCGGTGAGGGATTGTTTATAGTTAAATACAGCTTATTTTAAAGTATTGAACATACGCGGCAGTCTATGCCTCGTGTCAAATTTATGTGGCACTTGAAAGGTTTAAAGTGAATGGTGCCTTGAATGCACTGTAGAATCATGCTACTGAAGAAGACCTTGCAAAATGAAGTTCCGAAACCATCATTAAACTTTCATCTTCGATCATGTAAACGGAGTTAACATTGCCTCTAATTATGTGAATATCTCTATATATTAAATACAGACTTCATAGTTTAAGTATTCCTCTGTAATATATTTATCTATTAGATAAAATAATTACAATATATTAGTATTTACGCATCAATAAAAAATGTTTTCTCGAAGAATCCGACGTAAATTTGTCAATTCGTGTATGTGAACTTGCGCAATGGTGTGGACGGTGCAGTGTGCGTGGTGCCGTATGCCGATCTTCACTTAGTGGCAGAGCATGCGCCGGCCGAGTTCGACGTGTTTTATGCTCTCGTTCGTGATGATCGATGTTTTTTCTAATTTTTAGCCCTTTTACACAATAATTGATGTAAATATTCACTTATATGTATATATAATAGTTGATATACTTTGGTATTGATAGCAAAAGTTTACATGTACACTGAGTTTACAGCACCGTAAGGGAAATGTTAATCCATGAAGCTGATATAAGAATAATGAAAGTACACTGATTGTAAGAGAAATGAAGTTTATGTGACAAAAACACTGATGATTGAAAAAGGGGTAGTGGCGGATGTATATGACGTAATAATATTTTTTAAATCCATGTCCAAGTTCTGAAATTTTATAGTGTGAGAATCGCAAGTACAGTCAAAGAAATGTGAAAAGGTTTTAATATACACTTAACTTTGTTTTTCTCTTAAATGTTGTGAAATACGCCTACGGTGTTTTTAATAAAGACGAAGAATACGAAGAATACGGGTGTATATAAGCTGTCGGTAGATCTTTGAGCCCAGAATTCTCATTAGGTGTGGAGTCGATTATATTATATGTGCGCTGTGGTAGTGAAGAGGGGTGGGGATATCAAATGTCTTTGAGCAATCAATCAAATCACAACTGTTCTTGATTTGAAAGACAATCGGGAATGTAATAGTCAAATTTAATCAATTCATTCGTAATTAATTACGTAATATTATATTGTAGAAATGTTCACATTCGACAGGCGATGACTGAAAGATTTAAAAATAAATATTACACGGGCGTATAGATCTACGTCACCATGTTTTTGTGTGTATGGGATAATGACATTCGCATCTTTAAGTTGGATTAAGATACATTAGAAAAGATTTTGGAAGAGATAGATAGAGGTATGGTGATTTGATGTTTTTCGCATACAGCCAGAGAGGGTTGATTTTGAATGTGGAGCCGTACTTACGATAGTTGCGTTTGTTTATTTACTGATTAAATTTACACTTTTATGTTACATTATAAAACGTATAAGATTAACGTAGTGCCGAGAAGTTGACCGGGAGAAAAGTGGTCGGTTCTAGGTTTCCTCGGACTGGTTGCGGCGCGACTTATTGTTGTCTTCAGGCGCGTGTAATAAGCCGAACGTAACTATATATTTTGAGAAATTAAATAGTTATCTAACAGGTACGGCATATTAAAATCTAAAATATAATTGAGATAGGAATATTACTAGATAAATATTTTATTTCGATTTATTTTGCAGAAATTCTAGTAAAGTACAGCTTATTTCAAAGTACTGACTGCACGCCGCTGGTTTTATACGGGTACCAGTTGGGCTGTATGGCTGTCAGATATGAGAAATGGTTGACTTACTCGATAGCCTTGCCGTGACGTTGTGTCAGTTTCCGTCATAACTTTGGACTATACAGAATATCAGGAGCTCTCAGTCCTGATCTTAGTAACAACACAATGCGCAATATACGGATGAGAATAACGAGTAGCTGGGTCACAATATACACGAATATGTCTAATATATTTGCCATTTCAGCATATTTGAATCAATGTGAGCAATCGTCTGGCTCTCCAATAGCAATTAAATATTAATTACAAGTGGCATTATTTTATTGATAGTAAAATTCATACCAATGATCTCTGTTTTGTTCAATGAGATAAGCGTCTAAAGGTTTATTAAAATATGTAGACTTTGGTGGTTGGGCCGTGTAGAGAGGGTGACTAAAAAGCAGTCATCAAAGTCATTGATGAACACAAAAGAGTTAAGACGGAGCAGCGATGTTTTCAAAAACATATATATCTTAAGGCCTGTGTCCACGAATGAGATTTTTAAGAGATTTTTGACTTGAGACAATCTCTGAGATATGGATTTTGCTCACGTGTGATTCTTTAGAGACACATCTCAGCTTCCGTAGTCCCCGTGTACACACCATGTCTCGCTATCTTTCGCTATCTTGTACCTTACTTTAAACATCAAATGTCATTATCATTTGTTAGATGTTTAATGAATTGTACTATATTTTTATTATTATATGAGAGTTGTAGAGATCTATGGTAGTTTTACATGACATTTGTGTATACATGTCAACTTTCTATCAATTTCTAGCTGATTTGAGTTTATATAATTTAATCTTTGTGATTATTTCATCGTGGACACGTGCCTTTAGAAATCCATAACTGGAACCCAAGACCCACCGGGGGTGGTAGAGTCAATACTTATAATAATGACGATTTACGCATACCATTTTCAACTCTATCTATCTATGAAAGCCGAACAATTGTCATATTCTGAAAAGTTAGATTGACCGGAGAAAGTCCGGTGTCACCATCATATAAATTATAAGTTTTAATTTAATCCAAAATAATGTGAAAATATTAAACTTTTTTCATTTAATATGTTCAAAATTGTTTAATTACAATATAATTGTAGACATTGCTACAATTTACGTTTAGGGAGGTTTGGAATGTTCGATGGTGTAGTACCAAAGTCGACCACTTAATTAGGGGGACCGTTGAAGCGGCGGTCCCGAAAAGGTCACAATGTGTGTTCACAGTCGAGTATGCGGACAGATCCGGCAAGAACGTTTGATGTGGTCACTGTATTCGGGTAAAAGGCTTTTGTTTTAGAAATGTACCCGTTATGCCTCAATTTTTGTTTATATAGTATACAGGGGAGCCTTGCTCATTTTGCGAAATATAAAAGCAATAAATATGGAAACATACAACAATTTTTTTCTTAAAAGAAAATTTAACGTATTTGTTTTGTCTAGCGATAAATAAAATGTCTAGCGATAAATAAGTGTCTAGCGATAAATAAAAAAAACTTAATTTCAATTTAATTTGAGAAGATTACCAAAATTATCATATATTTTTTTGTAGTATTATATTAGATGGACATAAATAAAACAATGTTATAGAGTGACTTGAGTTTATTAGCACTACTCGAGTTTCGAGAGATGCAGTAACTCCCATCGACAGGTGAAGTATTAAAGTAACTTCATACATAAAATATTTCATCTGATCCATCTGTATGCAGGGGCGTTCAGTGCATACAAGCAAAAAAACTGTGCATTACTAAAAATTCTTGGAAACAAATATAAATTAAATAATTGGATAAACATAAATGGAAACATTATTTTACAATTAGCGCCATCTGTGTAGAGAATTTAATGGCCAATTTCTAAAAAATACCACGACGACTCACCGGCGGTCATAGCGCTCATGTACATTTGCCGCATTGTACCTATTCACATTACTCTATTCTATCCTTAAGATAGTGAATTACTCAAGTCATATAATTGGTTATTTATTGAATTGAAAATTCCTTTCGGTTGGTCCGTTTCGTATGGATTTGTTACCTATGCCGTTTTCAACAGAATAACATTAGAAAGGCTTACAACTGCGTGCAAATCATTGAAGTGTCTACTTTCTCTTTTACTAATTCGCGAATTTTACTATCTTACTGTTTTTGACGTGTTGATTTCATGGCCGTTCTTTGCGTTTGAGGTGCATTTGGTGCATGAATTTGTTTTTGATTTGGGAAAAACAAAAAGCAGTTGGCTGAACGTTACCTTTAATACAAAAAATTGTTTCATTTAGTTATTTCGTGAAGGATTTTCAAACAATAAAATAAATATGTTCAGTCATAAAAAGTGTTCTTAAAAACGTCCATAAATGTTAAACTTATACTTTAAAAACACTATTAATAGTACTCTAAAATTACAAATAATTACATGGTAGGGTCGTATAAACGATGCATTTATTTTGTCTAAAGACGTTAGTTAAACGAAAGTTCATAATCCTATGTACAACATATATTACAGTACTTATATTATATATGATTGTATAATATCATTGGTAACAGCATAACCTAAATCAATACCTACTGCACGCCAGTGTCTGTTAATATCCATCGAGTACCACCTACGCCTTGTCTCCTATATTTATTTGTAGTCAGTTTAATACTTCATCTGTCGATGAGAGTTACTGTTTCTCTCGTAACTCGAGATGTGCTAATAAACTAAAGTTGTGCTAAAAGTAGAGTAATAACATTGTTTCATTTATATCCATCCATTATGATGAAACTCTACAAATTTAACACCGATTCTATCAGTAACTCAACATGTTTATGGGTAATCTGTAAAAAAATAATTTCAACTAATAAATTTTAATGTGTACATTGTCTAAATCATAGATTCGAGTATACTATATGTCAACTCTGATATGAAAGAAAGACAAGCAGAAACAATTGATGTATTTTAACTTTAAATTATAAAGAGGGAGTGCTGATTGTAAGCGGTTTTTAATTATTAGGTCGCCTTTCTTCTTTGTTGCGCACTGTTTATTCTTTTGGCTAATGTTGGCAACCGTGCCGATTATTTCGTCCTTGTTGACAGCAATCTTGAAAAGGAACTTCGTTGTATTGCCGAATCATTTCTTCAATTTTTAGCTATGTTACTCTTCCTCTTTCATGATCTTGTCTTTCCTTTCTTATTTTCTTGTACGTGTCTACTATCTTTCTTTGGACTTGGTTATTCGGTTCATCAGATTGTCCAACTGATACGAATCGTATAACTGTATACCTATATTGAAAATATTTTTGGCGGATGAATGGATCTGCTTATGGTGTAAGTATGATGTGAGTGTTGAGAGAGTACAGCTCTCTCCAATCCCAGCCATATCATCGTGCTCAGATATATCGCAAAGTACATGAGAGTAACATGTTAGATATAAACAAGTAGCATGGAAAATCAAGATAAAACGCTACTTACGGTTGGCACTGAGTTTTTTAATACAAGGTACAATAGAGTCTGGATTATACGATGTGATTGAATTCTGCTGGTGTGCTGGACACTACTGCAAATGCAGCATAGCGCTCGCGGAGCGCATTCGCGCGGGTTATCTGATATGTCCGGCTTATTTTAGTCGCCATAACTTCTAATTTCTCTAGCAATATTTTCGTGAGAATTCGCGCTTTTACCCCATATCTCACCCTTACCGTGCGTACTAGATTTATGTTATACCCGCATAACATCTTATTACGGTGCCTTTAGGCCCTAGAGGATAGGAAGCCATAGGGGCCGCCACCGATCTAGCTCAGTTTGGGTCTTCAAGTGTGTGTCTATGCTCTAGTGTCACCTGCTACCTCGGATGATAATTGATTCAAAGGCAACTCTGATTTTCACATTATATATTTATTCACAAAACACAATTAATTAATCCCACGTCAAATGTTCTTTAGATCGTCTTTCTTCAAGTCAACTTTCCTCCATGGGAGGTCACTTTTATTTGTATGATCTATTTATGGAGTTTATATATTTGCCAACATCAGCCATCGCGACCGTGTGGTGGCGATGCAGCTAAAGATCCGGGCCACCCCATGCCCACGCCAGGATTCATCTTTAGCCACCATCCCATCTACGTCTTGTCCATAACGTCCATCCATCCGCCATCGATCGCATGCCGCTTTTTTGCTCGTTGCAGCGGGGTCTTTCATTATCCCGCGGGTGGAGTAGGCCCATACATCTCTAAGTCCACTGCGATGATCTCACTCTTAATCTACGCTGTCTCTCGTCGACATATTATTCCGAAGTGCGGCTTCACCGACCGGCTGCACTTTTTGAGCGTTCTTACATAAAATGGCGTCCCGCTCCGCTCCCCACCGGTAGTCCGATTCTCGTCTCTGATTCGTCCAGCCAATCATCATAAGTCGTCAAAATAGACTATCTTAAAAGATTGAAGGTACATATCAAGTATTATAGGTATACTATTTATTTTCTCCGAAGATACTCAATAAGCCTGAATTGCTATTATTAAAAATTTCTTACAGACATATGTCTACACAACTCCGTCAAATTAAAGAAATATTAGAAGAACACATTCTTATTGTGAAGTCGTAATGAATCGGAATATAGGTCTGTAATATTATTATATTATCAAATAATAAAGTTGTATCAATGTGTCCAAAATTTAATAAAAAATGAATTGATAATTCTGGCGTCTGCTATTAGATTACTCAAAGGTATTTGAGATTCCGTAAAAATAAGGTAGATGGCTCTTTCAAATAAATGTATTAATATCAAAAAGGTAACATACAGGTTTGAAAATTTGTCGCTAAAAATATTGTCGCTGTAGCATAGTTGGATAATGCACCTTCCCCGGTTTGGAAAGAGATCCAGATTAGAATCACGGTAGCGCAACAACATTATTTTTCGATAAAATTGATTTTATATGTATATCTTTCTAATTAATATATTTAATTCATATTTAAAAAAATATGATTGATTGAACGCGTCCTTGCCACGGTGCGTGGCACATCCTTGAGGCATTAGCAAACACCATTTTTCCTTAATGGGAGGTACAGTCTCCCGAAGACAAGATTTATGTGGTGTCCGCCCTCTTATAATTAAAATACCTCTTGCATTGTTTGTATAAACAATATAAAATAAACACTTCATCAAAGTTGAATAGAATTTAAAAATCTATTAATTTTTTTCTTTTCTTTGAAAATTTTTCGTAAATTCATTGTTTAGCTTATAAAAGGGCAAACAACTCACACAAGACCATTAGAAATTACAAATCGTCGCGGCCAACACGGGTGGTGCGGTTTTAGAAATGTAATTATACGAGTATATCTTATCTTACATCAAACGAATGAGTTGAAACTTAAACGATGCTGCTGTTTTGTCTGGCACTGTAATAGTTCCTCTCATATGACAATCGTTACAATGGTAGATCTGTATGTTAACATTAAAACACTGTATACTATATATAATTTAAGGGGTTTATACCGACAGCGGACACTTCACACTGTCTGTTTTGTTTGTATTAATTTTTAAAGTGAATTTGTCATTTGTGAAACGTAAAAAAATAAATTTTGTTTAATTTTTTAGCTCAAAAACATAAATACGGCTGAAGTTATCTGCGCAGAAGCGCATTTTAAGAAGGAGTTTCGCCTAGTTCAGTATGACGTAAATGAGCATTAATTAAAATTTTCACCGCTTGGCTCGCAATCGAGTCTCACTATTTTGTTATATCAGATCGCTTTTTAATATATTCTATCTAATCAGCCGGATGCGTGCAGCAGAAATTTCAAGCTCATTCTTACGGTGGCCATAGTTTTATCATCATATTATTATTGTATTATGCTACGATGGATGTTGTACAATCTTATTTTAATATAAATATGGTAATACAGATGCACTCTATATTGCCGGCCGTAGTCGAGTGGACTAAATCGCCGTTTAGATATTAAAATCGGACGTGTTGAGCGTGGTTCTAAACCTCTGGGCGGCTATGTAAAAAAAATAGCAATTTTACACTTTATTAGTTTTTTATTCACTAAACAATACTACCCCTTCAACAACACCGAATATTGTTATTTGGGCAGATCTGAGTCATGAAGGCCACAGGGTTGTATATCTTCTTAGGCATCCAACGGTATATTGAACAACCATTGTAAAACAAATAAAAATACTGTATCATCAAACGTAACCGATGCTACATCTATCGATCACTATTTGTAAAAACCGATGTACAGTGTTGTTACAGAGGGGGATCTCACATGAATATTTAGATTTGTTTAATAAACTTTCTGATAGTGTATAATATATTCAGGGCGATGGGGATGCTTATTTTCGAAATCAGATGTAGACAGTAATTTTATTCTTATTTTGAACGCCAAGTGGGCAAAATTTCATCAGGGAGTACCAGTGGTGGGAAAGGGGGATAGGGGCGGTTTTTCAAAATCTCATGTAGACAGTGATCTTCCTCTTGTTTTGAAGGTCATATGTGCAAAACTTCATCAAACTCGGAAGATAGGCACGGACAGTCTTCTTTATATATATAGTTAAATTTATTTTGTATATCACATGTAGCGGGATCGATACTCGGCATCTCGTAAAATATTTTTGATTTCAATAAAGTTTTGGATGTCCCTGGAATTGATACCGGTACCGGCAAAGGTGAAAATAAAAACACAAGGTAAAAGTGGGTCACCATAAATTACCACTGAATCACCATAAAATTACCATGAATATTGAAAAGTATCCGTTTGGAGAAGATTCACCATATATGTGTGTACATTGTCGTCGGGATTACACGGACTCGAAGGAAATCTTCTTACAAATTGCACACCACTAGGATTCCACAATGTCTTCCTGTGGCAATTCCACATGACGTACGTCTACGGAATTTATGGTAACGCAATTCACGACAGCTAATAAAATTTTCCAACATTTTATTGTGTTTGAATTTCCTTTAGGAACGCTCGCACCTCCTCCGGAAATGCTTTGAATTAAGAATTTGGAACAATCGACAATAATTAGGTTTTGGAAATTTGGCCGCTTTGAGCGCCTTTTCCGCCGCCTTTCGGAAAAATTTCACAAAAATAGAGCCGGCGAAATTTTTCTGCACGATGTTTTTTTGTGTGTACAATATGCGTGACTGATTTTATAAAGGCTCGGGGCGCACAAAGGAAGTGACAAATAAATATCATGCAAAATTGAACATTTACAAAATATTGATAAATATTTTGTGGATCAACCGAATAATAAGGCATTATGCATAGTGCGCGAGCCAGGAAAATTAGGCAAAATGTCCGTTAATACGTGTTAATTTATCACTATGGCCGGTCATTATGCATAATGTTGTAAACTCTCCAAGCAATGTAATTTTACAATTGAAAAACTGGATATTTTTCTAACCTCACCAAGTGTGTTAGCGAAATTTATATACCCGGTATATTTATTGCAGCAAAAAAAGTTGCAAGTTTAATATTAAATAAATAAAAAAAACTATAATGTTATTCTCATATTTTATTTATACAAAATGGAGTTTAACGATGCAGATTTTACGTTTTGCTCTCCATTTTTTTCAAAACACTAGCAATCGGATTCTTAAATTTGCGAACACGCGAGAGCAAAGCGTTGGTTCAATGGCAGCAACTTCACGGTGAATATTTTCTTGTAGGGAGTGAATTGTTAGAGAATTGTTGCTGTAAACTCTCGACTTAAGGTATCCTCACAAAAAAAGTTGCACGGTGTAAGGTCCGGTGACCGAGGTGTCCAGGGCATGTCTCCGTACTTGCGTTCGTACTGTTCCAAAAGTTCCAGCATCGTTCTCAATAGTCATTTTCGTTGAGAAATTGCACGATTTGCAGTTTGTATAGGTGAAACTGTAGTTTTTTTTTCAAAATAATATGCACTATTGATTTTTTTTTCCAGTAACGGGTGTAATCTTCCTTATCGATTTACGCGGATTGCGCATAATTTCACGTCAGACTTGAGCCACATGTTGTGGCGTCGCTGCTGACGTTGAATCACCGCACTTTAAATATTACTCAACCATAAACGCGTGGTGCGCTTCCGTGACTAGTGACTCATTGCGACTGGCAAATCCGCAAATCACCCCCGTCAAACAATATCCCTCCCACTTACCTCACCTTAATGGTTTACAGGCAATTACAATTAAATCTAAAAAATTTCCGCTGGACATTCTTTATAATTGGACTAATTTGACAAACATAGTGCCTAATTTGTGATCTTCAATCAATTATAGTCATCGATAG
Source organism: Eubasilissa regina (assembly GCA_022840565.1). Lineage (NCBI taxonomy): Eukaryota > Metazoa > Arthropoda > Insecta > Trichoptera > Phryganeidae > Eubasilissa > Eubasilissa regina. The sequence continues at coordinate 5,837,371 of JAINEB010000029.1, read as the reverse complement.
GCAGAACGGAAGCAAAATTTTGCAGTTATTAACATTGTGTATAATGGCCGGTCAAAGTGATAAATTAATCCACATTTGTTACTGCCTGACTTTTCTGGACATTATTTATTTATCTATTTGATATTTGACATATATTTTTTGTATATCATATATTTGTATATCAATAATATGATACACTTGCTAATATGATTTACTATGTGGTATGTAGTAGGTATTCACCTCTGATATATAAAGCTTTGTCCTGACTACTTTCCTAGACTACCGTCTGTGTTAAAGTAGATAGTTTTTTTCTGTGGTGTTTCGGTGTTATTTAATAAAAAATAAAAATAAGGAGATATAGAAAAATAAATACAGACAATAAAAAAGTGTAGTGAATGTGATGTAGATCATTAGTGTATTATATTGTGATTAAGTTGGAATGTTGAACAGCGAAACTTCTGATTGATTTTTTTTTAATTGAATTATATATTGAGTCCATATTTGCTAAATAAGTTAGTGTTAAGTGTGTTGTACAGTTTCGGAGCTAAAAACATGTAGAAATCGTTGAACAGGCGTGTTGATGATTATTCGTTGTCTTGTGTTGTGACTTATTGCTAGGGGTGGGTTATTGTCGTCTTACGTCTAGAACATAGTACTATTTAAATAAAAGATCTGATAGATATCCTCAAACTGTGAATAATGCTCGCTTTAATATATTGTATTGTCGGATTACAATTATATTTTTACAAAAATAACGACAGCTCATCGGCACTCGGCTAATAACTAACATGAATACAATAATAACACGATTTTATGATAAACCAATGTGAATTGAGACATAAAAAATTTACGGTATACATCAGATAGTGAAAATAATGATAATACGAAGACGCAATTGAGGTGACTATACAGTGAGCGTACTCTAAAAATATAACTACATCACACAGTACTTAACAGATTTTTAATTTAATCATTGTAATCTTACAGTAAAAAGTTGAACTTATTTGTTTGTTTTTAATATAATCAAGGTAAAGCAAATTTAGAAAATGAAATATTCTATATAAAAAATGCGGTAAAAATGTGCGTTACTTTTAAGTACACCGTTACTTACTCTACTTAATTAATTTGTAGCCGCTTGTATTATGAAAATCAGTGTTAACCGTCGGAAAAAATCTCGCTACGGCACATATAAATTTGGAATTCTCGCTACAAGTTCCCGCTATTATCGCAACCGGTAACGGTGATTGCAATATTGGCCGGTAACGGCATGCAATATTGCGCCTCACTCGGTACATTAATGTTACTTCTGCTTAGACTCTCATTTCGGCGGCCTACATTTTTGATTTCATTTTTTCCATGAGAATTCTTGGTGACTATCCGTGACTATGATTTGAGAATATTTGGTGACTATGACTTGAAAATATTTGGTGACTGTCGGTGACTATGACTTGAGAATATTTGGTGACTATCGGTGACTATGACTTGAGAATATTTGGTAACTGTGAATTAATGTTGGCCTGTTCTGTACACAGCTTAAAAATAATCGGTTTGATTTTGATACTTATGTAACTCGATCACCTTGCTGTAAACGAAACGCAGAGCATTACGATTCTGTTGCCCTGATTCTTCTCTCTGAGTAATCATCATCATCTTCGTCACCTAAGTAAGATAACCTAGGAAAGTCGGAGGCTTCAAGATTCAACTAGGAGCTACTAACTTTCTCAGCCTTGCGCCGTTTCGGTTCTAGTTAATAATAACTTTAGAAATTACACTACAATAATTCAAACACCTGATGAGTTTGTCATGTAAGATATAGCAAAATTTATGTCACATAAACGTAATCACAAACTAAGATTGATTGATTAATCTTTCTTTAGCAAAATAATGGACTTTCATCAAATCGTCTTTAACAAAACTAGAAAGATCGAATTTGAAATTAAAAGGTGATAATAAACACTACGTTACATTAGATATTAAAATTTTCATCGAAATTTAATTCACAACAATTTTGACCACCAGATGTTTTCGTTCTTCATGAGCAATCCACCGTCTTCGTTCAGTTTTGAGGTACCGAGGCATCCGTAAATACTTGCCTGTCAAAACGTCAGGAAGACTAGGTCGTCGGCTTCGTTTTTAGTCACAAAGAGTTCTGGAGTCATCTTTATTGAAAAATAAATGAGATGGAAAATAAAAGAAGCAGAGGAGACCAAATCGTATCCCCTCTCTGCTTTGTTCGTGAGTAATCCTTCACAAAGAAATGGTATTGTCATCTACCCAATACCTCTCTACCGTCATGTGGGGAAGGGGTGATTCACATTCTGCAAACATACAAGTGAAATAGCAAACAAAAAATCTCACTAACATGGTGCAAGATAATACAGATGCCCATTATTATTTAATTATTCTCACCCTTCCTTAATTCTATACGAAATCACATCTCCGTGATTTTATATCGGGACAACTTCCTCGTGCTCGCAAGAAAAAAATACCACAGATAATTTTTTTCTTACGCGGTGTGGTGTTGCCATTTGGTAAATGTCAACTCCCAGCACATCTCGTGCGCGGTAGGTACCAAATATAACGTCATAAGGTTTATGTAAATCAAATGTGTGAGTACCCCAAAAATCACCTATCACTCACGTGTTCGTTTGATGATCACGGAATGTACGTATGTGGGTGTATGTTATATCATGTGTATGTGGGTGCATTAGAAGGATCTGTTTATGTGTGAGTGGTGAGTTCTCCATTAATCACTTATCTTTCATGTGTCTATGGTTGATGATCGAGTAGTATATTGTGTGTGTTGCCAGAGTGTTGTGTGAAGTTAAAAAATGAAACCTACTTACGTTTGTTACTTGATTTATTATTGAGCACAGTTTATAGACTTAGAGAAGTGGTTGAGCTGTACTATAAAGTTTTTACACGCGAAATGTTATTCTGAAGACAGCGGTGAGAGGAGTTAGGCCTAAAAAGCTGTTTTTTAAATGGCTGCGTATTGGCATCCGACGTCGGTTTTGAGTGTTAGGAGCTTTGTTGTATCCGCTGGTATATGCGAGGTTGTATCCGCTGGTATATGCGAGGTGCATTCAGGGTCGTCGAAGGTGATGACGACAGTAAAGGCGATAAACCTCCATTAGTGAGGGTAAACCGTTTCGTGACTGCGATTGTGTCAAAGATTGGTAACTGAGATTTAACGATAATTAGTAACTAAGATTTAACTATCAGAGACTTATTTTCTAGTGTACTAGTCATTTTTAGAAAAATTACGTTAATCAGTTTCATGAAAAAGGTCAAATCTCAGAAATCAATGATGTACAGCGCGATGTTACAATTTTAACGAAATGTCAGAAAACATAAGAAAGGAGGAGAAATTAAATAGATTTCAAATGAAACTGATTAAATATGTAAAAGATATGTTTTAGTAAAATAAAATACTTTAATCTTGTTTATATTAGAGCATATGTAGGAGTGCTTATGTATGCTCTATGTTAAGAATTAAATAAAAAACATCGATATAATTGAACATAATCAGTCACAATAACGGTTTAAATAACGATTTTACCATCACTAACCTCCATGTTTCTATCCCACATAGTACTACAGATAACAATGGACTCACGGCGTCATCTAGTGAAACTAGAGACAATTCATCAATACACTATACATTATTACATATCATATTCACAATTAGCATACATAGTACTACAGATAACACTGGACTCAGGGCGCCATCTAGTGAAACTGGAGACAATTCATCAATACACTATACATTATTACATCTCATATTCACAATTAGCATACATAGTACTACAGATAACACTGGACTCAGGGCGCCATCTAGTAAAACTGGAGACAGTTCATCAATACACTATACATTATTACAATTCTCATATTCTCATATTCACAATTAGCATACATCCCACATCCACAATATACTTTACAGAGTACCATAGAATGTTCAAATATGTGAATCGCTTAAATTGTGATACTGAAGTAAATGGTTATGTTGTGTTATGCTATTACATTGGCAGTACCAATAATTTGAGCGGTATAACCGCATTATTCAGAAAAAGTCTCGGTCGGTAATCTCTCGACAGCACAATATGTTATTTTCTTTTGTTAAGCGACCATTTTATTTTGCTAACAATTCAATTCTTAACTGCCGCCCATAAAAGGTTAGCCCCTTCTTGTTCTTGCGGGCGATTTTTTCAATCGGAGTTTGGTCACTTTGTGAAAAATCGAGGGACCCTACATACATACTTTTTATTTCAACTTTTTTTATTCGATATACTTCGATAGTGAAAAATACCACCTATTATTGCAGAAGGTCTTCTCATCACACAACTGTCCGTCTGTTCTGCGAAATATAAGCCTTTTAAGTGATACGACAGACAATGCAATTTATAATATAAGGATTAAATTTATAATATAAGGAAAACTCGATAGACCGGAAACCGGAATTGTTTAAATTCTCCAACAAAGACACAAATTCCGCACATACATACAAGAATATTGTTCACAATGATTTTTTATTTTTTAATTTAATCTTTTTCGTGTTGTTTTCTTATAATTCTCGCAATTATTTGCCTTACGGACGACATGGTTCACGCGCAACCTAATGCTTCCAGCGGTGCGTTCAGAACCATTTAATGGTGTCTTTGGTGAGGTTTGACAGGTGAATCGTGGTCTTCAATCTCACGCTTCATCCAAGAATTTGCCTTTTTATAAAATCTTTTCATTCCAGTATTTCTATATATTTCCAATTGAGGGCGGGTTCTATCCATCTCTCTCAACTCTTATAATCACCGCCCGGCAAAGCTGAATACATCCAGCAAGTACCGGTACACGAAATTAAACTCTCATCAGCCATATAGACTCTCAGTACCGATCTCATGTTACAATACTAACGCGGCCAGCAAAGATATAGAATCACGAGCTTCACCCTTTCTATCACCACCTTTCCATCTGTAGTTCCAGAAAATACCTCCGATAACAATTCGCGCAGTAACTTAATTGTTCGAGTGCTTTTGTAAAGTTTGACTACAATACATTCAGTGAAAACAATAAATGGTTTCTTTCTCATAACCTGCAGCCTGTCACACTCTCATATACACAATACATTCCGCGAATTTTAAACTATCACGAGAGTGGTGGATGAAATATTGGGACTGTCCTCACATTAAGCACATCACAGAATTCCAGCCACAGAACTCGTCAGATCACAAATAGGCAACTCAATGTGCCAATAACCAATAACCAGCCAACGGAGACAGATCTGTTATTATTTTTATAATGTACTTATGTAAGAATAGATTAACAAACATGCCGACAAACCATAACAGCTTGGCACGATCTAACATAAGAAAAAATTATTAAAATTAATAAAAAAAATACAAACAAAAAACCTAACCTTCAAAATCTTTCCGATTCTTCAATCCCCTTACAATCATTCGCCTTCCCTATCCAATCGATGTTATCATTCGGGCTCGTTTTGAAACTTTACCAACAACGATATACATAATTGAAACTCGTATCGAAGATCTGAACTACAATATATGCCCTTCCACCCTTTTTCTGATTTAACCTTTATCCCCCCCCTCGCTCGGGCCGCCGTGTAACTCGATAGCCGACGCCCACTGTTACACTTAGAGGGTTAAGCAAGTCAATAAATTAAATTTACGATTTTCTTTTACTACCGGGTGTATACCGAACCACGGACGTTTTTTATCCTCAGGCCTACTGGCGGTCAAATTGACGGGTTGATTGGTTGACGGAAGAAATTGATATTTCTGTCGGTCCCTCCGCCGAGGGGTGGAGTTTGGGCTTTGCGGTTTGGTTCCTGACTACGAAAGCAACGTGTTGTATTCATTTTTATCATCAACATATGGTTTGAAAAATAGATTGGTTGATATTAGCCTTTTGTATAGTAAATACTTTTTGTTTATATGGCCCTGGATTCAAATCAACAATTGTTGTTCTAAATAATAAATAAATGTAATGTTTTTCTCTCCGCCTGTCCGCCTGTCCGCCTGTCCGCCTGTCCGTCGGAGACCGGAAACCAATAATTGTTTAAATTGAGGCGAACACATGGAGATCTCATTTATAATCGAGTGAATAATGTACTAACTGTGGACGTAAGCAAAGCTGATTATAGCTTAGCGAACAGATTGAGGTAGTTACATATGTAATGAATTAATGAGTAGTGATACGTAACGCGAGTGTTGACTGCACCAGAAATAATGGACGTTCGCGAATCTCCTAGCGGGGTTGGATGAATCATATTTTAAAATTGACGAAGCGTGCATGAGAAGGTATTTGTGACGAGGGTATTGACACAGATGATTTTTCCGTTCTCTTCTCTCGATGTACCCTTACGGAAAAACGAAATAATTGAAAGTATTATAAACTTTGTGGTAATTCATTATAAATATAAATAAAAACAATTCACTTTGTTTAAACACCAATTTAATTATCTCGGATCTATTATTACTGACGACTGATAGTTACGAACACTACTTGGGTATGGCGAAAAGTTCTTTGTCTGGACACGACAAGATACAAAAAGACTGCGGTGTATCTAAAATAACTCAGATCAAGCTTGTGGTGCAGTCTCTGGTGAATTAAATATTTCTGTACAATGTGGAATCGTGTACTCTGAAGGCAAAAAAGACGGATTCACGATTTGTGATGTAGCACTGGTCACACGTGCTGCGCATGTCTTGGTCACCAAAACGAAGTAATGTCTCTATCTTGTATAAAATACACTTACCGATAGAGTCATTAAAGAAATTAAAAATGAACAATAAAATTAAGCAAGGTTAGGTTAGGTTACACTTATATTTTGGTGTGTTTATTATTCTTGTATCCTTCCTTATTATTATTATTATTATTTTAATGTAGAGATGCATTCACGGAATGTTTGTCACATCTCCATTTTTACTAAATTGTATTTTTTTAAAGGTATAGAACTTTAAAATGAAGTAAAACACATACAGATCGTGGTAATGGCCATGGTATTGGTTGGCTCGAATAAAGCGCAATCTGGAAATCCAATTTTCAACCACTTTTTTGGAGCAGCTGGGGACGCATATCGGCAATAACGCAACGAATGTTGGCTTCCAAGTAGTCTCTGGTTTATCGGCGTAGAGTTCACATATCTCCAAAGAAAATAATTCAAAGATGTTAAATCACACTATCTTGGAGGCTAATACAGAGGTACATTGCGCGAAATAATGCGCTCATCGAATGTTTCCTTCAATAAATTGATTGTGGCGCGCGCTGTGCGGCATGTTGCGCCATTTTGTTGAAACTACAGGTCTTCCACATTAATGTAAATTACTTGGGGAACGAAAAAGTCAGTAATCCTGGATCTATTGTTGTGCACGATGGAGAATAGACTCGTTCGGGTCCTCCTCAATACTACGCTCTACTGCAGCAACAGCTTCTTCGGTGCGCACTGTACGACGTCTGCGAATTCGTATTATCGAACTACTTGCTCGGATGGACGATTATGTCGACCATAAAATGGACGTAGTGCACGATAAATTTCGCGAACTGAAGACATTTCGAAATAAATTTTCACAATTGCAACGCGTTGTTCTGGCGTAAGTCTATTCGTGATGAAATGGAAAACCGAACTGAGCACAAATCAGGTGTCAGATGTCAAATTGGCTGTCGCTGAAAAAAGTTTTTCCAATTCGAAAAACAACCTTTATTAGATTATTGAACTTTGTGTTTTTGATACACCAACTTTATTTTAGTTAATTTGACACCCTGACGAGAGAAATTGTATTTCTTTTTAATTAAGTGGTTAAAAAACAGAGTTACTGTTCTTACTATTTTGAAACTAAAGTGTACGCTTGTGTTATGTTGTGAGACTCGAGCCCCCGGCCAATGGATCACTTGACGATTCTCTTAACCACTGGACTAACAAGTACATCGAAATTCGCCTATTGTTTTAAATTGCAACATTTTCAGTGTACCGGGATACAAATAATAATGAGACTAATTATAATAATACTATGTAATTTGTATTAATGAATATCACTTTACAAAATCAAATATCAAAGCTATTATTGTGTTCTGCATTTCGTGTTGGATACAGCCTCAATGGCTTGTATCTCCAAATATAAACATGCCTACTACGGCTTTATCTGTAGATGGACCTTCCCATAAAAGGTTTTGTCCATTATATCATTCGGGTGGTCTGGCTACTAACAAATTGATATTAATTAGAAATGAGATCATTTTTCAAAAATATCACTTTTCACGTGCACGACGCTGAGCGAGCCACGTGATTCGTAATTATTTATCTAAAATATAAGGTAACAAACAGGTTTTGCAGAATTTGCCATATTTCAGAAATAAAAGATCTTGCATGTTGACTCAGGTAGGATTTAAACCCTCGTCCGGCCAAATTGAAATATACGTGGCATTTTCACATTACCTCTAGCTTCGTGCGTCGCTAGAATGAAGCTGTGTTGGTAAATTTTAATAAACGTAAATAAAAACAAAACATAAAACAAAGGGTCGCTTGTGTGGTTTGATCATCATATGAGATGAATGAACGAACAGATGATGAGGTATGAAATATATAAAAGTAAATGAGACCACCCCTGCAATAACACTGTACATCAGTTTTGGGCAGAACTGAGTTATGAATGCCACAACGTTATATATCTTCTTGAGCATCGAATGATATATTACTGTATGTGTGCGTGTGCGTGTGCGTGTGCGTGTGCGTGTGTGTGTGTGTGTACTTGTACTAGTGATATACCTTGTAACTAAATTGTCTATCAACATTTAAAAAAAACTAATGTACAGTATTGTTGCAATGGAGGTTTCAAATATATATGTATAATTGTGTGTGGAAGACGACTTGAGCAAGATGGGAGAGTCTGGGAACTAGAGAAGAATGCCCAGAGATAGGAGTCGGTGGAGTAGGCCAAATCCCACCCTAGAATGTAGTGCTATGGAAGTAGAAGAAGAAAAGGAAGAAGATGAAGTTTATATAATTATTTTATTGGAAGAATGCATGCACAAGCCTTACAATCGCAGGTCGTTATTAAAAGTATGACGTACGTCCTAACGAGAATTATGAATATATATTAGAAATGTTGTTAATAAAATTATAAATTTTTAATATTTTATTTATTTATTAAGACACATATAGCACGTAAGCATTGTACATCCACAAAAAAAAAACCAAAGTTTGTTAAATATATTTTACACAGATTTTAAAATGCATTGCCCAACTAATGAAGCCTGTTTTAGGGCAAATTAGCAAACAAATTACATTTCACAAAACCACATAACTCATTGAAGGCAAAACACAATCAAATAGAATACGTAACACACAAGGCGAGTAAACGTGTAAATATAAAAAAATATAAACAAGAGAGAAAAAAAATAACGATATGCAGTACAATATGTAAGAATATAAGCACATGTAAGGTAAAGGGAAATATGCAAGATCAAAATACACGAAATGGAGTTATAAAAATTATTTCATTATATAAAACAGTTTACTTTCAGTATCTGCTCCTCCTAATTTCAACAACCAATTTGAAACATCCCTTTTGCCTTGATGTCAGTTAAAGTTCCAATTTTATTTCCAATTTGATTGTATATTCTGGGAGCTTGAAAGGTGAATAATCTTTGAGCAAAAAAAGTTTTCATTCTTGAAACTATTTTAAGATTATACTTTTAAAATTAGCAATATTAACTTTGTGGTTAAAATTCATATTTTTTATTTATTATCTTTGTTTTATTAACCACTGAATGGAGTTTAAATACATCTACCGGTTTCGAAAAATACCATTTTTCGAAACCGGTAGATGTATTTAAACTAAATTCAGTGGTTAATAAAACAAAGATAATAAATAAAAAATATTTTAAGATTATTTGCTCTTTGCGATGGTATCTTTCAGTCCTCACGGATGGAGCGCTTATTAATTTAGAAATGTTATAAAGATTATTGTCAAATTATATAAATGGTAAAAATGAAACACTATATTTTAAAATGTTACAAAAATTTTTAGCACAGTTTTACCCGCCGAATAAGCATACTCCATGTTAATTAAACTTTTAGGAATGTTGCTTAATACTGGAATATTGTTGAAAATTTTTGTTGCATGTGTAAGTTTCTTTATATTAGACGTGCTTTGGGAATTTTTGAGATCAAATTTTGTGTTTCCCCCATGTTGATATTTTTAAGGGATGATATAAATACAGGGCACACTACAATTAAACCACCCTGTAGTAAGCCGCGATGTTCATAATACTCCAAATTAATTTGAAATTGCTTAAATAATCTCCAGTCTAATTCAATGCATACTTAGAATTAACAATGGAGGTGCCATATGAAAATTATTCATTTCCAAATATTAATTATAACAGCTGTTAAATAAGTTTTCAGTCTCATCGTGTATATTATATACACAAATACTTTAAACATTATTACGTATCGAAAAATTAATTTCTAAAATAAATAAATACTTAACCTAAGAAGCGAATTTAATTTCCATATTCTTGTAATCAGCTGATGAAATAAATTTAAAATTTTTTTTTTTTAAATTTCTGACTCATAAACCTAGGCTTATATTTTATTTTCTGTTATAATTATCATTTTTCTCTGTGTTATTTTAATAACATATCAATAATAATGGGGAGAGAAAAAATCCACCCTATGTAGGTACCCTAAAAATGTTGAATACAAAAAGTTTTTTCTTACTTATTAAAGCTACGCAATCGCAAAAACAATCTTATTACGAAATATTAAAAAAAGGTGAAATTGATGTTCCGAAGTTCGTAAATTATTACCATTCTTTTCAAAATTCGTCTCAAATTCAACATCCAAATATCATTTGTGGTAAATTTTTTATAATATTGTTTTTTAGGATCTAGGTGCGTCTCTCAAAATAAAAAAAAAAAATAATATGATAAATTTATTTTTCAATTTATCAAATTTTCGTCGGTTAATAATTAATATTCAACATCACGTAGGAATCAGGCTTTATGCATGGAGCTTGATAAATTTTCAAATATGTTTGTGGCGGACGCCTGCTACCATCTGTAGATGGACCGGCGAAACGTAGCTTATCCTGGGCGTGTGTCAAATCAATATAGAACTTACGTGAAATGCCCAGTAACCGCCAGGGGTGGTAGGCGGCTTGGTTATGTCCAAGTTGCCAGACATCTAAAGCACTTTCTTTCGTCAGCATTCCTCGGCAACTGACGTGTTTCTTGGCTGGCTAGAGCCTGCATTCCACAAGGCACAATCGATCTGCATGACCTCTAATTTATAACTCCCTCGCCAGACTTGGGGGTAGGAGAGATAAAAAACTAAAAATATAATATCCTTTCATATCCAATCATGTGACAAGTGAGTATAATTATGACAGACTTTATTTTACACGAAATGTGTATGCAAATTGTTGCGTTAATAAGCTTTTAATAAAAATGGAACAAGCTTCTGACAAAGGAAGTTACATTATTTGTTGATTTTGGCAATGATGTTGATGTGATATTTATATAATTAATTATTTTTTAATACTGGTATATGCACATATATTAATAGCATTTATATATTTTTTTGCAACAATAACATTATTAAAGTAATGTATCATTGCATAATACTAAGTGTGTTACTTGACGACCGAGTGTATGGTGGGCTTTACCGAGGGTAAAGGAAAAAATAACTAAATAAAAAATTGTTTTCAAACTTTAATTTAATGTTTTCATTAAAAATCTCATAATAGCTCTTAACTGGTTCCGTTGTTTTCTGCCTTTTTTGTGTGCAACATACGACGGAGATGCAGCGGGTAGGTTCAAGCAGAACTTATTTTAGTGGCTGTACTTCAATACAAAACCACTGCACTTCCGACAATATCAGGATGAGTTGGAACATCCTGTAGACCGCTGATTCGCTCGCCGTTGCTTCATCTTTGTGTGGTCCAACCACTCGCTATCGGAGGTTTCTTTGTCCACTTTCAGCATCAGATGTCATCCTGGTCAGTTCCCGGCGTATTCTTCCCACGTTGCACCGGTACATCATGAATAAATCTTGGTGAGTTTAATTGTGGTTGTACGGACCGAAAGGATAGAATGTTTGTGAATGGTAATTCACAAACATAAATATAGTAAATATATATTTAGTTTAAAAGGAAAGGTTTTAAAGGTTTAAGCGGAACGTAGACGCGACGCGGCGAGGTGAGGAGCCTCGGGGAGAGTGGAGTGCTGGCATTAGTGGCAGAGCGAGAGCGTACGTTGGCCGAGTTAGACGTGTCTTTGTGTTGTCGTCTCATATGACCAATGTTTTTCTCATTCTTAACAGTTTTTCACTATAATTGATATATATATATATATATATATATCAATTATAGTGATTAATATAAGTAAAATATTAATATTTATCTGTATTATTTTAGCACCGGAAACGGTTAAGAAATTTATCAGATTAGAACTTGGGAAAGATGTCAAATACATAATTTTGAAGACCATTGAAGCCATTTTATAACCTCTTTTTTTGTACACGTTTATATTTATATTTAAATATACAAATGGTTCGAGTCCGGGTGGCGGCAACAACAATATTTATTCGATAAATTGATTTTATCTGTATATATTTCTTATTGATATATTAATTTTATATTTAAATTAATTTTATTTATAGTAATATTAGGAATCTGTTTTCGTGCGCGTATTATATTTAATTATTCACATATGTAGCCCACTTTGTTCGTGCAAGTGTTGAATGTACCTATAAATATTTAAGCTGAGCGCGAATAAACACTCAAACTACGCGAACCGCAGAACCACTCACCAAAATGAATTCTGTTTTGGTGTTAATATAAATTCTATCCTTATCAAGTACAATGACAGATGACAAAATAAAATTGTTTAAATTATAATATAAAATATCTGAATTGTTGTGAGTGATCTTAAGAAGATACTATGACAAGATAGACATGTAACGTAACATATAAATGGCGAAATGGTAACGCGTTTTCCAAGATAGGAAAAGTTCCTGGTGGTGACAAACAATATACTCTTTAATTTTGGATCTCTGTTTGGTCTCTATTAAGGATCCATGCTATTATTTGTGCGCTAGGAAGGAAAGCGACCTTATTATGAATATCGACAAGTCGAAAGTGATGGTATTCGAGAAGGAAGAAGAATTTGCGTATTTGGGAAGTATGTTCGATAGAAACGGAAAGACAGAAAAAGATTTCGAAATTAGAAAAAGATTTCAGAATTATAGCTAATGGGAACTTATCAGCCGAGGCACGACTTGCGGTTCACAATGACATCCTGGTATGGAAATGAGGCCTGAAGCTGGCAGAAGAGGAACGAAAGTAGACTGAATGCAGTGAAAATGAGATCACTTAGGCGTATACGTGGCAGATTCATTTATGACAGAGTAAATAATGAATAAATAAGGAAAGCTGATATTAGAATAGTGAGTAAGATTAAAAAATGATCACTTAGGTGGTTTAGTCAGTGTTACGGATGAATGAGGAGAGAATAGTAAGAAAAATATATGATGCAAGTGTTGATGGCGCCAGAAGTAGAGAGCGTCCGCGGATGACTTGGCACGACCAGGTAAACCAGATACTGGAGAATGGTCCTGTAAGAAGCCTCAATAATCGGCGAGCTTGATATATAATGAGAAGATATACGAATGTGGATGAGGCAAGAATTATGTGTCAGGATAGAAGAGTGTAGCGCTCTATCCTCTCTGCCTACGCCCGCCGGAAAACGCCGTGATGATAAGTTAGTAAGAAAAAAAGATAAACATACTATTCCGTTCTCATAGAACACATTTTTATTGACATCTTTCGCGTCCAAATTCACACCCATCCTTTTTTTTTACTGCTTGTCTTCAGTGTGAATAGTGAACTTGATGTCAGCAGACGTCAACTAGAACGAAATTTGTTCGATCTAGATATCGCGAGATCATTAGCGGTGTGGATTTATTCAACTTCGATGCACCAGCACCGCATTGTTTGTGTACATGTGATCTTGTGTTTTGGTGATCACGTTGAGTTTGTTATTCGTGTGTCGCGGGTGAAGTGATTGATACCGCCGTCTTCATTTGGAAGCGGAGATCCGCCCGCGTGCCGTTTGTGTAATCTCGGCTGCGACTGCAGGGTGAGAAGGCATTACACAAGGTAAGGCGAGCAGTCCTTCAGATTCCCGATTCCCCGAGATCACTGACTTCGACTGGAATTTCTATCCCATCATCAACCCTTATCCGTTATATCCAAGTCCTTTATTTCCTGCCTTTCTTAACCCCCCCTCTCCCCCGCCACCTCCCTCGGAGATTCCGATTTACGACCGGAATCGTCGTAATCCAATCCGCGGGACGCGCGACCCGGAGATCGTGCAATTCGTTAGGTAGATCCTATCGGCGCAGAATTTACGTTTTCTTTTCACATACATTACCTGTATAAATAAGGCTACTGGTAGGGTCTGGTTTGACCACATTACTAATGTAAATGTATTGAGGCGCATAAAAAAGTCAAGTGAATTAATAACTATCAAATAAAACTGTATACTTCGGATATATTCTCCACAGTGAAAAATATGATCTTTTACAAGTCATTATGCGGGGGAAGATAGAAGGCACCAGAGCTACTAGTGTAGGTAGAAAGAGATTATCTTGACTGTGTAACATCAGAAAGCGGTTTAATGTCCTAAATGTTGGTGATCTTATACAAGATTATTCAACATATAATACTTCAACAAGGTCGCCAACCTTCAATAGTTTTTTCACCACATGAAAAAGTCTTGTTAAAAATTGTGTACGCGCTATATTTTTGTGTGTGTTATGATGTCAAATTGTGTGCGTGTGTTCATAATATTTTTTCGGTAGATAGATTTTTTCTGTATATATATAGTTTTTTTTTCGTTTTAATTATTCTAATAATAGAATTCTGGGATAACCCAGAATTATGTTTTGAAATTGCAAATTCACAAGAAAATGTGTTACAAGTGCAAATGTGCATTAGTTTTAATTATTTACTTCTCAACATACCTCCCTTACACAGCATCCTTACCAAGGATGGACGAACCTTTTATGTCGGTTATGTGAGTAATAAATAATAATAGGATCGTGTTAAAATATAATAGTACGATACTTTAATCTGGAAAGCAGCTAACTCCATTTTTCTAAAATGTTCAGGAGCAACAAAAAATTGTTTAATTTTGTAATTAAACGGATTACGAATATTCCAAAATATGCTTTAGTAAATTGTTTATGCAGAAATAGGGTGGCGGAGAAATTTTATTAATATTTTGACTTATCTAGTACTTATAGAGAATATTTGGAATTAGCTGAAATTCTTTACCAAAATTGTAAAATATTATTGGGAGTTAGCTGATTTGCAGATTAAGATATCGATTAGTTACTTCTAACTTTATTGGAAATATTGTCACGTTTTCCTTGTCTAATTTTCAAATCTAATTTAGATTTAAACTCATTTTCATAGGCGTTGGTGTTAAAATTATTCTAAATTTTATATGCCTCTTCTCTAGGGCCTAGCTTTTCAGATTTACGACACTTGCGCTGGGAAATATCGTAAATTTATTTAAGTTTATTATAAAATATACTAGTTGCCCCTCTGCGCCGCCCCCGGTGGTGTCAGCCCTGCTGCCTCTTCATTTTTAAAGGGTTAATAAGCGTAATTTGAAAAATTACACCCGTGTGTACACCCAGCGTGCCAACCTCGCGCGCAAAGGCTTTGACGGTCGGTATTTAACGATTAAGGTTTTCATTTGCTTGAAATGGTTGGGAACTCTCGGAACGGTCAAAAAATTATACTAATGTGTTTATGTTTTTAGTAATGATAACACTGAGGAACAAAAATTAATTTTTGTTTTGGCACAGAGCACAGAGTATGTGATTCTAATAGTATTAAGGAGAACGCATTCTTATTGTGAAGTTGCAATTATTCAGAACATAAGTCTATGATGTTTTTAATACTAATTAAATGTATTAATTAGAAAGATATACACATAAAATCATCAATTTTCCTTAATAATATATAAGTTTTATCAATGTATTCAAAATTTAATAAAAATGAATTGTTAATTCTGGCATCTCCTATCGGATTACTCAAAGGTATTTGAGATTACGTAAAAGTAAAGAAGATGGCTTTCAAATAATGGAACGATAGATGTATTAATTTGAAAAGTGTAACACGTAGGTTAGAAAATTTGTCGTTGCAATTTGTCAATGCATTGTCTTGCTATAGCATAATCGGTTACCCGGATCGGAAGACCTCCAGGTTCGAATCACAGTAGCAACAACAATATTTTTCGATAAAATTGATTTTATATATGTACCTTTCTAATTAATGCATTTAATTTGTGTTAGATTCTAATAGTATTTTACACAATATGTAGTTAGATTTTCTTCATCACCCACTGTTTTTTTTTATATATAGGTGAACTTTTATTGAAATGCAAGTTTTTAAATGCATGTTCAACTTACCTAAAATGTAGTATTTATTGTTTTCCTTCTATGTTTGGCATCTGGAACATCTCTCTATAGCGTCCAACAATAATCTGTGAGCATTCTTGCACTCTATTGCTGCCGGTGTCTGTTTTCTATTTGCTAGTGGAAGCGTTCTTTATGCTCGTCTCTGACGGCATCCTAAAGAACTACAGATGTGAATGCAAAAAACCCCGTATGTAATAGTTCACCCTTGCTGTAATAGTTCACCCACAATGTCGCAGTAGTTGAGGAATTTATGATTTTGATTATGCACAACAGTAGAAATTCGAATTGTCCATCTATTCAGGACGCATAAAAATTCTTTCCTTGATCTTAGCTTCACTAACACAAGGAAATGTTTGTTTCAAATAATGAAATCCCGCACTATTTTATCCATCGCCTAAACAGAGTTTTTAAAATGTCTTAATTTTATGAAGAGTGGAGGTAAAATAATCATTTCTGAAGTAACTAGTGGTGGATTTACAACGTTTTTCTGCACAGGCGTATGCACTTCAAGCTTCGGCCATTACCTCTTGACATAATAATTTGTCCTGTCCCTGTTGTCTCATTCACATAAAAAAATAAAGTCTGGCTGTAAACCACTTTTAAATCATTACATATTGTCCAATATTAAGGATTTCAAAAACGCAATGAACTAATGAGTGGCTTGTTGGTGCAGTGGGTTAAGACACGCGTCTAATGACTAGTGGTCGGTGGTTTGAGCCTTATTCCAGAGATAAAACCAAATTAGTCCTATTTTCATAGCACAAGCGTTTAGTTCAGTTTGAAAATAGTGACTATGACTAGTGGTTCGTACCCGGTGTCGCTCGGAGTTAGAATAAATTATACATTAAAATAAGGAAATGAGTGCCTATGTTTGGGAAAGGGTCCTAAAGAATTACTTTGTAAAGTTTGGAGCGGATGACATTCAAACGTTCATATCTCGATGAAGAAGTGAGGCGGCCAGGGGGCAGGGAAGGGTGCTCAGTAACTATGCAAAAAATTGGTTTAGATCTATCAAATCGTTCTTCACCAGTATGTATACCTGCGAGCTCTTGTCGAAATACAAGCAAGTGACGTATGGCCGTCTCCGAATTCAGTACAACTCATACAGAATACTGTTTGGATTGGTGCTTTATTGCAGCGCATCTCCAATGTTTACCGAATGCCGTATACATGGATTCGTTCCGCTTCTGAAACATCGAGTTTCGGGCGTAAAGATGTGGTTGGAGCTCAGCACCAACTCTTTGGTGCAAGCGGCGCTCACATGGAAAGCTGGTTCCCTGACCAGAGAATGACAACGCCTACAGAATAGCTGCATATACAACAATGGGCGTGACTGAAGTAGTTATATATGTAATATTTATATTTTGTGTGTATATATGTGTGAACTTTTTATTTAATTTTTTTAAGTTTATTAATATTTTCCTTAGTTTTCTTTTTCTTTTTCGTAGCATTATATTTATTTCATAACTTAATGTATAACATAATATGTATTATCTCTATGGCGAATCGGGTTAAAAAAAACCTGATTACGCTGAAATAAATACATTATTATTATTATTATTATTATAAATATTGCGATCTTTCAGACCATATCTAAACCAAAATGAATATGTACTAAAAAAATCAAAGAACATGAACGTACCTGTCTGCGTTTCAAATATTAATAATCAACTTATAGTAGCAAAAAGCAAACTGCTGCGGCATGTTCTTTGTTGCTAGGTCGTACGAGTGTATATAGTACCTTTTCGGTGATGGCACATGTCAGTTTTAAATCCAAAGAGTATTATATAGACCATCATTATTGTACTTGGTATTCAATAAAATAACAATCACTTTGTATGAAACCACGAAATTTATTATATGTCAACCGGTTTCGCTTATCTCAAGTCTCATCAGGATGTATTTAAAACTGATCATAAATACAAAAAGAGTGCACTTATATACACACAAAGAGGAAGATAGAATATAAAATTACATGTGAAAGAGAGAGACAGAATACATACATAGTTAAATAAAATTATATGCGAAAGAGAAAGACAGAATACATATACAGATAGACGGAACATTAAAGGATGGGAAAATACAGTGTTGATGGATATTAAATTGATTTTAAAGGAAACCTATATAATATGGGGCTAATAGATAAATTAATTTGATTATTAAAAATTGGCGCACCACTATTTACTGCCTTTAATGTTAAATAACATCTGTAATGGTTATATTATTGAAAAAGACCATTCTTTTAATAATACCACAGGAGTCAATATTCTACATAAAAACGGGTTGGACAATTTAGAAGTTCTCGACATAAAAATTATCAAATATCGCACGGGTAAATAAAGGCAAATGGTGTTTGTGTAGGAATAAACTGTTCTGGTTGCAATACTTCTGGAAGTGGACCAATTAAAGAGTTAAGGAACTGCTCTGAGTTGCCAAAGATAGATGTAAGTATAAAAAAGTTGTGGATACTACCTGCAGTCCTGCTTCTAGTTAGGCGCGTATGTCTAAACACGGTACAAGAAGGAGAAGTACACTGATTTTTTTTTTCTATACTTGAAAAATGTAACTATTTGAACATGTACTCTACGAGTATCTTAATATACTCTCTCAAACACTTCAATACTAGTTTCACGTCTACGTTTAGAGTTTTGTCTTTTATTTTGACTGTTAAATGGATATTTGAAAGCTCCGAAGCTGACAGTGAAAATTACCTTGCGAACTGAAAATTGTCACTTTGACCTAGAAATTTCAGACAGAATATGCTGTGCAAATTTAATGACGCCAGAATTCACCATTTGAGCGTTTTTCCCGCTTAAGACATACTGAATTTCCGCTTTATAATTAACATATATATTATTTAAATTAATTCAAGTTTATCAGCTGCACATTGTAGGACGGTTACAAATATAAAGCCTCTGTTCCTGTAAAAATATTTTCCTTCATAATCCGTTCTTTGTCACCCTGCGTATCGATCGACTCCCAACAAAACCTTCCAATTAATCCAATGTTGTTTGTAGCGTGTGCTGAGCAAGGTTGCCAACAGTACAGGCACTCAAAAACCAGTCAATAATTAATTGCATGAAAGAAAACGTTTACGTGTATCGGATACTTGTGTAATATCACTCCTGTGTGGAATGTGTTTAATGGCTGGTATTTTTTTCATTTTTGTATAAAAATAAAAATTTATTGATTTGTACTATTTTTTCTTTTTCATTTCATCTCGTATACACTAGCGCACGCACACAATCGCGCTAGCATGCATAATGTTGGATTTGATTGTACGAAGTGTATATTATATTCCAGGACGATTTTGTTTGGCAGACATTTTTCAGTTCCCATTTCGTAGTCGTAAATAGTAGTTGATTACAATATGAAGCATCTAACGCCTCAACTCTTGAAGTCATTAAAACATTAAAATAAAAACAAACCAGACTTTAATAAAAAACATCATGAGCGACGAAGCTCGTTTCGTTTTGTTAATAAACAAAACAGGAGTTATTGGGGCACTGGTAATTCTCAATTAATTCACCAACGTCCATTACACCCTTGCAGAGTTACTGTATGGTGTGCCATCTGGGCCAGCGGAATCATTATTTCTTTCAGAATGTAAGAGGCAATACTGTTAAAACTTATCGGTGGCCAATTTAAGTTGATTAGGCCTGCAACACACGTGGTTTCAACACGACGGCGCTACCTTACACACAGCCTGAGCTAAATTTTTCTCGGCTACATAATGTCAACAAGTGGTAATATCAACTGGCCACCTCGATCACCTGATTTGACGGCTCCCGACTATTTTCTGTGAGGGTACATGAAAATAAATGCCTGCGCCAATAACACACAGCCTGAGCTACGCTTGCAATTTTGATGAATGAAACAACATCGGTTTGGAACATAATATTCACCCTGTATATCCCATGTATTGAAGACCTGATGATTCGACGGGCTAGTCACGTCACATGGGCATATAACTCTAGAGCGCCTTAGGTAGTAAGTGAGGAATTCACGAAGTGGGTTGTTAATGTTATAAAGGATGTAACTATATTGCATGCGATATAATGAACTCAGTAAAAACAATACAGAGAACAATTATTAAAGTGATATTAAAAAAAAGATCATCTTTTTCAACACAAATACTTTTTGCAAAATTCCCAGTTCCCAAAATTGAAAACGTTTACAAAAAAACCTTAATTAATCAATTAATTAAAGAAAATAACACTAGGAAATTTGAAACAAGCACACCATTAAGATTTAAAAATAACTTTAGAATACTTAAATGTAATACTATCAAAATACTATCAGCCAATAGCCCCCCTACACAAATTAAAGAAATAAAGGATATAAAATTGTTTAAAAAGAAATTAAATGAACACTTCAAAAACACATAATTGGACAATAAACAATATTACAGAATACTTCAGAAGCACACAAATCGACATTGAACAGAATATGTAAGGTATTGTATAAAATAGCTGTCATAACAGATTGCCATATATCCCGTGGTCCAGACCGCCAGGCACCAGCCTACCTCTCGCAGATCTGCCTTGATATTATCCGCCCATCTACGTCTTGGTCTTTCCTTCGATCTCGATCCTGTCGATGTCCAGCCCACTAATTGCATTCACCTTCCTCAGGATATCTGGATCAGTATACCGTTTCTGAAGTTCCAGGTTACACCGCGATCCATTGACCGGCTATTTGGGGCAACCCTGGTTATGACGTGTGATTTATATCGACATAAGGCAATGACGTAAAAATAATTGGCGAGCGATGTGCTTTAGCAGTCATATGAAAATGCAGGCTGAACGCTCCCGCACAGTTGAAAAATGACGATAGTCGATTAGTTCCAGTTAATTAGAGTCGAATGTAGATTCGTTGTTCTACTAGTTCCATATTTGAATCTTTTTTGTTCATGGAATTGGCAATATCGTTGATTCGAGTGAATATTTTTAATTACATTTTCGAATTCGACCGAAACATTTCAAATTTTCAGTTACTTACAGATATTTATTTTTTTACTGGCTAAGATTTTAAAATTAACATTGTAAATAGCATGCGGATATTTTGATAAACTCCATAACGATCGTATTAAAAAAGATTTTTTAAAAAGATGTGTTAAGTTCATAAATTCATTCTATATTAGAGACTAATGCTACGGATTAAGCTTATTTATGTGTTGTGAAGATTCGTAACATTATCAATGAAAAGTTGCTTTTTATCATATATTATATATATTGCAATATAACTAGACGATTAAAAAAAACTCTGAAACATTTTATATATAATAAATTTCCTATTAATAACCGCATTAAATATACTGCTCCAAAGAGATCATAAAATCTCCCCTCGCGACTCTATTAATTTATATTTATTTAACACTACATCAGGATGTACAGTTAAAAAATAGTATTTAAATTTTTTATTTAAATTATTAGAGCGCGCGCCTCATTTTATTTACAAAAGCGATAATAATGCTACATCTGTTATTAGAAATCAGAACTATTTAAAATGTTATTGACGATAATGCGCGACATTATGATTTTTTAATTATTGTTTTTGGACTATGTTCAGAGCGTTCCGGACATATCTGAGTGTTTAATATTATATTAATCATTCGAAACTCCGACCAGGGAGGCGTGAGAACATTTTTAATGTATTACGTTGAGAAAAACAAGTGTTATGACAGCTGTTCCGCCCTGTGAGTGCATTTTCAAAATGAAACATTGAAACTCCATAATAACATGAATACACTGTCACTGCATCGCGCCTGTACATTAATCAACAAAGTTTCAACTCTTGTGCTGTTGTGGTGTATAATCCAAGCACGTTACTCGGCACCGTACAGGATATTTCACTTAGGGGGCAGCCGAGATCGAATCCGACGGAGCCTCTGCTGTACACGGGGAACCGGGAGGTGTACAGAACCACCTGAAGATACCGGGTGTTTCAGGGGTGTCTAGAGAGTTGATCAAAAATAAAGGTGTGATCGTAAAAACGTGACTCGGTTATGCGATGAAGGAAAATAGAATTTGATTTTAAGTCGATAGTAGGAAAGTGTTATTATATTATTAAATGAAGCCATCCTCGACGACACGACGATTTCAAGGAAAACGGTTATTAACAAAAAAATGGTTAACTCAGTTAACGATGGTGATGACATAATATATAACAAAAGTGATTTACAGGATAGATTGAAGCAATACTTATTAAATTGTGAAATTTTTACTGAAAAATTTATGATCTTCTGAAAATGGAGCCATATAATATAATATAGTCATTTTGATCGTTATATGGTATTAAACACAAATTACATCTTTTGATATTGATCAAATATTTTGAATTGAGGCACCTTTCGAACGTGCGCGAATCAGGGCAACGGCAGTCGTGTCACCATTACTCAGCTTTGCGCTCCAGATCTAGAAATATGATCATGAAAATACTGATTCCGCTTTATTGGGACACATTGGGCCCAAACATTTTGTCCCAAATAAGCGGCTAGCTCTGATAAACGAAAAAAAAATATGTACATATTTTTGAACTTTATTAAAATATTGAAAAACATATTTAATTACAGAAAAATAATATACAATTATAAGGTATACATATAAATATGAAAAAATTAAATAATGAATAATGCTTAAATTTTTTTTTAACATAACATGCAATTATAATAATACTAACTTAAAAAAAAATGTCATGAAAATAATATACATAATACACTTATAACAATAAAAAAATATTTTTGTAGGAATTCATCAATTGTCTTGTGTTTTTGTATAATTACAATTTTACAAAATCGTTGGACATTTATGAACATATTTATTTTAATTTTTAATTCACTGTCCCAATTAAACAGAATGGTGTCCCAGATAACCGAAGTAAATTACTATTAGTTACTTTATTTTGTTTCTGCTCCTTGGGATTTGGCCCAAATGACCGGCTGTCCCGATACTCCGGTGGTCCAATTAAGCGGAATCGGCTGTTTTTAAATTTGAAGAATTAAATTAAATTAAAGGACTGCACGTAATACACATCTTTCTGCTCTAGGGTAAACATATGGACCAAACCCAATAAATTCAGTTCCCTTTTACGAGTACGTTTGCTTCAGTTAATTTTCAATAAACTGATCGAAACTACCCTTTTTCCTCCTAATGATCTATTAGAACTCTGAAGTCCATGATCCATGACCATCCATCTTTTCACATCTCAATTGTGGTCCAGTCAACTAAACATTCGCCTACCTCTTGTAGGTACGTTTTCATTGGACAGTTGAATTGAACCGTATTTCAAGTTTTACATCTTTGCGTTGGTCGTTTGTTCTGTTTTAACCGCTGACAACCTTTATATTACGTAATAATAAAATTGAATGTTGTACTGCTGAAAAAATATTTTATTTTAAACCTATCAAGAAGCTTTAAACATCGTAAAAGTGTAATGACCCATTTTCTTGGAAACTCTTGCATGTAATTATACTGACGGCCAGATAGCTTAATGGAACATGCAAATCAGGCTTTACCGTAGAACTCACTACGGACCCGCACACTTTTAGTATAAGCGACCATTTTAAAGCCCGGCTTACACGACACGTGAACATAACACGTTATTTACTTGTCGTTTAAATTGGACTGCCAAGTAATAATTCGCTAATAAGCCAAGACAGAAAGGGCATGTGCACGATGCGTGCACGTGTTAAGTACCCAAATTATATTTTTTAAGTACAAACGCAGATAGTTTATTATTTAAATTTAAAGTAATTTATTGTAAAATAACACAGATATAAGTATAACGGCCATGGAAATAGAAAAAAGGTGGCGAAAAATTACTTAAATCCTAGCATGGACAAGAAAATGTCACGTAAAAAACATAGAACGATTACGAACGAATTTAAAAAATACGAGCACATTAACAAAAACAAGGAAAAATCATTTACATACAGTATCTAAGAATTTTGTTAAAGGTTTTAAAATATTGATAATTGTGGTAACCAGATTCCCTCGGTTTTCTATCATCTCTTTAATGTCGAGTTACTTGGGTTCAGTTCATTGTAATAATAACTCCGTGTCCAGGTAACAATCACACGTTTATTATAATAAGTTTTTACAGTAATTTATAATTTGTGACGTTGTTTTTTACACGTCCACCGTAAATATATAGCATGAAGTATATGGTATAGCATGAAGTGCGTTGTTCTGATGCACAGAATTCACCATATCGCCTGCCGCTCACAGCCAGCATTCTCAGGGAATAAAAGTAAGGTAAAGCAAAATGTAATAAGAAACTTGTAATTTGAATGTGACTACAAGCAAAGATTAATTGACAATTTTGCCTTAATACAATAATGGAATTTCTTACTACCATGTAAACATCTCAATCGTCATATTATTTAAAAGATATGTGAGGTACAACACTTTGATTCATTGAATGTGAAAATCTTCACCTATGACAACAATTTTGAATTATCTGATGAGTATGTCAGGTTAAATTATAGTAAAAAATCATATTAAATAAATGTGATCAACAAGATAAGCAAGTTATTAATTAAAATTTAAAAGGTGAGAAAAAAACAAGACTACGATACTTCGAATATTAACAATTCACACCTAAATTTGTTTAACAACCCTTGAAACGTGAGGTAATTTCTTTCATTCATCAGTGATCCCCAGTCTCCGTCCAGTTTTCATGTTCCGAGGCACCCGTAAATACTTGTACCTCCTGCTCATCAAAACGTCAGGAAGGCTGGGTCATCTTCTTCAATTCGAACTCACATGGAATCCCTTGCGTCTTCTTCCGTCAGTTCTCAAATATGAATCATAAATACTTTTAAAATTAGCAATATTAACTTGGTGGTTAAAATTCATATTTTTTTTATTTATTATCTTAGTTTTATTAACCACAATAGAGTTTAAAAAACATCTACATTAATTAACATTAATTAGTTATGACATCCTGAAGAAGGAAAATGTGTTTTCCGAAACCGGTAGATGTTTTTTAAACTCAATTGTGGTTAATAAAACTAAGATAATAAATAAAAAAAATATGAATCATAAATATTGTACATTACATTAAATAAAATAAAAAGCTGTTATAAAAATATAGTTTTTAATTAGCATTAAGTTCAGAAAAAAAAAACAATGATGTAAAAATAAAGTGTTATTTAAATGTGAAAAAAAGTATCTCAAATATAATTGTTGCAGTATAACGTGCATGCCTTCTAAGGTAAATGATATTGTTTAATATGCGTATAGGAGTTTTCGAAGTATAATAGCTTGGTATCCTTTAAGTGTCTGAAAAGGTACTGTCAACGATGTTTAACCTTTAACTGGATAACGCGGGTCTTGCTACATTGCTTTCAGGTACTATCTGATTTTGAAGAATCACCGTCACTCTTGTTATTGTGGGTCCAATGGGCACTCGTATCCGTTTGTGTTACAAATGTTTTATATATTTCTGAAATATTTCAGAAAATTTTTATATACTTAAGGATAAAAATTTAAATAGCCTCCCTACACAAATTAAATAAATAAAAGATATAAAAGAGTTTAGAAAGAAACTAAATGAACACTTCAAAAATACATAATTATAAAATAAACAATATTACAGAACACTTCAGAAGCACACAAATAGACAATAAATAAAGTATATAAAATATTATATAAAATTATTATAGTTTAACTCCCTCTTTAAGCATAAGAGCTAGTTTTTTTTTTTAGGAGAGGTAAGCGAAAAAAAACATGTAATTTAAAAAATGTAAAATACTTAAATCATGTTATAAAAAATTGTAAAAATGTTAAATAAATAAAAAAATAAAAGGTATCCACTCATATAATATTGTGGACTAGGTCTGTTATACTCTGTATGAATATTTTTAATGTAAGGAAACGCGAACATTAATATATGGAATCGGAAATGTTAGAAGAGATCTTCTTATATACTAAGGAAACATAGGCCGACGTTTCGGCATGGTGACACGTATCATTGACTTATGAGTACCGCACTCAATTTAGTTAAAAGTGAACCCATTATTAACCAACTGTGTAGATATATCACGCAAATGTGGAAAAAAGTGTTTTTTAATGTTGATAATGTTTTGTAGTTCAGATCGTTTAGATTCCAAGATATTTAACTGCTACATATTTTCAGTTACTTTCGAATTTAACTAAACGAAATCTTAACACCTAATAACCATTCCAGTTTATAAACCTTTATCCAGGGTACGGCTTGACCGATAACGCTCAGAAATAACGATGCTTTTAATTGCGTTTCGCTCGAAAAGAGTTAATTGTGGAGGCTTTATCTTCAGGCAGGCAGTACTTCCTTTAATTAAGATAAAGAGATACATGTATAAATATCCCCCTATCAGTCTGAGAACGGCTTCATTCAGTGGAAGTTATCGCGTATGCCACTGGTTCTGGTTTTTTAATGAATTAAGTGTTCTTCTGCGGTCTTGTTCATGTGCTACATACTTTTGTTATATATATATTTATATCAAACTCACATAGCCCCTTTTAATGAAAATCTTGTCATGGTACACAATTTTCGCCCCGTTCACATTCATATATCTTCTCATGCATGCTTTTCGAATGTAGACTTTTTTATAATTAGATATTATTAACGCATTTGTGCTATGAAAATAGGACTAATTTGGTGGTCTCTTAAAACGAGGCTTAACTACATGATACTAAGCGACTATCTTGCCACTAACCAAACAAGCACGTCAAATTGGTTAAATCGGACCATATGTGACGGACTCATTGTGCCACCTAGTGGAAGCATGTTGACCCGCCGCAAATCGGTTCCTAGCGAGCTAACAGTTGACACTACCAGAGGGACGCGGCGCTAGTGGGCGAGGTGGCCGGCCGATCCTGGCCTGGAGACGAGAGCACTAAATCCACAAATTTATTTAGCTTCCTTGGCTGATGCTCTCGACAAGTTCTCTCTTAAAGTGTGACATATTTTGTACTTGCAAATCTAACACCTACCTGTACTTTACAGTGTGCTCTGACTGCGGATCGCAAATAAGCCAAATAACAAAACTCAAGGTATGGTTTTACTTAATTAACATACCCTAGTTGTCATTTTTCCCTACAATACTAGTCAAACTGGTAACCCCGACATAATCCAATTGTTAGATGAGTGATGAAATTGCGGACAAATATTTTCCGCCTATTTATAAAGGGTTTGCAGGAAGTAACTGGATGTGAGTAGTGAGAGTTCATCAAACATTGTATTGATGTGGGTTAAATAAAAATATGGTGTGAAGAAAGATTAATGATAATGACAATTTTTTTCTGAGGTCGCAACTAAAAACAGAAGCCTTCGAAATGTGCTGCTAACAGTGCGATCCATGAATGCCTTATACAACCAACCACCTCAAATCGATGATATAAAATATTTGTTTACACAAGGGGGTGGAGAAACGGAATGTAGGAAGGGTGATGGGAATTTGTACAGGAACAGAACAATTAAAGACTCGTGGACCAACAGAGAAGAACACAACTAACCTGGATTTTCTCTCCTGTAATCACAGCTTCTGAACGTCAAGAAACTTATTCAATGATCAGAACGAAGCACTGTGATACACAATAGCAGTTTCGGTACGCACACGCGAGGAACCGAATACACACTAGTAACAAGTAATTCTACAATAACTTCAAGTTCACTCTCCTTGATAGTTAAAAAGTCAAGACAATATACACAGAAAAGTTGTGCTCTGAGGTGTAGCGTATAGGAGGGAGGACAGATAATAATAAGATAAAGATTTTATCTTATTATTTATATAATACATGACCACAAAGTAATTTTGCTAATATTGAAGAAATTACTGCCTACAAAAAATAATTATCATGGACACAACTAACTGGTGGTGAAATCAAGAATTCATTGAAGTGAGTGGATTTGTTCCATCTGGTTGGAGAGGTCTTGGATTCGATTGCGAGGGTTACTCAGGACCAAGATAAACTTACGTCTTATCTGATACGATCGTTGTTTATGTAAATGCCTTCGATAGTTGGTTCCCAGGTTTCCGATTAACAATAAGCACACATATGATATGTGAATTGCACTAACCTTTTTGTTTTTGCTATCTTTCTGGTCCGATGTTACTGTTATTTGAGTTGGGTTGTCTTCTTAGATTTCGACCGACCAAAGCGCGCACTGGTGGTTTATTTGGATCGCTGAACTGGTTGAAGCACGAGATGTAAAACGAATGACGCCTTTCGGTAACCGTCTTCTTAGCTTTCCGAAAAAAGGATGACAATACTCACATATACATACGTACATTATCATAAGCCAAGAAACCCAGTGGTGCCAGTCAAAATAACAAGGCGCGTAAACAGTCGTTATGTGTCAGTACTGACATGGAGGAATGAAGAAAAGAAGAAGAAGAAAAATGATTCCAAAAAGCGGTTGGACGCAGAAGATAGAGAATAGATTTGAGTGCCGATCGTGCGCTGATGATGAAGTAGACGATAGGAAGGGTATGAATGACAGATGTGGACAAATATTTTCCGAGGACAAAGCGTGTCATCTGAAAAGTACTGATTAAAATTGATGGCCAACTCCACCGCGGAAAAATGATATAAAAATGATAATTTTAACGAGAAAATATCAAGTGATTATAAAACGCGTCAAACAATTCTTATTAAATGATTAACGACTCTCCTCGCCTTGAAAAAGTAAGGCTCTGTGTAATCTTTCAGCGATTAGGGGCTAATTTCCAAGATATCTGGCCGAAAATTAAACATTTCGAAGGCTTTACCGCAGTGTTAACATTATAATGGAAGGCCG
Source organism: Eubasilissa regina (assembly GCA_022840565.1). NCBI lineage: Eukaryota > Metazoa > Arthropoda > Insecta > Trichoptera > Phryganeidae > Eubasilissa > Eubasilissa regina. The sequence continues at coordinate 5,808,102 of JAINEB010000029.1, read as the reverse complement.
AGATGAATTTCAATTGTTATCAAATGTGGATTTATATCAAGATGTTCAGTAACGGCACAGATTGAGCCATTTTTCAAATTTTATTTAAATTATTATATTTATGTTTATACGTTCATAAAATTTATTTATTTAAAATATTATATGTACATGTAACATTTAACAGGCTTTGCCCATGCTGAGGGAAGCACTTTTCATAGTTGCCTACCATTATTATATAGTTACTTAAATGATTTGATTGGATAGTCAAGCTTATTGTAGGTTTCATACGATAATGTCTTGATTGCATAGTTATAAACATGTGATATAGTCAACTAATCGCTGATTCCAGTAAACGGTATGATTAATATTAAGTGATATTAGAACTTAGTGGTATTTAATATTATATAATGTGTCTATATGTTACCAGTGATGGGTTAATTTACATTCTTTATTCCATTCACGTATTTATCGATTATATTGCATATTGTTGTGATTATTACACTTACAAACTAACTAATTTAATTAAATACTAAATTAATGTATTAATTATAAATATATACATATAAAATCAATTTTGTCGAAAAATATTGTTTTTGCGTCACCGGGATTCGAACCTGGATCTCTATTTCCAATCCGGGGAAGTACACTACCGATTGTGCTATAACGCCGGTATTTTTCTTGACAAATTTTCGAACCTATATGTTACATTTTTCAAATTAATACACCTGTCGTTCCATTATACAATATTTTTCGACAAAATTGATTTTATATGTATATATTTATAATTAATACATTAATTTAGTATTTAAAATATCACAGACCTATGTTCTGAATAATTACAACTTCACAATAAGAATGTGTTTTCCTTAATAATTTAATATCATTTTATTTTACACAATCTTTTTATTTTGACACTCAATTTTCGCTTCATCGTCAGTTCTTCTATCACAATCATCCTCCGGTATCTGGTTTACCTGGTCGTGCCAAGTCTTCCGCGGACGTATATTATTTCTGGTGCCATCAACACTCGCGTCATTTATAAATCATAAAGAGCCCTTTCCTGTTCAGTATTCAAGGAGCATTTGTATATTTACTCCTAATTTGATCAATCTTTACTCTATATGTCCCTTTAGATATGCATCACATCTTATATTTAAAGAGTACAGTGCCCTAGACATAAGACAAATCTCTATGTTGAGACTCGTCCAATATTTCCATACTGACAACAACTCACCCCATGCAATAAATCATGGACACAACACAAGACAAACAACGATCATCTATCCACACGCCAGTTCAGAGAGTTAGAACGACATTTTATCAAAGATTCTACATGTTCTTAGCTCCAGACTGTACAACACACTCAGCACCAACTGGAAATCGTTCACTTCCAATGAGATTACTCAAATATGGATGTAGTATATTATCCAATTGGGTAGAGATCAATCAGAATCTTCGCTATCCAATATTCTAACATAATCATTATACAGTGTCTACACTAATAATTCACTAATTCTACAACACTCTCACTACATTTTTTTCTCTCTATTTTTGTCGAATCTTTATCTTTCTTGAATTAAATAACACCACAACAGCACGAAAAAAACTGTCTATTTTAACACAGATGGCAGTCTAGAAAAGTAGCCATGACAATGCTGTATATATCAGAGGTGGAGTCTACTCCAACCCACACAATAAACTATGAGTATATACTTAATTGTAATATTATTGTATCTCATGTTAATCATTTTATATTATAATATATTCACTTCTGGAACAACAAAAACATGTATGTCAATAAAGTCTTATAATTATTATTTTTTAAATACATAGATTTAACGCATGTACGCCTAAATGAACTCATTTTCACTGGATTCAACAAATTTGTAACTGCTTTGCCGCCTCCTGGCTTTATTTCCATACATCAATATTAGTACCAGGTCTCCATTATGAACCATTAGTATTGCTTCAACTGACAAGTTTCCCTTAGAAATAAGTACATCCAATGCATCATTCACTTTATTCTCTAGTCACTTGTTTCGATATCATTCTCAGCCTTTCTATTTCTTTCAATCATTCGACCCCTCTTTTTTTTAAGTGGCAGCATTTTTAAAACATATTTTTGTTTATAGTATTTTGTATTGAAAATCTTTCCAAAAATTTTTCTGGGAAATACTAATACGATAAAAAATGACCTATTTCACAGGTTGAACTATTATATTTTTAAAATTAGCAAAATTAACTTTGTGGTTAAAATTTATATTCATTTCTGGTGTTTATAAACTTAGTTGCAAGGATTGTGCTGCATTTTAAATTAGTACAACGGGTAGAAATTTTATTATAAGAGTAAAGGAGCATTTGAGATGTTTGAATAATAGTGGGTTTTCAGAATTTTCTAATCATTTGATATAAAATGATCATGGTTTTGATAAAAAATTGGGATTGTCAATTTTGAATATAAACAGTGTTGGTCACAAATTAAATAATTTGGAATCGTTAGAGATAAATAAAGCGTGTAAAACTAATCAAAAAATTATAAACGACCAAATAAATTTAACTGCGAGTCCCATTCTAAAATTTTTTCCTAAAGTTTATTCGAGTAAATTTGTGTTAAGTAACAATTTGAGTAAAATATTTGAATAAAGAAACAATAATGTATGTTTTCAGTTAGTATTGACATCCTGAAGAAGGACATGGTATTTTTTGAAACAGGTAGATGTATTTAAACTCAATAAGTTGTTAATAAAAAAGTTAACAAATAAAATTATTATACTTTACGATTTACTTTGAGATGTATTTAGTGTATTTACATGTATTATACTGCCCTACTTAGATAAAAGGCGGTAACTTTGTTTATTTATTCATATTTAGATGTGAACTGAATTAGAACTTAATGATTTTTTTTTGTATATAATATGTGTCGCATTAATTTTCAAACTAAGCTAAACGCTTGTGCTGTGAAAATAACTTGCTGGTTTCCTGAAATGATGCTCAAACCCCTGACCACTGAATTATTAGGTGAGTATCATAAGCACTAGATCTACAAACACATCGATGTTTTATTTTTTTTTTAAATTAAAAACTTCAAATTTTTTTACACTATATTTAGTTTAGTTTCCATTTAGATTGGGTAAACAATTTTGTAGTTTAGTTTCAATTTAGATGGTGTTTATTTTTTGTACGGAAGTACAACAAGAAAGAAAAAAAATTCGTTGCAATAAAAAAAAAAATCTTATTACCTTTCAGTCTTTCATCTATTACCGTCTTATATAATATACAACTTAATTTTTTATCTTACTTCTGTCGACAAACGCATCATCGACAATATGCTAATGTGAAATTGGGCCAGTCATTATAAGTCCGGCCGGATTAAAATACGGCTGAAACGATTGTTACAAAATAAGAACACAATGTGAGTGGTTATCAAATTCTTTGTTGAAGTTTTTTTATTATCCTAATGCCATCCTACACCTTCGGTCTCGTTCCTTTATTGTCCCACCGAGCAGTCACAGTTCTAGGTTTTAAACGGTCGCACCTCCGCAACAGGGTTGACCATGGTCAGTTTTAGATACCTAAAAAAACGATTTTAGTTTTTTTTAATGTTAGATAATAATAATAATAACACATTATTTTTATTTGTTAACTTTGTTTTATTAACCACTTAGTAAGTGTAAATACATCTACCAGTTTCGAAAAATATCATTTTCTTATTCAAAATATGTTGTTTCTAAACCCGAGTCTCGTCTTAAAATTTTTTCCTAAAAATTATTGGAATAAATTTGTATTAAGTAACAATTTGAGTTAGGTACTAAATTAATTTTTTAAATAATTATTGTTTTTTAATAAAGAGATTCTGGTAAAGAAACAATAACATATGTTTTTAGTTCGTATTGACATCCTGAAGAAGAAAATTGTATTTTTCGAAACCGATAGATATATTTAAACTCAATAAGTTGTTAATAAAACAAAGTTAACAAATAAAAATAATGAATTTTAACCACGAAGTTTGCTTACCGTAAATTTATTTAAAAAAATAGTTTTTTTTCTAAACTAGCTAACTAGAAATTCAGATATGATTAAAATTTAAAATATCGTACGAGAAATAATGTATGCAACATTGTTCCAAGCAAAGGGAGGGCGAGATTGACCCCAGGGTCATAGAATGCGACTGAGCAAAATTTAATGTCATTTAATGTAATGCATATTAATGACGGGGAGTTGTAGCGGGGTGGGTAGGGAATGCGGTAGGGTTCCTAACAACCTTCGGCGACTTTATGTGCTTGCAATGCATAGGAAATATTCAGGATAGAGATAAGACAAAATGTGGCAGGTTATATTCTGCAGTGGACAGTGGATGATATATTATTTGCTGTTTCTACTTTTTTGGTCCCTCTAGTGGTAATACAATTTTAAAAACAAGTAAAACCATTTACAGGTATTCGATTGTTTATTGCTAGATCCTGCGAGCGGCTAAAGTGGCCGTTTCGTGATCTGTAATGACTGCTGCGCGATAACAGCCTAAAGTAACAAAAAACGCCAAATAAATGTAGCTTTACTGAGTGTGTGACTCATATGGGAACACCAGCTTTTAAAACTGTTTTAAAACTACACTGTTGATAATACAAAGTGTACATTACTACTGGAATTGGCATTTATGGCTTAAAGATTTCTGCATAATTTTCGTAATTTTCTTGAATGATTTTCATTTAATATTACCATGCAATCCTGGAAAGCTTAATAGTTAATAGTTCCTTTTTATGTCTAACAAAGTTTTACCGACTCATCTAAGTGATCTCATTTTCACAATTCCAGCGCACCTTGATTCCTGCTTTAAACACCGACGTTTGTAAATCGTCTTTATTCAATTTTAGAAGTGGGTACCTAATTCCTTTTTATTGGCTTTTACTGCCTCACTAGGCAATGCTGTATAACTTCAATTACATTTTACGATTTTGAAAATTGGAATACAATGGATATCAGTAAGCTTTCGGTACAGCAACACCAAAAGAAACGATTCCGCTAGGTTTGAGATTTCGACGAACTTCATTTATTGAATACTTACGCCTCCCGTTAAAGAGATGAAGATTTGATAATATATAACTTTGATTGTGAATAAAGTTTGATGGTAATATTCTGAAATCTATGCTGATACAATTATTTTGCTTCTTCCATTTACCTTTAATTTTTGTACCACTTATTCTTAATCTAATGCATAAAAAAAGTATATATATATCGCCTAAATCCAAAATCTCCTAAAACGGATTTCGGATAATTTGAGTTTAATATGCAGTTTTGTAGATTTTTTTGTCAGCTATAAAGCCACTTAAATCCATTGCTCGTTCAAAATCCGGGTAAGTTCCGAAATACCCCAAAGCAGACAGTATAAGTTGCTATTCACCTTAAAATCCCCAATCACAACGCTTGTTGATGATCATGTGATCTAAAAACCAGTATGGCTGCCAGAACGATATGTACAGAAACAAAATTACATTACAGAATTATGTCATTAAAAAATTCTATGTTAAAACAAACATTTTGTACATTTGCTGTCAAAATATACGTTTTTATCTATAACTCAAAAACACAAAGTAGTTTTAGAGGTTTTTGGAATTAGGCGCTATATATGTACTCGTATATACTTTAATATAAAGAATATCAATATTTCTCTTTTAATTATAACTTATCTTGCACATGTTTAAATAGTTTAATTTTGAATTTATGTATTTTCTCCTCCTTCCTTACATCATCTAGTAATTCTTATTAAAGAGAACACATTCTTATTGTGAAGTTGTAATTATTCAGAACAGACGGTCTGTGATGTTTTAACGTGTTTGATGTGATGTGATCCCGGTAGCGCAAAAACAATATTTTTCGACAAAATTAATTTTATATGTATATATTTATAATTAATATACATTAAATGAGTATCTAGTATTTCATTGAAAATCTTCATCTCAATGTACATACAACATCGATTACTTAGATTTCTTTCTCTTCTCCTTCTATCTCTTACTCTTGTATGATTTCGTACACTTGTTTATTTGCCTCAATTTTACTTATAAATTTTTCTGATATTTTTTTAATGGGGATTTTAAAAATAAACACCATAACATTGATATATATATATATTTTGTCATCATATTAAGGACTTTCAACATTTTACTGAATCGCAGCTATTTTTCCAGGATATTATTCTCAATATTGAAATACTAATAATTGTTGTATAAAGTACTGCTGAGGTAATTATTATGTACACAAAAAACATCTTTTGTATTTTGATCAATTGTAATATTTTAAGGATATTTGCTATAATTTGTCCGCTTGGGGCGAAATAAAGAAAAACATTACCTTATCACATTAAGGTTATTTATTTATGAAAGAAAAGCCACATATTGATTAGAAAATAGATACTTTCATATCAATCATATTCGGAGTGTACCGAAGATTTACGGGTAAAAAAAGACATTTTAATATTAATGTTGAAATTTAGATTCAAAACAATCAAATATATTATTTTGTATTAGTGTCTTGTTAAAATTTGTGCGCACGCTATATTTTTTGAGTGCGGTATATTGGCAGATAGTGTGAGAGTGATGAATGTTTCCTATGTCACAGCTTAGAAGGTATGCACACACGCGTACCTTAAAAACTTCTTCAACATTAATTATATTTTGTCATTATCCGGTTATTTCTTTGACTTGGTCTGTTCATCTTATTGTAGATTAACCTCTCCCTCGTTGTCTTTGTATGTTGGCTGTGATGACCGATTTTTCCATCTTTATCCCTTCTAACAACTCAAAGCATGAACAAAGAAAGAGAAGAGTATAATAATAATATTATTATTGTTCGTATAGAGGCCGCTGTAGGGTGAATTATTAAAATCTAAAATAAATAAGAAACATTCCAAATAACTGATCCTTTGGCGAATATGAAGAATCAGATACACAGATGTGGAGAACTGCTAGTATAAAACGTCTCGAGAAAAGCCTCAATTAAATGATATATTTGATCAGATTATTTTCTTTGAAGTCTTTTTCGGATAATGTACTCTCTTTGTTGAAATAAGTAATTATTTAGCTTCGTTTCAATCGAAGACGTATTGTTATCGAAAATACATTTTTAACAAATTAAAAAAACAGTGAACAGGTATCATTTTCTTTGATTAAAATAATTTCAAATTACTGAGACATTGAACATCATATTTATTTTTTCAGGACGTACGAGTACATGAATCTTTTAATCATTTTTTTTTAATTGATTACTGCGTATAACGCTGCACAATAGCCTACTTATATATAGAAGTAAATAAAATTATTATTTTAGAAAATAATACAAATCTTTTAACTGTATTTTAATATTTGTCGGATGAACTCATTTCATTAAGATGTTATTTTTCACATCAATTACTGCAGCAGCATTTTGTTCTTAGCTAATGAAGAAGAAATGTAACAAATGTCAGTGTTGAAAAATAAATCATTTAGATTAATACTCGGAAAAAATAGATATACTCGGATCAGCGTAACGCTGAAAGATCTGAATATGAAAAGCAGAAAATATATTTCAGTGTAATGGTATTTATTTATAAGATCCTCACTTCAGAATTTATACCAAAAATTGATGCAAATCAACATGAGCACGAGAAAGGTAGACTAAGACAGAAAGACGGCTAAATCTCTGAAATCGATGATGTATAGTGCGATGAAGATTTTTAATGAAATGCCAGAAAACATAAGATAAAAGGAGAAACTACATAGATTCAAAATGAAACTAGACAAAAATGTGAAAGATAAGTTGCAGTAAAATAAACGATTTTGATCTTGTGTATATTAGAACATATATAAAAATACTTATGTATGCATTATATTAAGAATATATAAATAAAAATTAGTTCAATTCTGGTGTCTATAAACTTAGTTGCAAGGATTGTGCTGCATTTTATATTGGTAAAACAGGTAGAAATTTTAATATAAGAGTAAGGAAACATTTGAGATGTTTGAATAATAGTAGGTTTTCAGAATTATCTAATCATTTGGTAGAAAATGGTCATGGTTTTGATACAAAATTGGGGTAGATTGGGATTGAAAATAATGGAAACATTACGAGTGAATGTAAGGCTTATCTAAACATCTTGAACAGGATTAAGAAGGGATCATAAGGTGGTTTTGTCATGTAAAATATGTGAACGGTGGCAAGTAAGATAAATTAAGCGAGTGTTGTGTTTTAGGACAGAATAGTATCCTCTCTGCTTACCACCGCGGAGGAACGGCGTAACGATAAGTTATTATGTTATGCAATTACCAATTATGCATAAAGATATTCAAATAAATAAATAATTATTTGCTCGAATGATTCATTCGTTCGAATAATCTATGTGATGGATTGATTAATTTGCTCGAATGATTCATTCGTTCGAATAATTTATGTGATGGATTGATTAATTTGCTCGAATGATTCATTCGTAGGTCAGTTGCTCAACAAGAGAAAAAAGTGTTATGTAATTAATTAAGCCAGGCATCATTATTATCCAGTGATTTTCTGGAAATTTTGCATTTAGACATTGTTCAGTGAGGTTCAAAATATTTATTTACTATGAAATATGACATACTATTTTGTCGCTCTATAGTGTTCAAGATATTTTCAAAAAAACATTGCATTTAAAAAATTTTTTGTTTACTTAAAATACAATAATTGAATGATATAGCATAATTGGGGTATGTTGTGTACATTGTATTATATATATATGTAGTTTTTTGGCAACCCTAGACCCGCCCCATGTCAGACAGGATCGTACGTTTAATATTTTACTCTTTATACGATTATTTATAATATTAGTGGCGGATAAAAAAAGGCCATTATTTTACTACCGCCCGGTATCTTCATAAATCACCGCGGGACGACCTCTTGTTGCTCTCTCACTTTAACATAAGACATTAACGCATTTTTGATAGAAAACAGAGTGTCTTTATAACGCACACGCAACTTTCTTACCAATTTAATTATTAACAGCAAAAATAACAGTTTGTTAACATGTGTTAGAGATTTAAACAAACAAATTTGTAATGTAAACTCGGATCACAACGCACGTGTAGTTTTTTGTTTTTGCAAAAAAAACACTAGACTCACTGCACAAGAATTGATCCTAAGATTCGTAATCGTTAAAAATCTAATTTTACTTGTTATAACTGTAGGGCAGTGGTCTCGTATCAATGTATATGCGTAATAAATAGTGATATATTATGAATGTTGTTTTGTGACGTACGCGACAAAGTGCCAGCGCGTCCACTGATTTCACCCAAGGTAGAACATGAGATTATGAGTATGATATGAACGCAACGTTGTAGTCGTTGCGTAATCAAGATTTGCGGTGGTCGCAAGGAAATAGCGGGAGTTTAAATTAAATTAACACGATCCTTTATATACAAATTCACACATTTATTACAACACAAGGAAATATGAAAAAAAAAAAAAGGAAAATTCTTATCGCTATAAGATGTAAGCATCTAACCTTAATTAAATGCGGGCGCACTAATTGTTCAATTGTTTTTCCTACTCACTTTTATCTGTTTTCACATTTGTGGCCGATTGCACGATCACGTGTGGCCCGCCGCGGGCGCATGCGACAAGCGGCATCTGGAACCTGCCCCTGGTCCAGTTCACAGACCCGGGCTCCGCAGCTTCGCTCGCCATGTGATTTCCGTAGCCGCGTCCGGTTGTCTCGTTGTGGGCGGCCTCCGGTCCTTCATTGTAGGCGGCAGTAATATCCGCAACTTGCCTCGCGTATAGGCGGGGCCCTTGGATGCTTTCCTGAGGCACATCGCAGCTTCCTGGCGGCTTCGTCTCGAGGCAAAATAGTGGTCGGTATGGAGCTACCCGGAGGCCGGCGGCGCCCCGGAACAGATCCAGTGCGTTCGACAGGCGTAGAGCGAGAGAGACTCGTTTCGGCTAGGTAAAATCCACCCGGCAATGCGCGGGGGAGGTGGTAGAGACCCTTCGTCAACCGTGGACACGTGTTAGGAGCGGGGTGAGGAGGGGCTTGCATTGCCCGGCGCACGGCCCGCTCAGCAATATTTACAAAAAGTTAAATAATAATTTAAAATTCGCGCTGAAAATAATATTCGTAACAAGTGAACAAGTTTGCTCCACGATGTATTACTTGTAAGTTGACGTTGTTTACGGTGAGATATTGAAGTAAGGTTTTCTTCATTCATGTGAAGATGATTCGGGCGGATGAATCCAAATCATGATCATCATCTTTCTCTGTCAATGGGCAATCTTCCAGGACTCTCATTCAAGCCATCACATAATCAGATGATGTGGTGCATCGTACAAAAAATGGCGCCTTCATAACGTGGAAATCCATTCTCAGGAAGAGATTTACATCCTGTAAGAAACAAATACACTTAGATAACACGACGCACGTAACACAGATGCCTAACATTAAATATTATATAATTACTCGCCGTTCCTTTTAACTATGGAATCACATGTTTATAATAAATGTATTCCACGAGATTCATACAGCGCTTCTCTTCAGTCAGTCAACGGAAATGCTTAGATAAAGATCCTTTCGTGCCAGCGTTAAACCTAGAGGGCAATATGACATGTTAAACCTAGAGGGCACTATGACTTGTTAAACCTAGAGGGCACTATCGGCGAGTACGTACTATAACATAATGTTATATAATTCTAAATTATTATTCAAGTTTCCACCGAAATAATTTGGCATGCTACCATACCGATACCCTTGGATGTATGTCAAACTGAGTTATTGAACTTCAATATTTGAATAATAATATTTCAATTTCTTCATTCGGTTTATCGCACATTACATGAAATTTTTAGTGCTGTATAATTAAGAGTAATATAGGCAAACCGAAATCTGATTTTGGACACGTTATATAATATTACTAATACATTTATTTGTATTCAAATCAATAGTTGTTGTTAATGAAATATTACCTTGTTTTTTATTTTTCCTAAGTAATTGTTTAACCGGAAAATTTGACATGTTCTGAATAAGTACAACTTTACAATAAAAGTGTGTTCTCCTTAATAACCATCTTATTTAGTCCATTTCAGCATTCTGTTGTTTGTGTATGTGTTAGTGATCGATACTCCTCCAGCTGTGTTCTGCGATCTTTCTTACGTCATTGACCTAGTCACTAGGTCCTTGTAAGGTGCAGGGTGACCCCGTTAACCTACATTTTGATGTGTAGTACGGGACCTCCTTTCTATCACAATTTTTCACCAACGATTGTCATTCAATTCGGTTGAGATGCCCATCTCAATACTATTTCAGTTTTGTTATTCATTTAACGATATCTTCTTCTTTTTCTCACTACTCATGTCTTAAACTTGTATAACATCTACCAGCGGCGTGCAGTCGGTTACTTGAAATAAGCTGTATATAACTTGAATTTCTATGAAACTCGTAATGCTTTATCATAATTATTACCATTTTATTCAGATTTAAAAATATGCATATTCTGTTGAATAAATATTTGATTTAGCTTCATTTCCCAATATCATAGTAACGTACAGTTTATATAAATATACTGACTGCACGTGTCTGCCATTATTTATTATAAATGAAACATTTTCTTTAAATTCGTAAAAAGGAAATATTATTTTCATTAGCTACTCGTATACATTTTGCAGCGTATTTCCTGTGTATTATTGAAACTGAACAAGTATTTCTTTCTGGATAAGTATTGGTATATTTTATATCGAATTATTCATGAATACTATAAAAACGGAACATCGTAAAAGTTTATAATACTTTCTATTAAACGAAGTATGCGAGAAAGTATCACGAAATGATATTGAATAAATAAGTGATTTAAAATAAAAAAAATAATGTTTCTACATAGCTTTGGAAGGGTAAGAATTTAATGTGCATGCTTTGTTTATATGATTTGCCAGCTGTTATTTCAATCATACTTTTATGTGCTCTCATGTGACTAAGGAATATAATAGATTAAGGAAGTACTGTTGGTGTAAGAATTAACGCATCTGTCACACCATGGTTTTGTACTGCATAACGTGTTAAAGATTTGCGTAATGTCTCTATAGCTGATGACAACTTTGATAATTGTATAAAAGAATTGGAATTCATAAATTTAGGTGCGAAAATGCTTGATTTGATAATATAATTGATGAATTTGTATGTACGATGTATGAAAAAAGTAGTCGCGATGAATTTTAGGAAGTCGAAAGGTATTCGAAAAGGAGAAGAGTAATACTATTTATGTACTTGAGAAGTGTATTTGACAGGAACGGAAAAGTTGAGAAATATTTTGAAAGGAGGTAATGGACTCCGCTATGTACCTATTCAGTAATAATAAATTAGAGAATTTATTAAAAATATAATTAAAAATAACAACGGATATAATGAAGAAATGAAATGGAAAAAAAAATCATAAAAAATAACAATAGATCAAAACTGTTTTTTTTTAAATACACACATTGTGATATATAGTTACTGGAAGATGATCCTGTCAGAAGTCTCTATAATCGATGAGCTTGTATGAGAAGATGTTTGAATGCGGATGAAGCGACAATTGTGTGTCGGAGGGAAGAGTGTGGTGCTCTTTTCTAACTGCTTGATTGTTCTACAATAACATTAAGATGTAATGTAAAAACATTAAAAACAGTTATGAAAATGACACGTTATACAATACCTTTTGTGGTTATGTGATTTAGAAATTAGAAACACTGCATAAAATATTATTTTACATATTGACAATTGGGTAAAGTAAGCGGGAAATTTAAAATCTATCGTACAAGCACAGAAGAGCTTAAGTTCCAAGGTCAACGAAAAAATCAATCACGCGATGCGTGGCAGTCCTCGCATATATTTACAGCTATCCGTGTTGCATTCTATCACGCGAAAGTGTGCAATTATCACGTCAAACATTTTGCTACTATATTTTTGTTAATTTTTTAAAATAAACTAACGTTATAAAAATAAAGGATGTAAGTTTAATTTTGGTTTATTTTCAGTTTATTAGTAAAATATCAGCGATAAAGGAAGTGGTAGTCGTGGAAATGTAGGCGTGCCCTTCACACCAACACTCCTGAAGGAGCAGATCCTGGGGTGGTACCGTTTCATTAATAATTCACCCCGAGAGATGTTAAATAAAGATTGCGCCGAGATTTGGATTCGGTCGGTGATAAAGTTAAGTCCCTTTCAAGTTACATTTTACAATTCCGAAAATAAACTTAATCGAGATTTAACTCAATTAGTAAAATTATTACTCGCAGTGCGGAAGTGTATCATAGAAGAAACATTAATTTTCGCTACATTTTCATAAAACACCTATATATAATCATCCTATCAGACATATCTAAATTATTTCCTGGTGAAACAAAAGAAGAGAGACCATTTTTTAAAATGGCGCCGTTAATATGTCAATTCAACTTTCTTCCTAACTCTTTAGCAGGGCCGCATTAAGAGAATTGGGGACTTGGGCATCACCTTCAAACAAGATCTCACAAAAATAAAAATATACAATTTAACTATGTTGTCCTATATCGTATATCATTAATTTTTTTTAGAGATGTGTAAAATTAATACATGACTCGTCAATATTCTTTTTTCTAACTTTTTGGTTTCCTAGAGTAAGGCTCGAACCCCTGATACTAGGCGACTGTGTAACCACTAGACTAATAAACACGTATTGTTGGTTCAGTGATTAGGATACTCGCCTGATACAATATTAAATTGTGTTTTCCGTTCAATAACATCTTTAAAATTAAAATTGAGATATTTATGTATAATTGGCTCGGATCAAGTAGTAAATCTATTTAAATATGTTAAAATAAACCACTTGTTTTTTGATTTTACTCGTTTGATTTACTTAAGGCTCATTTCGCCTTGTAAGGGCATTATCTAACAATTTAACTCAACGTCTTTTATTTGTATATTTGTAACTATAATAGGAGACAGTTATACAAAAATGCACCTAATCATGCTAAGTAACCATTCAGTTTCAACACTAATAGTATTTTAATGTCATGGGTAATTTGTAGAAAAATACTGCTATATAATATTATACAACACGACCAGAGAGATATTTTTCAGAGTAATCAGAAATTTATATAATGTTTGCATGATTCTAAAAAATAATTATATTCAACACGAATATAAATACAAGTTGTTGAGTTAAATTATTAGATTAATGTTGCTCTTACAAGGCGAAACGCGTCGCAAGTAAATTAAACGAGTAGAATAAAAAAACAAGTATTTTATTTGCACATATGTGATTATGGAGTTCTACAAACTTACCACGGAAACAGTAAATTTATTTACTTTTTGTCATTTTGTTTCTCTGCAGGAGTAGACAGAGAGAATACAACTCTTTTAATTTTCTGTGTAATGTCATTCCAGTTTTGTTTCGTCCACTATAGTGCACTATAGTGCACATTTTCATATACTCCCGTCAAATGTTAAGGCTTCTAAAAGAGCTCCCGAATCTTTATTTATTATAATTCACCTGATCATCACTTACATTCTACATGCTCGAACAATTTCAACAACTCTTTCTTAATTCTATCCAATCCTATACTGGAAACAAATTGAAATTTTTTCTTAATTTGTTTATTCTTTACTCTTATATAGGTTTTTCTCTCATACATCTGTATGTATGTATGCATGTATATTTTTTATTTAATCATACAAATTTTCTTACATCTAGTATACAACACTTTATAAAAGATAAGAAAAAATTGAATCCATCGTATATTACTTAGAATTACTTACTTACCATCACGCCGTTTCCCCGTGGGGGTAGGCAGAGAGGATAGAGCGTCACACTCTTCTGTCCTGACACACAATACTTGCCTCATCCACATTCATACATCTTGTCATACAAGCTCGCCGATTGTTGAGGCTTCTAACAGAACCATCCTCCATTATCTGGTTTATCTGGTCGTGCCAAGTCTTCCGCGGACGTCCTCTATTTCTGGTTCCATCAACACTTGCGTCATATATCTTTCTTACCATTCTCTCCTCATTCATCCTTTCCATATGACCAAACCACCTAAGTGATCCTTTCTTAATCTTACTCACTATACTAATATCGGCTTTACATTCTTTCCTTATTTCTTCATTCTTTACTCTTGTCATAAATAGATTTGCCACAAATTATTATATTATAAATACAATATAAAATAAACACAAGAAATGATCAGTTATTAAACTTAAACACTACATATTACGCGGTTAACCTACTAAAAGTAGCAAGACATGTTACTTCCTTCACATTTATTGGCAGTTCGTTGAACAATTTCAAACCTTTATATTATAAACAATTTTGTGTTCATGCCAGATTTGTTTGTGGAAGTCTAAAATCCAACCGACTTCTCGCAGGATAAGTGTGGACCGCATGATGACAATAATCGATTTTTAATGTTGTATATCAATATTAGAACATTTTGTATAATTTTTTTGCCGTCATTAATTTTATTTGTTATAGCATATAAATTATTATTGTATATCTATTACCTCATAATTACATGTATGTGTATCTTACCCCCATAATTGAAGATCTGTCTTAATTGAAATTGAACATCTTTTGTGTATATATATATATATATATATATATATACACAAAGGCCATTTTCTTTGTGGGTCATTAAGATATATTTGTCGTTGTCGTATACAATCGTTGGTGAAAAAACGTGATAGAACGGAGGTCCCGTACTACACATCAAAATGTAGGTTGACGGGGTCATCCTTCAGCTTACAAGGACCTAGTGACTAGGTCAATGATGTAAGAAAGATCGCAGAACACAGCTGGAGGAGTATCGATCACTAACACATACATAAACAACAGAATGCTAAAATGGACTAAATAAGATGGTTATTAAGGAGAACACATTTTTATTTTGGAATTGTAATTATTCAGAATATAGGTCTGTGATGTTTTAATTGTGAATTAAATATATTAATTAGAAGGATATACATACAAAATCAATTTTATCGTAAAATATTGTTGTCGCGCCACCGGGATTCGAACCGGGGAAGGTACATTATCCAATTATACTACAGCGACGATATTTTTAGCGGCAAATTTTCGAAGCTATATGTTACCTTTTTGATATTAATACATTTAATTGTTGCATTGTTTATTACTATTATTATTATTATTATTAAAATTATTACTCCTAAATATTTGATTTCTTTCACCTCTTCAATGCCTTCATCTGGACGATACCATTTTGTCTGCCTAGAGGTCGAATATGAGTATTGGCAAAATTTATACAAATACTTATTATTCATTAAGAAACATTCAAAAACAGTTTAAAGTATTAAATTCTTTCTTTCCCAGGCCCTTGGCGATAGCCGGACCCTCGCCAAATGCCTAATATGACTAAGGCATAATTCGACCCTGTTCGATTCCTGTGAATGAAAGATTAACGTTTTAGATATATATCATGGGTTCGGTAACCGAATACCTCTAAAATTTTGAGGGCCCTAGATCCGATTTTGATAGCTTTTTTTCATTTTTAAAACAACACATTTTCGGCTACCGAATACCTTTCGGGTCAACTATTACTCATTTCGAAATGTAATTTGTCATTTTTATTCTACCAGGAGGTCCCGAAGTGTAATATATTTTTTTTATATGTTTATATGTTTTTATACAGATCCATTGTGTTGTTGTTATTTATGAAGCTTGGAGGTATTTTATAAACTCTGTTATTTGGATTATAAAATTTTAAGGGCTTTTGGACATTTTTTTTATGGAGTCAAGGATTTTATTGTCTCTTCGAATATCCACCTTTCGTGGAAAAAAAATGATGTGTTTTGAAATTTACAGCTTTTCGTTGAATTTATATTTAAAAAAAAAATCTAGTATAGAATCAAATATTTAATTGAGATACCTGAATTATTTATATATTTTAATGGGTTTTTTTTCTTTGAAATGTCTTTATTGTTTTATTCAAACTTTTTGTTACTTTATTTTAATGGTTTGTTCGAAACGTCAACAAAAACAAATTTGTATTTAAAAGATGTACGAATGTGGTTTAGGAAATATTCAAGAAATTGTCATCATCAAAGAGGCTGCATAAAAAGTCTGAAAGACTACTTAAGAAGGTATCTTCGAAATCAATATTACAGAAGTTGTAGAAGCGAAACTGAATCGAGAAAAGAAAAATCAGTTCAAGGTTCAATACTAGTTAAGAGAGTGGATTTATTTGAATAGTTCAAGTAATGTTCTTGTTAGTTATTGATTCAAGAATGCGAGTCCGAAATCCGTATAAATACTGGGTAACTAGTAATATATCAATATATTAAAATATTTTAAAATTAGCCATTCTAAAATTTATTCCTAAAAATTTTTCTAATAATTTTGCATCATCGAGTAACAATTTAAGTTAGGTACTAAATTTATTTTTTTAAATAATAATTGTTTTTTAATAATCGATTCTGTTAAAGAAACAATATAACATATGTTTTTGATTAGTTAATGACATTCTGAAGAAGGACATTATATTTTTAGAGATCCGTAGATGAATTTAATTCATTAAGTTGTTAATAAAACAAAGTTAACAATCTATCTCAAATAATATTATTAAAATAATCAAACGCAAAAAAGTAAAATTATCATAAAATAAAATAAAAATATTGTAAAGTTTAATTTTGATGTTTTGAAGTTTTAGTTTGTTATTGACAGCCAGTAAAAATTTCTGTACTACTTCTGTACAAACGAATATGCAATGGTATCGAAACCGGTCCAAGGTAAATTCATTAAAGAGGTTTTTTTACATTTTTTTAAAAATAGTTATTATTTTCTAACCACAAATTTAACGTCATGCTTATCGATATTTTTAATCAAGATCGTGAATGTACTAAAACAAGATAATATTATAATTATCGGCATTTAGGAAAACTTTGACGAAATCACTTAAGTTTGTAAGGATGACGATCATATCTGGACCATTCAGCGACACAGACTGCTGGAGAAGAAGCTCTGCAAAATATGAGCTTCGGCATTTAAAATTCCATTCTATTTTTACGACGCGTCTCATCATGGGCGTAGCAAATTTGGGCTTTCTGATAGTAAATTTTGACAAAAACTTTGTTACCGAGTTGTATGAAAATACATATTAAGAAAAGGTCCTTATTTGGCTTTATTATGCGTGAAAAGGGCTTTGTCGGCATTTTTTCGGCATAAAGCCTCGGCTCTTGGGGGATTCATGGGTTTCTTGGTTGAAAATTTAATGTTCACAGTAAATCGAGTCGAAAAAGATGAAAACTGCAAATTGAATATGACAGCGCGTTATTTGTGGGATATAATATTAATTTACTCTCAAATCACATCCAATGTTTATGGATCCGTGTCTATTCTTGTTTTACCAACTTGAAAATTAATATTTTTTTTTTTTACTGTATTATTGGTGAGTTTTACGATGCTAAGAGATCTCGTAACAGATAGTATCTGCTGTATGCCAGTGTTTTTCAATTTTTGGTTAAAGAGTGACACGTGACCCTTTACCAAACACACATGGTGCACCCCGCATCGACATTATAATTAACAGATATGATGCTTCCAATAAACAAGCAAGCTACACAGTTTTCACGCAGTTTGCGGCAATTCGGCGGTAGAGTACGGGTAAGATAGGCGAAGAAAATAGAGGAAATACTTAATTGTCCATTAATTAAGATCCCTCTAAAACAACACTGTATATCGGTTATTCAAATGTTGAAAGATAAACGTGGCGTTGGCCATCTTGGATGATATACACGTGTAAGGAATATCACTTATAAATTGTGTGCAATAGTATTTTTATTGATTTTATATGTTTGATTTATATACCATTCAATGCCCACGAAGATGTACAACATTGCGATATTCATAACGCAGATTTGTCTAAAGCCGATATACAGTGTTGATCGCTCGTCGTGCTAAACTAATACATATGAAGAAGAACTGTCATAAGATGATCACTTAATTGCGCCTAGCAGCATATTTGCCGATCGTTATCAGGGGTGTGGGTTGTTAAAAGGTTTGATGTTATGTTAATTCCTGTCGAATCTTTATCTTTCTTGAATTAAATAACACAACAACAGCACGTAAAAAACTGGCTACTTTAACACAGACGGCAGTCTAGGAAAATAGCCATCCTACACGATAAACTACGAGTATTATAATTAATTGGAATATAATTGTATCTTATGTTTATCATGTTACATTATAATATATTCACCTCTTTTACAACAAAAACATGTATATTAATAAAGTCTAATAAATAAATGTGATGTATCTATGGGATGCATGCGCGAGCGCGCACAAGTTTGGTACGATGAGTCGTGTGAAATAGATAAATATATCGTGACGCGGTCGGCATGGCCTCTCGCCTCCGAATCATTGAACTGTATTAAGTCATTAAGAATAAATATTATTCTGTCGATCCAATCTTGCACACAAAAAGGAACATCGTCAGCATACGTTAAAATTATTATGTTCGTTATACGTAAAACTTGATCAAATTTGGCGGCATACTAAGAATACATCCGCGGCACACCAGTGCGTTGCAGAATAGACTGATCCACGTTTTAAAAGTACTTAAAGGACTAGATGCTGAAAGAAAAGAAGACGCAAAGAATTCTACGATATCGCACGTTTTTACTGTACGAAGTTTAGCGAAGCCTTTCAGAAACCTCGAATTTATCATGGAACAGGAACACAACAGGAAGTGCAGTCGGCTGTATAGCAGTGGCGGTCCGTGACTTTTTGTAGAAGTGATGCCGGATAACAAGTTTATACCTACTATCAAATATAACATATAATTGAAGGATATTTAATGTTTCAATATTCAAGTCAAACTGTCCAAAATGCGTCACACAAACAAATTTCTCAAATCAGCTCGCTTCATAATATGTATACTATTTTGTGCATTATACCCATAAGCATAAAGGTCGTTTTTTAGTACATTGGATGCTGTTAACGAATATGTATACAGTATTCGAAGACGTTGACAGGCGAAACTGAATGCGCATGCGCAAAAGTCGATAACTTTCAAACTTTGTAGATACGGAATGAATGATAGAATCCACTGATGCTGGTATGTAAATGTATGCTGTTGATAATGTATATGTATTTCGACTCGCTCCGTGTCGTAGTGTATGTTATTACTGGTCTCTAAAGGACAGGACGAATTTATTTGTAGCAGTTTCAGTTTTCGGCTAGAGACAAAAAATCCAAAGCTTTTTGACTCGGTCAGACAGTCTCGCTCCTCCATTTCCATTGTCTAACACGGTTTCACAATATTGTGGTGGAATCAAACACGCAGTTAGTATTAGTTAATTATTGAGTAAAGAATGTGAAAGGATAAGTACAGAAAGTAGCATAGCGTGAAGTATGAGGATTAATATATGAGCACCCGGCGAGACCCGTCGGGATGTGCGGCAGAATGTGTCGTCGGGCGTTCGGGCCAGACTGAGTGCGGCTTCTCTCCGCGAAAGCCTAGCCCATAGATGTAGATGTCGCTCGCGTCATCGGTTAGTCGGAGACGGTGACGATGATGGTAAATTTCTATCGCTGCCCTTCAACCCATGGATATTATTAACTCTTCGTTAACAATGAAATATTCAACCGTAACACCACGTATCTAAACAACATGTGCGCAAAGCTTCTTTCTAGATGCTTATCTGCGGAATCATAAATGGTCTTAATATATTATAATTAATTTCTTAATATAAAAGTACTACAGTTCTTGTTGTTTTAAATAAACAAATACAAGTTATACTTTTAAAATTAGCAATATTAACTTGGTGGTTAAGATTCATATTTTTTATTTATTATCTTAGTTTTATTAACCACAATTGAGTTTAAAAAATATCTACCGGTTTCGGAAAACACTTTTCCTTCTTCAGGATGTCATAACTAACTAAAAATATAGGATTGTTTCTTCACCAGAATCTATTTTTAAATTTTTTAAAAAACAACAATTATTTAAAAAAAAAAAAATTTTTAGTACCTAACTCAAATTACTGCTCAATACAAATTTAGTCGAATAATTTTTAGGAAAAAAATTTAGAATAGGACTCGTAGTTAAATTTAGTTGGCTGTTTAGAATTTCCTGATTACTTTTACATGCTTTATTTATCTCCAACGATTCCAAATTATTTAATTTGTGACCTACACCGTTTATATGCAAAATTGACAATCCCAATTTTTTATCAAAACCATGACTATTTTCTATCAAATGATTAGCAAATTCTGAAAACCCACTATTGTTCAAACATCTCAAATGCTCCTTTACTCTTATATTAAAATTTCTACCCGTTTTACCAACATAAAATGCAGCACAATCCTTGCAACTAAGTTTATAGACGCCAGAATTGTTAAATTTATCATCTTTGTCTTTAGAATTTATGAGTAAATTTCCTATACTATTATTTGTGTAAAATGCTGGTCTAATGTCTCGTGGTAGGTGTTTAGATATTTGTTTCGAAAAGTTATTTATGTATAAAATCCGACGCCAATTATCATTATTATCATTATGTTTTATCTGTGTTTTATATAAAAACTGATTATTATATTCTTTTAATTTATTTTTAAAATCGTGTCTATCAAACATGTATTATACCCATTATTAACTGCTATTTTTTTAATTGTATTCAATTCAATATTGAAATTGGATGTTGACATAAGAATATTGACTAAACATGGAGTGGAACCCTGAATGTTTATGTGATAATGGATGATTAGATTCATTGTGTATGATAGTATCTGTAAAAGTTGGTTTTCTAAAAATTTTGAACTCAATTTTATTATTATTTTTAATCAATGTTAGATCCAAAAAATTTAGGGTAGAATTATTTTCCATTTCTAATGTAAATTGTATTTTATTATTAAACGAATTAATTACATTTAGAAATGTAGTTAGTTGACGTTGTGAACCCGACCAAATACACAATACATCATCCACATACCTTTTCCATAACAAAACCTTATTTAACAAAGACAAAGACAAAGATGATAAATTTAACAATTCTGGCGTCTATAAACTTAGTTGCAAGGATTGTGCTGCATTTTATGTTGGTAAAACGGGTAGAAATTTTAATATAAGAGTAAAGGAGCATTTGAGATGTTTGAACAATAGTGGGTTTTCAGAATTTTCTAATCATTTGATAGAAAATAGTCATGGGTTTGATAAAAAATTGGGATTGTCAATTTTGCATATAAACGGTGTAGGTCACAAATTAAATAATTTGGAATCGTTGGAGATAAATAAAGCATGTAAAAGTAATCAGGAAATTCTAAACAGCCAACTAAATTTAACTACGAGTCCTATTCTAAATTTTTTTCATAAAAATTATTCGACTAAATTTGTATTGAGCAGTAATTTGAGTTAGGTACTAAAAATTTTTTTTTTTTAAAATAATTGTTGTTTTTTAAAAAATTTAAAAATAGATTCTGGTGATGAAACAATACTATATTTTTAGTTAGTTATGACATCCTGAAGAAGGAAAAGTGTTTTCCGAAACCGGTAGATGTTTTTTAAACTCAATTGTGGTTAATAAAACTAAGATAATAAATAAAAAATAAATACAAGTTATTTGTTCAGATTACTAAAAAATCATTAATTAATGTTTTGCAGCGATATATACGTGACAAAATATTTCATTAAGTACTTAAAATACTTTATAACTTTTTTAATCAAAAATACGTTATACAATTTTATAGACCTAAGCTGTAAATCGCCCTATGAGCGTGTAAAAAAATTATACCCACACCTAAATAACTTTACCCGTCCTAACTGAACCTAAACAAACCTAATCTAACTTAGCTTAGCTAAAATCCCTTATATTATAAACAACACCCCCGTGTTGCCTCCGTTTTGACAGGTGCTGTACTGAATTGTGACTAGAATTTATTTATTGCGAGTAAGAAAAAACATGAATGGAATTAGATTTTTGAGACTTTGTTATAAATACAATATACAACACGATTAATAATACAATTTAATGCCATTCTTAAAGATATATATGCATATATATAATTATTTATTATTAAAAAAAAACAAATTATTACAATTTTTTACATTTTCTACGTCCGTCCTACATATACATATTCTACCGCCGAATATATAACTGCCACCGACATTTGAACCAGGATCTCTTTCTATCCGGGGAAGTGCGATAACCAATTACACTACGTTAGCCTCGTAAATAGTCGACAAATTTTAGAACTTATATGCTGCAGCTATTTTAAATTGATACATCTTACGTTCCATTTATTTAAAAGCTATCACCTTTTTATTGCGAGTAGCTTTAATAAATAATCGCTAGGAGACGCCAGAGATTTTTTAATTTTATTTTATAAAATTTTTGGATATACTTTAATGCAACTTATATATTTTTTAAAGAGAACACATTAGTATTTGTGAAGTTGTAATTATTTCAGAACACAGTTCTGTGATATTTTAATACAAATTAAATGTATCAATTATAAACAAATACATACAGATAAAATCAATTTATTGAAAAAATATTTTATTATTTTTATTTGTTAACTTTGTTTTATTAACCACTTATAGAGTTTATATACATCTACCGGTTTCGAAAAATATTATTTTCTTCTTCAGGATGTCAATACTAATGTTGTTTCTTTACCAGAATCTATTTTTAAAAAACAATAATTATTTAAAAAAATAAATTTAATACCTAACTCAAATTTACTCGAATAATTTTTAGGATAAAATTTTAGAATGGGACTCGTAGTTAAATTTAATTGGTTGTTTATAATTTTTTGATTAGTTATATACTTTAATTGTCTCCAACGATTCCAAATTATTTAATTTATGACCGACACCGTTTACATGCAAAATTGGCAATCGCATGTTTTTATCAAAACCATGACAATTTCTATCAAATGATTAGAAATTCTGAAAACCCACTATTGTTCAAACATATCAAATGCTTCTTTACTCTTGTATTAAAATTTTTACCCGTTTTACCAATATAAAATGCAGCACAATCCTTGCAACTAAGTTTATAGACACCAGAATTGTTAAATTTATCATCTTTGTCTTTAGAATTTATGAGTAAATTTCCTATACTATTATTTGTATACAATGCCGGTCTAATGTTTCATGGTTAGAGTTTAGATATTTGATTTGAAAAGTTATTTATGTATAAAATCCTACACCAATAATCAATATTATTTTTATGTTTTGTCTGTGATTTATACAAAAATTGATTTTTTTAAAATTTTTTTTTATTTTATTTTTTTAAAAATAATAGAGATGCGTACACGGAATACATGTCACATCAATATTCTTACTATTTTCAAACTAAGCTAAATGCTTGTGCTATGAAAATAGGACTAACTTGCTGGTGTCCTGGAACGAGGCGCGAACCCCCGACCACTAGATCACTAGGTCAACGTCTTGACCACTACACCAACAAGCTACTCATTACTTATTAAATTATTTTAATTTATTTTTTAAAATAGTGTCAATCAAACTTATATCCGTTATTAACTGGTTTTTTTGTAATTGTATTCAATTTAATATTGAAATATAATTTATTAACTTATTATGATCAACTTTTCTTTATTTTTAATCTAACCTTTGGATGTAATTTAATATTGTGATGACAATGTCCTTTTTTTAAAAACGTGAATTAATTTCTTTTTTAAAAACGGTATACTTTAATATGCATATTATTGCAATTACTATTTTACATTAAAGTGTCCATACATACCATTATTTATCGATATATCTAAATTACACATTTTTTCTTCTATTTATTAATTGTGCTAGTTAAGTAGAATGCAAATACCTAGTGTGAAATCGATCAACGATCTTGTATATTTTAAATTATTCTGAAGCATTCGAGGTCGCGGTTTTTTTAAAATTATTTATCTGAATGTCAGTGGGTCCTCGATCCTAAGGTATGGTAATGATATGACGATGAAATGTGAATTTTTCACACGCGGGCGCGGTCACGTGGAATCGCAGAGGTATGCAAAGTTCTTACAAATGTAGGATCAAATAATTGAAAAAAAAATAGAGAAATCACTTTAAAAGATGCGCAGAAGAGAATTAGTAATAAATACTTGATGTTTTACTAAACAACAAATAAATAGTCGACAAATTTTAGAACATATAATTAAATAATATAAAAAATAGAAATGCGAACGCGGAATACATGACACATCGATATTCTTACTATTTTCAAACTAAGCTAAATGCTTGTGCTATGTAAATAGGACTAACTTGCCGGTGTCCTGGAACGAGGCGCGAACCCCTGTAAGTAAATGATTAAACTATTTGAACTATTGTTGATATAGTTAAACTAATTTTGATGTAATTATATCACATTTTACGAAATATTCCCACTTTTATTGGGCCACCCTGTACATTCAATTTGATATGAAGTGTACATTGTTTTTATTAAGAGTAAGAAAAAACATGACATGTCTAATGCAATGATTTTTGGTTATGTTTCGACCTAAAATGTACATTGTTTAAAAAAAAACCAAATATATAGTCAAATCCAACGTTTCGGCATAAAAGCGGCTGTAAAATTCTGAGAGAAACGCGTTTAGATAATCTGGTGGTAAGCATCAGTAAGTACTAAGACTCACTCAGCGTTCCTCACCCTGAAGTAGCTGTCTCTCAGGTAAACTGAAGATTTTTTTATTGTTCCATATTCATCACTGCCGCGCGGATGCTGAGAGAAGATCCATCTCCTGCCGGCTTCCATCGTCGTGTGAAGCTCCTCCCGACATTTCCCCCGAGATATTTCGTGAAAATATTCCGATTCGAAATTAAATATCTAAATGATAAGATTGTATTATTTGTTTGGCGTCGTTTAATTTACATCTGTAATAGGGTCTTACGACAGTATTATATGAATACATAAATAATGAAATCAATCTTATAAACAGTAGATATGTCATTATTTAGAATTAATGTGGGAGTTGTTTTGGATACGTTATAATGGGTTAATCAAGTTACAATCGCAGCCGTAATTAAAACTCTTAGCGAACGTGGGTAAAATTTTGTCTATTTATATTATATATATATATATATATATATATATGGACTGAAAATAAAAAAATGTAAAAAGAACTAACAGAAATGCCATTCGCCGATTGCTTGCTGCTAGTCCTTGCGTGCGGTTATTGTGACCGCTTCGCGGATCGCGTACGATCTATATTTCAATGCGGAAATCCCTTATTATATTCCTTTAATTGTCTTTATTTTAAGTAAATAATAACAAAATAATTGTAAAATAATTCATGCTGTATACACATGTACCTATACTTCGAGCTATCTTAAATTGATACGATTATCGTCAGAACGTTATTAAAAGTATAAACACGAAGGGTACAGTGAATGTAAAGAAATGAAATAATATGGACAGGTAAAAAACAACTTAATCTCAAGTGAATACGATATTTAGTGTAAAACTGGTATGAACTGCAATGTTAAAACAGTTTTTGACTCTTATTAGACATCAGTGATATCTATTGCACAATACGGAAAGATTGTAAGCGAATATTAATGTTAATTATTATTTTTTGCTAATCTGTACTGCCATCTAGCGGATTTTCTTACCAAAATAATCTGGCTGTGATACTAACAATGGATGCAAAGTATAGTAAATTAACGAAAAAAGGGTGAAGTATGTCGGACACGCGTATTATATTATTTCTTTCAACTTCTGAATGTGATTTTTATAGGTAATTTCAACAATGCCTGAAATGAAAACTAAAACTATCAACTATGGCATACACACACTGCTCATATATGATTGTTCTAAGGAGAGATCCAAAAATGTGTAACGAAAAGAGTAAATGAGCCACGCCAATGGCAACGAGCAGGCTACATCGCTCGGATCAACTTAATTGAACGAATGGTAGTCGATGGGAATCAAGAGCCAAACATCACATTCTGCGTGAATAACAATGGAGAGACACTTGGAGAGACCTTCTTCCAGTAATGCATAAAAAATGGCTGATAATGATGACGATCCTTGCACTGAATATGAATGGCTGTTTTTTCAATTTTGTAATAAAATAAGGCGATATATTTAATTGTTTTATACTTTATTTCATACGCACATAAAATTCGATTTGTTTGATTAGATTGTACAGGGTCTCCTGTAAATAGTGGCCCAAACGAAAACCATCGATAGCTGAATAACCCATCATAGATCTAATGAATGTCACACGATTTTTCGAGATATTTGAACTTTTATTAATTTTTAAATTTAAATTGGATTTTTTTCACAAAATCATATCATTATATAAATATATCATTCGGCATATAGCAATAATTTATTTTCTAATTATAAATATTCCTTTTTTTCCTGTTCTTACATTGGCATTAAACTTAAAAGTTTTCGAGCTAATGGGCACTTAGGTCATGATACTTTTGTTTTTACACCACACTGCTTTAAATTTTAAACTTATAATGTTAAATGGTCCGAATTCACATTTTTAAATATTTTTCCGTGCAAAACTGTTTTTGTTTTTAAAAAACAGTGACACACATTTCATAGGAAAACTTATCAGAAATAATAATCAATAAACAGAAATCGATATTATTTTAATTTTTGGAAATTATATGAAATAACAAAAAAGTAACAAAGGGTACCAATTATTGAAAAATTCATCAAAGTTTAAATATCTCGAAAACTATGTGACATTCATTAGATCTATGATGAAAAATTCTGATAGGGAATGATCTCAGCTATCGATGGATTACTATTTACAGGACACCTCTATATGAGGTATTTAATGTAACAATAAATTTAACTTAACCAGTATGATGTTTGTGGTTAAGAGATTTGAATTCTAGACTGGTAACCTTTAAAGATACTCTACAAATATTTTTTTCCTCTTTTGTATACAGTGAAACCTCGATTTACGAATGACTCTTTTTACGAACAAAAATTTTGACGAAAAAACGCTTCAGTTTGCGAACAGAATTTCGGTTCACGAACATGCAGGCAGTCTCAGAACTCATTATGAAAGAACTTGAACAGCTTCTTCAGCAAAATACGGTGACAGAAGAAATATTATTTTCAGAGACTGATGAACGAATGGAAGATGTTCCTAGGTCCTCGATCCACGAAATGTACAAATGTGAGGTGCTAAGTTTTGTGGAAAAATATCACGCCTTTATCGAATTGTGTTATAAATCTGTTTAATGATTATGTCTTGTCTCTTTTTCGCAACATTATAAAAAGCAAGAAGAAACAAATATCGTTGGATAGGTTTTCGTGAGACAGAGACCTGATGAACTTCAAGCAGCCGATGTTTTCATGGAAGAAGAGTCCCCTTCCTGACAATATCACTTTACTATATATTTTGTGAGATAAGTTAAAATAATGTTTGTTTTTACGTTGATTCTTTTCGTTTTATTACTTTCAATTCTTTGTAAGTTAAAACTATGAAGTTTTATTGCTTTTATAGGATATCAAGAAAGAAGTACAAAATATAGATGATATTGGGCCATTTTATTAAACAGATTAATACATTTTACATTGATTCTTATGGGAATAATTATTTCAGTTTACGTAAAACTCAGTTTTCGAACTTTTCTAAGGAACGATTTAGGTTCGTAAACCGAGGTTGCACTATAATTAAATTTTTAAATGGTATTATTGATTTCACCATGAAATTAAAAATAAAATAACGAACATTTTTGCATGGGAATTTTAATGTATTACCCTATCTATGTATGAGACTGGGGGTGCGACAGGCCGTGTGAGTGCGAAAGCGTTATAAATTAGAGTGACAAATTTTTCAAAAGTCTAGGCCACACATTCCAATGCAAATGCAAAATCGTTAACTTCTTGGAACATTGCTGGCATTGACATAAAATTCATGGAGACGAAAACGCGTCACAAAAGTTGTTACAATGTTGACATCTACGGCGGTTCTGTTTAAACAGTTTGTCGCTTTTTTTATTGACAGTAGAAACTAATGCGAATTAAGAAAATTTTCCTAAACTGAATAAGAATAATAAAATAGAAATAATTTAATATTCACGAGAAAAAGTGAAACCCATGGTAAGTATTCTACTTGGATTTGCCATAATTCGTAGTGAATTAATGCAGAGTGACAAGTGACAAATTAACTTTCGGCACAACAGAAAAATATATATCATGTTATGTATGATTCAACTATTCTTCGCCTATGAGATCACATTAATTATTCTGCTCTCGTCATACTTTTGTTGGCATCTCCATATTTCTTTAAGAGCAGCGAAATATTAATGCTAAGATACCAGTAATGGGTCACATCATCAAAAGGATACCGCAAGTCTGACCTATACATTTATCATATTGTCATTTCTTTATTAGTTGTTTTTTTGTATGCCGTCGCGGACCACCAGAGCAGAGTGCTCGCTACAAGTATTTAAAGAAATGTTAGAAAGTACTAAATTAAAATTACTTTTGTATTTTTTATTATTAGTAGTATTTATATTATTATTATTAAAATTTGTTATTAGGAGAACACATTCTTATTGTGAAGTTGTAATTATTCAGAACATAGCTCTGTGGTATTTTAAATATGAATTAAATATAATAATTAGAAAGATATACATATAAAATCAATTTTATCGAAAAATATTTTTATTGCGCTACCGGGATTCTAACCTGGATCTCTTTCCTAACCGAGGAAGGCGCACTATCCAACTATGCTACAGCGACAATATTTTTAGCGACAGATTTTCGAACCTACATGTTACCTTTTCCATTATTTGAAAGAGCCATCTACCTTATTTTTAAAGAATCTTAAATACTTTTGAGTAATCTGATAGCGGATGCCAGAATTAACAATTCATTTTTATTAAATTTTGGACACATTGATAAAGGTACATCTTATATGTATATCTTTCTAATTAATATATTTAAAATTTGTTACGTTATCAAGTCGTGGTAGTGCCACTAATACGTGTCGTTCGACAACTAATGCACTCATGGTGGGATTTTCGTCAATTTTTTAGTCCAAAGATTCTGAAAATACTCCTTGTAAATTCATTTAGACGCAATTTTTATAGTACCAATAAACATCAAAGGTAATGGGTTGATGTACGAAATCCACTAGAAAGTCCGAGGTGGATTGTACCAAAAAAAAGTGACGAATGAATTTGGATGGAAGTTATCGCTACATCCTTATAATTCTCCGGATGTTGTTCTTTCATATTAGTATTGCAGTAATTAATTGGATACATATTTCTTAAATGTAGATGATTTCTGTTCTCTTGCTAAATACGACACGAATTAATGACTAAAACTAGTTTTGATTCTAACATTATTTTTATTTGCCTCTTCTAATTTACTTAGGGTTTTTCTTGTTCGTACATTCCAAATTCTGCGATTTAGATAAGATAAATGTATACTATATTCCGTATGATGTGTTTCTTCTCTTGTTCGATATTAATGTGAAGTTAATTACATGATGTAGGATGAGGATCCCTCGACCCTTGAAGAAGGTGGGGTCCACGTTTCCTGCAAATTAGATAGTTGAAAGTATGAGAAAATTTCTTAAAATTTAAACATTAATAATAAAAATTATAAGTACCTACATGTTTTAATGAAAATATATTTTATTTTGACTGCAATTTTATTAAAATACAAATTAAATGTATTAATCAGAAAGATATACATATAAAATCAATTTTATCGAAAAATATTGTTGTTGCTACTTGGATTCGAACCTGCATCTCTTCCAATCTGAGAAACATGCATTAACCGATTATACTACAGTTCACGTTGCATTGACGACAAATTAGTCAAAAGTATTTGAGATTCCGTAAAAATAAAGTAGATGACTAGATGGAATGATAGATGTGTCAATTTGAAAAGTGTTACACATAGGTTCGAAAATTTGTCGTCAATCTACTGTATGGTGTAGCATAATCGATTAATACACCTTCTCCGTATTGGAAGAGATCCAGGTTCGAATCCCGGTAGCAAAAAAAATATTTTTAGAAAAAAATGATTTTTTATGTATGTCTTTTAATTTGTATTTAAAATATCACAATTACAACTTCAGAATAATAATATGTTCTTCTTAATAAGTAATTTTATTAGTTAAAGATCAAATTAATTAGGTAGATAAGGCATTCTCCCGGCAAGAGAATGTTCCGGGTTTGATTCCGGTAACAAAATATTTTTTCATATTAGTGTAAAGGAAAGATGTTTCCGTGGATACTTTCAACAGCTATTGTTCCCGGGTTTCCTACTGATAATATAGTCATGTATGTAGAATAAATACTACCAATAACCTTTGACTGACTGTTGCTGTTTCTCTGGCGTCGTGGCTGGTCTGATGTTATTGTTCTTCTTAACTCTGGGTGGTTTTCCGACCAATTGAAATGCACACTCCCGACGCTCTGATTATTGAGCTGGCGATTATACAGGACGATGTACTGATCTGAATTGCGCTCCACTTATCGTTTGACAGCGATCCCTCAATCTCCGAAAATCGGCAATATTCACAACATAAAATGACCAACACCAACCAACAAGAATTCCCAAGGGTATCAGTCGAAGGAACAAAAGACGCGTAAACATCCCTCCCCCTAACCATGGCCCGACTGCTGGGATAGTTTGGTCACGTGGAACGTATGAGCGAGGAGAGGTTGGTATAACCAATGATATATATTATTATATATGAAGCGAGTGTTGAAGACATCAGGAACAGAAGGTGTCCTTGAAAGACCTGGTGTGACCAGATAAACTAAGTACTGAAAACTTCAACAACCGAAGAGCGTGCATAAGAAGATGTGTGAAAGTGGACAAGACGAGAGTGGTATATCAGGACAAAAAAGTGTGGCGTTCTATCATCTCTGCCCATCTGCCTTCATAATTGACTCATCAAATTTGGTTTTAGTGTAACATATTTCTCGCTCTAGGACTTATATCTATAGAAAGACTCTTTATACGGATTTTGCTGGATTTGTATCCTGTAATATAATTTTACGAACCATTTCGTTGTGGTGTTAAAAGATTAATAAATTAAATGAATAATTAATTTGTTGGAGCCAAATCTTAAATGAATTCTCTCCGAAACCATTTGGCTAATGGATTTAGCTAATATAAAGTTAAAGCCCTTTGATTTCCCAATTATGTTATCCTTAGGCAGAATTTATTTTTGTTAAGTATTTACTCGGCCGTGCCAAATCCGTGATTAACAACTTTAAAAAAAAATGTATATTTCGAAATCTTCGAAATTTTAGTTAGTCCCTTTGTGTTTTTGATGATGTTTTTTTGACGGGAAGTAATTTCGAAATGTCGACGACGCAACATAAATTTTGTCTAAAATATTAATTAAATTATAAATTAAGTGTTGAAATATCCCGATTATTTCGCTCGATACTGGTCAGAAAAACGCCGTAATATACGAAACCGCGAAATCGAGATCCTTCGATATTGACGATGGGATTCATAAAATTATGACGAAAGTTTTAATTATTATTTGTTTTCTTATGAAGTATGTGTTTTTAAAATTCTTTGATTATCTTGTGACAAAGGAAGATAGCTTAGAGAAACTTCTTGTGATCGTGTCGAAGAACATAGAGGCAGAGGAAGAACACTCACCTGTTGGACCGATCGCGTGGAAAAGGCAACATACATTTCTCTGGTGAAAGCTTTAACATTTGTAAGATGCCGAGAAAAATGAAGGAGTATAGTCAAAAAGTTGCGTCCATATCCGCATGTGGTGTCCATTTAGCCAATGCTGGCTGTGTGGGTTAACGCGTCTGATTCTGGGAGTTGAGGTTCGAATTCTCGGCCATTATTTTGAAGTTTTATTTTCACTCTGTATATTTTAGCTAAGATACAAACCGCTTCGATAAACTCCTGGCGGTGCGTGAAAGAATGAAGTTGATTAGAATAAAAGCATTGATATTTACCGAAGAAATGACGAGGCGACTTGAAACATGGTGGATATACAGAAAAATGCTAAACTAGATTAGTAGAATTGCGAATGAAGATGTTATAGTTAGGATGAGTAATGAAAAATAAGTAGTTAAATGAAAAAAAAAACAATATATGTATTTAACAAAATAATAGCCCATTAGAACACTCCCGAGAAGAAGAAGAAAAAAAGTTATAATTTGATTAGATTTTTCATAACATAACTCAAAATTCAAAGTTATATTGAAGTAAATATTACATGCAATAGTCATTTGTTACGACGAAGGTCATACGTAATAGTTACAATTAAATATATATGTATTCAACGTAATTAAAGTTGATCAATATTTTTATTAATATCTAATGTATTTAGAACGTTGACCATTCGTACCTCGCACCTGATTGGTCCGACGCTGGGCCGGATAACCAATCACAGCGGGTTACAAAAAAAGGATGAATTCGAAATTGGAATGCGTTTTTTATGTCGTTATTGACAGCTGCAGCTGTTACATTGTTGCCTAACCAATATTTATGTATAATCCGAAACATTGGCGTTGCGCAGGTACTATAAATGAATAAATTGGTCTTTGATACACACAATAATAATAATTAATGCAATTCTAATCGTTATATATTTTAACTTTACTTTAAAATTCATTTTCCTTTTTTTTAATAATTTAAAATAATAACGTAGTCTTGGTACAATAATTCTCTAATATAATATAGTATATCATACAAATAACCTCTAAGATGCTGTAGGTACACGGCTAAGATACAAACCACATTATTTAAAGGCAGGCTTTTAAATAATCGCTACAGGGCAGCTTTTATGTGTTTGTTATATTATACTTATCCTCAGACAATTTGCTGCGATGTATATACAGAAAGATTTTTCTCAAAAAAAATAATCTAATATACAAATCAAATGTATCAATTAGAAAGATGTACAGGAAAATTTAATTTATCGAAAAAATATTTTTGTTGCTACCGGGATTTGAACCTGGATCCTTTCCTATCTAGGGAAATGCGTTAACCGATAAACACCATACAAACATAGTAAGTTGACAACATATTATACATACATTTAATTTGTATTAAAATATCACAGAACTATGTTCTAGAAAAACTGCAACTTTAGAATAATAATGTGTTTTACTTAATAATTTTAAAATATTTGTAAATGTAAGATGAAATCCATCAATATTATTTTAATATGTTGTAAAATAACAAAATGTCACTGTTAGATTCTATGTATTTTTGATTCAAAATGTGGCATCTACACCCAAAAAGCTAAATTTATTTGCTTTAACAGTCCGGTGATATTATATTCATAACACAATTCTATAATAATGTTATGCTTTATCTATTCCGAACTAGTCTTGGCCGTACAGCGGCTACACGATAGTTACCCGCAGGTTCTAGCAAACGTGTCGGTAACAGCCGATTGCTTTCTGCTGTTGTTGAGTAAATAAATTGTGAACTTTTTTTAAAAAATAAGAATTCAAGATTATACAAAAAATTGTTTTTGTTTACCTAATGAATTAATATTGTATAAAATAATGAAGATACGTGTATCCAAATCAATAAATCTATAGCCTAAAGCTTCCATAAAAATAAATAGTTTTTTACCTCTCGTATAATAAAAATATCAATCCGAATTAGTTTAGTCCCTCAATAAATATTTTAAAGATCCCTTCATATAATATGGTAGGTGGTAGAAAATTATATTTAGGGCGAAAAACGATTAATGTGTATTATTTAAAATTATTTCAAATCAATTTTATCGAAAAATATTGTTGCTACTACTGGGATACTAACCTGGATCTCTTCCTATCGGGGAAAATGCATTAACCGATTATGCTACACCAAAACAGTGCATTGACGACAAATTTTCAAACTTATATGTTACACTTTTCAAATTGATACATCTATCGTTCCATTATTTGAAAGCCATCTTCATTATTTTTATGGAATCTCAAATACCTTTGAGTAATCTGACGATATTTTACGATAAAATTGATTTTATATGTATATCTTTCTAATTAATTCACTTAATTTACATTTAAAAAAATATAAAAGACCTATGTTCTGAATAATTACAACTTCACAATAACAGAGTGTTCTCCTTAATAAAATAAATTCTCTCAAACGCCTCTTTAAACCTAGGAAATTCGTATTGAATATATTTCGAATGTGAATTAATTTTCCGTTTAACTTGTGCATATAAAACTAGTTGTCTAAACAAAAAATTAATGCAAATTACCTCAAGTATTATTTTTTGTTTATGTAAACATAAATTCTATCTAAACGTATGTTTAAGTGCTAGAACAATTTAAAAGTTTTAATTTCAAACCCAATAAAAAAAATTTCAAAATAATTTTCGATCAAACTGACAGATTTAAAATAAAAAAACCTAATATGTTTATTGCTATTAAACTACCTTCTTCAGGCCGTATCAATCCAGTTATATATATGTAGGCCTCCCTAACATTCTGTCTTATGTTGTCTGCTGCTAAGACCAGTTTTCGTACTGACTTCCAGCTGATCTATTGATCGACTTGTTATTAAGTTGACTGACATTGTGACTGGCTTCTATCTATTTTAACTCGGAAATAGCTTTTATAATCACTATGACTCGTGTTTGTCGATGGATATCTTTGTTTCGTAAACGTTCAAATCTCATTAAATATGTGTAAAATAACGTACATCTCCCATAAGGTGTCCTTTTCGTGGGTTCCTGGTTATCCGAACTTTATCCTGGTTTGGATCTCTTGACCGTGTTGGCAGTTTTCACTTTCATTTTCAATATTTTCAAACTCCGCGATAGATTACAATGACTAATATTATATATACTTTGTATATTATGTATATTTTTGGTAGTGAAAGTTCATATTCACATTTCTATTATAATCATATATTCAGGACCTGATATTACTTTTTAAATTTGCCTGCAAAGAAAGCGTTCGAAACAAAGACACACCTGACGTGCTTGTTCATCTAGTGGTTAAAAAATTGACCAAATGTTTTAATGGTCGGGGGTTAAAACGTAGTTCCAAAACACCATCTCGTCAGTCCTATTTTTATAATACACATATTTAGCTTAATTTAAAAACAATAAGAATATTGATATGACTCGAACTCAATTTTTTTGAAAAGCCAGACTTCTATTTACATTCATTATATTGCTTTCTAAAAGTTAATTATTTATATATCAAAATTTATCTTGTATTAATAGTTTAACCTTAAACGCATTCACATCGTTCTTCACCCCAAGCCGACACTACTCAATCCTTATAATTTACGACCAATTACTTACAGGGCATCTCATCTACTTTATTAAACATGGTCTATATTTCTAAGATAACATGCCGTGTCTTCTTAAACGCATACGTGATCAGACTGGGGGCTACGTCCCTTGTCCCCTCGTAGCGGCTTGGTTTTATTCCAGTCGACGGTAGTTAGTTAACAAAATTTCAGTGTAATTATAATTTTAAAAAATTGAAATTGGTTGACTTGGTGTATTTGCCATTTTATTTTTACATTATTGTGTTTTCATTATATTATACATATGAGTATTGCAATGTGAGCTAATGGCTTAAATATTTTTTTCCACATTTTGTAGATATTTGATAGACAAATAAGGATATAAAAATATGGTAACTCTAATAGATGTCTCACTAATAAAGTAACTTGCATAGGTCAAAATTAAAAGATAAATTATACTTGTTGGTTACTATGGCGAAGTTGGCAATATTTTTTCGGTACATAGATATTTTCGGTTATTATTCTTATTTTTAAAAATTATCAACTTTGTTATAAAATCACTTAAGACTCAATATGTATATATTATTTTTTACCAATGTGATGAATTACTAAATTCTGTACCTATTGAT
Organism: Eubasilissa regina; assembly: GCA_022840565.1. Lineage (NCBI taxonomy): Eukaryota > Metazoa > Arthropoda > Insecta > Trichoptera > Phryganeidae > Eubasilissa > Eubasilissa regina. The sequence goes on along the minus strand of JAINEB010000029.1, from coordinate 5,771,328 downwards.
CATGATAATTTTTTTTTTAAAAGTTAAAAAAAAAATACAAAAGCAAAGTAATTTTTTTTTTACGAGATAACATTGTTGTTTTTGTTTGTTTTGTGTTGCTTCGGAAGATTGTCAATGTATGGTTTACGTTGCTATGCTATATGTCTAGACGGACGAACATGAAAACCTTTATTCAAGTAAAATGTATGTATATGCATGTACTATTTTATAATATCTTAATAAATAATAATAAAAATATCATATAAGCATTTTGTAAGTTTGTTTAAAAGAAAATTGATCCTAATTTTTACTATTATTTTAATTTATCTTCACGCCTATATGTATTTATTATTTATAGGGTATCAAAAATCTTAGTTTTCAGAACATTTGCTATTATTTTTCAGCAAATGTAAAAAATCAGTTTTTTATATACGGATTATTTACACAACTATTTTAAAATATATTTTAATATATTAATGCATATATTTTTTATAAATAATCTTATGCTATGTTTATTATTTGTTGAAATGTGTTTATGATTCTTCGTAACGTGTCTTTTAAATCGTAATGTATATATTAATAAATAAAATAAATGCTTACGCATAAAGAAATAATGAACAAAGATTGATATGATATGTTATTTGATTTTTTGATTTCAGTGCGATTTATTTGCCAAAGAACTTTCTTTTGAAGCTTGCATTTATATAAACATTATTTAAGAAATAAATATTCTATCAAGTATATACAATCAGTATTAAATATTACATTTTATTTATATGCATGCCTGTTAGCCGCTTCGTACCTCGCTCGGTACATACAAAGTATCAATTCTGAGTAGTGTGAATAATCGTAAGCAAAACAGTGCAAGAAATAATAATTTTCTCACTACCGAAGACCAACTCTATAACACCGCTGGCACTTAGCTGAACAACCCCTGTTGGAACTCCCGAGAAGCAGAATCCTCTTGAAAATTGTTCAAGGAAACGATCCGTTACCAACTTTATTGTTTGGAGAGAACATTCTACCATGCGGTTTAATTGCAAAGTAAACAAACATTTTACTTAACTGCAATTACAGTATGATTGTATAGACGTGGTTGTATTTTGTTCAGTTTCTTTTTTAAGAGGAATTTATGTATTTTTAATCTATTATTTCTCAAATTAAATTATGTAGATCAAATCAAATTCCCCAGACGTCACTGAATAAATTATTGAAAGCATTTTATGGTAAGGTTAAGGATATAAAATAAATTTTTATTTTGGATAATAAAGTGTAATTAATGGTTGACATTACTGTTAAAGCCTTCAGCGGTGATAGTTTTGTAATAATAATATTATTTTTATTTAACTTTGTTTAGCTCCTCTAATTGAATATTACTTTCTGTTGCCACCTTCAAACACAAATGAACCGAAAATTCCGCACTAGGATATTTTTTACATAAATAAAATAAAAATTGTCAAAATTTTCGGTACGGCAAGTTAACTTTCATCTATCGATATTATCATGAATATATATATAAAAGTTTTTTGAAAATACGTATGCAGAGAATTACTAGAAAATACAGAAAAATAATCAGATTTGATTAGATTAGGTTGCAAATCAATGTGAATAGTACTGTGAGAACTGTCACTTTGTGTGTGTGTGTGTCATGAAAGTGAATAGATGAGTGCCTTATAATAGGCTGTCTCTGGGGGAACAGATCTATTTCTAGTATATCTCTGAATGTATAATTTATATATAATGTATAATGTGTTGTAATAAACGTATAATATTGTTACCTGGAAAGACTGAGTTTCACTTACAAGGAATTGGAAACCAAGTAATTGGACAGTAATTAAAGGATGGAACTACTGTTATTGTAAAAAATATAAAATGCAGTATTGCTAAATTCACAGATGGAACAAGGATATTCTAGAATAGTATCTACAAGACAAAAAAACAATAAAAAGAGAGCGCCTTACTCGTTCTTCTTTTTCTTGGCGCAACAGCCCAAAATAGAGCCATGTTGCAGTTCTTGAAGACTGTCTTCCATTTTAGAATCCACAATAGCTCTTGCATCCTCTAAACGTGACCCCATCCATCTGGGTAAAAATAGAAGATAATATGGTATGTATAAATTTTACCAATGTCTCTTTGGGTACCAGAGCATCTTGAGTAACATGGCGAAGATTAACAGAGGACCAAAAAGTGAGTCAAGGTGACGGGGAAGTCTTCATCTAGCATATGACGGTGGATGAAATAAAATGGAGAAAATATGTATCTGAATAACACTAACGTTTGTAAAATAAATTGTAGAACCATAATTTGAAAACAAGATTTGGATAATCCTTGACAGTAGCACATCATGTAGTATGATTATTTTCATTTTTTTATTTTTTTATTTATTATCTTTGTTTTATTAACCACTGAATTGAGTTTAAATACATCTACCGGTTTCTAAAAATACCATTTTCTTCTTCAGGATGTCATAACAATTTTATTTTCCAATGCCAGTTTAAACGTCGATGAGTTGCGATGTTGGGCCACGGTGCGGCCAGGGACGGAGCCCCCCATTTGCGAATGAATGAAAGCATAAAAATGTATTTTTAATCTTTAGAAATCATCTCTTGATGTAGGAAAAGTAACATTACTGAGATCTTATAGCATTTAAGGTTTAAAAAGTAAATGTATTGTTTTAAAAGGAGGCAATAGCCATCATCGTCTACGAGTGCTGCGATAAAATTCTCGTCATTTTCGTTCTCTATCTATTCTATTTTTTTTTCTATGGCTTGACTTTACTTCTTCCTTGCCGATTTCTATTCCTCGAAGTACCTGTACTTCGACTAACCACTTATATTTATTTGTAATTGGCGCAGGTTTTCAGGGCTTTTAAAATGTCCACACAGGGGTTTAGAACAAATAGATTTTTAAATGTTTTTTTTTTAAGTGTTAGTTCTCCCGGCTGAAGAAGATTATCACTTTAAAATCAGTGGCAATGGCTATAGGAAGGCAGCGGGAGAAGTGCAAGATAAGCATCCGGCATGACGGCGCAGCTAAAGTAACTCGATAAGTTCAATTCAATTCGACATTTTTTTTTCTGCTTTCAACTTATATAGGGTGTCCATCAAAAAAATTTCAAAATCAAATTGTAATTGCTCGTAAACCATCAAAGTGAGGTAAGTGTGAGGTGATAAGGAAGATTGCAGCCTTTAATGGAATAAAAAAATCAACAGTGCACGTTATTTTGAAAAATAAACTACAGTTTCACCCATACAAACTGCAAATCGTGCAGTTTCTCAACGAAAATGACTATTATTTACGTGAAACCTTAGGGAGAATGAAGCTGGAACGTTTTGGAACAGCATGAACGCTTGGAAACATATTGTTTACTGACGAAGCACATTTTCATATTGATGGCTATGTTAATAAACAAAACATGAGGTACTGGTGCCCCAACAACCCAAGGGCCCGCCATTAAAAACGTTTGCATTGTCGAAAAACGACAGTGCGGTGTGCAATTTCTGCCCCAGGGATAATTGGCCCTTATTTTTTAACCAGCGAAAGACAATCACTTCTGACGTGTATTGCCGAATGATCGACGAGTTTTCGGACGGCGGGATTTTCTTACTGGTCTACGTCAATGTGGAATGACTGCACGTCTCTTTTGCGAACTTACTTAAACCGTAGACGCTAACATCCGTTAAATAAATATACCATTTTGTAAATTAGACATATATTTACATCACATAAATTAAATCGGATGAACTTTTTACCTTTTAAAAATATGCTTAATTTTAACAGCGTTTATTTTTTTTTTACATCTTTTCGTGCAAAGAAAACTCAGCATTCATTGATATTTATTCTTTAAATAAATTCAACTCCTCACTACGACTTCGGAATAAACTCGGACCATACTGAATTAAATATTCATATTTCGAAGCTAAGCTTTTTATTCATTGCCTTGAGAGGTTTCACGATTTCGAATCAAAATATTCAGAAACATTTTGCATTTTATATTATTTAATAAGATCTCGTTCAAACACAATTTTTAAAGATTTTTACAGCAGTTACAAAATCATTTTAAAGAGTATTTACACATTTTTATATTTAAAAAATGATGTTTTAAAAAATACTGTAAAATAAATATTAGTGATAAACTAACACACCATCACGCTATTTCTCCGCGGACAACATAGAACACCACACTCGTCAGTCATGGAACACAACTCTTGCGTCACCCATATTTATACTTCTTCTCATGACTGCTCGTTTATTGCTCAGGCATCGAATAGATCCATCTTATAATATCTGATTGCTTTTGTCTTGTCAGATCTTTATCCTGGACCCTCTGTTTCTGGTATCAACAAAACTTGCATCGTTTATCATTCTTGTCATCTTCTGTTGACTGTGCTAAATTCAATCTTATCATCCACGTCGATCCCTCATGATTGCACAGACCTGGCTATCTAAAATGATCATTCTACAGCCATGTAGTGCCGAAACGCACCGACCAATAGCAGATGTCAATATATCGTGACGGACGTGTCTTAGAAACTAGCGAAGGCCAGCCACTTCTCCGCAGACCGTTCTTTCGATAACACCTAAAGCGAGCCATTCCAGTCTTCATCTTTATTCGCGTAATTAACTTTATACTCATAATATTTGCAATTGTAAATGTTTTATTTAAATACCTTGCTCTAGACACATCATACCTACTCACATGCACATTCATATACACTAAAACGTGCAACCACACGTGTGTGATGTAGAAGAGAGTAAGGGTCTTCAGTCTCAACATGTACAAAACCTTCTGATCCAAATCGCATAACCTACAAACGTCGATCACTCCATCTGAGTGACTCGACAATTCAGATAACGCCTACAGGGCTAACACTAGAAAAGTGTCTGTCGCCTTTTAAACTTGGTCAATTCAACAGGTGTGAGATGTTTCTCTTTCTTTTCGTCCTTCGACGTGGTTCACTATGGCAACAGCTTCTCTAAGCTCTGTTCCCTTCTGATGGGCAAAAAATTGTATTAGGCAAATGGTCGAGAGTCTGTCCGTAATATTCAGTTCCTGCAGAATGGATGACTTGGTATATGCAACATATCCAGTCAAACCTATACTCGCTTCTAATTACCAAGAGAGCCGTTCTTCAATATCTGGAATACCTGATCGTGCCAGGTTCTCGATAATCACTTCATATACTATCTAAATCATATTATCTTCCTCGTACGTACGTACATACCCAAATCATTGCAATGGCCATTTCATAATTTTTTTGCCAATTCCAGTCATCACTTGCAATTGTAGTAGGTCTCTATTATGATAAACAAGTTGATGTAACAAGTAGGTAAGTTGAGTAGCTTGATGGTGTAGTGGTTAAGACGTTGGTCTAGTGATTTAGTGTTCGGGAGTTTGTGCGTCGTTCCAGAACACCAGAAAGTTAGTCTTATTTTCATAATACAAGCGTTTAACTTAGTTTTAAAATAGTAAGAATATTGATGTGACATGTATTATGTGTATGCATCTCTATTTAAAAAAAAAAAATTAAATGTGACAGGTGTAAGACCATAAATAACTGAAATTATTAATGCATTTTCCCGCGTATATCATCCGGCAGCGGTGCTGCCCTGTATCACTGTGTACATCTGGGAACCTACTACATTGAGGTCTGTACAAGGCTCTGGGCATAGACCGGAAAAGGCTGAAAAGTAACGGAGAGCTCCAATTGTCTCGGACTGCCCCTGCCACTGGAACGAGCTTTCCATTATTCCAAGTGTATGTATGGGTGGTACTGTGCAATGCCACCTACAACTTAAACAATTCCACGCACAGGGCTCTGCTTAGAGATGCACGTGAACGTATGATTGGATTTAGACACCGCCCGCCCAGGAATGCAGACCTAATTAGTAATGGGATGAATCTTGTCCTATATAAGGAATTTATTCGGGTATGGGTGACTCGTTGGAGCTTCTTAGGTGGGTAGTCAGGCCGACCTCCTGTGTGGGTGGGACTCCATCTACGCACCTACTTCTCACTCTACATGCCTCGTGTTTTTGCAACTCTGTTAGTCTGTCCGTGCAAGTGTAACTCAATCATTTTGTGTCTCGTCTACTGTCCCTCTTTTAGGAGTGTTTTTGATGAATTGATCCCTGAGTGTCTGCCTTGAACAACTGCACCTTAATTTTTCATCTGCATGTAATACTATGTTTATTTGATGAATTTATGTAATATGATATTTTATGAATAAAGACAGGACTTAAGGGACGCTGAAGGGTTAAAAAAAATAATAATTGCTAATAACCATCTTGAATTTCTTCTCCTTTTTCGTTTTGTAATTGTTAAAATGTAATTGAATTAAAGTCGCGTATTTTTTATTAGCCTTGATGAGTGAGACCGACAAGGAAGCCCTAGCTTCTAAACCGGTCCCGGGAAATGGTTGGTCCCCCCCCCTCCAGCTGATGTATGTAAAAAAAAGGCCTCTGCCATGGCCAACCTAATCGGTTCGAGAATAGGACTCCTCAGCCACACTTGGATTCACAATCGTTAGCCGTGGCAGGCTTCATCCTCGTAACGCTAAAGAAGAAAACACCTGTAACATTCAACATTCTATTACCATGAAAAAATTTGTGACCCCAGGAACGGTGAAATGAATCAGATTTTGTGAAGGTTACCAATACAATTAACCGACCTAGTTAAAACTTCGATGCAAGGCTTCACTTCTGGAATGCACAAGAAAAGCCACCGACCGGAATAATCTGTTACAAATCATCTACAATAATTAGTCACAATTCCATGATCACGGCTGCTATCATCGATAGAAAGACGGTACCAAAAAAATTTGCTGTTATTTTATAATGATTTATTTTTATTACATTCACTGAAATATCACGAGTGAAATCAAGTTGAAAAATTTGAAAACACCTGCCTCCAATTTTCGCAACCTGATTCTAAAGCCTGTTCACACAGTTGCTGAATGTATAAAGACCTTTTTTACAACGTACCCCGGTCCTCATTTGCGCGATCATAAAGCCCGCGCGCACGATCCGAATACTGAAACGGCCATCCGAGCGGTCCGCTCTGATAGCCACGTATTTTTTTTATTTCAAAAATCGCGAGTTTAATGTGGATACTTTTTTTGCTTCCACCCTCGGGGTTAGCAATCAATGCCTTGAGGTTCAAAAAAACAAATTTGACCGAATTGTGCAGTACGCGGTGTAGACGCTGATGTAATCCTTAGTGTGTCCTTAGTTCTTAGAATTTTCTTAGAAGACTTACAGACAGGCCACTATTTCCTAAAAGATGAAGTTATTGAAATTTTACGCATGAATAATAAAAAGACCTTAGATTGGATATTTTAGAAAGTCTAGAAATCAAAAAATCAGTAAAAATTAAGTCCAATATAATTGACAACCAATTAAACTTTACAAACAACGCGCTATTTCATATACTCCCTATTTTAATGCCTCCCTGTCAATCACCTCCCTACTCCTACCAAGATTCCGCCTAACCTTGTGATAGATGTTGTTCATATGTATGGAATAGTTCAGTTGTACGCAAGTCCTATCGAAGAAAGCGGTTGACGTAAAAACGACAACACAATGGTTTAAACAAAGTTAATTTTTTTTTTGGCACATATGTTTATTTGTGTGTAAATATATTAATTATTGAAGAAAAATAATACATTTTGCCACCAGCATAATCCGGATTGTAATGTCTCCTGAATTCTTCCCAGATCTATGCTTATACGCAACACAATTTTAAAGTATGGAACTATCAGTGGCCTCAAGTAATTAACACAGGACAGGACAGAGAGCGGTGAAAGAGTGCCATTCAAGCGTTAGGCCCCCGACCCGGTTAGGATAAAGAGGATAAAGAAGAAAAAACTATATAATAACATAATATACAATTTTTCAATCAATATACGATGAATGTCATTTTATTGCTGTTGATACAGATTATGAATCTTTTCTCCGTAATATGTGATATTTGGTAAATCTAGGTGCGTATTTATTTTTATTTTAAATATATTTTTATTTATATCTTTAGGAAATCGAATCTATTATCTCGAGACCAGAATGAATGTATCGACCAATGTCGCCAACGACGCTGGAGTTTCACGTTATATTATTTCCGTGCAGTAGAAGATATGTTCACCTTTTTTGGTGACCACAAGTGTCAGTTAACCATAAAATGGGTAACGGGTTTGAAAGGGTGTAAATTATTACACAGGCGTTATCTACGAAGCAGCCATAGCTACGCGGTTGAAGATGTTGTCAAATGAGGTCAATATCAAATGAGATATTTCAATAGTTGTCCAAATTATCAGTAATTAATATTGCGAAAAGTCAAACTAAAATAAATAAAATGTAATAGAACGTATATATTATTTCAAGACCATGTTTTTTTTTTTTATTAATATTTCAAACTTTATACTACACACAGTTGGGTTTTATTTTTGTCTGTAGTTTTGGGAGGTCATCAGCAGGTGCAAATAAGAGCTAAGTTAGATAATATAACTAAATAACGACCGATTGGGTGGTGGGGCGTGGAAGAAGTTTTTTGTTTGGTATTTATTAGAAAAATTCAAAGCAGCGATGACGTATATATCAATGTTAAAATTTAAGTGTTTTTTTGATTATCGATTTTTTTGAATTTCAATGGTTTTGTAAATGGTTTATTATTATATTGAATGGAAAATTTAGGTTCATGACTACCATAAGAGTTTCAATTGTATTATTTAAAAGTTCTTATTTATTATCTTATTTGTTATTTTTTATACATATGTGATCGCAGGTTAGACCTCTTTTTTTTTCATTTCAGTGCCGATAAATCGGCGTTTATTTTTAAAACAATATTCCTTTAATGCTTTCATCAATATAGAAATCCCTAAAGTAACCAATACACCAGAAAGTACATGTATTAATAATACATTCTATTAGTATTAATACAGTGCAAGCCTGTTGGCCGCTACCTACCTCGATAGGTACATTTATTGTACCTGTTCTGAGGTAGGTGATTTATTTCATAAACATAGTTTAAAGTATTAAAATTTGATTATTAGATTATGTATTATTAATAATATGCATATTAGAGACATTTATTCTTTCGTGTTTAAAAACGAGGTCGTTGTCATTAAAATATTAAAGTGTATCTAGAGAAAAAATATCACAACAATATCCAGTTGAAAAAAGATATGATGATTAAATATAATGTGATACTTATCGTCATTATCATTATCAGGTATTGTTCGTCCATTACTAGGTGATTTTTCTATTAAAAAAACTAATTTTTGTTGGCTTCTAGTAATAGCTGTGTGGATTAAAACAAAAAAAGTGTACGAAAACCTAGTAATATATGCAGCAGTCAGTACGTTTTCATGTAGTCAAAACCGTAGTTATATTATACGTATAACTTAATATCAAGTAATTAAAAATAATAATGCACCACTTTGATTAATTTATTTTCGATATTTCGATACTACGGTCTCTTTGTCAGGACGGACGCACACTCGTTAAAATATACCATACTGAAGAACAACGCTATAAAGCACTCAAGACGGTGGACTTGTCAGGTGTGGTTCTCTCACTGAGAAATGTTCGGAGATTTAATAAATAAATAAAATATAAAATAATATGTCGAACTGGAGACATCAAGAAAAAAATGATGAATGTTACTGGTCAACCACATATTTGAAAGAGAGGAGTAGCCGTTGAGACTGAGCAAAAAAGACTCCAACTACGAAATGTGCTATACTGAATGAAATGTGCTATACTCCTAGAACAACGCGGTATAGCACATTTCATTGACTAAACTCTGTCAAACATCATTTTGAAAGTGATAGTATTGTTAATTAAAGAGAACACATTCTTGTTGTGAAATTGTAATTATTCAGAACATAGGTCTGCGATGTTTCAAATACTAATTAAATATATTAATTGTAAAGATATACATATAAAATAAATTTTTCAGAAAAATAATATTGTTGATACCGGGATTCGAACCTGGATCTCTTCCGATTCGGGGGACGTGTATTAACCGATTATACTAAGGCACGCAGTAAATTTACGACAAATTTTCGAACTTGTTACACTTTTCAAATTGATACATCTATCGTTCCATTATCTATGGTCAATGCACGTTCCCCGGATTGGAAGAGATCCAGGTTCGAATCCCGGTAGCAACAACAATATTTTTCGATGAAATTGATTTTATATGTATATCAATTACAACTTCACAATAAGAATGTGTTCTCCTTAATAATATGTAAGTTTTATCAATGTGTCCAAAACTTAATAAAATGAATTCTTAATTCTGGCATCTCCTATAAAATAAAGTAGATAGCTTTCAAATAATGGAACGATAGATGTATCTATTTGAAAAGTGTGACATAGATCTAGATTAGAAAACTTGTCGTTAATTTATTGTGTGCTGTAGCCAATCGGTTAATGCACGATTCTCGGATTGGAAGAGCATTGCAAGAGAATTTTGGTAGCAACCACAATATTTTTCGATCAAATTTATTTTATATTTAATAATATTGTTTTTACATATTTTGTTTTATAAAAATCTATCATGCGAGTGATATGTATTTTTGGTTCTTTTAAAATAAACTCAACTTTTATATAATGTAATCTGTTATTATTTTCACCTTGTGGAACAACGCTGTCAGGCGCATGCCGTGCAGTATTGTTCTACTGAAAAAAAGTTTCGTATGTGCCACATCAAATATTATTATTTCCCATAATTAAATAAAAATAAATAGTTTTTGTCAGTTCCTGTAAAATCACCAAAATATAGCGTACATCGGTGTTCGGGTGACGTCTTCAATTATTCAAAGTTCTCTATAAAAATTTCACATCGGTCGGGGTGCTGGATTTGTATCAATGTATACAATGGATCTTCACCGGCTATCCCTGCGGGTACTTGGGACGTGACACAAGTACGTAAAACAGTGGTGCATCGTAAGTACATGTCCGCATAATATTTGCTATCCGGGATACCTTTGGGAATGTAACCCGCACTTCGGGGACCCCTGACTGTCGTGGACAAAATGTTTCAAATTTAGTTCAGTTTGTTAAGCTCCACCAACCTGGGGGACCCACGCCGGTGGCACGTGATATGTAAACATTCTTGGAAAGTAAACAGCATAATATGGAGCATAATATTCAAAACAGAGCATCACATACCCGACCGCATCTCTATAAGCTTTAGGTGAAATTTTCACGAATCTCAATGATTATTTTCACCTTTTACCTATTAGTGGCGAGGACAAAATCACTAGCTGTGAGTAAATCACAGTTTTCTTTAAGTCATAATCATCAATGGTGATTAAATCTTAATAACACCAATTTTGGCAACGTTTTCTTTAATCTTTTACGTACTGTGCGGGATAAACCTATTTCTGTTTTATTTCTTTTTTCGTATGTTGCAAATATAAAATTAACTGAATATTTTGGGGATGATTTTCAGCTTACCAATAAAATAAACAATATACTGTATTAAGTACCAAACCGTTATGTGAATACAAATTATTCAGGGTGAAGTTTCTTATGTATCCTTGGAAATATTTCGTTTATTTTTTGTAAGAATCATGAAATTTTCGTAAAATTTTTTTTTAACGTTTATTTTGTCAGAATGATGTGCGGAGATTTTATTGTAGTGCTTATTCACATTACGTATCATTTCGTGTGCCGCTCAGCTTAAAGGTGACATTATATGCTGGTATCGCAGTGAAACTTATTAGTAATCAGTGAGCACTGGATATACTAAACATTATACCACGAACTTCTAAATCACGGTTATAAATCATTCAGTTACAATCGAATACCAACCACATAAGTGATTCAGAAATCGCAGTTGATCTTTTCATTAGTACCAATGTGAAGCCGTCTAGAATATATATATACCATCTGATCGGTTGACTTTCACGTTGAATATTTATGGCAAATTCTCTGATCTTAAGGTTTTCTAGCTCGATCTTGTCTCGATAGTTCTTCTTTTTTAAGGCCTATTGGGACTCGATAGTTGCGCCTATTCCAGCCTCACCTCGTTACAGAAGTTCAATGTTGCATTGGGCCGTAAATCTAGCGCAAGGTTGGTGCTAAGGGCCCAAGACAAAGTTTTTTACAACAAGAGTTTTTTTTAGTTTTTAGAGCATCTATATCCACAGTTGCGAAGAACTATACGTCCATGTCCAAGTCTACGTTGCTAGTTTAAGGATATTTTGTTGTTTTTGAATATTGTTTTGTTTCTCATTCCCTGCTGAGTAAGAAAACATGGTGGTGTGTTCTAGTCGGACCGTATGTATATTCACGTCGTTAAGAATGTTACATTATTATCCTAATTAAATAACTAAATTATTATTATTTAATGAATATTTTGGGAGGTGACCGCAATACGCGTCAGCAATTTCTTTGTTTAAGCGGATAAAATACATTACCCTCAGAGTAGGGTTAGAAATTTATTTGTTTGAATAACACTATTGCAAACTTAAGCAAACCTCAAAGCTGTAGAATAATCTAAATATATGTTAAATGTAAAGGAAAATTAATGTTCATCAATATTGAAATGTTTTTAAGTTAGGGCTGGCTGTGTGATTAGCGGTAACCTTTTACTTTAGTAAAAAAAGTTAATAAAGTCAGAATTTTTGCCAAAACGGATTACTTGACCGTTGGTAAAAAAATATTTAGTTCTGGTATGTACATCCCGTATTAAACTCATTTTACTCTCCGATATCCGATGTATAAACGAGAATCGATAGTTAAATATGGCGGACTTTTTACAGCTGTTCCAAAAGTCGCGCGACCCTTTGACACTTTGAAAGTTGTAGTATACGACAATTAACCATTCAATGATGATGATCTCGTTGTTTAATATACATTAGAATATAATACGAAAAAATTTCACAACCAAAGTGACAGATTTCGAACGCAGAGACAAAAAAATGCATAAGATAAAATATATTTCATGATTATTTATCACTCCTATAAATCTCCATCTAAGTTTTGACAATAGTAAATTTGACGTTTGAAGAACGCGCTAATGATTTTAACAACGGGGGCCAGTAAAAAGTAAAAATCACTTCTGATCACATAACCGGCCCTTAGGGTGCGATGCTATCTCCTAGATAACGGAATGTTCTACCCACATTTCGTCTTTAGGGATTGGCGTTCGATGTTTTCAATTCAAATATCAACTATTTTGATATCGTTCCTTTGATGTAAAAATACACAATTCAAATATCAACTATTTTGATATCGTTCCTTTGATGTAAAAATACACAATTCAAATATCAACTATTTTGATATCGTTCCTTTGATGTAAAAATACACAATTCAAATATATAAAATTTACAAAGAAATGATTTTTAAAGTTTTTATCAATTTTAATCGGTCAGTTACGTTCTTGTATTTCTGATATAACAACCAATTTCAGTAATCTATTATCTTTTATTAAGGTTTCAGACGAGAACTGATATTATTACTCTATGCTTTATTGGAGTCATGTTTAAAGATAGACTTCTGATGTTTTATTTCATAAAGGACTATACTATTTTGAGAAGATTTTTTTTAAATTTATGTAATTTTTTTGCAAAATGTTTAGTAGAACATTATTATATTTGATCTCAATTTTTTTTTTTTACATTAGTGCTACTTAAAAATCTTTCATATACAATAACAAAATATAACCTATTTGTTACTTGTGATACTTTACTAAGGAGGGATGGAATTAAACTTAAATTACATATGCAGGAAAAATAAAAGATTTCGTGCAAGCGTCCTCGATGTTCTAACCTGCGGCGCCGAAACGTGGGATTCTGACAATAGGCTTTATACACAAAATTACGGTAGCTCAGTCAAGCATGGAATGAACTGTTTTCGGAGTGTTTTTGCGATGTAGAATACTAAATAAAGGGTAGAACTAAAGTAGAAGTTGTGGTTAACTGAATACCATTTGCGGTAGGGTCGAAAAAGATGCTGGAATGAAAATACTGAAAATCGAATCAGAGATCGTTCTCCAGCCAACAGTATAAGTCATACTGAAGATAGTTTATGAATGTAAAAGACAGAGAGAAGGGAGGAATGGCGGTCATTAAGATAAGTCCCACTCCCATTCACTTTATCCAACAGTGGATGGAAGTTGACTGAAGAAGCAGAGGAAGATTTTGGCCCATAGCTGCTCTGATTAGCGATTTAACATTAAAAATTTTCAAAGCAGACTTGTTTATTATAATTCAGAAGAATTCAAAGTAGACGAGTTTATTATAAATATTATTAAAAACAATTCACTTGGTTTGTTTAAAAAATCACTTAATTTTTGATAACACCAACCGGTACCGTTCTTTCTCGGTAGAGAATATTGACTCCTGTATTTTAATCGAAGCTATGGTTATGATTGGCAAATTTGGAGAAAATATTATTATTTAATTATCTCATATGTTTCTTAATCCTATTATCAAAATTACGACTCGTTTTTCCTATGTAAAGTTTTTCTTATATAGAGATTAATATAATTCAAGATTATAGCTGTATACTTATATTAACCATATCCAATAAATTGAAAACGTCACAGATATATTCTCCGACACAGCAATTCAATAACGAATGTAATGAAGGGGAAATTGGAAGGAAAAAGAGGAAGAGGCAAATCAAGGAAAGGCTTCATGTATTAACTCATGAATGAGCTGAACGTAGCTGAAAAATCTAACAGAAATGCGGGGCGCGCTATAGCGACGAGTAACCAATCCTTGAGATAAAGACAAAAATGCAAAAGGGTCGATGTGTGGCCTTAATATTAAATTTATTTCTCGGTAAAGAAAACGAAAAATTTGACTTTGTTTTATACACACTTTTTACTGATAATTATTTAAACAATTCATAGATATCTCATAGAGACGAAACTATTTTTTATTAATGAAAAAATATGGAAGTATAGATAATTACAGAGCTTACGACCTGTCTTCAGCTGGCTTAAGTGACCATTTTACATAATGTAACGTTCACCATTCAACCCAATCAACCTCCATATCTATCAAATTTTTTAAAGTTGTATATATGTTAATATGTGGAATCACTTCGAATACCACTACACTATCGCCATCTGTGGACTAAATTTGATATTATTTTTCCCTGAAACAGCATATATGTCACAATGAGAATCTAATTATTTTTTTGAAATTATTTAAAGCAATATTCTTTATCTGTAAAATTGTTACATTGTGTAAAGTGATCACTTAAGCCAGCCGAAGATAGGTCATAAGTCCTGTAATTATTCATATTTTAACATTTTTCCATTAATAAAAAAATATCTCCATCTCTATGAGACATGTATTATTCGTTTAATAACAGTGCTTTAATAGGTGAAAATCAAGTAATTGTGTGTTCTTGGACGTATCCAAATATTACTGATAATTATTTAGTTTGCTCAGTACGTTTGTGAAACGTCTGAAAAAGCAGTGTTGGTACATAATATGTGTGGCTCCTTTTTTGGACTAGTGTATGAATTATTTCCTAGAGCTCAGAGTACACTGGGGGGGAAAGTTATTTGATGTAAACTACAGCAGTGTAAGTCCGTAGGCAAGAACGCGCCCGATAATATAAAGAAGGGATTATTTTAACTCTAATGTTTTAATCTGGTAATATAATGTATGTAATCGGGGTACACGTGATTTATCTTGAATACTACCTAACAATTTTGGTTTCTAAAGCACTTAACGTCCATCCGTAAACTAAATTTCGTCCATACATAACACTTATTACACCACCGTTAAGCTTAATTAATTAATGTAGAAAATAAATATAAACTTAAAGAATCATGATGTAGAATATTGTGGCGTTTACATGGCGTACGTGTACACGGATGAAATATGTATCGGAGACTCGTCTCGAAAGCACGCAAAGGACGATACAGTGTTGAGCGCCAAGCGAGCTATGATTCTAAGAGATTTCATCGAAAGTCTCCACCGGGTAACATTCATTTACCGATAAATTTCTGAGATGAGTAGTCACCATAAGATAACTCGAGTGTATAAGATACCAAAAAAAATGCATTTAAAAAAAATAATAATAATCTGATCATTAGAATTTGAGATGTAACAATAAAAAATGTTGCCGTTTGGTCATTCCACAACAAATTAATCAACTAACACCTTAAATATGATAACAATAAATCAGCTCGTGAGTATTTAAGTTTATATTTATTTATTTATACATTCGACAATATAAAAGAACAATAGGGTTATGCACCCCCAAATTAGAAAGATCTAGAATTATGAGGGTGGCTATCAACATTTATATAAAACAAGACAGTAAGAAATTGTTTGAAACTAATAATTTTTTTTTATGTATATACATCTATAATAATACAATGTGAAAATTAACAAAATATGTAAAATGTTAAGAAATTGATGTGAAGAACTTGGGAAAGATGTCAAATACATGATTATTTAATAATTCTTTTTTAACCTTTTTTTTGTACACATTTATATTTTCTGCTAATTTAATTGATTTTGGCAGTTGGTTATACAGTCTTTGAGCAATATACGATGCATGTCTCTGTTCTATTCCTAATTTCGACATTTTTAAAATAACACGTTTATTAGTTTTGTTCCGGGTCTGATAGTTGTGATGAATTTTTATTTGATCATCTTTAATAAAATGAAATAAAACAATTTTTTTTTATAAACATGATAAAATGAATACAGGAAAATCTTTATGAACTTGTTTAGTTGGGTAATCCAGCCTTTTTAAAATTAATTTTTATTATTATCCTTTGAGATATAATTATTGGTTTGAGATGTATGGGACAAGTTCCTCCCCAATCTAGTATTCCGTATTGTAATATTGATTCAACCAATGCATAGTGCCAATGTCATTTTAAGAGTTCGGAAATTACAATATTGTCCAAGGATCTAAAAGTAGAATAAAAATTTACGTAATTTATTATTAAAGAAGGATATATAAAAGAAAATTGTGCCGAACAGAATCTGAGCACCGCACGCAACGCTCCTGTAAGCAATAGGATGCGAAGAATGACGCGGTTTTATGGTGGCCCCGAAAATGGCTTTTATTAGAAAGTGAAGCTGTGTGATAGAAATAATGTACAAAAGACTCTAAATTGAAAATTATGGGCGGTGTGGCTGCAATTTACTTATTCTAATTTTTATTTATGTAATATTATACATACCTTAACATCCATTCTTATTATTAATAACATTGTTTTTGTGTATAAATGCGTTTCTCGCCGCCCCTTTTAATTCCTCGTGGGCCGTCATGATATTATGTTTTACGACTACACTGGATTACCACTGACACGATTCGCATTTCTCTTTGGAACTGACGTCACGAATTGGACCATCTACTACGGCCAATTCTTAAAATTGCAATATTGTAATGAAGTTGATTTTTATACCTACCTTCAAAAATAGACAATATTGTAAATTAACGTCAGTGTTATATTTGAATGAGAGAGGGAGAGAGAGTGAGGTAGATAAAAGTACCATAAATAAAATAAAATAAAATATCCAACAACAGATAATAAATATTCGCATAACCAATCATTGAATTGAACCTTTGGTTTCAGGTCACTCAATCGTAGAAAACGTCAAAATTGACGAAGTACACAATGTTATATAATAGCGATGTAGATCATGGTTATTGATATTGCTTTGAGATTGAGAATAGACTTGACTATCATCATCCTCGCTTTACAGTTTTGTAACATCAGAACCACGATTGGCGGTTAAATGCCCATTTTCTATGGTAGCTGCAGTCCAACTGGATTTCCGACACGGGCTTGGAGCGGCCGGATTACGTTCGCCGTGTGCGTCGCGCCTAAGGCCGCGGTACACTGTAAAGCGTGCCGGCTCGGTTTGAAGCTTTTTGCCAGTGGCTTGTAGACTGACTGAATAATAAATTGTTTAGGGTTCCGCTCCGGACAGACGGGCAAGGGCTGTTAATCTTTCAGGGCCGCTCTGTCTGCGTTAACGGTGACGCAACAATATGTTTGCTCGCTCAAATTTTCCCAGTGAAGTAGTGCGGTCGCGGAACGGACGGCGGAGAAAATACACGTTGTCAAGAAATGTACCGATGGGTGATTTCTAATACTTTGAAACACACATTTGATTTTATAATATGCTACATCGCTGTTATAATAGATGTATTATGTCTATTTTTTTTACATATAAAATATTTGCAATAATATTGTGGCAATTTCCTACTTAAGCTAAACCTAATCTAGGGAGACTGCCTCACATTTTATAATATTTTCTGCATTTTTGAAAACATACTAAAATAGAAATATATATAGAAACATAAATTTTAATGAAAATATTAGCAGTAAAAATAATAATTATTATTATTAAGGAAAACACATTCTTATTGTGAAGTTGTAATTATACAGAACATAATGTTTTAAATATGAATTAAATGTATTAATTATAATACTGGCGTTATAACACAATTGGTAGTGCACTTCCCCGGATTGGAAATAGAGATCCAGGTTCGAATCCCGGTGACCCAAAAACAATATTTTTCGACAAAATTGATTTTATATGTATATATTTATAATTAATACATTAATTTAGTATTTAAAATAATAATTGTATGAAGTGTCCTTCCCTTCCAAATACTCTGGTATAAGAAGATACCAGTTTCTAAATCAGCAACCTTCTTATTTTTTGTACCTTTTAATGCAGTTGTCCTCTCATTTAGTTTTCGCGCATTGTGTTAATGTATACACAATCAGGCTTAAAGCTAATTAAATGTATTAATTAGTATTCAAAATATCACAGACCGTCTGTTCTGAATAATTACAACTTCACAATAAGAATGTGTTCTCCTTAATAATAAGACTTGAGGCTTTTTTATGTTTGTTTTCGCCATGCCTCTATAAATTTCACACTTATTCAATTAAATGAAATTTACATAATTAACCCAGATTTGTATAATTGTAAATGGTTTAGTATTCCGAGCGTTTGGATGGTTCTGGCCGGGTCTAACCGATACTGCCACCGACTTTGTTATCTATATCTACACTATTCTAAAACTGTAACATAAATACACTATTCTAAGGCTGGAGGTATTTAAACAGTTGAAGAACAGAGCCATTCGTTTGCCGTGATATATGTACATGCGAAAACGATAATTTCGAGAAAACTTCCGACAAATATAACAATTAATCTAAAAAAACGTTTAATAATAATAACATTAAACCAAGATCTTTAAAAGTAATTTGATTTTATTCTTATAAATCACAATTATTGTCATCATTATTGAATTTAATAGAGCCGTGTATTTGATTTATTTAAATGTAGATAACATTTTTGAAATTATACGCAAATTTTGAATGAGTATTTAATGAGTGTTTCGGGATATAAATTATAAGTAATTATTTGTTTATAAAGTTAACTTTGTGGCAAGACATTATTATTTTTATAGAAAACACGATATTTTTGTAAAGTTGTATTTTCAGAACAATTAAAAAAATTAAAATAAAGACTTTTAATCACAATGCGAATTTTGCTCATTTTAAAAGTATGCAATCAGGATAGTAAAATGTACGTGATGAAAATGAGTTCTCCTTAAAAATATATAAGTTGTATCAAAGTTTATCTAAATTTAATCAAATTTGTTAATTCATTTAATTCTGCCGTCTCCTAACATGTTTTACTCAAACGTATTTCATTTTTACCGCAATATAAAGTAGATCACTTTTAAAAATTGAATAAAAGATGCACCAATTGGAATGATTATAGAATATTAGTTCAAAATTTGTGGAAAATGTATTCGATTGATACAGCGAAAACGGTAAACGCGCTCCCCCGGATAGGAAGAGGTCAACCCCGGTTTCGATACGACTGTGTCTTCTTCTACAGGACGGACGTACATTAGTATTCATAGGTTTTTTTTCTCTTTTGTTAATGCACACTGTATGATTGCGAAATATACATTTATAAAATAATCAAATATTATATTTATTGTGTTTGGCCTACTAAGCATCACCAGTAATAGCCAATGATACAAGCTGTAGTAGGTACTTGAATGTTGCACAGATCCAAAATACAACTGTGGTTAGGCTCGATGCAGTGAGCATCCTTTACTTTTCTATGCAGTCTAATTAAATTAATTTCAATTTATAATGGAAGAAATACTGAAGAAGAAAAAATTATAAATTTGAATAAATCTAAATAAATATTGAAACATTGTGTTGTGTAAAATAAAAATTTAATATATTTGAACGAAACCTTTAAATATTTCGAAACGAAAGAAACAAGACTTTAAAATATCGTTATAGTGCGTATTATACACTAAAATAAAATTACATAATACTTCCGAGTTAACACAGAGATGGCTGGATAGACAAAAAATTCCACGTACACATTGACGAAATGAACGTTACGCTAGGCCGGGAATGTGACAAAATCGGATCATATAAGAAACGTGTAAATACACGTCGATCTCTCATCTCTGAGGATCGTGATGTCCAGAGTGTCCAGACATTCTGCAGATCTTAACGCTGTTGCCTTTTCCATTTGGTCGGTCCAATTTTCGGCGGATTTTCTCTTCCTCTTCGTCTTTCGACGTAGCTCACCACAAAAAACTTTTTAAACTATCTTCCCTTCTCCCAAAATGCCCGAAAATTTAAATATTGTGTCAGCCAAATAGTTGAGAGTTTTTCTTTGATATTCAGCTCCGCAAAATGGAGAGCTTCTCTCCCTTGTCTTCTTTGTCTTCAGGGTTCATGATTTTACACCATAAATATAGAATGCACCAGAGACTGCGCAAGTATTTTTATATGATCCTTGAAGAAACGAGTGTTATAGAAAGCTTCGAGGTGGCTTATCATAGAAAGCCATAAATTTAGAAGCCCGTTGATGTTGCTACATAATGAACAGAAACTCTACAGGAAAAAAAGATGAAGAGGTGGTGAACAAGACTGGAGAGTTGCAGCATAATCAAGAATTTACGCAACATTATCGGTGTATGCGTGTTAGAGCTGATCTCAAATATATAGGAAGATGCAAGGAAGTAGAAGAATATTACAGAAATTCAAGCAAGTATACTTTTGCAGAATGCGAGTCGAAATAAAAGTCCTTGAAATTTCAATATAAGCAATTTAAAATGTGTACTACATTAAACAACTATAAGCAAATCATTTACACCAAAAAAAGGTTGCTTTTAAAAAATAAAACAAACAAACCCCATCAAAGTGAAAGATTTAAATTAATTTACACTGATTGTTTTAATTCGGCCACCCATTATTTTATGAAATCTCATTTACAGGAAGTTATGAATTTTGTAGTACCTACGTAAACCGGGAACTATTGAATTTTCGACGTGCTGTCAGTCGGGTGGATAGGCCGACGCGTTTTCAGGTTTCAAAAATACATTGTAATGTTTTTTGAAAAGCGATATCGTATTTACGTTCTTTTTTATGGAAATTTTCGTCGAAAATGACGCAGTCGGGGGATTTAAACATTTGTAGCGTTCTCGTTTTGAAACCAATCAGAAAGTTATTTTAAAATCGAAGATATTAAAAAAAAAAATATATGCTTTTATTACGTACACGGATTACACGTAGAGGCATTGTAATTATAGATATTTAACTAAGCATTATACAAGAAAGACGGGGTTACCACTATATTGTATAAAAATGTGTGTCACTAGTTCAAAAAAATTATTGTGAGATGAATTATGTTGTTATGTGTGTCAATCAAAAGGTTGTATATGTGATAGTGTGACCTATTTCTCCCAGCTCTCCACTGAGTTTGTGTAAGGTTTATATCGCGGAGTATGTATTTATTATTTTTATTTTAAATTGTAAATGGCATACTGGATGCCCCTAATTTAATTGAACTGATTGTATACCACGTTCCTGCGCGGACCGCCTAAAACTAGATATACAATGTATCCCAAAATTTTTTATCATAATAAAAATTACGTAATAAAATAATGGATGGATTTAATAAAAAAACGTTTATTTTAAATATAAGTATAGTCCTTTGAAATTTATTTCTTATAAATTATATTTTCCAAATATGATTCCAAATATGAACTCTTCTAAACGGGAGGCAAAATTTCTGAGAATTGTTCGGCACGTATTCCTCGTGATCGCTGCCAATTCTTCTCGGATATTTTCTTGTATTGGTCAAGAGATCGTGAGGATTGTCACTGTATACCTTTAATTTATGGTAGCCTCATTGTAAAAAGTCTATTCGGGGCTACGTGGAGGTCAGTTTATGTCACCTCCTCGGGATATCAATTTTCCAGTGAAAATTTCACGAACAACTAGTAAGGACATGCTCCATAACGAATGAATTCCCAAGGACGTAGCTAGTGATCGGCATGCCTTCCGCCCCTCATCGGCACGTTGCGTTGGTGCAGCGTATGAACTAAAATGAAAAGACTTTTGGAACACACTGTACTATCGGAATTATTAAAGTCTGCAGAAAGGCTTGGCAGTGAATAACAATAACGATGGACAGAGAAAAGTAGGACACTTGAGGAAAACGGTTGATAATGATGATGATATATAAATAAATAACTCGTCGACCGAGGTAGTTTGTATAAATTTGTAAGTAATATAAAAATTATTCTAAAATAATAAAGTCGTTACCGTGTACGACCACTCACTCGGATGTGGGATTATTTGAACAAGTTTTGTGGTTCCTCTTTCCAATGGGAGTCTTTTAAAAACTCAGATTAACCTCAGAGTTTTTAAGATTCAGCCCCTTCTTAATCCTCCTTCTCGAAACCTTCCCCGTGGGTGATATGGAGCCTGGACGAGCTCACCCTTGAGAGGGCTTATAAGAAAAATATTTTTCCTTCTATGGTTTAGGGTTTTTCTATGAACTTTTCTATGGGGTTTTTCTATGAACAGTTTATGCATCTTTATGTAGAATCATGTTCACCTTGTAATTCTTCTCTAATTTGTTACTTTGCGTTAACGACAGGGTGTACCAGAATTTGCTTTCCTTCTTCATCGTACGTTCAATGTTGAGTGTCGTGGTCTTTTAAAATATTTGGAATTTAGTACACAATACTTCTCCATCCCTCTCGATCTTTCGTCATATTTATCGCAGTGTTTACAGAGGACTCTACTGACTTCTTTATTTGGTCTATCCATATTTCTGGAGACTGTCCCCTCGCTTGTTGCACCTCAATTGTCTCCGTTATCAAACCACCACATGGACCTGTATTAACGAAAAATTTTCCGATCACTTATTTATGTCATTTATCAAGTATTGTGTTTTAACATTTTTTGAATATTGACCAGAATAAAACTCCTTATATGAATATTATTATATAGCAAAATTTTATAACTCAATGTGATTTAACTTAAATGGATAAGAATTATATGACGCCAAGTGTTGATGGCACTAAAAATAGAAGACGTTCGCAACAGACCAGGTAAACCAGATACTGAAATATAGTCCTGCTAGAAGTCACAATAACTGGGGAGCCTGTTTGAGAAGATGTATATAGATGAGGCGAGAATTGTGTTTCAGGACAGAAGGGTGTGGCGCTCTAACCTCTGAAACGTCGTTACGGTATGTAAGTAGGATAATAATTAATTAAAAAGTCATTACGCCTGCCCATATTATTTAAAAAATTTTAATAATGCACTAAGTAAAATAATTTTAACCTCATTTTTGTGATATATACATTTTGTGTTTGAACCATAATTATCGTAAACTATTTAATTACATAGAAATTTATATTAAAAAGCCAAACTGAAGCCACTCCGGTCATCCTGCTTTTTTATTCAATTTTTCTCATGCCGCTTGCTAAAACTATTCCGTTCCAAGTAAACTTTCGCATACAATCTTGTGCAGAATGTCGCTGGGGTGTCGGCTGGTGAATAAGTTAGTGCCGAGCAGATTCGTAGACGGCTTTCATAGAAAGTTTAGTGAAAGGGCAAGAAGATGAATACTAAAATAATGTTCTGGACTTTTTAAACTCAGAGAAAATGAAGGGATGTCGGGAGTATCTTATGCAGCGGCGAGAGACCGAATGATACATTTTTTAAAGGTTTTTTAAAAATAGAGACTCACTTTTAATTGTCGCGAAGTCTACATCGGCATTGCGATGGTACGAATGAGATTTTCGATCTATAAGAAGTCTCTGAAGTGCTTATTGTCATTGTTCACAGGAATTATAACAAATACATGATTGATTTCGTATATTCTCCTATAGTTAGTTGCACACGTGTATATGGTAGTTAAAATACTAAGCTAACTCAAAAGCTCCAGACAATACAGCGTAGAATGCTGAAAACTACTTAAAGAGGCAAAATAAACTCGTTAGAGCATAGATAAAAGTTCTGACTATCAATGTCACTGCTGAAATGCACGAAGACCATGGGCGGAATATATTTCAAGACGCAGAGGTAATCTATGGTCAAATAGTATTCTTAAGTGATATGTACGTAAGATCACTGAAAGTCTCGACGGATAAATTAAACTAATAGTTGGAGTGATATGGCAAAGATGGCAGGGTTGACAATGAACGATAATGATCATAATAATTCTGCTTTAATTATACAAATTACTATAAAACCATAAAAAGTGTAGCAATGTAGGCGCGATAAAGTTGATTAACTATCAAATGTGACATCTACTGCATATTTCACAAAAAGAGTAATCTAATTGTTGTTGAATTTCTAATAGATATGTTATTTGAACAAATATTGCTACGATAATTTAATTTGCGTGTTGCGCACATTTTTTTCGATAAATAATTCAACTATCCTTGTACTTGTATGGTTTACGGATGCCACTCATACGTGCATGTCATATTATTCGCGAAATCACTGGTTTTCTGTTGGCAAACTAATGCAATTATTTACTTTTTCAAAAGCTAATAATTAATAATACAAATGCAAAAATGCAATATTGCGAACGTTATAGAATTTATTTTTAAAAGTACCTTTCGTTTTAAATTGCCAAAATTTAATAATTTCCCATGAATGATGAAAATTGTATAAAAACAGAAATGTAATGGATGTAAATATTATAACTATCCAATAATATTGATTAGACCCTTCCGTATTAACGGTGCCCTTATTATCGACCCTTACTAACGTCTTTAATTTACAGCCTGGATGTAAAATAAAATTGATATTATTTAAACAGAAGATATCATACGCTTTCTTTTATAAAATAATAAATGTTACTGGTAAGATTAATGTGAACTCTTGGGTGGAGGTGAGAATAAAACGCGCAGCTTGTGTGGTCATTTATTGAGTCAGGAATAAGAAATGAAGAGTATAGAAAATAGCCGATCGAGAAGTATGAAGATTGAGAGAAGCGAGTCGGCGGCGTTTGATCCTTATCCCGAAACTCATCGTGGCGGACTGGAACTTATCAGTGCGAACGATCGGCTTCTCTCCGCGTGAGCTGCATCCTGAATGTAGATGTCGCTCGCGTCTTTGGTCAGTTGGATGGCGCTGAATTTGAATAGCCGTCCCTGCAGAATAAATGTAACGTGGTTACCAGGCTGATATAGCTCAGGTGTGAGCACAGTCTACAAGCAATAAAAAGTTACCGGATTCAAGTCACAATGGTAGTTATATTTTTTTCGAATGAAATATTTGTCATTTGCATTTTTTCAATGATATACAATATATTGATACAATTACCAATTTTTGAAGAATCGCAATATTACTGATATAATGTAAATTCAACATTTAATTGGTGTAAACGTATTTTAAACACGAACAAAACACTAACAAAACACTAACAAAATCTTTATGTCTTTGAAGAAATTTTCCGTATTGGATTTTCACAACTCTATTAAATTAATACTTTATTCTAAAGTAAAATGAAATAATATAATTGTTTCCTCTTTAGTTCCGTTCACTGGTTATTTAGTTGAACGTATTTCCAGAATTAGGGAAATAAATTATATATATTATTATTATTTTGGACTGCCGCTTTGCGTTGAGATTTTGTACAATTTTCCGTATAAGAATTGCCAACTTTCCCTCTTTGCGAGTAATATTCTTTTCCAATAACGAGAACAAGTTAAATTTAGCCAAATCGTTAGCGCGGCAAAATAGGGGCTGGAAAATAATATATAAGAAAGGGAGAGAAACAAATAAATGTATGCAAAACAGGTATAGCTCGTACAGACTTGGTATCTCATTTCATTAGTTTTCTGGAACTAAATTGTATGCCGTAAAACCTAAGCCTTCTATTCCAAGCATTAGATTTTGAAAAATACTTTTTATAAATATATTGCTTACTATTTACCATTTGAATAGACTGCTATTTATGAACTAATCTTTGAAGTCGTTCAAGTGTTGCTTTTTCAGAATTGGATTTTCTTGTATTTAATTAAACACTACAATTTAGTATCCACAGTACAAATCCATAATTGAGATATTGAAACATTAGGAGAATGATTTTACTATTAAAGAAAACACATTCTTATTGTGAAGTTTTTTTTTTTATAATTGATAAATTAATTTAGTATTTAAAATATTACAGACCTATGTTCTGAATAATTACAATTTCACAATAAGAATGCGTTTTCCTTAACAATATACGTTGTATCAATGTGATTAAAATTTAATAAAAATGAATTGATAATTCTGGCGTCTGCAGCCGGTTTACTCAAAGGTATTTGAGATTCTGTAAAAATAATGTAGATGGCTTTCAAATAATGGAACGACAGGTGTATTAATTTGAAAAAAAAATGTAACATATAGGTTCGAAAATTTGTCATGAAAAATACTGGCGTTATAACACAATTGGTAGTGTACTTCCCCGGATTGGAAACAGAGATCCAGGTTCGTATCCCGGTGACGCAAAAATAATATTTTTCGACAAAATTGATTTTATATGTATATATTTATAATTAATACATTAATTTAGTATTTAGAATGATTTTACATTTTATCTTTGAAAAATGACGTTTTGTGTGGTGTTTATTTCTAAAAAAATTATATACCTAGTTTAAAAAACCGTATCATAAATATATTTTCTTTAAGAACACATTATTGTATATATAAATTAGAAAGAGCTTCAGCATATAAGTTCATAAATTTGTCGTTAACCTACTCAGTAGATGTGGCGAAACTGGATAACGTGTTTCCCCGGATAGGAAAATATTTTTTCGATAAATTATTTTTTCTGTTTTCCTGTCAATATAAATAGATATATTTTTTTTAAATGTGTTTTTGAAACAGAAAGGTGGTATAAATCAATTTAATACACATTTTCGATGAAATGTGGAAATTTTTCATTCAATTTTAAACCTCCACGATTGATCGCTAAAAAAATTATTCAGTTATAAAATATAAATTTATATTTTAGAGGTATTGTGGTATTTTTTTTGTGTTATCAAATATTTTTAAAAATATTACTAATATAACTTCAGAATAATATGGTTAAGTATAAAATACTCATATTTCGTATTAATTAATTTGCCTACAAATAGTGCATTAGAAAGCGGTAGTTAACGCCGGAACGTATCGATTTTCGCCTGACAATGCTTAGTGTAGAGTGACTAGCTGGATTACCTCATTCTGTGAACAATTCTAATTGTAGTGATATTTAGTGTACACGCACACAATTGTATTTTGTAAAACTTTAGAGCATAGAATAATGTATTTGTTGTTCTTATTTAGTTATAATTTTACATATGGTTTTTGTTTTGTCGGTGTGTGTAAAATGTGGTACAGGGGGGTGGCAGAGGGTAACTGTATTTTTCCCAGGAGCCTAGAGTGCCACTGAGAGAAATTTTTTTAAAAACATTTATGCCAGTGAGAGGGTGCTTACATTTTGAGCAGGGTCTTAAAAAATAACTTTGAAAAATTTAGCTTAGATCAGTCAAAGTATCGCATGGAACATCTTTAATAAAAAGTATCAAGTTTACACTGATTCGCAATTTTTTCTCAGGGTGCAGCTGAGCAAAATGGCTAGAGTGCAGCTGAGCAAAATTTATAACGAACGGCATTTAATATAATACACATTCATATTTATGTGGGTGGAAGGGGTTGGGTTGCCAGAGGGAGAAGAAGATGTAAAAATACTGTGTTTAGTGTGGGGTCCCAAAGAGTTACCATGAAAACGGTGAAGGTTTGTATAGAGAATAAACATACAAGTCTCAATGTATATATATATAATGTTATGAATACATAGGTATAATAATATCGCGTATATTATATGTTTTTTTTATAACTGTCTATAGACATAGATTTATAAAGAGGACTAACATATTCTTCTGTTCTTATATTCATACATCTTCAAAAACAACTTCATTTATTAGGTTAGTTAGTTTATCTGTCTCCAACAAGCAATATCTAGTAATATTCTCAATAATCAATAATCTCTGATGCCATCCTATATGTTTCTTTTCATCTTAACTAACAAAGTAAATATCGCATTACGAGTCCTTTCCTCGTACATAAGTAAAATCTTATCCTCAAAGAAGGAATATTAAGGAAGGAGGATAAATATTATTTATGTGTGACAAATATGATCGGGCGTAAGAGAATAATCAAATAATGTTACTTAAAATGAGACTACGACAGGGGGGGTTCATCAAATAAATATTCGCAATATTTTTAGTGAACATCAACGTTTATTTTGAATATTGTTCCCAAAAGTCTTGTTCTAACCCATGTTCGACTTATTCATCTATAATTTACATACGCGCCTTTTTTATTAATTTTGTTTTATTTCAAGTTCTTACAGCACCTGTATTTAATATCCAATATAAATATTTGACATACAGCTAGATTAGCTAGATTACCGTGCAATGTATCTATTCGGTACAGATATATAATAAAAATAGTTATAATTTAAAAAATGGGTTGAACATACAGCCCAAGACCGCGAAGAGAATAAGAGCCTGGTTTATTATGTCAATGTCGAGAAAATCATGATAAATTCAAATTCATAAAAAATACTGAAATCCTCTGAATTCTAATAACTAGTGTTGCCCCTTTTCATTTCTTGCAAATAAGATTGTATAGCTGTCCCCACTAGATAGAAATACAAGTTGATGAGTTAAATTGTTACATTGATAATGCCCGTACAAGGCGAAACGCGTCTCATGTAAATTAAACGAGTAGAACCAAAAAACAAGTGTTTTATTTTACACACATCATTTTTTTTTGTATTTAAAACATACATTTGAAACTGAGGCAAATAATGATTAAATGCAACATATGATAAATACACGTGATACGTGTTATACGTACCTGACACAAATCCTTCCATTTTTTGGGCATCTTGCCAGAAGGACAGATAGCTTAGAGAGGCTTGTTGTGGTACGCCACGTAGAAGGACGAAGAGGAAGAGAAAGGTCCCTCCACACGTAGGACTGACAGAGTGGAAAAGGCAACAGACACTTCTCTGGTGACGGCCCTAAGATTTTTTGGATACCGAGAAAAATTGAAGAGCATAGACAAGAGGGCGCGAATTAATGAAGATTACGATCCTGTCATGAGCGACCGACGTGAATTATGATCAACATTGCTCTTTGCAGTTTAAATTTGGACTCAAAAGAATGAACAGTCTAGAATGTTTTGGATCGTAACTGCACACAAGTATTTTTTAAAAACAAGGGTTATATTTGATCATCTTTAAAGTATTAAAGAATATATATTGCGTCCCATTTCCCTCCTTACCATTTCCACTTATATGTTCAATGTAAAAATATTCTTTTATTCATCAGTTTTTTTAATATAGACTATATTCTTTAGTTTATTATGTACTATTTCTTAGCTTGTTTAAATTCGAAGAAACTTCACTGGTATTGTTACTATCAAAACTAAAACTTATAAATAAATAAAAATAAAATTAAGAAGAGGTAATATGTAAGGTCAAGCAGTAAAAAAATTGTTGAAAGGCCCGAACAGCGATGTATAAGTACAGTGAAGGAAAAAGAATATTTCAGTTAAATCGTATTGCAACCTTTTGCTCATATTTAACTTTTCAATTATTTTAATCAATAACTTTGTAGAACCAATAATTAACCATCATAACGCTGTAAGTGACATATTTGCTTTTTGAAACATTTTGGTGGAGCCGAACGTGAAGTAATAATAAATACGGTAATAGGTAAAACTAACATCGTGCCATACAATAAAATATTGAAAAACATATCGAAATTAGTAGGAGACAGAGATCCTGGATGAGGAATATCCGTAACTGAAAGAGCTGTTTTGTCAAGCAGAGGATAGGTAGGCCTATCACAGGGTGAATGCCGGTATTGAACGAATCTGACATGGCAAGAATTTTTTCCAAGAATTTTAAAACCTGATAATGTAACATTTTATTAGCTACTCATATAAAATATTGAAGCACTATGTAGTAGGGTACAATTTAAAAAATCAACAATCTCCATAATGTTGTTTCCTTTGTTCTTATCAGCGAGTATTTTGTGTGGGTATATATTATAAAAACAAGGTTGGTTATTCGAAACCGAAATTTTGATAAAATACCTGGTAAAATATAGTTATAAATATAATAGCTCTTAATTTCGTGGTCTTTATTAAATAATGTAATCAAATTTACAAAATATCAAATTAATTTTTGTTATGAGCTGTTTTTTTAACAAATAATAATCAAACCGTAAACAATTTTGTTTCGAAGTATTATTATATCGAAGTATTTCGAAGTATTATCGAAGGCGTATTATTTGCCATTCCTACTCGTAAACCTAAACGCCCGTGTCAAAGGAAGAAGACGCGATGAGATAATCTCACAGGTATAGTTCAAATACATCTCAACGCCATGTACACGTGTTGAGATTTTGATCCGAATATAAACTCAGAGATGGGCTTGAGATTGGTAGATAGAGACAACAACTTAAACCGGTGTACACGATGATCGATCTTATGAGATTCAACATTTGCACTCAAACTTTATCTAAAATCATCGTAGATCCTTACAACTATTTATTTTAAAAGTTAAATTTAATTCATTACACATTAAAATTAATATAAGGCCTTAAATAACAAACAAAATGGGATAGTAATAAACTTACACTTCTCCACTCGGTACCTTATAAAGGATTAATAATGAACAATTTAGAAACTATTAAAATACAAAATAATTTAAATTAGGAGAAATCACTAATTAACAACAAAACATTCCCTAACACTTCACCTTTACTGTTCATATTTCCGTTAATGACCATTATCTCCTCATATTTAGTTTAGTTATCACC
Organism: Eubasilissa regina; assembly: GCA_022840565.1. Taxonomy (NCBI): domain Eukaryota; kingdom Metazoa; phylum Arthropoda; class Insecta; order Trichoptera; family Phryganeidae; genus Eubasilissa; species Eubasilissa regina. The sequence continues at coordinate 5,740,185 of JAINEB010000029.1, read as the reverse complement.
TAGTGATGAGAGGGACCGGACCTCTCGAAACTTTTATTTACAGTGACAATAACTGAACATAGGTTTGTACCAAATTCTGTTGTAAAAATTAAAAAATATAATTTGGTCTTAGTTTCATCGAATACCTAAAGATTTAATGTACAAAATCTGCAATGGAGTGTATAATCTCACATGTATTATTTTGCGATTCTTTATTTGCTTCCCCAGCTATACTTTGGGTAACTCATTGGTAGAAAATCGGTTAGAGTAATCTATCTACTAGCATTCTGTCCCATCAGTGATTTGTCTTTGAATATAAGAAAAATCACTATAATGCTGGGGTTTCTCGCACTGTTTCATTATGCCACTCTTGCTACTCCCATCACTAACCTTGTTTCAGTTACTTTCTAACCTCTCTCTGTGCAAACCCATAGATTGAATTTAGGTTTGGTACGATCGTTCGGAGATGTGGATGTTGGTCTTCATTGGTCTGCAGTCACTGAAACAGAAAAGAACTGGAACACATGGAGTAGCTTCACGTAGGCAACCTGGAGAAGCTAGAGATGAGAAGAATGGAGAAAAGAGAGATACCTTCAACTCGATAAATAGATCAGACCAAATGTCGAATGCTGTCATCAGCTATTTTGGGTACAGAGAAAGTAAACAAAGAATCATCATTGATATTAACAGATCACTATATTCAATAATGAGGGAGAATACGAAAATGTTCATGTTAATTCAATGAGAATTGTCACGCCTTAATTTAAGGTTACGCCCGTGGATTTAAATTCTTTTTTACTATCGTTGTCAAGTATTTAAAAATATTATTACGGATACACTACACACGAGATGTAGTGGGCCCATATTGTGTTCACGTTTCAGAAGATCGCCGTAACTGGCTTAATTTACAAGCAGCTTATTTTTATGGTGCTCTATTATAATTTACACTATTAATTGGCCGAGTCAAAAATAGGTGTCGGTAATAAAGAGTTGTAAAACTATATCATTATGTTTCCGTTTTCTCTGTGACTTTTATTGGGACACGCTGTCGTTTGGAGCTTGAAATATGGTGTACCTCACTAATTCGATTTAACAGAGTCTGTGGTGTATTACTATATAAGCAGGCGAGATTAAATATTTGTTTTTTCATACATTTACAAATGTATGAAAATTTCTTTATTTTATTTTATCTATTTTTTACTCACTTTTTCGATCTTCATGCACCATTCTGATTTAATGAAATATATACATTTTTAAATAAATTAAATATCTTGGCTCGCACTTTTGCAAGTGATACGTTGTTGCGACGTTACGTCTCATTTTATTTTTTTATTAATATTATCTATTAGATTTACTTTTTACTAATATTATACAGTTAGATAAAATAAAAACAACACTGTTTGAATTTTTTAAATCGGTTCACTAGATATCAAGACATATTAATGGAGATGATAACATGTCACGGACGCGCTCCATCCTCTACCACCCGGGAAATGTGTCTAACACAAAAGTGGGATCAAACCCGTACTACTACCCGGATCAAAATTCGTACTACTAGATTGAAAATAATTTAAGTGCGATTTATGCGTAATAGGATTCTGCCGTAAATTACCGATATAAAAATTGTAAACTATATCTTTTGACTTCGGCATTGTACTGTGTTAGTGCTGATAGTGTTAAATCTCTCGGTAATTACCAAAGATATCATTCAATAATGTTGTTGATACACTGTTCGGGTTAACCAATATTTTGGATTATCGAGGTTCGAAGTATTGAATAAATGAGGTTAACTGTTAAGTTTTACACGTTTTATAACGCTCTGATGTAAGACAACTATTCGACACGCCTGTATTATATCTTAAGTAAATCAGATATGAGATGTCGAGATATAATCTTTGGAAATAAAAAATAATTACCCTCTTTGTCCGCTATTTTTACACGTTTCAGTGTTGTTTGAATTTTTTCGTGAATTATGCATCTTCATTTTCCGTAGCATTTCAATATTACAATACTGAAGTTCCGATCTTTGATTTAAAGATTTTTGTAAAGAAATTCAAAAGAAATGCCTATCAGAACCACGCACGCACACTACATTACAAAATAATGTGATTAGGTAATATAATAAATAAATCTGAATTAATTATAGATATCTCTTCATATTCCATGATGCACCTGGCTGTGGAGGGAGCAGGATTGAGATAGTTTGAAATGAGTAAATACTTGAAAGAAATACTATCGGAATCTCGTTGAAAATATATCGAATCAACATATCGAGACATATCAGTCTCTTGGAGAATATGCTAGAAGAAGGAATTGAATAAAGATATGATAGAGGAATTTAAATAAAAATATTTTGGAAATAGAGTTTCGTGAAAGGAATTTTCTATATAACCGAAACGCTAATGGTATAAAAATGGGACTAACTTAGTGGGCTTCTGGAATGAGGCTCGGACCCTGGACCACTTTTTAATCACTAGACAAATAATCACGTCAATATATGTGAAGTTATGAACTAAACGTCAAGTACAGACTCTTAACCATTTGTCTGACACAAATCCTTTAATTTTTTTGGCATCTTGCGAAAAGGGAAGATAATTTAGAGAAGCTTATTGCGGCGGGCCACGTCGAAAGACGAAGACGAAGAGGAAGATCCCCCACTTGTTAGACTAACCAAATAACAAAGGCAACAGGCGCTCCTCTGGCAACAGCCGTAAGATCAGCAGAATGCTGAGAAAAGTGGAGAAGCGTAGTTCATGGAGATCACAATCCGTAGTCACGAGGAACCGGCGTAGATGAATAATGAACCTCCTTCCATTAATTAACGGCAAAAATGAAGAGCAGAGCTAGATGGAAGACACCGACAAGAACTTGTTCACAAATAATATACAAAAGAGAATATTCAGTACGATGTTTAAAAAATAAATGTCTCAATTGAAAAATGTTTGAAAACTTTTACACTACATGTACGTGTATACATAACATACACGATTTTCACGTAGTGTTGTTACGTATTTATCAAACTTAAAATATTCTAGACCGACACCTTGTGACACTTGGACTAGTTTTAGCGAAATGCTGGAAAAGTTTGAATTTTGTTTACAAAATGTATTAAAGTTGAGTAGAATGTTTTAAATAAAATCTCTTTTTACGTCGTTTTGCTCATGAGCCGAGCATCGTGGAGTTTTTTTTAGTCACCTGCTACTGCAGAAATGTAACATGGAAATATAATTAATAATAATACGCTACAAATGCAAGAACCAATCATGTCGTAATCTCTATTGCCAGTAAAAACAACATCAAAGTAGCCTTTCTGTCAAATATAATTATATTACTTTTAAAATTAGCAATATTAACTTTGTGGTTAAAATTCATATTTTTTATCTTTGTTTTATTAACCATATTTTTATCTTTGTTTTATTAACCGTTTTATTAATTGAGTTTAAATACATCTACCGGTTTCGAAAAATACTATTTTCATCTTCAGGATGTCATAAGATGATAGATGTATGTATTTAAACTCAATTAAGTGGTTAATAAAACAAAGATAATAAATAAAATAAAAAAATATAATTATATTGTTGTAATTTATTATACTTACGATACTATAGATACATTTTGTATTATCGCTGAGCGATCTCAGATGCCCGGCGCGGTTTCAAACCGCAGCCCGGCCACAAAAAAAATATATACAATTTATTTTAGCTAAGATTAAAATCATTTAATTGTTATTGAATTTAATAATTAATTTATATTATATTTATAGATATAAAAATATGCAGCTCATACAAAATAATACACCACAGAATGTACAATCAGTAGAAGTATCTACACACTACATATATAAATATATAAAATAATAATAAATTAAAATTGAAAAAACTTTCTTGAAAATAGATTGAAAGTTTTGTTCTACAAGAATCATCTATAACATCATTATTATATTATATAAATGATGTTATTCAATTGAAAATTTCAGTAATTAAATAATCGCCGCTAGAATTGCTTGAGAATATAATCTGTCGCCAGGTGGGACGTTGCTAGAAAATTAAAATATGTCCGATTGGGTATTGTCGTAGACTACAATCGAATACAAGCAAATGCAATCGGTATGGATACACTGGCCTCGCTCTAGTTATCTCCGAGATTATTAAATGAACGGATGTTTCGCTAGATATCATACTAATATGGCCTACAAAGTGTGGAAGTAAGAAACTCGCGCTGTAGAATCAGACCAAAGGTATACTTTAATAAAGGCAAAATAGGTTAATGATTAATGAGGTAATTATATAAAGGCAAAATAGGTTAATGATTGGGTGATTTCTTATAAACGAGTGCAAATATTTTTCAATTATTCAATCTCTGAAACTGAGATATTCTAGAAAGTGAATATATGTACGTGTGATCATATTCATTAATGAATATTTTATTACAATATTGGCTCATTAGCGCGTCCGTCGATTCCCCACAGTATTTGAAACACCACCGCATTCTGTATTTTGTGCGAAAATTTTAATCAGTGTTTTCTTCTTGAACGTCGGTAGTTAAAGCTCTGTGATTGGCTCGGCGTCGCAAACGATTCGGAGTATGGGGCTGTTATCCCCTCACTCCTCCCCCTAATTACTTTGTGAATTAATAAAACCATTTGAACTTGCGGCGTTGCGTAACCCAACTTCAAATTATGGCCCGCTTTTATATGACAACAATAACAGTAATGGAACATAGAATACTTAATAGTTATAAATCTGTATTTAAATTTAACTAGAATCTGTCGGGGTGCGGTTTATTCAAATCGAGCTTAATCCAATATTTTTAATCGCTTATAATGTGATGAGGTTACTGAAGAAATTACTGCTGAATATCAGACCGACGACGAATCAGAAAGAACGTGGAAAATTTTCAGAAATCAAAACTCTTAACAAAATTACTTAGTGGCATCAAAACTCTTGCAAAATTACTAAGTGGCATCACATTATATTAATAATGATAAGATCACTTTATTTATACTACTGTTTATTTGTTTTTATTAGTATTAAACACATAGATATCACTGGGGGAAAACTCTTATCTGCTTTAGAAATACTAAAACTGGAGAAACACAGTGCAAAAACAGAGATCACCTTAGGAGAATTCTTGGTCAAGATCCACCAGGAGTTGTTGAGCTAGTAGTGCTAATGAAAATAGTATACAGTCATCTTTAATCTCTGTAGCATTATATAATTTACTATTCGTGAAATAACACGAAAATTCACAGGATTTGCAGATAGTTAGACAAAAATGTACGTAATGCATACAATATTTCAATAATTCTTTTAACTTATTCTTTCTTTCTTACATAGAAAATGTTTCTAACCTTCTAATGTTTACACACCTTACATTAATATAAAATATATGCCATAGCGATTCGGCAATATATAATATGTTTAGCTCATGTATTCGTAGAAAATGCCTTTAAAACGGTAAGAACTGGTATTAATAAAGAGCTTAAGATACTTATAACATTTTTAATATTCATTACAAACTTTACATTGTGGTTAAAACTGAATTTAAAAACATTATAATTTGACATATGGTTTTAGTTAGTTTATTTGACATTCTGATGAAGAAAATGTATTTTCTCAAACCGTATATTTAATCATTAAATTAATTCATATAAGTGATTAAAATAAAGTAATAAATCATTTGTATACTTGTAACCTACTATTTTCACATCTCATTGAATTCTCAGCAGCATACTGATTAGTATTCCACCTATCATGAGGGAGACCGGAGTTCGCTTCTCCGCTGAGGATATTTTAATTTGATTTATTTAACTAATTTTATTAATATTTAAATATTAATTTTTTCGAGCTAGAACATGTTTTCTTCCCTTCATTATAATCGTCTCCGAATCGGACCGTCCGCTTAACGATCTTTATCGATCAAGTTGGCGACCATTATTTCACTTTTCCAACCCTTAGTTTGTCGTACGTCAAAATAGATCTTTCTCGGTAACCACCCCATGTTGCTATCAGATTCACGTAACATTCTAGTTGGGGTAATTGGATTATGAACCTTCCGATGAAATTGCCTAAAATACGATTGACAAACGAGAATTCCGAGTTGTGTATTCTGAGGATTGCCCGTTATTAAGTCGTAAAGGGATCCCAGCCCACAATAAAGGACTTCAAAGTTGGGGAATTCCCCCCACATTACTGAACCGTGTAACAGATTGGTTAATGCTCATTATTATGGCTGATGATATAAAAAATGTTCACCAGCAACGCTTCAATTTCCTCGAGCTCAGTCTTTCAAATTCCTCAACTTATATTTTTTAGAGTATTTTACTTACTTATCTACTTACTTTCCCCGCGGGGGTAGGTAGAGAATAGAGCGCAACACTCTCATCCATATTCATAAATCTTTCTACACAATCTCGACGATTATTTTCGCTTCTAACCGGACCATTTTCCAATATCTGGTTTAACCGGTCGTGCCAAATCTTCCGCGGACGTCCTTTATTTCTAGTGCCATCAACATTTGCGTCATATATCTTTCTTACCATTCTCTCTTCATTCATCTATTCCATATGACCAAATTACCTAAGTGATGATTACCAAGATCAGCTTTACATTATTTCTTTATTTCTTCATTCTTTACTCTGTCATAAATAGATCTTCATACATACGTCTAAGTGGTCTCATTTCCTCTGCATTACATTTTCTAGTGTATAAATTAGTTGTAAAGTGTTTTCTGCCTGAGTATCAAACCTCTCTGGTCGACATTTCAAATCCCAATTGTCTTGCAATACCGTGTGTTACAAACGTGAATAACAATATTTTCCAACTTTATAGTGTAACGCATTTAACAGCTATAAACGAACACCTACATGCTCTACTCGCGACCGAATATCCACGATATACTACACGTTATTAGGCATGGTATAATGTTCTAATTATGTCACGTCAGCCACAACAGTAAATAGCATGTAAGTCATGGATCTTCCCATATTTAGGTACATATTTTGGGAGCAGTTCTTTGGAATAAATCTTATAAATTTTTGTTGACCAAGTACATCCTGAAATCTTAATACCTTCACGCATTTTTCTACATTATCATTATCAGTCAATTAAAAATCATAGAATGATTGAAATAACCAGATCCTGAAAAATAACGATAATACGAAAACGCTATTTGATTTATGTGCACGTTTCACATGTTGCGATATATTTGACTTGACTGGTTTTGTAGAACCAGATACGAAGACGATTTCATTTGTAAACCATCATCCCTATTAATATTTTCCGATTGTTTATAATCGTACATCATTTGTCAACGATATCAGTCCTGATGATTGACCATGCAATACTATAATGGGTTTCGAAACGTTGGCCAGTGAGGATACGAGGATATGGCGGAATGGTTAAAAAACTTTATACGTAAAATTCTACGGCTATTCATTTAAGAATCCTCTGTGAATTTTGTATGGAGGTAACGGTGAACCATCTGATATGAATTGATTTTTAGGACTACATTCGCTGGTCACTCTGTTGTCACTTTAGTCTGATTTGATCAAGGTGCTTTTTTATTTTCATTATTGCTTTCCTTCATCTAACGAGTCACATCTTCTGATTTGATTTTGCCAACTCGTCTTTTTACAGCCTTCTAATATCCTTCTTACTAGCTTGGCCAGGATGGCTTTTTTTTATCATTTTATACCAGTAAGTATTCAAATATCCTTTTGTTACATTTTTTCATATTTTTTCCGTAATCGTTATTTCATATCTACGAATATTCCAGAAATATTCAATAACCTCTTGACATTTTTCATTTATAAATCTTTTCATAAGTTCGATAGTCATCCAGGAATACCTTAAGAACCCCCTACCCTTGTCTTCTCAATCTTTTTGCTCTCCGCCATTCCACAACATTCCAGAATATTCTTAAAAAAATTCAATGAAAGCTCTTGGCAATTTGCCGCATTTTTGTCATCATGGTATATATAATCTTGACTATCCTTTCATCGGATATAACGATCCATTATATGAATTTATTTTTATCTCACCTGTTGCTCAGCTAGTCTCGGTCTTCACTTATTTAGGAACGTACATTTTTCATTTCAAACTTTGCTATTTCTGAAACTGATGACATTCGCGTACAATACGGTTCTACAAAGATACCGTTGTTTTAAGTTCAAGAATTATTACGAGTTATGGCTGGTTATAATTTACACGAGGATTTCGAATGACTCAGGTAGACCAGACCATTAAATCGAATGACTCAGGTAGACCCCGATATTCAGAAGGATTTTTTTACGTGAAGCTTCACTTACTATTTCTATCTTTCCTCAGTATTATTAGATAGATAGATAGAAATAATAGACATACCTTGGGTCTTATCGAGGTGTTTATCGTTGCACAAAATAAAATGCAGATAGCTGTAAATTTAAATTTGTGAAATTACAAAGTATAACAAGAGACACTTTAGAAGTTTCGACCGAATAATACCAATAACGATTGTAGAATGCCTTGGTTCCCAGTTTTCGCCGCTTAGGATCCCGTTTTGTCGAGCGGTGTGCGTCTTGGCTACTACGTCTCGGTTACTCGGCACCAGATGTCGCTCTATGTCCGCCTTACTTTTTTTTTTCAATTATATTTGACATGAATGTATAGGAAAATACATTACTATTACTTCACACTTCCGATACTAAAAATAAATGTCTACGTTAATGCAAATAGTCATGAAATATGTATGTTGGGCATTAAACGAACAGAAAGAATGTGTGAATAGAAGAACAGATAAAAGTAGGTGATAAAATTAAATTTGGCAAGAAAATTAAATGGCAATGAGCAGGCTACATCGCTCGTAAGGTGGACAATATTTGGATAAATGCAGTCATCAGAAATGCCATCAATAAGCCCGTAGATATACGTGGTAGTGAATTAAGATGAAAGTGGAAGATTGACAAAAGTTGTGGAGGCCTTCATCCAGTATTTGATTGAAATCAGCTGATAATTATGAGGATGATATTTGACATGGAACCCATGCATGAACAGCCATTTTTTGATCACATCTCAACTAGACCGAAATGTGCGGGTGTAATTCGTTTATGGCCTGACGCGAGTTGCAAAGATTGGCGATTAAACGCGCTCAGATGTTTAATGGCGAAATATATTTCAATTTTTTACTTATATTTTAGCACAATGGTAGCGCAGCTCTTTTCGTATGTATATCTATGTTTTTCGACGCAGCAAATAGTTGATGATATGAGGTCACGTTTGCTTTCATCATTATTTGGTTTATGATTTTCTGGTAGACTAGTTATTATTTGATAAAAGATTTTTCTTTTAACTTTTTTTTTTTTATATAATCTGAAGAATTTCAACAACATCGGTAAAATTGAATTGAATATCGTTGATTGTTTTTGTCTCATTCTTCTTCGTTCTGCAATTTTTCTATTATATTTATGGAGATAGATATGTCGAAAATAATGCGCAATGACGATTCGACCTATAATTAGTACTATTATTCGTTACCAATATTCACCGTGACTACAGTGAGGAATGAAAATAACCTTAAAATAGTACTTACACTGTGTGGTGACTTTCCAATTTGACTGCACCAGTGTGGTGTTTTTGGAATTACTACCAGATTCCTTCGGAGGTTCAATTCTCTTATTGTACTCTCGAGTTGCTCGGTTGAGTCTTTGTAAGTGAAACTCAATAGATATATGTAACAATTATAGATTATTACAACAACTTATTTACAGAATGTACAATTATATAACTCAGATATTGATTACTACTATTGCGAAGGAACGATGGAAAAGAGACCCGTTCCCACAGTGACGGCCTCTTATAACCCATGACCCCACCGCTCATCTGACACACACATACAAAATTGACAGTTCTCATACATTGTAACACCTTTTTTATTCAATACAAGTTATAATGAAATGTGCGATTACAATTTACAAACAAGGCGAAGAATTATAGTGAAAACTGTTGTCGGGCTGGAAACTGGAGGTCTTGTAGATTTTATAAAAAGTAAATATAGTAGATTATTTCATTCACGATTAATTATTTACTATACACTTAAGGCAAGAGGTCACACTCTTCTGTCCTGACACATAATTCTCGCTTAATCTACTTTCATACATCTTCTCATACAAGCTCGACGATTATTGAAGCTTCTAACAGGACCATCCTCCAGTATCTGGTTTACCTGGTCTGGTTTACCACTTCCATTCATCAGTGTCAGTACCAGGACTCTATTGTAAATCGCTAGTCTTGCCTCAGTTGACAAGTTCCCATTAGCTATAATTCCATTCAAAACGCCGTTCACTTTATTCCCTGCAGTCACCCTACTTTCAATATCTTTCCGTTTCTATCAAACATACTTCCCAAATACACAAACTCATCTACTTGTTCCAAACATTCATTACCTACAAGCATTTTGTACGGTGTTTTGTTTTCCTCCTTCTCGAATACCACATACATCGTAAATTCTACTCACTAGACTGTATTTCTTGTTAATTATTCGCCATTAACTGCATTATCGACGTACAATAAACAGCATACAATCAAATCGCCCATTTTTGCTCCTAGAGTCCAGTTTTTTCACACAATTATCCATATATAATTCCATATTCATATTATACACCATCAGGATATCAAAAATAATGTTTGATATTTTTGAATGACGTAATTCCTCATTATCCATTCTGATACTTCGCCGTAATATTACTCCATTAAAATTATGTATAAATACTATGTATTTATTATATACTCGTATATAATACTGTAATTATTTAGTGCTTATCTTTCTCCTGGAATTATTTACGAATGACAACCGAGTACCTTGCCCTAGAATTAAGAAATACGAATGTCATTAATTATTACTGTATTAAATAAACGTAAATTCCGAATCCGCACAATTTCAGGGAATAAATAAATCTTCCATTTAAACACAAAATGTACCTCAGAATAGCAAATTTTTCTTCTTCTTTAAGTGTTTTCCGTTACCGGATGTTTGCGATCAGGGAATTCGGATTTTGTTTTAGCTGCCCGAAATAGAGATTCCGGTGTGTGGCCATTGTATAAGGTTTTGAAGTCATGAGATTCTTTTTTTAGCTAGGACCTTGTCGTCCATATCTTTTTTATACGACAACATGCAATACTTCACAAGTCTGAAGGAGTTTCAAGATGTATCTAAAGTACTCCAGTTTCCTTACCTTTATGGTACGATTTTTCATTATCTTTCTACATTTTTGTCATTTCCCGCTCCATCAGTCCAGGAGTGTCACGACAAAAGCTCCGCGGACTTTTGGCCAAACGACTATAAAGCTGCGACAACGATTCAGACGACAAATGATCCGGCCGACTAAAACTCGATTCATGCGGCAATAGATCCAACGACATAAGGTCGTAAACAAAATTTCAGAATGATTATTTTACGAAAGAGTTTTCAAGAAAGAAATAAATAACATTTGCGTAGAAAGCAATCGAATATGTCAAATCACTTTGTGGTTTGACATATTCGATTATATAAAATACAATCACTTCGTATGAAACCACGAAATTTATTATACGTCAACCGGTTTCGCTTATCTTGTGCTTCATAAGGACGCATTTAAAACTAATTGTTACGTACTTGCGTAATAGTACGTCTTCGTTGTACCTTTCGGTGTTTGTTAAACTCGTGGTGACAATTAACTATTTATTACAGTGAGATACAATTACTATACAAGAAATACAACTATAACGAGACAACGGTAGCGTAGCAAAAGAGTGTGCGCTCTGTGCGTGACCGCTGTTTATACCCGCACGTACATACGCGTGCACACACATGCACATGACCCGCGTGGGAACTGGAAGAGTGGTCGGTTCTAGGTTTCCTCGGACTGGTTACGGCGCAACGTATTGCTGATTTGCTGCTGGTATCAGTTGGACCGTATGGCTGTTAGATGAATGCTTACGCGGCCATGTCTGCGGGGCGCGAGCAGGGCCACCACAATTAAGCCGTTGTTAATTGATATTATATTTTAAGACATTTTTCGCAGCCTTTTTCAATGTGACAATTGCTAAAGTAACGTGGTAATTGAGCCTTGGGGTGGCAGAAATGATGTTTGTGAAAGTAAGAAGATAAAATAAAACTTGTAAAATATATTATTTTAGTTGTACACCCTCATTCTTTGCAATTTAAAAATATTTTTAAGATTCCCTGTACTAGAAATAATAATATTGATATATACGATTTTTCATCAAAAATGACTACATATGGGCAAGATTATGATTTATTCTAAATATTCAACAATAAATACTTAAATTCCATTTTATAATAGGCATAAAAAATACTACGCTGGAGGTGATTTACTCATACTTATTGGTACTTATTCCATTTATTTATGTTTTTAAATATTTTTTGCATATTTTACATTGTGGTTTTCATTTTACTATAGATTATTTAAAACTTTGTTTTTAACTACATAATTATTATTATTTAGTTAATTTGACATCCTGGTGAAGGAAATGCTATTTTTCGAAACCGGTTGGTGAATTAAACTCATAAAGTGTTTAAAAACAAAGTTTTAAATAATTTATATTTATTTATTTTTCAACACTACAAATAAGACCGGATGAATCTGAATAAATTAAAAAATTGAATCCGAAGCCCCCGGTATGAGAATTACATCATGACCACTAGACCATGAGGATTGGCAAAATTTTTAAAAATAGATTTGTTACATCTTTATACATGACATTGAATAAATTTATATCTATCCTCCCTCTCTCCAATATAAATGTGCATTACATTGAATTCCATCTGTTCCAAATTTTACTCAGTTACACTCTAGAACCTGTCCCACTTCCTTTTTGAATTTCCTTTCCAAATTTTGAAAAGGTACATGGTGCTATGCATAGACCTATGCAAAACAATGACATTCTACCTTCTTTCCCATCCCCTATCCAGTCATGTCGGTCTCCCGCGACTGAAGATCGCGATTTCCATGAACTCCCGCTCTTTTGACTATGCTCATTCACTTTTTTCGGCGTTCTACAGATCTTAGGGTCACCAGCGAAGTGCTGATTTTTCCCTTTGGTCGATCCAAGGAGTGAGAGATATTCCTCTTCCTCTTCGTCCTTCGACGTGCCCCACTACACAAGCTTCTCCAAGCTATCTTCCCTTCTCACAAGATGTCCAGAAAAGGAAGGATTTGTTTCAGGCTGCAGGTTTAGAGGGTCCTTGATATTCAGTTCCTGCAGAATGGCGGCATTCGTGCGTCTCGCCGTCCAACACGTGTCTCCACCATTACATTTCAAAAGCATTAATCCGCCTTCTCTTTCTTGCACAACATGTGTATTCCCAAATACACTATTTAAATACTAAATTAATGTATTAATTATAAATATATACATATAAAATCAATTTTGTCGAAAAATATTGTTTTAGCGTCACCGGGATTCGAACCTGGATCTTCATTTCCAATCCGGGGAAGTGCACTACCTTTGTGCTATAACGCCAGTATTTTTCTTGACAAATTTTCGAAACTATATGTTACATTTTTCAAATTAATACACCTGTCGTTCCATTATTTGAAAGCCATCTACATTATTTTTACAGAATCTCAAATACCTTTGAGTAAACCGATTTGCAGACGACAGAATTATCAATTCATTTTTATTAAATTTTTGGACACGTTGATACAACATATATTATTAAGGAAAACACATTCTTATTGTGAAGTTGTAATTATTCACAACATAGGTCTGTGATATTTTAAATACTAAATTAATGTATTAATTATAAATACATACATATAAAATCAATTTTGTCGAAAAATATTGTTTTAGCGTCACCGGGATTCGAACCTGGATCTTCATTTCCAATCCGGGGAAGTGCACTACCTTTGTGCTATAACGCCAGTATTTTTCTTGACAAATTTTCGAAACTATATGTTACATTTTTCAAATTAATACACCTGTCGTTCCATTATTTGAAAGTTTAATAAAAAATGAATTGATAATTCTGGCGTCTGCAAATCGGTTTACTCAAAGGTATTTGAGATTCTGTAAAAATAATGTAGATGGCTTTCAAATAATGGAACGACAGGTGTATTAATTTGAAAAAATGTAACATATAGTTTCGAAAATTTGTCAAGAAAAATACTGGCGTTATAGCACAAAGGTAGTGCACTTCCCCGGATTGGAAATGAAGATCCAGGTTCGAATCCCGGTGACGCTAAAACAATATTTTTCGACAAAATTGATTTTATATGTATATATTTATAATTAATACATTAATTTAGTATTTAAAATATCACAGACCTATGTTCTGAATAATTACAACTTCACAATAAGAATGTGTTTTCCTTAATAACACTTTAAAATTCTAACTAAATCTGAATCCCGACAACACCGGGCACGGACCATCACTATCAAATATTACAATTTATTAGAAGCCTACTATGACACGTAGTAAGTAATGATGAAATAAATTCACCATAATTTCTATGAAATCTATTTCACTAATAATATTTTTTATGGATTTATTTATGTGGATTTAGAAAAGCCATTATTGCTCAAAAAATACGTCACAAAAGGTTTGAAATGTGTAATTCTTCTCTGCCTATCTCTGTGTGTAATTTATTTTACGTAAACAATGTAGTAATTGTCCATTATAAATCTACCTTTTCGGCGACGCGCTGTGATTGATTGATTATTAAGCCTCGGATATTACAGGAATTTGCCGCGGGTAGGATGGCCTGATACGAATCTGCCTTGACCCCCCCATTGTGCCACTTTAAGACCACTTAATACCTCTTATTTCCTTCCGTGGGCACGCTTCATTTCTTTCTCCTTTGTTCTGGTAAGTATCCTCCAATGGGGCGGCTTTCAAGGGTAAGAACTAAGAATGAATTTCGTAATGTGCCTTTTGAAAGGGCACGAAGCCGTGTTATACAAGAATAGTGTTGTGCTAAGATCGAAGGAAATCAGGTTTACTAAAAAGAAAATAATGTATTTATTCTGATAAATTTAATATAAAATATATTTATTAAGGAGAACGCATTTTTATTGTAAGTTGTAATTATTCAGAACATAGGTCTGTGATATTTTAAATACTAATTAAATGTATATCTCTCTAAATAATATACTTAATTAGCATTCAAAATATCATATACCTATGTTTTGAATAATTACAACTTCACAATAAGAATGTGTTCTCCTTAATAATATATAAGTTGTGTCAATGTGTCCAAAATTTAATAAAAATTAATTGTTAATTCTGGCGTCTGCTGTCGGTTTACTCAAAGGTATTTGAGATTCCGTAAAAACAAAGTAGATGGCTTTCAAATAATGGAACGATTGATGTGTCAATTTGAAAAGTGTAACATATTCGTTCGAACATTTTTTGTAGCATAGTTGGTTAATGCACCTTTTCCGGATTGAAAAGAGATCCAGGTTCAAATCCCGGTAGCGCAACCACAGTATTTTTCGATATAATTGATTTTATATGTATATCTTTCTAATTAATACTATTTTTATCTTAGTAGGCACCTATTTACAATTTTTATTTCTGCCTATGATTATTGCCATAGCATACTTAAGCATTATGTTCGGAATATAATCTCTATCTCTCTCTCTCTCGGTCGATGCGTTCATGACTGAGCTTCGTGGCCCTCTAGTCTGCTGCAACAGCGCTAACTGCTTGCCCTCCACTCTTCGTGATTCTGGATCTTGTATACTGCAACGTTTATCGAGGGTACGGTCACGTCTCGAACTTGACTTGTCTATCTTGTTAGAGATGTCATCACTCATCATTCAGTGATCACTATAAACGGAAATATTGAAGTTGATTTGTCATTATTTTTAAATCGAAAAAGCTACATGAATTTGTTTTTAAATTCTGTAATACACCTTGTTATAGATTTCCTCATGCTGGATCATTTTGTATGCTACGAGTATATGCACAGTCGTCTATTTTCAGGCTAGAATTTTATTATAAGATTGCATTGGCTGTACAAAAAGTTATCCATAGACAGACACCACTTTTCGTCCAGTGATTTTGTCCAATAGTCTTACTCTGATTTTAATTTGATTTAATTAATAATTAATAATTCAGTATTTACGAGACTATTCATTTTAATAATACCACGAGAATTAAATTATTGTGACGTCGTACAATATTTTTTTCATTTTATTTTATACCTAAGATGAATAAAATAGTCAAAATCAAACTATTTATGAAACAAACATAGCAAACACTTTTGACAAGAAAAGTCAAATATTAGAATTCTATCCATCAAAATTAGCGTGCAGCATTATTTGAATACAATGAGAATATTTAAAAAAAATATCCATCACTTTATTCGCAATAGCTTGAAATTTGAAAAAAATATAAAATTCCAAAGATAAATCATTTTTTCAACTGTGATACACTTTTTTTCAGAGCGTAGAGAGGTATTTCAATTCTGTCAATCTCCGAAATAAATGGATTCCCAGAAACTGAAAATGTTTTTTTTGCCGCTGAGAAACTTTTTCGTTTATTCTCTACATTTCTCCACTTGTTAATCCAAGTTTCTCGCTCCATTTCAACACTGAAAGCTAAAACCCCGCGGGAATCGAACCTCTGATTTTTTTTATTCTGCACTTAGCACTATAACCGAAGTTTTGGATACATTATTATCCCGGTGGAATTTTAGATATTTACGAGCCAATAGTGTTATTCAACATATTTTAAACGTGATTTACAACGCAAAGATATCACAGAATTAAACTTTTTATTTTGCGTGTTTATTACGTGTTGAGGTTGGTTTTGTTTGTACAATTCTCAATTCTACGTGGAATTGTTTTAACGTGAATAAACAATAATTTATAAATGTATATACTAAAATAGACGTGGATAAGCCGATTCAAGGTGTTTGTTAGATTTTAACCAAATCATTTTTGAAATATTTTTCAATGTGTTATTTTAATATAAACGCATATTATAAATCGAAATAAGTGAATTATTCTTATTCTTCTTTACTTGCCGTTCATAAGCTCCACAATAAACAAAAAAATGTATGCAAAAAGAACTGAACCATGCAATTGTGGATTTTCATCATATAATAATTACTTTTATGAGCTTGTATGAAAAGATGTATGAATGTGGATGAAGCGAGAATTATGTGCCATGACAGAAGACTATGGCGCTCTATCCACTCTGCATACCCCCGCGGAGAAACGGCGTGTTGGTAAGTGAGCAAGTAAATTCTCTCACCGAGCACAAGAGCTAGTCTCTTTTTTGGAGAGGTAAGCGAAAAAAAAACCGTGACATTTTGATAATGTAAAATACTTAATTCATATTAAAAAAAAAATTATAAAAATGTTAAATAAATAAAAATTAAAAAAGTAAGTAATAGTTACTATTATTATTTTAATTATCTTTTGCAAGCACAATTGTATTTTAATTTCGAATCATTAGAAAATAAAGCATGCAAAATAAATCTAAATATTGTAAATACTAACTAAATTTAATCACAAGTCCTTTTCTAAAAAAATTTCTTATAAATTTGTATCATCAAATCAATTTGCATGTCTTTTATCATCATAGCAATTTATGTTAAGTGTTAGACTTATTTATATATATTCAAGTTATTTTTTTTTTAATAGATTTTTTTAAAAAATACATTAGAATTTTGTGACATATATGTTTATGGTTAGTTAATTCGACATCCTGAAGAAGTAAATAATTTTCATAAACAAAGTTATATAATTATTTACCCAAAAATTTATATAATTACTTATTGCACTAAAACTATACTAAAACTGCTTGAATTGGTAGAGTTACAAATGATAATGCAATGATCTGGATGCGAAAATAAAAAGTTCATAAAACACTAAAAACTAGTGATTGCTATTTGATAATATCAGTGATTGAAAACTGTGACTGTGATCGCAGTTTCATTACTAATACGATATCACAATACACGAAATAAATAAAAATATATCAATTTGAGCGTACTTACTTATATTATTCAGACTTCATTTGCGTAAAAACATATTCTAACATATATAATTGATATCATGATCACACGAAGAAAAATTAGGTTTATTTTTAGGGTCAAATTCTCAGGATTTCGTATCAAATGCATAAAACGTTTTGGGAGAATCGACTAGATGGCGCTCATCACGAATTGTAACGTCATTCCTTCATGAATATTTTCGTTTCATAAGCACATGCGCCGAGTTCACAACGAAATATAAATAAAATAAAAATAATGAATCACGAATCACGATATTTAATCACTGATAGTGAGTGTGATTCAAAGATATCAGTGCTTGACTCACGGTTCGTAATTTTGAGCTCATCACTACTAAAAATCGAAAAATTTACATTTTGCAATGTGTCATGAAACATTGCATAATTCAAGGTAAAACTGCGAGCAGGCCTTGGAAGACAAGATACACCCGACAGTAGTCCAGGAAGTCCACAGTCGGAACTATTTCGAGTTGCTGCAAAATCATGATCGAGAATGTTCGATAACTTGACAAGCACTAGAAGTAGAAGATATCAAAGATATATTCCGAGGATAACGAGCAAACAGCAAAAATTGTTTGGGTCATATCCTCTGGCATAACATACTTGCAAACACGGTGATAGAGAAAAAGGTTAAAAATAGAAGAAGACGGCATTTATGAGCCAGTTGCTAGACGGGAATGGATGCAAGAATAAAGAAGAAGTCAGTAGAAATAATGAATGATGGCCATGTTAGAAGCCTCGGAATGTGTTCTTCAAAATACACAATATTAATGCAGATGAGATCCAGTAATTGTGTGTTCTTGGACATACCTAAATTTTATTGATTAACATAAAATTTGAGAAGATCAAAATAAATAGAATTTTCACTACAAATTTGAGTTAGATGAAAGGATAACCAGACAATCAAGCGAGTTCAAGTGATAGTATAAAATTATAAAAATTAACTTTGTGGTTAAAATACATCTACCGGCATTATATTATCTATTGACATCCTGAAGAAGAAAATGGTATTTTTCGAAACCGGTGGATGTATTTAAACAAAGTAAGTGGTTAATAAAATAAAGTTCACAAATAAAAATATGAGATAATAGTTATTTCCTAGAATAAAAGTAACGAGTGGAAAGTGTATTTACACATCCTGTTTAAAAGAAACATTCTATATTAAAAGATGGCGTAATTCTTTGGCGTGGAACATTTAATACACGATATGTTTTGCAAAAAATAACAAAGGGTTATTATCTTGCATGAATTAAATAGCGGGATTAAATCAGGAAGCTTGTTATTTTGCTGTACGGAAATTGCTGTCGTCGAGATTGTTGTCACAGAATGTAATGATTAAACTGTGTACAATGCTGAAACTACCCTGCTTTGTACCAGCAGGCAGACTACAGCGGTGATATCAAGGGTTGGATGGCGCTCTGAACTGTAACCGCGGTCACAGCAGACTTTCAAGTCCCACGAGGCCGTTAACAAAGAGTTATAATGTATTTATTGCTTTTGCCATATATTATTATTTATCTTCAGTGTTAATTGTGTTTAATTAGATTTTATTGTGTTTACTGTTTATTATTATATTGGTTTTATTTTATATTTATTGTTTTTGATATTTCGGGAGATTACCACTTATGTAGGTAAGTGCTAGTGTAGTGGGATTGTGTACGGTTGAATGGATAATTATCGTGGATGCTGGATACTGTATGAATGTTTGTATGAGTGTTTATTGAATCCAGATCAGAAGAGTTTGAATATGATGTGATTTGTTTGAGGTTATTGATGCCCCAATATTCACCCAAATACCCTCGTGTTCATTGTGTTTCGTATTTGTGTCGAAGCGTATGAGGATGTAAGTGGATATAAATGTGTGACAGGCGGCAGTTACGAGCATATAACCTATTTACGGATTTTATTTACTTTTTATTAAAATTAATTTATAATGATATTCGTTTCTGTAGTAACACAATTGCATTAGGTTACGTCCTATAATTCTAATCGATCTATAGTGATAACTTTATTTCGCGATAAGGAGACTATATAGCATCACTAAATGCATTTTGTAAGATTTAATAAGATAATATTAAAAAAATATTAATTAAATATATTAATTAGGAAGATATACATATAAAATCAAATTTTATCGAAAAATATTGTTATTGGAACACCGGGTTTCGAACCTGGATATCTTTCCTAACCGGGGAAGGTGCATTATCCAAATATGCTACAGCGACAATATTTTTAGCGACAAATTTTCGAACCTATATGTTTGAAAGAGCCATCTGGCTTATTTTTACAGAATCTCAAATATCTTTGAGTAATCTGATAGCAGTCGCCAGAATTATCAATTCATTTTTATTAAATTTTGGACACGTTGATACAACTTTATTATTAGGAGAATACATTCTTATTGTGAAGTTGCAGTGTCCAAGAGACAGCAGTCTAAACAGAGCCAACGGCTAAAATACATCACCAGCAACGCACTAAGCTCATGAAACATCAAACTTTTGTGTTTTTGAGAAATCTTGGACCTGTCTTTTCTAATCGATTTAAACAATTTAAAAACAAATTGAATTGATAAACTGTTCCTTTGCTTAGGGTCTAATTTACAATAGTATGCAGATGAAAACAATTGAATCTCGACAAAGAAAATTAGACGGTATATTTGCATAGTCAGGTAATACAACAAATCAACTTGTATCTTGCGAAAGCCGGTTAATTTAATAATAACTTAGCACACATAAATAATGTCACACTAAGTATCTAAAACTAATAATATAGAAAATCAAATTAAAATTCGGAAAAATCGCCTACTTATATAATATGAGTATAAGTGAATTACATTTTGGTTGGTAAATATCTAGAATTCAATGGCGTATACTCCATACAATAAAAAAAAATTGCGCATAAATAAATCTAAAGTACATATTTATTTGATGTACAGTCAATACCTGACTAAATTGCGAGTCGAAAATGTTCAAGTAATGTGTGCGTAATCTCAATCACGTCAGAGATATAAGCATTTAAAAAAAACATAATTACGTGATTATTTCGATTAAATGAAGTATTTTGTTGATTCCAAATTGTATATATATTGAATAAAAAAATTAAAGGTCATAGAATTTCGAGTGGCTTGAATATTTTGTTTTCATGATTTTGTAAAACTTTCAAAGAATTATATTTTCTGTGACAGTGCACACTTTGCACATACTCCTTGAACATTTTCAACTGGTAATTTGGTCAAGTATTCACCCATAAAATATTGTGGACTAGGTCTGTTACACCATGTATAATGTATTAAGTATGTATATATATGAAGGTCCACGCGTAAATAATCCATAGTTTGCGTATTATTGTTTTAACAAGAACCATCTAGTGAAAAAATTAGAAATGGCAAATAAAGCATGTGTTTCGCATAATTTTTCTCAAAATCTGGCTTAAATAAATACCAACTGAAGGCAATACTTCAGTCTTTTGTGCCACGTGGTTATCTGGATACACGTCGTCGCTTGAATATACGTTTTTTTTAAAACAGACTTGAATATATTCGTTCCAATACATTTTTAATATGATATAATTTTTATGATTATCAAGACAAGGAAGGTCATGTTTGTACGGTATCTGGTGTATTCTATATAATTATATGATGTGAACCCCAAAGGAAAGCAGAAAAGGTGGATTAATGCCTTTGAGATGTGGTGCTGGAGACACATGTTGCGCACACCATGTTTCCATTCTGCAGAAGTTGAACATCAATAACAGACTATGAACCTGGCGGGAATAGATCCCGTAAACTGTATCGATTTAAATTACAGTTTTGTTGATGCAACTCGAATCGAAGCAAGAAAAGAATAATGGCTACCTTGGTCTCAGTCCTGGGTTGAACGGCAATTTACACCTCCTGTTGACTTGCACTTTTGTGGTGAAGAACGAAGATATCACTGCACTTCAGGATGCTGTAGAAATCCGGATTTTACGCATGGCGACACTCGACGGAAAAAAATAGGTCCGCGTTGAAATGCAATCTGTTCTGGTACGCCGAAATCTTTAGATATTAGTTGGCCAGAACGGGACAGGTATATAAAGGTTTATTGGACTGACGGAATGCACATGGAGTGCTCGACTTGGGTCAATAGAACCATTTGTTTAAAACATATCCTTCAAATTTTTAGGCGCTTTGTGAGAAGAGATAATAGCTTGAAGAAGACCGACGTGGATCTAGCAATTTTTGTTGGTATAGTGAGCCACGTCGTCTATTTTTCAAATCTATGCTAAATGCCTGTACTATAAAAATTAGAACTAACTGACTTGATAGTGCCTTCCAGGATAAGATTCGAACCACAATACCAGGCAAACATTTTACCTCTAGACCAATCAAGCGCGTTGTACGTTCACATTGTTGTAAATATCTACAGGATGACGAAAATAACCCGGTTTCTTCGAGACACTTTTTTTTTGGTTCGCGCCACCAAATCGGGTGTCCCGGTTATAGATTTCAAAGAATTAAAATAAAACAATTTGAACGTAAAAGTAATTAATCTTAAATAATTCCCTTTTAAAGTACAATTTGTTTTTACAGGACGTGCCTTCGAAATGGCGATCCTTAATCTCTTTGTGCGAATGGCTGAGGCGTGCTGAAAATTTCGCTCATTCATTCTGAAGTTGTCGTTCTGAAGCTGGAAAAGATTCAAAAATAAAAAAGTTTTTGAATTTGTAAAAGTTCTCTCCTATCTCCGAAAAGTCTGAAGGGGGGAGAATTTGGGTGGAAACCTGGCTAACCAGGTCCAATGGACTGTATGACGTATTAATACACAACAACTTTGTCATATTTTTTTCAAATAATGAACAAGTTCGGAGCGCATATGTGATACATAGACCTGTTAGAATTATAGCCGATAGAATTAAGAAAGGGTCGCTGACAGTTTAAGAGTATGAGTAAGAGTACAAGAGGAGTGTTAAATATAATACGTCCAAAGTTTTCCGCAAAAGACCTGTCAAATTCGAGTAGTAAATTATTGTTATATTATTACAAGTACATTAATTATATAAGGCTACTCGAAGAATTTGAGATGTGAATGTGCAGTAGTAATGGTTAAATCGTTTTTGTGACTGTGATTGTGAACGATTGTAATAATTGGTAGCTTATTCACAATTCCAGCAATCACTGGTACACCTGCAAGTAACCCACCAACAGTTAAATATTCTTTAATAACTGTCTGAATCGACATGTGTAAACTTTAAGTTATGGAGTCACTCGGATGGAATGGCTCATGCTTGAAGTTTACGCAATTCGGATCAAACGATTTTGAACATGGTGAAACTGGAGGCCCTATCTCTCTTCAGTTCTTACACGTGTTGACGTATGTCACAGTATATATGAATGTGGAATGTGCGACTGAATATATATGATGTGACTAGAGCAAGGTATTGAATTAAAATACGGGTTACAAAAGTTGTCGTTTATTGCGGGACTATTTACAATTGAAAGTATAACGATTAGAAAATTAATTTGCACAAATAAAGTTTCTAACTGAAGAGTCCACAGTGATGTTATTGTCATGTGCATTGGGTCGGTACGCTTTGACATTAAAAGGATGGAGAGCGCTTGAATAAACTGCCAGCAATTGTGCGGCGCGTTCAGGCCTTTACACGGCGTCGGAAAACATAAAAATATATGATTTATTGTAAAAAAACGGTGTAGGTACATAAAAATTTGAACTCCGTATGTGTTGTGTTCAATTTCCTATGCGTTTTCCAGTGCCATGTATTTATTAAACATTTTTAAAAAACATGTTAAGTAAATGTTTTTGAACTGGGCACACAGTTATGCAACTATATATGAATTAAACTATGTCTAAATAATATAGCAATATGGCCGAAGAAAAATAAACTAAATCTAAATTCATGAACGTCGAAAATAAAATATCAATCACACCAGCAATTATCATAGATGCTGAAAGTCTCATGGAAGTGACTGAAATAAAATAATTGTGAGTCATAATAGATTCAAAATTGAATCTATCGCAAAATACAAGATACGCCACTAAAAAGATTGCTAAAAAAATCTCAATTATGAGATAGATCAGAAGATTCATTAGTCTTGTAAAATAGTATACAACTCTGTTATTATTCCTCACATCAA
The DNA here is from genome assembly GCA_022840565.1 of Eubasilissa regina. Lineage (NCBI taxonomy): Eukaryota > Metazoa > Arthropoda > Insecta > Trichoptera > Phryganeidae > Eubasilissa > Eubasilissa regina. The sequence continues at coordinate 5,716,073 of JAINEB010000029.1, read as the reverse complement.
CTACAGCAGTAGCTATTTTTTTTTGGCTAATGAAGAAGAAATGTAACAATTGTCAGTGCTGCAAATTAAAGCTTTAAGAATAATATTTAGAAAAAAAGTTATACAAGGATTAGTGTAATGCTGAAAGTTCTAAATATCTGATCTGAACCTTTAAGCAGAAAATATATTTTAATATAATGGTATTTATTTATACAATCTTCAATAAGAAAATTTATACGAAAAATGAGTGCAAATCTTTTTGAGCACGAGCACCGTACAAGAGGAAGAGATAGATTGAGACTGCCATTCAGGAAGAAGGCCAAATCTCAGAAATCGATGATGTATAGTGCGATGAAATTTTTTAATGAAATGCCAGAAAACTTAAGAAAGGAGGAGAAACTGAGTAGATTTAAAGTGAAACTGACCAGATATGTAAAAGATAAGTATTTTTTATTTATTATCTTAGTTTTATTAACCACAATTGAGTTTAAAAAACATCTACCGGTTTCGGAAAATACCTTTTCCTTCTTTAGGATGTCATAACTAACTAAAAATATAGCATTGTTTCTTCACCAAAATCTATTTTTAAATTAAAAAAAAAAAAAAATTAGTACCTAACTCAAATTACTGCTCAATACAAATTTAGTCGAATAATTTTTAGGAAAAAATTTTAGAATAGGACTCGTAGTTAAATTTAGTTGGCTGTTTAGAATTTTTAGTTACAAGGATTGTGCTACATTTTATATTGGTAAAACGGGTAGAAATTTTAATATAAGAGTAATGGAGCATTTGAGATGTTTAAACAATAGTGGGTTTTCAGAATTTGCTAATCATTTGATAGAAAATAGTCATGGTTTTGATAAAAAATGGAGATTGTCAATTTTGCATATAAACGGTGTAGGTCACAAATTAAATAATTTGGAATCGTTGGAAATAAATAAAGCATGTAAAAGTAATCAGGAAATTCTAAACAGCCAACTAATAAAACTAAGATAATAAATAAAAAATATGAATTTTAACCACCAAGTTAATATTGCTAATTTTAAAAGTATTAAAAGATAAGTTTTAGTAAAAGAAAAGACTTGTATATATTAGAGCATATATAGGAGTGCTTATGTATGCGCTATGTTAAGAATTAAATAAATAAATAAATAATAAAATAGTTTGTATTATTAGTAGTGAAAAATCATCCATGATAGCTAACCATAAATAATATGGCACGAGAAGAAGAACAGGGTGCTGTTTGGATGTTAGCGTTGTGAACTGGTGCAAGAAAAAGGTTTGCAAAACGTTCTTTCGAACACTTATCTTTTAATTTAGGGGTTGCCGTGTGTACCCTTTGAAAACACTGTGAACAATTAGTCTCAAACTAATTGAAAAGCACTTTCGAGTATGAGCGAGTAGTTCAGGATTCAAATGACGGTATAGTTTTTTAAGGGTAGTTGTAAAATCAATACTCCCATGTTGGTGTTAGAGACAGAGCAAATGTTTTCACTGGGGGATGTTTTGCGAACATAAATGTGTACAGTCATGAATTAAATAAATTATTGTATTATTTATGATAAGCTTATGGTAATATATTACGCCTAATTTTTTATGCTAACACTAATTTCGTATATTTATTTTGTATGAATACATAAATATGATTCTGAAATTCAGTAAATCAACATTCGTGCGTCGGAAACTTGTATGCTCAGCGCGATTTTTACTAGTTTTGAGCTAAACATTACGAACTGAGTCAATCACTGATATATATGAGCACATTCACTAACAGTGATTGAATATCTGATAATACCGAAATTCGTGATTCTTGTCTTAATGTAGTGTATACTAAAATATGTTTTTATTTGTCAATGATAATTTGTTAATTAAATGTATTAATTAGAAAGATATATATATATAAAATCAATTTTATCGAAAAATATTGTTGCTGTTACCGGAATTCGAACCTGGATCTCTTTCTAATCCGGGGATTAATCAATTATGCTACAGCAGACGGTATCCTTTGATGACAAATTTTCGAACCAATATGTTACATTTTTCAGAAAGCCATCTACTTTATTTTTACAAAATCTCAAATACCTTTGAGTAAAACGATAACAGAAGTCAGAATTAACAATTCATAGTATAGTTAGTTAATGCACCTTCCCGGATAGGAAAGAGATGCAGCAGGTTTGAATCTCGGTAGCAACGACAATATTTTTCGATAACATTGATTTTAAATGTATATCTATCTAATTAATACATTTAATATAATTAGTATTTAAAATATCCCAGACCTATGATCTGAATAATTACAACTTCACAATAAGAATGTGTTCTTCTTAATTATCATATGTTTATGGTGTGTTATATTTTTATATAATTTTATTTATACTATGAAGCTGTAAATTAAATATGCATTTTACGCGATGTAAGGGTTTAATCTATCCACTACTGAATGAAGGCTTCCTCAAGTATCATACTTTTCTTTGTCTATTGTTATTCGCTGTCACGTATTTCCTCAGAATTTAATAGTTTTGTCATTCTAGCGGCTTTTAAGGCGGTCTTTTGGCCTTTTGATTTCCCTCTGGCACCACTGGATGACTGCATTCATCCAATGATTGTCCGTCTTCAGCGCGTTCAATTATATCAACTACTCGCGTCTGTTATCTTAATCACACGTTTCTTTTCCAGTCTCTTCGTGTGATGCTTAACATTTTCCTTTCCATTCTTTTTCTTGAGAGTCCATGTTTCGCAACCATCCATGAGTACTGGAAGTATGCAGTGATTGAAGGCTTTCTGTGAATTTCAAATTGAGAGTTGATTGCTTTTAAAAATGGATTAATATACGTATTAATTGGAAAGATAATAGTATATAAGTCAAAATTTGTTAAAAATATATTCGATTGCTATAACGACACGGTGAACACGCTTTTCCGAATAAGAAGAGATCCATGTTCGAATCTTGATAGCGACTAAATATTTTTTTGACAGATAGATTTTTCTGTATTTTTTTAAAATTAGTTGATTAATTTAATTTATATTAACGCACCATATAACTATACTCTAAAAAATGCAACTACACAACAAAAGTGTGTTCTCCTTAAACAAATAAAGATAATTAAATACTGTTAAGGTGCTATCTTTCATATATCTACGATAGTATATTGTGATATTTTCATAAAATGGTGTTCTCAGCCCCATGAACACCAGTGAGTCAAAAGTAGCTATTTTATACGACTACTTTAAACAATATCCTGTAGAATATTTTCCTGCAATTTTTGTGTTTTATGTGTATTTTGATATTTCTATAATAAAGCGATTTATACATCTGCGACACAAATGTTGACAACTTCAGGCAATGGTTTGCCAAACCATGTGCATTTCATGGGGGCGGATTTCTTTCAAACGGCATGAGGACTCTATGGGGGTCGCACTGGTCTTGTAGTGGAAGAGTCGTCAAGATATTGTTTTGAATTCGAAATAGGGTTGTACCAAAATAGTTTTTTTTTGTCACATTACAAGATTGCGAAATTAGAAATATCTCACTCTTCATCTTCGGTGTAGCTTTTATATTTTTCCCGTATCTTTCTGTTCTCTATAGAGGGTCACATTTTACATCATTGTTATGTCTCATTATGAATCAGATTCATTTTCTTATATTTTTATTGTAATGATTTTTCTCCTTTCTTATTTTTGTTTTTATAATGCTTTGTTAATACTACTCCGGCACCACATCTTACTGTTCCTTTTCTGTTACACGTTTTACTTCCACATTCTGATGATAATATTTTTATCGGTTTTCGTGCACGTTTTTAAGCTGAGGATATCTTTTATATATAATTGTTGTGTTTATGGTGCAAGTAAGCTTCGAATTTAAATTTATGATGAAGATCATGTTTATGACCATCCAAACCTTAGTTTGGATGGTCATAAACCATAATTAGACTATACATATAGAAAAATTAATGATATCAGCGACTAAACTGATAAATAACCTTAGTTTGGATGGTCATTAACATGGTAGAATTTTTGATTTTTTTTTTAAAGGCATTTTTATATTTATCAGTTTAGTCGCTGATATCATTAATTTTTCTATATATAAAGTCTAATTATGGTGCTTGTATATGATGAGTCCTTGGAATTTTCGTTCAGTAAGTGATTTATTGTAGTTTCTCGTCTTACTTCAAGGTGGATAGTGCTACATTTTTTTACTACAGACAAACTTCACAGATTTTATATTCATCGTTATCAGCCGTTTCTATCCACTGTTCGATGAATATATCACTAAGTATCTACCACTTGTATCTGTCCAACGGGTTTTAGAGAGGCCTGTTGGTTCTCTTGAATATGAGTGATGTGCCCCTATTGCCATTTCATTTTTGTGGCATGTTCTAATGTGTTGGAGATGGTGAGAGTGAATCGCGTGGTTGGTATAAAGTCGTTTATTATGTCAGAGGATAGAACAGGAATGCAGGAGATAGCGGAACGCGAAGTTGAAGTTGGTGGCGTTTAATGCTCGTCCGTTCCACTCGGCGCTTGGCTATCGTCGGTAAGCGATCAGGTCAGACTCAGGAGGCTTCTATTTGATGCAGCCTACGTCCTGAATCCAGGTGTCCCTTGCGTCGTTTGTCGGATAGAAGCGGCGATGCTGGCGGTGGATTTTAATCGCCGCCCCTACAAATATATACTCTTGTAGATTCTCTTATTCACACTTTTTTTTTTGATCCTTCATGTGATGCCCAAAATTTATTTAGACTTTATTGACATACATATTTTTGTTACATAACATGATAAACATATGATACAATTATATTGCAATTAAAAATTCGTAATTTATTGTGTGGTATGGAGTAGACTAGAGAGAGTATATATATATATATATATATAATCGCCACATCATATATATATATATATATGATGTGGCGATGTTCTTTTGTTATACAAATACATACATATTTTGGTTTTTTGTATTAAGCGATAAGAGGTTCTTATCAAACCATTTTTTCGCCTTATCCAAACCATCCTGTGCACGAGTATTGACCTCTTCCCAAAACTTACCCTCAAAGCAAAGCAAGGTATCATCCGCAAAGTGATTATTTTTCCATTATTAAAAATCGCATTAAATATATCATCTATGATTTCATGCACTATTTGGAACCTCCCTTTTGTTGAGAAGCCTCGTTGACAGCTTTGGAAGTAAGCATTGATTGACCACTTTTCGTTTTGGGATAAATACTTCATTAATGAAAAAATTTTACCGTCGACAACCCTGGGCTCAACAGGGTATAAACAATTAAAACACGCAATAGCTTTAAAACCCGTCAATTTTCCAGTTAAGGGGTGAACGCAGCCACGACGATTGTGTAATAATTATTATAACTCGTGAATTAGGGTGGTTTTCATTGTTTTAATCTAACGCATTGTTTTGCGAAATAGAATTTAACACAGCTATATTAAAGCGGGAATAAAAATTTAATATCGGACGCTTTACATTTCGGGAAATTGCCCTTCATCGGAAATTTTTAATTTCCTTTTTAAAATTTGCCAACTCATCTGGCTTATAAGAAAAATTAAAGTGCACCGAAGTATGAAAATGAGTAAGATGATTGATAAAAATTGCTTTTCTACTGTAAATAAAACGTCTTTAAAAATATATATTCTTGTATAATTATGATCTCTCTCTCTTTCTCAATTTCTTTCTCAATCGGTGTGCTTCTGCCTGAGTGTTTTTTATCCAATTTTAAACAAACTTTTCTGAAAAAATGATCTTATAAATATCTCTGCTAAGTTTGTTACCCATTTCGTTCCAAAAGGCAGCTGTTGCAAAAAAAAATCGAAAATCCTTTAATAGTGGTGCTAGAGAAAAAACATAAAATACGCTTTCACGCGTAGACCAAACCTATCTAATTCTTATCAACTGTGTCGGGAGCGATTTTTTAAGTTTGAAAGGGACTCCTAAAAATATTACAGCTGAATTATAGAAGTTTAAAAATGTATGTTTACCTTTTTTTGTTGTTATATTCTTGAAAGGGTAGTTGTCCGGATAGTGGCAAGATAGTGACGTCATACTAGTAGCATTGATTATATGTCGTAATTTTTGTATGTCACATTCCTGGAGTTAGTCGTCTCACCAGATTTGTTCTCCTTGTCATCGAGAGCAGAATTCTTCAACTCCTCACTATATTGTGACATCATGACCATCGCCTACGTCTTTGAATCTAGTGATAGTTGTCTACCATTGTTTAGAATTTAATATAATATATAGGTATCTATAGAATTTGTAGCACTTAGCAGAATAAAATCGTTGTAAGATTATTTAAAATGTTTTAATTAAAACATTTACAAGAGTCTTGTAGCCTCTCTCCTTTGAGGAAACTTATGTTATTTAAATTTTCGGTACCTATGGAGTACAATACAATTTTAAGCAAGATGATTCAGAATTCGGTGAAGTGTACTTCCGCTTTGCGAACCTTAAACCCGCTCTTAACGTTACCGGAAATGGATCCTCGTTCCTAACTATTGGATCGTAACTCTTAGCGCGTATTTCCGGCGGGTAGCTGCAAAAACATGTTACATAAACACCGAATTATGTATACATAATATACTTTTACAGGTAGAAACTGGGTATAGAACGTCGCACATCCAGCTTTTCAGTTACAATAATATTTTGCAAATCGCATTAAATCGATCAATATTATTGTATTAAGTTCGGTAAAGAATCGTCATTGATTTGTTCAAATCATTTTGATCGCATTTCTTTATGTACACGACTTCATACTATTTCTTGACTTATTGGTAAAGTCATGCCGAATATGTGATTAAATAGTGGAGTCTCTGGCACTCCCAAATGGCAATACCGTTGCTCAAGATATCTGAATCGAAAAATCCGGTAGTGTATTTTAAATTGCGTAAGACGATAACTCTCATCTTATATTTAAATACCTTTGTGTGTCACGCCTAAGAAAATTTGAGAAGAAACTTTGTGAGTGAAGTGTTAATATCCTTTGAAATTTAGTGGACATGTGACCTTTTTGTTTCAAAGGCATATTTTTAAATAAAAAATACACGTTTATTTTTCTATTGTTAGAAATTTGAATTTTATATTTGTATAATACCTAGTAATCCCAGTATGGCATTAAGGTACAATTTAGAAACATTTAAGACAATTAAGATTTTTCAAAATATACTTTTTATGGTTATGAAATTAAAAATAATGTAATAAAAAAACAAACTGATGGTTGAGGAAAGTGAATAATATATTTAAAACTACCGCATAGACGTACAGAAGTGCGTTGATTCCAAGGTTAGCGAAATAATTTCTATGGTATGCGACATATATTGGAGTTAAAAGTGTTAATTTACGATAGGCGCGTATTACACGTATAGTAGGCGAGTATGTTATAATATAATAAAAAAAGGGATAATTTGTTTTCTTTGCTTAATTTTATAATATTTGACTTTGTTTCTATTAAATTGTTGATACAGGATTAAAATATTCTGACTTCCTGGCATTGACTATTCTCGGTGCCGCAGTTGTGTTTGTCTGCGCCCAAGTCAATATTGATGTACCTCTTTACTGTGTACCCGCGCGTGTAATCACACAATGGTAATAAATGACTTGCACGATCGGTGAATTGATTCTAGATATTAATTGTCTAGTTTCCAACATGGGATGTTTGCGTTATTTCATTGTTCTTGAACGTAATAAACCGAGGGTTGTTTCGCGAAAATATCTGAACTGTAACCCTAAATCGAAACGCTTTTTTTAATATTATTTTTTTAAATACGGTACTTAGTTATTTAATCATTATATACTGCATGTAACACGCCTAGAGCACAGTACTTTAGGGATAAATATATATTTAAATTATGACTCAAAAATGTTCAAACTGTATGTGCCTAATCTCAACCATATCAGAGGTACAAGCATTAGATAAAGTCGTTACTATGTGGTTTTTTAGATTAATTATCACAAATAAAGTGTACATGCAGGAGACGAGGGGCATTCTACACACATTATTTGTTGAAACATAAATCCAGTAAAAGTATTTACGCTTCGAAAATTAAATCTTTGCGTAAATAATACGTATTTTTTTTACATTAATGCATATTATATTATCAGCGTTTACATTTTTGTTCCAATCGAATCACATATTTAAAAAAAGTCGCCGAGCTATTTTATTGCGTAAGTGGTACCAAAGTGATCACGTGGGCGAAATTTGCGTTGGTTCATGTCTATATATTTGATAGTCTGTGATTAATTATAACATTTTATTGATTCTAAATTATATTTTGAATACAATAAATTAAAGTTCATTGAACTGCGAGCAGCTAGAATATTTTTTATTATTTTAGATCCTATAATATGATGAATTCAAATAATCACAAGGGTAATTATTTCAAAATCATTCAAAGATTTATTACATTTTCGTAGTTTGACATATTATATTAAATAAAATAACAATCACTTTGTATGAAACCACAAAATTTATTATACGCAACTGGTTTCGCTTATTTATAAAGATTTATTCCCCACAGTCCCTGGTTCTCCAAAAGGAAAGTCTCCAAGAGAACAATTTTAAATATCTCTAGATAGAGAATTGAGCATTGCCAAGTAGCATCTATTATTCAAATTGAACTTAATAGATTGCCCGATGTGTGAGTGTGGTGTCGTGGAAGAAATCCTTGACCATGCCCTTTTTGCTTTCCATTGCGGATCATAATTTTTTTTCACAGTGATCTCGTCAATAGTAAATTTCAACTCTCGGTTAACGTGTGTCATCTTCTTTCCCTCAACTCGCCACATTTGATCTACAGGATGATTATTATGTTCCAGGCCGATTTTCTTTGACCGCTTTTTCGGTTTGGCAGATATTTGTCGGTTTTCATTTTGTAGCTGGAAAGAGTAATTGATTTCAACTTATTATGGTCAACAACGTGTTAAAGTCACTAAAACATTTTATCTAACTATAATGCTGTAACCATTGTCACAAACTTCTCAGTGGCCGAATTGGGTTGATTACGTCAGCAACACATGCGGTTTCAACAGGACGGTGCCACCTCATACACAGCTAAGCTTGAAATTTTTCGAGAAATTTTCCCGGTCACATGATGTCAAAAAAATGGTGATATCGACTGACCTCCTCGATCACCTGATTTGACGGCTCCCGACTGTTTTCTGTGTGGGTACTTGAAATGGAAATGGCCAATACGCCAAAAACAATTCCGATGCTACAGAACAATATTCGAAATAAAATTTCTGAAATAACACACGAAGTGTGCGAGAATGTTTTGAAAAATATGTTTAAAATAGCTCGCATTTGTTCCCCCATCAGAGGCAGTCACTTGCCCGATGTCATATTCCATACCCATCAGAGGCGGTCACTTGCCCGATGTCATATTCCATACCCATCAGAGGCGGTCACTTGCCCGATGTCATATTCCATACCCGGCAGCGCAACAACAATATTTTTCGATAAAATTGATTTTATATGTATATCTTTCTAATCAATACATTTAATTAGTATTTAAAATATCACAGACCTGAATACTTCATAAAATAACAATGTATTTTTCGATAAAATTGATTATATATGTATATTTTTCTAATTAATAAATTTTAATTGGTGTTTAAAAAAAAATTAATAAGTTCATTCTAAATTTGTAACTTGTGTGCAGTCTCTTGAGAGATTGAGAAGCCATTAACCACTTCGACAACTATTAACTAACTAACTTTCCATCAGGCCGTTTTCCCATGGGGGTAAACAGATAGGATATCTTCTATGTCCTGACTCTGAACTCTGAACTCTCGCCTTATCCACATTTATACATCTTCTCATACAAGCTCGCGATTATATTGAGGCTTTTAATAGGACCAACCATTATCTGGTTTACCTATGGTCAAGTGGTTACCTGGTGGCTTGCTAAGTCTTTTGCGGACATCGTCTACTTCTGGTGCCATCAACACTTGCGTCATATATCTTTTTTACCATTCTCTCCTCATTCATCCGTTCCATTTGACTAAATCACTTAAGTGATCCTTTCTTAATCTTAATAACTGTACTAAGATCAGCTTTACATTATTTTTTTATTTCTTCATCCTCTACTCTTAGCCACCTTAACAATTAAGGGGGCTAATAAAGTATTTTTAATTACTTTTATTTTGCTGTTGCTAAGTTGACGTGCTTTTTGCAAAGGTTTTAGTTTTACTTTATGATAAAGGGTTGAAGGTTGAATTTTGTATTTGATATGATGGGGGGGTATTCCATACAATATATTTCGACAAATATTTATTTAGGTACGTACTTAGGTATGTAGTACTGTTACACAAACATTTATCGTGTACTATTTCAGAGCGTTTCTGATGTCGGGAAAATCAAGAACCCCTTTCGAGACTTCAAAGGGAAATATTATAAAACAAATAAAATAGAAATATGATTATTCTCGCTTTTTCATCAAAGGGAAGCAATGTCACAGCAGAGGTAGGCAGAGTCTGAATAAACACACGTATCATACATACTAGTAGCCCGCGTCTGGAGTTAGCCGTTATAAATTAAAATGTATAGAAATAATGTTTTATATCGTGTATTGCTTGTTTAATCAACTTTTGTAAACAATTGTAAAGTTACTTTGTAGATACACATTAATAATAATTAATATCCCAAATTCTATACAACCAGATTTCTACACCAATAACAAGTTAAAGAATTATGTATTGAATAACAACGATAATAATGATGTTTATTAAAAATTGGGGGTCTAAAAATTTATTTATTTATTATTAGGAAAACACATTCTTATTGTGAAGTTATAATTGTTCAGAACATAAGTCTGTGATATTTTAAATATGAATTAAATTTATTAATTAGAAAGATATACATATAAAATCAATTTTATCGAAAAATATTGTTGTTGTGCCATCGGGATACGAACTTGGATCTCTTTCCAAACCGGGGAAGATGCATTATCCAACTATGCTACAGCGACAATATTTTTAGCAACAAATTTTCGAACCTATATGTTACCTTTTGGATATTAATACACTTAATACGTTTCATTATTTAAAAGAGCCATCTACCTTTTTTTACGGAATCTCAAATACCTTTTCTCATAATTTTTATGAATATTTGAATATACATTCCTAATATTTAACAAAAACAAATACATTGTGATAATTCATTTTTAATAATATATAATTTATTAACTTTATTTTTAACCGTTGCGTTAATTATATGGAAGCTGACAGAAGAAGAACGAAAGTAGACTGAATGTATGTCTTAGGCGTATATGTAGCTAATTTATTTGACTATAATGAGTAAGATTAAGGAAGGATCATTTAGGTGGTTTGGTCATGTTGAACGGATGAATCGGGAAAGAATAATAAGAAATATATATGACTCGTGTGTTGATGCCACCAGAAATAGAGGACGTCCGCGGAAGACTTGGCATGTCCAGGTAAACCTACTGGAGAATGGTTCTGTTAGAAGCTTCAACAATCGGCGAGCTTGTATGTGAATGAGGCACGAATTGTGTGTCAGGACAGAGGAGTGTGGAACTCTATCCTATCTGCCTAACCCCGCGTGGAAACGGCGTGATGGTAAGTTAGTTAGTTAGTATTAATTATATTCACCAACCGGTGCCAGAAAATACCCTTTCCTTCGTTAAGCTGATAAAAAACTAACCAAAACTATATGTCAAATTATTCTTATGTTTTTCAATAATTTTTTTAAAGTAATTATTTAAAAAATATCCAATAATTAATTAAAAAAATAATTTAACAAATAAATATATCTACCTGACTGAAAATTGTCATTATGAAAGATGTGGAAATTGCGTAAATTATTTTTTAGAATTAAACTTGTTAAATTTAGTTAATTATTTATAATATTTTGGTTAATTTTACACGCTTTACTTAATGATTCCAAATTATTCAATTTAAGACCAACGTTGTTTATGTGTAAAACAGACAACTTAAAATTTTTATCAAGAGTCATAATTTTCTAACAAATGATTCGAAAATTCTGAAAAGTTATGAATATTTAAATATGTTAATTGCTCTTTTACTCTTATGTTAAAATTTTGACCTGTTTTTACAATACAGGAAGCACTACAATCTTTATCACTAATATTCGTTTTTAATTATTTTTCTGTTCTTGCGTGTTACTATGTTTATATGTGTTATTTTATGGTTTCACGTATTTTGCTATGTAATTTGTTTAGGTGTATTTGTTTATTTTTTACATATTACTACTTTCAGTAGTTTTATGTCATTATCGCATAGCAGTTCAAAACGGTTTTACACAAAATATCGTATTCACTTGAAATTTATGTTAATTTTTTTTACTTGTCCATATTTTATTTCATTTCTTTAAGTTCACTTTATCTATCAATTTAAGATACATGTACGTACGTATACATATTTTTTTCTTACTGGAAATAAAGACAAAGTATACTACATAGCGCACTGATGAAGCAATGTAACTTGTTGGTCTGGTGGTTAAGACGCCGGCCTAATGATCTAGTGGTCGGGAGTTCGCGCCTCGTTCCAGTACACCAGCAAGTTAGTTCTATTTTTATAGTACAAGCGATAAGCTTAGTTTGAAAATTATAAGAGTATTTATGTCACGTGTACATATCCAGTGCGAGCGGCGCTTCCATGGAAAGCTGGTTTCCTAACCAGAGCATGTCAACAACTACAGAATAGTTACACATACAATAATAGCCGTGACTGAAATGTAGTATTTATATTTCGTTTATATATATTGTTACATTGTGCCCTGGCACTGGTAGATCGAACGCCAGTGCACCAAGCCGCCGGCTAGACTCAGTCTGTGGGTAAGGTGTGTGTGGTGTCGATATTCCTGTCTCGGAAGGATGGAAATGGTCTTTAAAACTTAATACTTCTGAAATTAGCAAAATTAACTTTGTGGTTAAAATTCATATTTTTATTTGTTCACTTTAACCATCTATTGGAATTTAAATACATCTACCGGTTTCGAAAAATACCATTTTCTTCTTCAGGATGTCAATACTAACTAAAAACATAAATTATTGTTTCTTTACCAGAATCTATTTAAAAAAAAATATTTAAAAAATAAATTTAGTACCTTACTCAAATTATTACTTAATACAAATTTACTCGAATAATTTTTAGGAAAAAATTTTAGAATGGGACTCGTAATTAAATTTAGTTGGTTGTTTATAATTTTTTGATTAGTTTTATAGTTTTACACGCTTTATTTATCTCCAACGATTCCAAATTATTTAATTTATGACCAACATCGTTTATATGCAAAAATGACAATCCCAATTTTTTATCAATACCATGACCATTTTCTATCAAATGATTAGAAAATTCTGAAAACCCACTATTGTTCAACCATCTCAAATGCTCCTTTACTCTTTTATTAAAATTTCTGTTATTACAGAAATTACAACTAACTCCTAACGACTTCGCTTTCGAATCGACATACGTCAGTTATTTATTTATGATTTGAAAAGTATAGGTAGTGGCGACGGTCATTGGGCAGCCATTCCACGCCCAGTCCAGAACTCCGTTGGATCTGCGCCATCCATCCAGATGTCGTCCGTGTGATACCACCGCGCCTCGCCACGGGTCAAATCTGGCGCCTAGATCTAGTCGGGGCCATTCTGACGTTGGCTCCTCCACGTGTATAAATCAGGGTCCAAACTCTCCCAACCAGGCTTCATAACTCTGCAACTGTCGCTTGCGATCCAGGCTAGCGCACCCGACCTCCTTCGCGGCCTGTCAAAAAGTCCCCCCTTCCACTCTCGCCGTCTCTCTTCTTGACCGCGTCTGCTCCGGTCGGTAATGCAAAGCATTCTGAAATGTAACATCACAATATATATATATATATGTGTGTGTGAAATTTTTTGCTTTTCTTTGCATAACATAAATATATTAATTTGTTATTTATATGTATTATCTTTATGGCGAATCGGGTTTTTATAAAAAAAAACCGATCACGCTGGAATAAACGCATCTTTATTATATATATATATATATATATATATTCTTTTTTTTTTTTTATTTTTTTTTATATTATATGGAATATCCGCATTGAAATATAGATTCTACAGAAACTGGCCCCGTAAACTGGTTGGGCCTAATGGCAAGCAATCCTATACAATTAATACTTTATACAAAATGAATACATAAGTAACATTTTCAATTCACTGACGAGTTAAGGCCTTCCCATACCTATTTCGCTCTCATCGGCTCTTCGTCTATCTTCGCCAATGTCACTCTCACTTGACCTCACTGGGCTTTTGAACCTCCTCTAGGTCGTTTTTTGTCTCTTGGATACCATTCAGGAATATTCTTTGTCATTTTATTATTTGTGCGTCTTGCAATATGGCCGCCCATTGCGGATCTACGCTTTTTAGTAATGACAATGAAATCTTTTACCTTTATCTATGCTCGAACCCGCGTATTTTTTTTTGTCTGTCCCTTCTGAGGATTCTCAGCACTCATCTTCCCATTCCTCGCTGTGTCGTCTGGAGCTTCGTGGTAAGCTTGGAAATATATGTTTGCTCAACAGCAGCCCACCCTTCTCATACTCTTTTAAATAATGTAAGAGGTATTGAAACTGAAAAACGATTTTTCAAACAACTTTAAAAATATTTTCCTTCACTTTAATAAGTTCTACGCCGTATTCTTTTTATTTATCTATTATATATGCATACAATACTCGAATCATATTTTTGGTTATGCGTTAATAAATACTACATACCCTTTAAACAAAATATTTACAACAAATTATTGAACAAGCATGCAAAAGGTTACTTATAAAAAATTAGGAACATGAAAAAGTAGAAATCAGAGAGTAAATAATCCAATACCTAACTACTTTTTTTATATAAAAAATAAAACAAATATTAACAGTTAAGATATTTATAAAAATATGTAGAAATAATTAAAGAAATTTAATAAAAGTAAAAATAAATCATATAGGTATAGAAACATTAAACACATAACTCATTTTTTACATAGAAAGTCAAAGTAATATTTTGAAAAATAATTCTTTTTGATAAGTTGTGAATAAAATAATAAAGTTGTTGCTATATTTATTATACTAGGTTTTTATCCATCTGCCCGATAATTACATTACTAAAATCTATTAATTAGGTAATGAAAATATTGCGATATGTAATAACAATTGAGTCACATAATTAATACAGAAACTGTCATATTATGATATATACGATTTATACTTTTTTGTTAACATTGGAAAAAAAATGTTTTTGGCAGTATATAGAATTGACTAGAAGTAGTAAATACCTACCTAAATATATATATATATTTTTTTTTTTTGATATGATATATGTATGTATGGATCTATAAATAATATTTTTCGTATGATTCTTCGATATTTTGGAATTCAAATTTTTTCACTCTCAATCTAAGGGTAGGCTTTATGGAATAAATTCCTATAGGTAAGCAATTGAATGGGCAAATTTGATGTGTGGTGGAGAACCTTGAGGAGGGAAGATTGAACGATCTCGGGCTGGAAGTTTTCCTCTCAATTTTCAGATAATATAAAGCCATTTCATCCCT
Organism: Eubasilissa regina; assembly: GCA_022840565.1. Taxonomy (NCBI): domain Eukaryota; kingdom Metazoa; phylum Arthropoda; class Insecta; order Trichoptera; family Phryganeidae; genus Eubasilissa; species Eubasilissa regina. The sequence goes on along the minus strand of JAINEB010000029.1, from coordinate 5,700,532 downwards.
TAACCCAAATTGGAAAAATATTTCTAGAGATTTGGGTCCGACTTACAAGCATCACTCTCTGAGCTCAGCACGCGCGTCGCAAATCCAAGTACCTGCTGAAAGTGGAAGAGTGGTAGTGGTTTGTTATGTATTGACATGTTTCAATTGGAAATTGAGGATCTTTCTGTCAACATAATGCCTAGTATTTTGTTAACAATTGTATAAAATATAAGTATTGCATGGCTACAAAAAAGACAGTTTGTTACATATATTGTTAGCGCCGTTTAACGTACTCACTCGCATGCACGCTCACAAATTGCGATTATCAAAATTGAACATGCGTATCTCCTTCCCTTTCTTTTTCCTAACCTTTCCCTAGGCACGAGGAAGAAAAGAAGAATTCGCTGCAATCAACACTCCCGCACGAACCCAATGTACGCTTAGAACTGTATATGAGCTATGCTAATTAATAAATAATATTTAATTCCGCTAAAATATACAAACAATCTTTTACGCGAGTGTCAACAGTGCTTGTTACATATTCAACCTCGCAAGTCCTTCTGGTGGAAAGGGAAGAAACAATTGTATCATCATCCAGACCGACACACCGAAAAAGTAAGTGCCTTCCTGTCTTCCAATATTCCCACCATATATTTTACACGTGTTTTAAAATGCATTGCCCAACTCTGCAAGGCTATTTTAGAGCTACTTGGCAAACAAATTGCATTTCACAAAACCGAATAACTCATTGAAGGCGAAAAACAATCAAATAGAATTCGAAACATATATGGCAAGTAGACGTGAAAATACATAAAAAGAGAGAAAAATACCAATGCGCAATACAATATGTAAAAGAATGTAAGCACATATAAGGTAAAGGGAAATATGTGAGATCAAAATACACAAAATGCGGTTATAAGAATTATTTCATTATATAAAACAGTTTACTATCAGTATCTACTCTACTTAATTTCAACAACCAATTTCAAACATTCCTTTTAAAAGGCTAAAAGCCTTATCACTTAAAGTTTTAACATTATTTCCAATTAAATTGTGTATTCTGGGAGCTAGAAAGGTAAATAATCTTTGACCAAAAGTAGTTTTCATTCTTAAACCATTTTAAGATTATTTGCCATTGTAGGATGATTAGTATCTTTCAGTTCCCACAGATAGAGTGCTTATTTTCCTATGAAATAATAAACTGGTATAGCTATTATTTATTTTTAGTTTTTTGAGGAGATGAGAGTAAAAATCGTTTACAAGCGCTTACTTGGGATTTGTCTTATATTTCGGACTTAGATGCCACATATTTTTTTTATGCGTATTAAATTATTTTATCTTATCATCGTTATATGATAACGTTGAAGATACCCGGTTCAGCTCGGGACTAATTTAATCACTGCGACATGTACACACGTAAATCAGATTTTTTTTCTCAAATTTTTACTAAAATCGTTTTTTTGATATTTACATACAATAATTATATATAAGGTGTGACGTTTGGTGTCGTACGAAGATTTTCTTTTGTATTTGAACGAGCTGTTAAGGGGCATCTTTGTGATTTCTATGATTTTAATTATTAATATATAGTTTATATCATTGACATAATGTACTGGCCGTCCGAATCCAAGATATCCGGTGGGCCAGGTGGTCAAGTTCTGACCAAAAATACCTTTTAAAGAGTCCCAGAGTTTTCGCTTTATTGCGTATTTCATTTGCTTTATTACTCTTTATATATCAATATTCTTACGGTTTTCAAAGTAAGCTAAACGCTTGTGCTATGAAAATAGGACTAACTTGCTGGCCTCCTGGATCGAAGTTCGAACCCCCGACCACTAGATCACTAGGCGAGTATTAAAACTACTATACCATAAGCACGTCTACGTTACGTATATATATATATATATATATATATATATATATATATACAGGTCGTAATCACGCCTATGTCACGTTATTGTACAAATATACAAATGAACCGTACCTAGTCCACATTATTTTATAGGTGGTTACCTGACTAATTTACAAGTGAAAAATGTTCAAGGAGTAAGTATAAACTCTGTACCGTTACGGAGAATTTTATTGTACTTCGAAATAAATATTTGCGAAATTGACAAATTATTATTCTTTATCTTAGCTTCAGGACCTAAATTAATTCTAAAAAAATAATCTGATAACTATTTAATTTTTGTATTCAATTCTTCTTCTCGTACCTCAGATTTATCATTGGAGAGAGAGGGGATAATTTTGGAGCCCGATATTCCAAAAGTGTTACCTTAAAATACCGTATTTTTGAGTCATTGAATTAACGTTACTGTGGTTATTTATTTTTGTACAATATGATTCTTCTTCTCGCACTCTATCCGTTCAACGGACGCTGGCTATCATCACTTTTTTTCACTGTGGCCCGGAAAACTCTACAGTAGACTGGCCAAACTATTGCCTTAGGTTCTTCTCCTACTTCCTTCTTCTCACTTCTCTGAATATCTCATCACGTGTCAATGACGTCAAAAGAAGTTTTTGGAATTTTTATTATTTTAAATATTTATTTTTCAATCCATCCAAGTTAATTTGAACATTTTTCTGTAGATCCACATCTCAAATGCTTCAAATTGCCTTATGATTTCCTCGATAAGTGTCCATTTCATACAATGATATCGAGAACACATAACATGAACACGCTCCATAGCGACTGAATTCCCAAAGGAGCAGCTAACGACCGGCTTACACCCTCTCCGTTTGTTGCGTTCGTACAGCGAATGAACCAAAATGAAAAAAAAAAGACTTTTGGGACACACTGTACTTATGATGAGACACATGCAGCTTTACAATTTTTGAATAATTTTTAATTTGTATCTACCCCTTAAATAGTGTGTTACATGCCGTGTTTATAATACTACCCCATGCTGAACAAACCAGATTATTTCTTGATTTAATAGTTTGGTCACTACTCTAATATTCCACCAAATAAGCTTTTTTGGTGCATTCTAATATATGGAAATGGTATTTGCTCGTGCTTTGAATCTAATCATTGCCTTTTGCGTTTCGTATTAGTACAAAATATCAAGTTTTCATCACCAGTTACAATTCGATCTATAAATTGGGAATTTTTTTGTCGATTCAATGAAGAAGTACACTGTCATATCGATTTCATCGATAAGAAGATATAAGAATATTCTTTGTCCATCGATTTAATGTTTTAAAATATGGCTAGCCCATTGCCATTTACAATTTTTAACACTGAAAATAAAACCATCCACCATCAGCGGTTTTGCCCACGTATTTCGTTATCTTATGTGTAATATATATATATATATATCATTAGGAGAACACATTCTTATTGTGAAGTTGTAATTATTCAGAACATAGCTCTGTGATATTTTAAATACTAAATTAAATATATTCATATAAATATAAAATCATAAAAACATATAATATCAATTTTATCAAAAAATATTGTTATTGCGACACCGAGATTCGAACCTGGATCTCTTTCCAAACCGGAAAAGGTATATTATCCAACTACGCTACAGCGAAGATATTTTTAGCAACAAATTTTCGAATCTATATATCTATATAATACATTTAATCTTTCCATTATTTGAAAGAGCCATCTACCTTATTTTTACGGAATCTCAAATACGTTTGAAATATCTGATAGCAGACGCCAGAATTATCAATTCATTTTTGTTGAATTTTGGACACATTGATACCCGGAATCCCGGTGGCGCAACTACAATATTTATCGATAAAATTGATTTTATATGTACATCTGTCTAATTAACATATTTAATTCATATTTTGTAATATATATCTAATATATTACCATTGAAATATGAAACAAAAATAATCTAGGAAGATTATTTTATAATTATTATTTTAAAATTTGGAAAAATTAACTTCGTGGTTAAAATTCATTATTTTTATTTTCAACTTTGTTTTATTAACCACATATAATAAAATGATATTTTATTAACCACATTTAATAAAATATAATTTTCTTCTTCAGCATGTCAATAACTAATCAAAAACATATGTTATTGTTTCTTTAACACAACTTAAACAGCTAAAAAATTATAAACAACCAACAAAATTTAACTGTAAGTTCCATTCTAAAATATTATCCTAAAACTATTCTAGTAATTTTGTATCATCAAGTGACAATTTGAGTTAGGTACTAAAAAAATTTTTTTTTTTTTTTTAATAAGTTCTCTTAAAGGAACAACAACATAAATGTATTTTAAGTCGTTAATAAAACAAAATTAAAAATAAAAATAAAGAGTATAATATTATTCTTCTTAATAAACATTAAGCATAATTGCATAAGTAATAATATTTAGATTAGAAATAATATATTCTTAAATGATGAGTTTAAGAAAAATATTTGACACGTATCGATGCTTTCACAGTTCAGTAAATATACGAGGTATAAAGTCAGTAATTTATTTTAATTTTTTTTCTTTTTCTAACTCCCTTCTCTGTATCATGTAATTATGTTATTTAAATTATTAATTAATTAATATTAAATTTTTAATCCTTGTCACAATGTGTTTTTTTATAATTTTACAAGTGATACAGTGGATACATAGCATATTAATAATACATAATCTTATATCTAGGTGCACTTTTAATCAGTTTATCGGATGACGCTGCTCAACTAGGCGACGCCTGTATCAGAGCAGCCTGATTATATTTGCTTTATTTCATTGTAATTAACATTGATAAAAACACGTCATGTGTACATAAAAAAAACCGGATTGGTTTGTAAGTAGTAATCATAAAAGAGTACAGTAATTCTAGAGTGAGTCCATTTCGGAAGGCTTAATACTGCGTATCGTGTAAAAAATTGTAATTTCTGTTCGAATAAATTTTCATTTATTTTCTTTTCTGCTTTTTTTTTTGCTAACAAGTTGGTGATTGTTTCTTTAATTTTAAATTATGAATCTGCTCTTATTTTTGGGTAATCTTTTTTTAGGTAATTAAACAATTAAGAAGCTACGTATGCATAATTGTTCTGTCCGTGCGCGTTGTTCTCGGTATTTCGTCTTAAGTCAAGTTTTAAAATTTCTGGTTTAAATTGCGATTAATCGTTTTATATATTGTTTAGATCTCACTGTTAGATACGACGGACGAATCTGTCTCCTTTAGCACGGTCTAGTTAAAGAGACATTTCTTACCTTATGTACTGGTGATATAAGATCCTGTGGACTGTACGATTACAATAATGATTAGTTGACGCAATCTCAATTGGATACAAGAGAGGATTGGTAAATTGATTTCGATCTTGGATTGGATGTCGTTTTCACATCCAGTTGACTCGCACTTTTTTAGTGTAGAACTGAGATATCACTGCACTTTCAGAGCTGTTTAGAACACCGCCTCTTCGTAGTTATTAGCGCGTTACGCACGGCGCTGCTTTCGGACGGTAAAAAAAGAACACAGATCATGACAGTTCGGTGTCGGAAGGCAATCTGTCCCCCAATCGGCGATATATAATTAGTTGGCTTCAGTTGGACAGGTATATATTAAGGTTTATATTAGAAGGAAAAAATGCACAGGGAGTAGGTATTCAACTAGCGTCAACATGTATATATTATTGTATCAGAAAATTTAAAAATAAATTAAAATATAGTCAACAATATTTGAGTATGTCACATAATGAACACACAATTACTGGATTTTTACCTCCAAAGCATTTTTTTTAAGAAAAACTATAGATACGAAGCAATTATATTTATATGGTAAGTATGGAAGTATGGGTATAACCTGTCTTAGACTTTTTTTTTTAAATTGAGTTGCGTACACGGAATACATGTCACATCAATATTCTTACTATTTTCAAACTAAGCTAAACGCTTGTGCTATGAAAATAGGACTAACTTACCGGTGTCCTGAAACGAGGCGCGAACCCCCGACCACTAGATCACTTGGCCAACGTCTTGACCACTACACCAACAAGCTACTCTACTGACTTAAGTGATAACTTTACACAAAGTAATAGTTCACCAATTCTACCCGTAATGAAATATTTTCCATACTTCCCGTATAATATGAGATATCTATAATTTGTCTTAAAATATAGTCAGTCAAATTTTTGTTAAGTGACTGTTTGAGTCAGTTACTGGGTCCTTCATCCTAATGGCGTGTCCGCAGATGAGACTTTCATCTTAGAATTGTCAGTAAAAGTCTAAATGCATCGGTTGCGTTGTTCTATTTTGTGTACAAAATATAATACGACAAACAGCAATGCGTTATAGCTCGCTTCGCGCGCAGCTCTGTACTGTTTTTTATGCGCTCTCGAGATGAGTTTTGAGATCTCATCCGTGTATACACATTTTTACCGCCTTTGATCTCTTAAAATGATTGAGATCGTGTTAGGGTGTAGTGTTCGATATCACATTTTGTGACGAGGTTTGTTTCGTAACATTAACAATACTTATTTATCTTTCCAGGTAAAGATCTTGCTGCTATGTACCTGCCTGACCTAGGCGAGGCGGGATGTTGGCCGAAGAGCTGAGCTGAACGGAGACAACTCAGCGAGTTCCAGTTCCCTAACTCACATCTCGGAGATATAACAACTTCGCAAAACTTATTTAAGTATCCTACTTTAAATTTGAATATTCAGCGATGGAGCAATGTTCAAGGTACTATTATTATGGTTTATAATTTCTTTAATGCCATCTACTAATCACGTAAATGTGACCTTAAACGAGTTAACACGTCAAACTTTTCACGTACATTTGAGGGATCGACACTGCGGAGATAAATTAAGGTTTCGCATGAATGTGTGTGGGTTAATTAATGGATGAATGTGTGTCGATGTACATATATGTGTACTTTAATTAGAATAATTAATTATGTGGATGCCCCAGTATTTTATCCACCACTCTCGTGTCCGTTTGATGTCGCGGAGTGTATTCTGTTTATGTGAGTGTGGCAGAACATAAACCACTTGCTGTTTACACTGAATTTATTGTACTCAAACTTTATATATATATATATATATATATATATATATATATATATATATACATATATAAGTTAACCCGTACAGATAAGTGACTGCGCAAATTGCGAGTTGCGAAGTTGTTGACTGTAAGGTGGTGATAGGAAGATTGAAGCTAGTGAGACGGTCTTCCCTATCTCCGCGTCAGTATTATTGCATGCCGTCCGTACTGTGTATCTTTAAGGCTGATGGGAGTTTCCTTTTATGCCCCGGTACTTGATGGGTACGTTCAGTATCGTCAGGTGACGTCGATGAGAGTGGTGGCAATACATACGACACGCCAAACCACGCGTGCGAGATTGTGCGCTTTTTGACCTCGAAGAGACGGAATTATCATTGATTGAAATTATTCCGTCGTTTGTAGACGACAGTTCCCATAGACATTTAAGGTCGTCACATTTAAAGCCTACCCCTGCTTAATGTGGTGTCCCCCATTTCAAATATGATTGACAGTTAAATGGATAAGGGATGATTCTCTTGTCGCTGTAGCACTACCCGACTTGTCTGCTAGGATCTTTAGCTGCCTCTCATCCAGCTCACTCCAACAGTTGGTAGATTTTATTTAAATTCTTTTCACGAGGTACGCTTGGCAGTGTAAATGAGGCCTCCAGATTTTTATTTATTTATTTAGTAGTTGGGACGGTTTTTTAAAAAAAAAAAAACATTATGACAATGACTTACCTGCAGTGACTTTTTATATATAGTTAGACAGTACCGAGGATAATTTTATTCTTGAAATAAATAATTTCATACAAATATTAGGTAATAATATATTTGTGTAATAATTTTCAAATATGTTCATTTTCATTCTCAGTGTCTATAAATCGGCGTTTATTTTTATAACAACATTCCTTTATAGCTTGCATCAATATAAAAATCCTTATTACAAGTATTAATAATACATTTCATTTATATGCAAGCCTGCTGGCCGCCTCCTACCTCGCTAGATACATATAAATAACCTGTTCTGGTGTAAGTAGCTATAAGGTTCCATAAGCTAGAATATAAGTTGGAAGTAAGGTAACAAATTTAATTAAATAGAAAAAAAGAGAAAAATGAAAAAGGAGACAAGTAGAGAATAAGTCAAAATTTGAATACAGAATAAAGACATGTAAGAAGTAAAATAAAAGAAACAAGAAGGGAGCAAACAAAACATGATAAGTACGAAGTAGGATGTAAGGACAAAAATAATTACATAAAATGAGTAGCTTTGATCATTTAAGGACCTCTTCCAGCTGATTTCTTCCAATTTTGAAAATACGATACCGTTGCCATCTCTTGTGGTAGCTTATTGTGAATCCGCGGTCCTATACAAGGTATAGGATCCTATAATATGCTATATGTAATTATGCGTTGATATCAGAAGTCACGTTCACCATAACAAGGTCTACAGATTGGAAGATGCGGGTGGATGTGTGGGGAGATGAAGGATTTAATTTTTAAATGTTTTTCAAATGTTTGAGCCGAATACTTCACTTAGTATCACATATAAAGTTTAAAAAAAATATAAACATACAATTTTTAGTTTTTATACACCTTGAACACTTTTCTCTCAAAAGTTTGTAAATATTTCATACTTGGAGTAAGGTTTAAGTTCTTCTCTATGTAGTGATAAATACGTCTTTCAGTTACGGTACGTTGCTACCTATTAAGTAAACTACTCTTGCCTCGGATCCCTCTCTAACACTCGACATACAGTTGACTATCTATATATCTCATCCCTCTCACACATAGAACCTTATATCGAATACAATACACCGAGGTAAACTCCACTACAAGTTTACCGGCGGACTAAAATATCACGTCTGTGAATTATTAGGCAACAATTATATTTAGAAGTATCATGTTCATAATTGTTCTCACTCATACACAAACGTGCACCAAACCCAATTTCAATTTATTAAATAACTTTCTTTGTGTTTCTGTGCGTTATTTTACATTCCCTTTATAGTACGGTGATGGAGATATCCACTTAGATATAAGACCAAACTGACTAGTCCATTTTAGAAAATTAATATAAAAATATTAATATATTTACGCAAAATACAGCTTCGAAAATAATACTCAAAGAGATATACTCGGATCAGTGCAATGCTGAAAGACCTGAATATGATAAGCAGAAAATATATTTCAATGTAATATTGTTTATTTATAAAATCCTCACTAAGAAAATATCGGCAGAATTTATATGAAAAATTGATGCAAATCAGCACGAGCACGAACATCATACAAGAGGAAAAGATAGACTGAGATTGCCATTCAGGAAGAAGGCTAAAGCTCAGAAATTGATAATGTACAGTGCGATGAAGATTTTTAATGAAATGCCAGAAAACATAAGAAAGGAGGAGAAACTAGATAGATTCAAAATGAAACTAAGAAAATCTGTGAAAGATAAGTTGTATTAGAGCATATATAAAAATACTCGTGTGTGCACTATATTAACAATAAATAAATAAATATTATTAATTTATTAATTAGGTATATCGGTTTTTATAAATTTTGATACATTTAAAATCTACTCCATCCCACACAATAAACTATGTATTATGTATGTTTATTGTGTATCCACCTCTGTTAGTACAAAAATATGGATGTCGAAATATATATAAATAAATAAATAAATTAACGGAGCGTCGGTCATCTTGAATGATGTATTTTTAATATAATTTTTATTTATTTTATTTTGTTGTTTAGTATATATATATACCATTCGAAACTCAGGAAGAAAAACGACGTTGTGGCATTCATAACTCAGATCTGATCAAATAGTAATTTATTCTCAATTGAGGTGGCTTGGACACGCCTTGCGAATGGTGGAAAAATGAATACCGAGATGTAATTTCTTGGCAACTGCGAAGAGAAAGCGGCAGCTGGGTCGCCCTAGACCAAGTTGAAATAATCTACAGTAACGACTTTATGAAGATTGGATCATAAGCATAATAAACCAAATAACGCATTTTTTTCTGAGATTTTTTCCGTTTCCTGTTATATATATATATTTCTTTTCTTTTTTCTATCAATGACTGACAACGATATTTAAAAAAAATCTATCAGCTGATGACAGAAAATCTTCAGGTTGTTTGGCTGCGTGTATTCGAAACAAATATGAGTTTCTTGTGTTTTTTTGAATATGTTAATTTACTTAGCTTCCGCCTTTAAAATATTTTACAAGGCACTAGGAATTTTTCCACAATAAAATCAATATTTTAATTTATTAAATGATAATTTACATCTTTGTTGTATTTACTTTTAGCCAATTTCATTATATTATATTGTAAATATGTTTTTCGTTACGTTGCGCGATATCGCTAATATCGTACAGTGAACAAATCCTGTTAAGTTAATTGAATATGCTCGAAAATTTCCTACATTTGATACTTAGTTTCGAACTCAAACCACTCACGTATTGTTCAATTGCGACCAATTAAGCTGCAGCCCGGCTCCCTTCATAATCAGAAATCCCCGTTCGTGAAATGCAACTATGTTTCCAGAGTTATCGCGCAAGCGAAGCTTTAGACCGAAATAACGAAATTGACACTAAATTATTACCCGTATTGCGACGCTGATTTAACCAAATATAACAACACACTATATTTTGCGGGGCGTAGGAAAAGGCCCTCGACAATGCCGCATTTCAACAGTAGATTTATTAGTATTTGGCCGTTACGTTTTATTTGCCCTGGGCATGTTTACCGACCAGATCGGTCTAATATTATTTTGAAACAGATTAGGTAAATCAACTATCGACAAAATATACAGTTACCATAACAACTAGAATCCGGATTCCTAGAACCCACTTCCCTCACACCCCTTACCAGTCTACTGCATCACTCACCCACCACACCCTACCACACCGCACCACACCCCACAATACCCTACCACACCGCACCACACCTCACAACACCCTACCACACCCCACCACACCACGGCCACACCCCACCATACCTCGCCACTCCCTCACAATACCGTCATCGTTCTCCCATTGACAGTCTTGTGTCAGAACGGAAGAATGTGAAGTTTTATTAAAAAGGTGACGACATATTTTATGATTCACCGAATTCAGTCGAATTCTAAAAATTTTTTTTTTTTTTTTAAATAAACAACTAATAAAGATGGGAACTTCATCATTTTATTATTTTACGACCTTAATTGTTGTAACAATCAACGGAAATATAATAGCAGATTTTGCTTTGCGACCCATTTGATTTATCTTGTTTTGCTGCATGGACGGATGAACGAATATAAGAAAATAATGCTTGTAGGGATATGAGTACGACAAAGAATCATCTTTTAGATATATTTTAAAATTCTGAAGATAGAACAACATTTTTAAAACTATAATAATGCAGAAACCTCATTATCGGGATAACTAAAAAATGACATTTCTTCAAGATGTATTAAAATCCATACAATATATTTTGACCCTTCAATAAATCTTTTTAGGTAGTTTATTTTACGATCATAATATATGTCTTCTTCACAAGACTTATCGTATTTTGACGGTTCTTATTTTACACTCATCTTTTGGCTTTTTAACTTTTATGGACAAAACGCGTGACGTCACTACAACACGTTATGAACCGTAATGGAAAAATATAACTAGCCTTGTTTCCAACAGGTACGGCTTTTCATATTTTTTTATCATAGGGCAGTGTCAGACGAATATGAAGACTAATAAATACGTAGAATATTGTTTTGTATTATCTATTTATTATACAATGCATATGACTAATTAAATAACTTACCATCACCGCAGGTGTAGTGCGGATAGGACATCACATTGTTCTTTAAATCTTCTGATTTATTGATGTTTCTATCGAGTGAACTCCACTGTCTGATTTTCCTGATCATGTTAGGTATTTTGTGACCTTGTTATATTTTTGCCGCCTGTTTTCGTGAATTCATTCGGTAGCTGTTGTTCCCGGGTTTTCTATTGATAATATGGTCATATATGTAAAATGAACACTACGACTAACCTTTGATTTTTTTTTCTCTGGCATCGTGACTGGTCCGATGTTAGTGTTCTACTTATCTCTGGATTCTGGTCCGATGTTGGTGTTCTACTTATCTTTTTCGGCCGATCGAAATGATCACTCCTGTCGCTCGGATTATTAAGAGCTCCTTACTGGACGATGTACTGACCGCAATTGAGCTCCGCTGGTTGTTTGATAGCGATCATTCAATCTCCGAAAAGCGGCAACATTCACGCAATATAAAATGACCAATATCAATCAACAATATATCCTAGGTATGCCGGTCGAAGAAATAAAAGGTGTTTTAACACCGCTTTCAAATCTTCTTCTAATGCCGGTCCACTTAGCCAGCGTCAATGATCTTGTCGGCAATCATCATTTTATTTGCAACAGATCGAAATAGTTGGAGTGTGAACTTCCTGAACTATTGCCTTAGATTCTTTAGTCAGGATGTTCTCCGTCTTTCAGGGCTTCTTCTTTCAGAAATTTTTCCTTAAATGATGCAATTAGTTGCCTCATGATATGTCCAAAACATTGTAGTCATGGTTTTTATTGTTTTAAGGATTAATTCATCCAATACTATCGACCCAGCTTATTTTTCGAATACGTCTATTTATTTAAATATTTTATTTGTTTAGACTTTCTGATACAATAATATAATTACTTAATAAAATAGATGTTTACCGTTTCGTTAGTAAACTGAAGTCTGTGTCAAAGAAAACAGGTTGATTCTTTATATTCGTTGCATCTAAACAATGTATTAATCAATTAATCTTATTCAAACTACAAGTTATAAAATTAAATACCCAAAAATATTAAATCATTTAAATAACAAAATTGAATAACTAAAATATGAATAATTTAAATAACAATAATATTCTTGTATCGATATATTTATCTCATCGCATCGCTCCTACCACCGTTCAAAATTCGTGTTATATATTTCATACTTTTCATATGTCAAAAATACTTTTTGCAAAATTTTCTAAATCTTATCAACCATAATATAATCATTTTATATTCTCTCCTAATTTGTTAACTATATCGTGTATAGGTTTTGTAACTTTATTTCAAGATCCAAACTGTTTAACATCATTTTGATTATACTTCCCTTCTTGATATCATTTTTATTTGGTGGAATTTTATGAAGAATAATTTATTTTATATAGAATGCTATTCGTCGTAATTACTGCGACGATGAGCCAAGGTTTATGTTCTGAGTAAAGACAAAGTGGTTCATCACTTCAATTACAATAATTGCCTTACCATAGGGGCCGGAGGAAGTTGTTCATGCTCTCCCCTTGTCTAAAAGAGCAATAGATAAATTTAAATTGCCAGTCGGCACCATCTTAAAATCAAATCTTGCTTCCTTTGGATTATGAACGATAGAATTCCTATCACCTTGACCAGGCTGTCATGTTGTCTTCTTCATCGCCATATTTTTCATAACATTGTTCTTGGCTTATTGGCGTATACCTTTCCTTTCAAGTACCCCCACAAAAAATAGTCGCGAGCCATCAAATCAGGCCAGTCAATATTGTCGCTTTTCAACATTATGCGACCTGGAAAAATTTCTCACAAAATTTCAACCATAGCTCGGGCTGTAAATGAGGTGAATGATTACAGGATTGCTAGTATTATATAAATAAAATATTTTAATGATTTAAACACGTTGTTGAGACGTTAGATAATCCATAATAAATTGTAATAAACTACTCTCTACGATTACAAAATGCGAACTGATAATTAACTGCCAAACCAAAATGGTGGCCACACAAAATCGGCCTGGAACATAATATTCACCCTGTAATTACCTAACGCCGCGTATGTGCTAATGTCATATGTCCACGTTGCGTATATGTGATGGCGCGGATCAAAATTTTTGTAAAAAAAAATTTTTTTATTTTTTTTATTGTATATGTTATATCGTATAATAACGGCGCACTTGTACGTACTTCATATAAACCTTTGGTACCTAATTCAGTCTTGTCTCGGCTACTTTACTGTGATAAACTAGCCAATTACTTTGTATATATGGAAAAAGATTTTTTTAATAAAAATATTCATCATAATCTAAATTTGTATATATATTCGGACAAATATTTTAGATTTTTTCAAGGAAATATTTCGGTAAGCACATAATATTTTTTATTTAAGGAATATTTTCGAATTATAATCGAAAGCTTAATAGGGATGAAACAGCAGGCTGCTTTCTCCAGACTTTTTAGTTTCTGAAACTCCCACAAGGTGAGTAATTTAGGTAGTTTATATACCGCGGTTTAATTATGCGCATACAATCATCAGTTTTAACCGAGTTTTGAACCAGAAGTTTACGCATAATGTTAGTTGAAAAACTATGGTAACCAAAGTTATAATATTAACCCTTTGGGCATTTTTACGGAGGTCATTTTAGGATTATTACAGCCATAAAGATGTCATTGTAAAATTACGCTTTAGGTTTATAAGGGTTGTCAATATATGTGTCACCTATACAAGTGTTAGCGGTATGTTATTACAATTATGGTGTTGTGAAAAAAAGTGTGGTTTATGTCAAAATGTAGCACTGTATGTAATAGAAGGATTGATGAGTTGATGCCAGGGCCCTATATCTCTCGGCTGTCCACTATGTTCAGATGAGTAAGAGTATAGAGTGTGTGTTTATTTGAGTATTTATTAAATCAATAAAAATAATCCTTTTTGCAAATAGTAACATTATAATTCATTTTCACAGTAATTCCTAATTAGTTACCCGGCACTTTTATTTTTATAGTTTTGTTTCTGTATATGCTTTCATTTTTAATTTTGCATACATTGTTTCCTGAAGAAGGGGCCATACTTCTTAAAACATGTTGATTTATCAATAAATAGTGGATTTAATAAAAGTGTTTTTTTTTTGTTATTTATATAATGTTTCGCCACATTGTAATTTTGCAAATATTGAGGAAATAAATTTATTTTTAATCATGATCTTTGATGGGATGTTGCGTATTATATGGACTGCGTTACAGCATCCTGAAAGGTCCTGCTTATAATATTCCGCAATTACTGCAATCTACTGAATTTTGCTACGGTCAAATTTATGTTGTGGAGGTCTGCCTCACTGGATATTTTGGGGGCCTTTTATCTAAAGACTGAATTGTTGTAGCTCTAACATGGCCACTTTCTAGTATCTTGTTTTCAATTTTTCCCATGACTCGGGTAGAGGTAGTGTGTACTAGACGTCTCCCATTCAAGTTAGTTGAGTTGCCGAGTTTTTAAAAATACAGAAGTGCCATGTTGTGTGTTGCCTTTTACTGGCCAACGCAATTTAAATTCTTCTCTATCACGCTAATGAAGCCAGCATAGTTCGCGTTGGGATGTGATATGGGAAAATTTAAAGGGGCCGTATATTATGCATTCAGAATAGATTGCAGGATATGCAGAAAATTATTAATGAGAAATCATATTCAGATGTGCTGCGGTAGTTATATCAAAAGTTTAACTGCATCGCGGTTAATTGTCGAAAAACTAGATGAAAACATAGAGAAATTTGTCTGACTAAAACATAAATATTTTAATTATTTGTAAATTGAACTTTGTCAAATTTTTATGTCAAATTAATTAACTAGTTAATTAATTTGACATCCATACTATAGATTAGAGATGATCAATACGATTGTCAGTAGATTTATTTATTTATTTATGGTACAAAGATATTTTCCATATAACTTTTTAGTACATACTGTAGTATAATAAAATATAATAAACAAAAAAAAAATCTGATTAACATTGCAATCAAATCAAATAAATAATCGTAATAAACAAGATATAAAAAATAATTATATACATAATGTAATTAACAATCTTGTCTTAAATTTGTATTTAAAACAGACGATTGTGTGGTAACCTCGTATACTTTATTCTTTTAAAAATTGCGTTTGTACTATTTGAATCTTATTTTAAGTATTTGATTTAAATACTATCCTGTACATTTTGAAAATTTAATTAATTTTGATGTACTAATAATAACAATGTATATAAAGAATATTAACTTTAATCTGAATTTGGCAGAAAAGGAACGAAAGTAGACTGAATGCAGTGGAAATGAGATCACTTAGACGTGTTTGTGGCAAATCTATTTATGACAGAGTAAAGAATGAAGAAATAAGGAAGGAATGTAAAGCTGATGTTAGTATAGTGAGTAAGATTAAAAAAGGATCACTTAAGTGGTTTGGTCATATGGAACGGATGAATGAGGAGAGAATGGTAAGAAAGATATATGACGCAAGTGTTGATGGCACCAGAAATAGAGGACGTCCGCGGAAGACTTGGCACGACTAGGTAAACCAGATAATGGAGGATGGTTCTGTTAGAAGCCTCAACAATCGGCGAGCTTGTATGAGAAGATGTATGAATGTGGATGAGGCGAAAATTGTGTGTCAGGACAGAAGAGTGTGGCGCTCTATCCTCTCTGCCTACCCCCACGGGGAAACGGCGTGATGGTAAGTAAGTAAGTAAGTAAGTAAGTTACTTTAATCTAAAAGTGAAAAAAATATGAATAAAGGAGAAACAAAAAAAAATTAATATTCCTTACATTATGCAATTTTTTTTTTGATACAATAACAGTGTATCATCGTGCAGCTCTATTTGTCTCAAATTATTTTTTGTGTTCTGCCAGTTGTAAACAAATATTCAAGTTTTTTTTTTGTATTTCGATAATGTTGTATCGAATACATCAGCAACATCTGCGTGCTCGTTACCCGACTACATAAAAGTTGAATGGCCACAATATATCAGCGTTATCAATTTTACGATTTAAATTTTTAAATTGACATACTAGATCAAAAACAATTCTTTTTCGCTTAGCTTTAATAAGTTCATTGAACGTAAGAAAAAATCGTAATTTAATTGCTCTCGTGGTATATTCAGTTTATAATTAACAAATCTTAAAAAAATATTATGTACACTTTCATTTGTGTAAGATTGCGCATTGTAAAAATGTGACCATTCAGTTATGTTATACTTATGATGTATATATATATTTTATAATGTCTTGAGGTTCTTAAAAACTTCGTGTATTTTCTTAAATTGAACACATAAAAAAAAAAATTTAACCACAAAGTTGATTTTTAAAATATTAAAACTAAAATAAATGTTATTGAATATACAAAAAAGAAAACATTTAAGTAATATCAATCTTTATTTATTATATTTTCATAGAAAGCAATCACTTTGTGGTTTGACATATAAGATTAAATAAAATACAATCATTTTGTATGAAACCACGAAATTTATTATACGTCAACCGGTTTCGATCATCTCAAGCCTTATTCATCAGGACGTATTTGAAACTAATCATAATTTAGAAGTTCTCGAAATAAAAATGGTAGTAAATAGTGGTACACCAATTTTTAATAATCAAATTAATTTATTCATTACCCCCATGTTAGGTATAATTCCTTTAAAATCAATTTAATATCTATCAACACTATTTTCCCCTCCCTTAATGTTCCGTCTATCTGTATATGTATTCTGTCTCTCTTGATTTTGCTCAGCACGTACTTATGACAATATCAGTTGCATCGAATAAATTTTGACGATCTCTTAAATCTCGCTATATGAGAGTTGGTCCGGGTTTACGAAATATCATGAAAACTTGCCTTTCACGCAGTGTACATGTTTTAAAATGTTTTACAAGTACCCAATCACTTTGATAGCACTCTTTTAGATTAACCTGGCTGGTCAGAGGTAAAAAAAAAGCATATCAATCTTGTGTGAAGGCGGTGTGGCGTACGTATGTCTGTTTTTTTTAAAGTACATGCACCATTTTAATTAATTTGAAATTATGTACAAGATACTTACGTTAGCATATTTTCGCGAGGTGGGGTAAGTTGTCCATTATTTCATATTTAATCTTAGTTATCTATTATTTTCTATTACAATAGAAAGAACACATAAAATTCGACGTAAAACCAAATGATTATCATAGTGTATTTAACTCATTTTCGCTGCAGGATAAAATTTTGGGTTCGAGTCCCGATGATAACTATGTATTGTATTGATTTTTTTCTTTTTGTATCTTTCGAAGTGATTCATAAAATTACAATTTCATCATTAATATCTGAAGAAATTATATATTAACTTTGTATTTAACCACCGTGAGTTTTATATATGCACCAATCGGTTTCGAAAGTCAGTTTTCTTATTTTGAACTAAAATATTTAACAAGTCCTATTTTTATGTTCAAGCAAGATTTTGGCTTGACGTCTCGGCGCTTGTAAAGAGTTTTGTTTTATTGTAAACAAGTACAAAATACAAATTAAATGTATTAATTAGAAAGATATATATATAAAATCAATTTTATCGAAAAATATTGTTGTTGTTACCGGGGTTCGAACCTGGATCTCTTTCAATTCCATATTCCATCAATAATAATAGATTAGGGTCGGATTATATATACTGACAGATTAAATCAGAAATAGACATTTTACTTAAATATTATTACGTTTATAAAATAGCGTTCAGGCTTACTGTGCTATACATGTTGGACGAGTATAAAGAAATATATAGAAGATATGTTCTGGTGGAGTCCACAAGATTAGACAAAATTTAAAATACAAATTAAATGTATTAATTGGAAAGATACACATATAGAATCAATTTTATCGAAAAATATTGTTGTTGCTATCGGGTTTCGAATCTGGATCTCTTCCAATCCGGGGAACTTGCATTATCTGATTATGCTATACCAATATAGTGGATTGACGACAAATTTTTGAACCTACATGTTATACTTTTCAAATAAATTATTCTCATTTTTTTTTAAATATGATAAACCTATTTTCTGAATAATTACAACTCCACAATAAGAATGTGTTCCCCTTAATAACAAGTAAAAAATACTAAAAATAACGTGTTCACGAAAATGTATTGAAATAAACAGACTTTCAGTTCTTTCTCGTTTGAACTTTAGATAGGATATAAGCGCTGAAGGGTCATCCTATAGTTTACGAACATAATTCTGAAGACAATGCTCCTCTGGGAATCATTACATAGTTCAATAGATATGCTTAATTTCGGGTTACGTATGGGGTTAAAAAGGCAATCAATTGAATGATATCAAGTGATGTTTCAATACACAATACGTAATTCGCCGGAAACAGAAGGGATAGGAAAGATGGAAATATAGAAGAATGGATATGTGGGTTAGTTAAGGAATCCTTCGATATGAATGGACTATATTGTGAGAAATTACGGGATTCGGAAGGGCAGCTCGACTCATCCGATGGTGACGCTGGTCCTTTTCTCCTTAGGCTCACAACCAAAAATTTCACGTTTTTGTTTTCACACTAGTAAAACACAAAATTATTATAATGGGGGCCAAAATCTACTGTAATCTTGGCGAATGTCCAATACGCAGAACTGAGAGGTATTTTGGTATTGGAGAATTAGTATCAGACGGGAAGGAAAAGGATGACAATTATAAATTTGCGCGTAACGCGAATGAAATATGTCGGAATTGTGTATCTACCGCTTTACGATTGTGTGTCTACCGCTTTACGATTGTGTGTCTACCGCTTTAAGATTGTGTGTCTACCGCTTTACGATTGTGTATCTACCGCTTTACAATTGTATGTTTACCGCTTTACGATTGTGTGTCTACCGCTTTACGATTGTGTGTCTACCGCTTTACGATTGTGTGTCTACCGCTTTACGATTGTGTATCTACCGCTTTACAATTGTATGTTTACCGCTTTACGATTGTGTGTCTACCGCTTTACGATTGTGTGTCTACCGCTTTACGATTGCGAAGATTCAACAGTACATCCATTTACAGAGAACATAAATTAGTAGCATAAAATAATTTCTATTTTTTATTTATTATCTTTGTTTTATTAACCACTGAATTGAGTTTAAATACATCTACCGGTTACGAAAAATACCATTTTCTTCTTCAGGATGACATAACTAATTAAAAACATACATTATTGTTTCTTCACCAGAATATATTTTTTAAAAAACAACAATTATTTAAAAAATAAATTTAGTACCTAACTCAAATTAACTATTCGACTAAATTGTTACTTAATACAAATTTAGTCGAATAATTTTTAGGAAAAAATTTTAGAATGGGACTCGTAGTTAAATTTAATTGGTTGTTTATAATTTTTTGATTAGTTTTACATGCTTTATTTATCTCCAACGATTCCAAATTATTTAATTTGTGACTAACACCGTTTATATGCAAAATTGAGCATCCCAATTTTTTATCAAAACCGTGACCATTTTCTATCAAATAATTAGAAAATTCTGAAAACCCACTATTGTTCAGACATCTCGAATGCTCCCTTACACAGACACCAGAATTGTTAAATTTATCATCTTTGTCCTTAGAATTTATAAGTAAATTTCCTATACTATTATTTGTATAAAATGCCGGTCTAATGTTTCATGGTAGGTGTTTAGATATTTGTTTTGAAAAGTTATTTATGTATAAAATTCTACGCCAATTATCATTATATTTTATATGTGATTTATATAAAAAATGATTATTATATTCTTTTAATTTATTTTTTAAAATAGTGTCTATCAAATCTGTATTATACCCGTTATTAACTGCTATTTTTTTAATTGTATTCAATTCAATATTGAAATTAGATATTGACATAGGAATATTGACTAAACGTTGTATCATGGAATGGAACCCTGAATGTTTGTGTGATAATGGATGATTAGATTCATTGTGTATGATAGTATCTGTAAAAGTTGGTTTTCTAAAAATTTTGAATACAATTTTATTATTATTTTTAATCAATGTTAGATCCAAAAAAATTAGGGTAGAATTATTTTCCATTTAAAATGTAAATTGTATTTTATTATTAAATGAATTAATGAAATTTAAAAATTTTGTTAGTTGACCTTGTGAACCCGACCAAATACACATGTATTTAAACTCAATTCAGTGGTTAATAAAACAAAGATAATAAATAAAAAATATGAATTTTAACCACAAAGTTAATATTACTAATTTTAAAAGTATTGAAATAATTAGAATGATAATCATAGAAATAATTCACAATTAAACAAAATACGTAAATAAAACTATTCAAAATAATCTTTCCAATTTGTAACCTTCCTCAAATCATTTCTAGTTACTCAAATATTTGGGTTGAACAACTAAAACATACATATATCGGTTCGCTATCCAGAAAAAAATTTCAATAATTTCGGATTATTAG
This sequence comes from Eubasilissa regina, assembly GCA_022840565.1. Lineage (NCBI taxonomy): Eukaryota > Metazoa > Arthropoda > Insecta > Trichoptera > Phryganeidae > Eubasilissa > Eubasilissa regina. The sequence continues at coordinate 5,679,356 of JAINEB010000029.1, read as the reverse complement.
TTCAATTTCGACATCTTTTTCTATCGTAACAATTCTATTTAAGTACTAGACTTATTTTTAAATTAATTTCCTAATTTGAAATATGATATTAGTTTTTTAAAAAACTTTTTTGTAACTAGTTGTACATATTAAACTCTCGGCGGTTAAATACAAAGTAAATGTATAATTTATTTAAATGAATAACCGCAATGGTTTTGCTACAAATATAAAAAATGATTTTATTGATAATATAATAAGGTTATTTACTACTCTGCTCACGTTCTTACCTACGTTTATACCTATTACTTCTATTGTATTATGATTTTAATATGGTTCTGTAGTTCCATCGTGGTAAATCATCATTTTTCATGAGACTCAACTTGTCAATATTATCCGCACGTCTTTGAGGTAGTTTTTTTGTGGCATTAGCGCGTAGCGACGTCGGAACCGAGGCGTTTTGTGCGAAAATGTTGATTCAAGGCAACTTTAGCTTTCCTTTAATGGTGTGTAAATATCGAGGTTTTGCTTTCTCAAGCAATGGTGCTCGCATGAACGTTGCTTCAAGGGTTGAAGTAACGTGAATTGCGGGAGATACTTCTTCCAGGTGGGCGCGCATCGAATGTTGTACAGTATAATACATTATCTTTTATATTAAAAAAAAAAAATTGTAATATTATTCTCACATGCGTGTCTTCCGATTAATATAATATTACCGACGTTATCTTTATTATTACATGATCTTATCTATGTACAAATATTATGCTATGTTATCCGCGCCAATGTCCAAACGAGGATAAATAACATATTTCAATGTACTTGCGTTCGAGTTCACACATTAAAAAAAAACACCCGGACTATTTGCTATGGACACTCCAATGCGCAGGTTTCTAAGCAAATCTACGTGGGTCATTAAATTAAATTTATTTTTATAGATATATATATATATATATATATATATAAATTTTCTACGGATACGGGATATAAAATATTTTACTAATAGTGTGTGTTCGATCTTTATGATGTATAGATCGCCGATCGCCGTCTTGCGCGCACGTGAACGCGTAGATATAATTCTTGTTTATTCCCTATCCACTACCCCCCCTCCCTCTATAACCTGAACACGTCCTTTCTATGGTTTTTGTATCAGTTGAAGTTGTACCTTCGAACTGTTAAGTAAGCGTTTAATGCCGCCAAGTTCGTCCTGCTGTGGGGACAAATCGTTGTCTGCTGTGAATTATGATAGTTCATTGTGTATGTTTTGGTTCCTCACTACCGTGTGTATCGAAACCTGTACATTGTGCGGTTAGGCAAGGTGTTGTTTGACACTTTCGCGCTATCACTGAAAGTATGTCCAAGTGTACTTCGTGCTGAACAGCGTTGTGCGTGTCTTCGAGCTGAAAGACTTGTGGATCCAGTGGAAGAAGATACCGAATGGAACATTTCACATGTGGGTCGCGTTTTCCCAATTCCTGTCCCTCTCTCGAATTCCTTTCACCCTTCCTACATCCTTTATTTCCCCACCCCGTTGTGTAAACAGTATGTAAGTATGGTATTATTTATTATAGGGACCATTCATGACAGTATCGCGATCTCCACGAACTCTCATCATCTTACCTGTGTTCCTCCACTTTTTTCGGCATCCTGCAGACCCTAGGGTTATCACCTCGAATTGACTGTTGTCTTTTCCATTTGGTTGATCTAACGGGTGGAGGATATTCCTCTTCGTCCTTCGACGTGGCCCACCATAACAAGCTTCTCTAAGCTATCTTCCCTTTTCGTAAAATGCTAAAAAAATTTAAAGATTCATCTCAGTTCAATGATTGAGTGTCTGTCCTTGACTCTTGGTTGTGCAAAACAAATCCAGATCCATTAGACACTTATAATATTGCTGTTTGGTCACTGAAACATTTGAAGAATTAATTAATATCTCACTTCAAATAAGTCAATACAAGATTTAGCGAAACGGAACGAAACGGAATGTATGATTTTTTATGATATCACTGCGTTTAGATTTTTTTCTACATGGACATAGTAAACCAAGGAGGCGGACGAAGTATTGGTAGTTTGATTCATAAATAAATGTCGTTAGAAATGAGGGGTTTATTACTTTGTAGTTTATAATTTATTTATTCTGAAAACCATCTTTATAACATCTATTTTTTTTTATCTACAGTAGTATTTATTGGGTTTTGTAAATGAAAGGATTAATTGAATTTTACAATTGACAGTTTATAAGAGTATCTACGCCACTATCGAAATTACTCAAGAAAAAAATTTAAAACTTTCGTGGTCAGTTTTTTTACTACACCTTTTTTACCCTCCTTAAACCTTGCTATAATAGTTCTTTACCAGTTCAGGCTACTGAAAAATACATTGAATTGGAAAACTTTTGAAATGATGCAGAAGTTCATGACTTTGTCAATACTTTTTGCACTAAAATTCTTTAAAGGTGGAATTTAAAAGTTGCCATCTATATTGGAAAAGTAGTTCTTATTAATATTGAATATGAAATTGTTTTTAACGTTTATTAAATAATATTTTAATTTCAATAGTTAAACGGCACATATTTATGAATAAACATTATCTTACCTGTTCGGTATTAATGACAGACCGCACGCTTCTGGATGCTCCATTATGGTTACTTTTCCTATCTGTCTCTCCCACCTATACCCTATCCCTCAGAGCACGATTTTATCTGCATATTTGTATATGGATGTACTCGTCATTAACTTAAAGCTGTTGTAAAGTTTACTTGTTGCTAATGTATTTGGTTCCACGAGTGCCGAAGTCGCTATTGCGGATCACAGTGCTTCGGGCTGCCCGTCGAAGATATTCCTGAAATTCAGAAGCTTTGACTACAGGGGAGAAAATCCAGGTGAGTCATGCTTCCTGGTTGGTCTTTGAGATTTATCCTGTCCCTATATCTAATTCTTATCATCCTTCCTATATCTTGTTCCCCACCCCTTGTGTAAAACACCTTACCTTATCTTAAATTTTTGAAGAATTTGTTTTCTTTACTTTGTCCACGGATAAATATGTACATACAGAACTGAATATCTAATTGTTTATTGGTTCTCTTTTCTAAACTATACCCTTTGAGAGATCTTAATATAGAATAAATACCCTTTAGGACTCTGACTGTGAGTAAAATATAGAATCTTTAGGACCCTGCGTAAAACAAAACCACCCCACCCCCTCTTGATTCAATTATGTATTATATTAAACAGTATGATTGAATAACTGCTTCAGTAATGTCATTATGGCTGTAAAGTGCTTGCTTAAATGGCCAGGTCTGTGAGACGCGATCGTGGCAAAAAATAACGTGTTTTTAATATCTCTAGGTTAAGATTGCTTAAATGTTTTCTTTTATATATTCAACAATACGTAAATATATATTTCATTTGAAATGAAGTGTATATTGGCTTTATTATGAGTAAGATGTATGGAAGTGAGGCCTGGAGCTGGCAGAAAAGGAACAAAAGTAGACTGAATGCAGTGGAAATGAGATCACTTAGGCGTATTTGTGGCAAATCTATTTATGACAGAGTAAAGAATGAAGAAATAAGGAAATAATGTAAAGCTGATGTTGGTATAGTGAGTAAGATTAAGACAGGATCACTTAGGTGGTTTAGTCATATGGAACGGATGAATGAGGAGAGAATGGTAAGAAATATATATGACGCAAGTGTTGATGGGACCAGAAATAGAGGACGTTCGCGGAAGACTTAGCACGACCAGATAAACCATATAATGGAGGATGGTTCTGTCAGAAGCCTCAACAATTGGCAAGCTTGTATGAGAAGATGAATGAATGTGGATGAGGCGAGAATTGTGTCAGGACAAAAGAGTGTGGGGCTCTATCCTCTCTGCCTACCCCCATGGGGAAACGGCGTGATGGTAAGTAAGTAAGTAAGTAAGAAAAAACATATGTCGCACATGTCATCATCTTTTATCTATATTGTCTATGGTATATTATAGAATTATGTGTATTGTATACCATTCTGAAATGTCAAAATAACATTTTTGATTTATTTTTTATTATGTTTTGATTATATTTTTCATCCGATTCCAAATAGCATTTTTGTGTTTATTATTGTCTATCCGCGAACAAAGGTGGAGTGTGGTGTGTTGTGGTGAATGTTTTATCATTGAAATATAGATTCTATTGAGACCATGACCGCACAATTTTGCATACATCGGTATTAGATATTCAGTGGCTCTGCAAAGTAAACGTATATTCTTCCAAAATAAAAGTCCAAAGCACAGCTTGTAATTTAATAAAATGACGTTTGATATTCCCGTGATAGCCCAAAAATTAACAGTAATTTTATTATAAAAATGACCACCTGGTTTAAAATCAAACAACTCATTGCGGTTTTAATTTTAATAAGATTACAATTGTTCACGTGTCCTTTGAAATAAACGTTCTTCTCATCTGCTGTCCACTAATTGGAACGAACTCGATACTGCAAAAAAAACTAGAAAGCCAAGCTCCGGCCGTATCGTTGTTTCAGATGAAGTTAAGGCAGGTAGGTACGATCGGTTGCCATCGATACAGCAACAATCGATAGTCACTGGATGAGGCATATTTCTCTTTTCGCTTTACTATTCTGTACCGGTAAGAAACAGCATCTATGCCCAAGGTTTTTGATTTAGAATTCAGCCTTAATTTATGTACATTCTATGTAAGTATATATCTTCTCATGCAAATAAAATATAATAATGTTGGATCGATAATAAAATCAAAAAGCAGGTGAATTTTTGTAACGGAATGTTTTGCAATAATTGTGATTAAGTGTTATTAATTCTGAAAATAAAAGTGTATACGGAAACAAGTCAAATCAATATTATCACGGAATAGATTTCATCGACCTTGGAACCCACGCACTTGTTCTTAAGTACTATATCTTAAACATTTTTTATTAAATGTATTAATTTGAAAGATATACATATAAAATCAATTGTATCGAAAAATATTGTTGTTGCGCCACAGAGATTCGAACCTGGATCTCTTTCCAAACCGGAAAGGTGCATTATCCAACTATACTACAGCGACACCATTTTTGACGACAAATTTTCGATCTTATATGTTACACTTTTTCAAATTAATACATCTATCGATCCATTATTTAAAAGTGTAGCACATAGGTTCGAAAATGTGTCGTCAAAAATAGTGTCACTGTAGCATAGTTGAATAATGCACCTTCCCCGGTTTGGAAAGAGATCCAAGTTCGAATCTCGGTGGCGCAACAACAACATTTTTCGATAAAATTGATTTTATATGTATATCCTTCTAATTAATACATTTAATTAGTATTTAAAATATCACAGACCTGTTCTGAATAATTACAATTTCACAATTTTTTATTCTTTTCAACTGTCAATTTTATCCATAAAAATGTGTATTTTGTAACATATTGTTCCTCTGCTCAAAGCTTAATATAGGACTATAATTAGGTTCATTATAACCTGTTGATAATAATATATACATTAAAAATAAATGAATTACCATTTTGAAGCAAGCTAAATTTTCGTGATTTAAAGTATCAGACCAACTTGCTGGTCTTCCAAGACGAAAATCATCTCTATCTCTTTGTCACTAAGCGATCGTTTACCGCTGCGTCGCACTTTCAAAAACATATCAAGCATAATACTTACCATCACGCCGTTTCACCCCGGGGGTAGGCAGAGAGGATAGAGAGCCACACTCTTCTATTCTGACACACAATTCTCACCTCATTCACATTCATACATCTTCTCATACAAGCTCGACGATTATAGAGGCTTCTAACAGTACCATCCTCCAGTATCTGGTATACCTGGTCTTGTTAAGTCTTCTGCGGACGTCCTCTACTTCTGGTGCCATCAACACTTGCGTCATATATCTTTCTTACCATTCTCTCCTCATTCATCCGTATTAATACAACATACTAAATAATGTGTTTATAAATAAAAAATATTTAATAACTTATTGTTCTAGTGTTAAAGGCACTCGCTTAGTGATCTAGAGGTCCAGGGTTCGAGCCTCGTTCCAGGGGATCACCGAGTTAGTCAAATTTTTTATATTGTAGCTCAAGCATTTAGCTAAGATTAAAAATAGTAAGATCTGACATAGATAATGACTCTATCACTCCTTTCTACTACTCAATTTTTACTACTCAAAGAGAGTTTGGGCGTTCGTAGGTCATATATTTCACATACATTGTTGTATCCATTATATTTAACATATATATATATATATACATATACGTCATACACGCAAAACTTCATTCTAGGCGCTCGTATGAGACAAGGCTCTTCCATCTTCCTAAGTCTTGCGCCACTTCAGTACTTGCTACTCAGTTAAGACCCAATCTATCTTCATACAGTATTCGTATTTTTTCCAGCTTAGTATAGGACGAGCCATCATATTCGCAAAATGTGTACATAATACCTCAATTAAGATCTATTTATATGTAGAAGTAGAGACTCCGTAGTGAAGTTTCCCTTATCGCTTGACACTGCTACTATTCAAAGATAATTTATAAATCAAAAATGCATTTTTCTAATCAAGCGCTCGAGCTTCACAATATTTTACTTCGGTCAACACACAAACAGACGTATTAATTACGTCTGTTCTTAAATACCTGACCGAAATTTATTACAGGGTTTAATTTGTACTGAACATCTTCTCGGGTCCAAGGAACGGATCACATAAATTGTCTGTAATTTTTTGCCCGCTTTCATTGAAGAACTGTCAAAACCGCAAACGTGACCTCCATCTTTGATGGGGCCATGTTTTATTCATTTTGGCGGGAACGCGACTGCGCACGCGCACGTTCTTTAATGTCGTCTTTTAAATTTGAATTAAGAAGAGTACGATTCTTGGTAATGTGATGTAAGGAAAATGTTTATAAAATCTGATTTAAGTGTTTTTGTCAAAGGAAATTAACTTAAAATAATATTATATTTCAGTAAAGAATATACAAGTACATGACTTACAAGAATAACTCTCTAATCGAGCAATGTATAAAAGTTTTTAACGTAGAATACTATTTTTTGTAGACTTTTAAATAAATAAATTGTGTCACAAAACTGCCAAATAACAAAAATACCAGGAACAGCATTTATATAATATTTTTTATATATTCTGATATGTATTACGTATGTATTTCTTCATTTACTTGTATTAATTATTGTTTTATGGACCCTATGTATTTGATTTCAGTGCCGATAAATTAACGTCAATTAGCAAAATAACTTTCTTTTAAAGCTTGTATTAATTATAAACATTTTTTAAGTATTGAATGTTACATTTTATTTATATGCAAGCCTGTTGCCCGCTTACTACCTAACTAAAGTATATAAATTACCTATTCTGACATAGGTAGCCATTAGGTTGCGCTAAGTATTTATTATCGTTTTCAATATTCCTGAAAACCGATATGTGCATAAATCAAAAAAAAAAAAAAATGGAGACAAGGGAATAAAATAAAAATTTGGATACAGACTAAAGACATGTTAGAAGTAGAGAACAGAGTTTAAAGAACATTGAAGTAATATCATATTAAAAAAAATGAATAACAAATAATTATAAGTTAAAATAAGTAGACATGAAAAACAAGTAAAAAAAGAATAGTAAAGATATGACAGAAAAATCAGAGTAAAGTAAAAATAAGAACAGAGAGTAAAAACAAGGTAAAACTCAAGATTAGAATAAAAAAAAACAGGGAGAAAATAAAACATGATAAGTACGAGGTGGGATGTAAGAACAGAAAAGAATTACATAGAATGAGTAGCTTTGACCATTTGTTGTACCAAAAAAGGGATTTCTTATTAGGGGGGCTTATTTTGTCTGATTGCCCGTGTAGTATGGCATTAAAAAAATGCCAACCTGGCGGCGAATGAGAAGGACCGATATGGGAGCATTCTCTCATGGAACGATCTTCGGTAAGTGGTGGATCTCCTCTCACTTTATTAGAAAAACTGTATTATGAAAGCAAGAAACACTATCCGAACACGAAATTAAAAGTTAGACAGCGTTTGAAAAGACTGAAACAAAATACGAGGCGCGTTTAAGCCGGATTTTTTTTTTAATGAAATACAACATCATTTTTATAACATTTTACTTTCTTCGGACGCTAAACACCTTTTGTTTAACTTCATCATAGAACGACACCGCCTGGGATGGTGACCATGTCTGTACTCAAGGAACCGCTTCAGATGAAGGAAAATATGGAAATTACTTGGTGCCAAATTAGGGCAATACAGAACACACTTGGCGATGAATGTCAATTGGCTTCATGTTTCGTGCATTCAAGAAACGAATCATGGACCGTATCTCACAGTCGGCGGGCTGATCTATTATCTTGAACATTTCAACAACTCATTACTATGTGAATGTTTTTGACGTTAATGTGGTGAGTCAACAGTTAAAGGAAACTATTGCGCATGCGCCACATCTTAACTCCAGCGCTACACCAGGAATATCCGGCAACGGTACTTACTTAAAAAACGCGCTTCATACATTGATCTGTGTACCAGGCGGGTGGAGCGAACAAGAAAAATATATTCTATGCTGGGGTGGTAAGATATGTGTGTCTGGGAAATGTAATTCTTTTGGATAAACCAATACAAGGGACTCACCCCATTTAGGAACGGGATCCATGGCGCTTAACCTTTCCTCTCCGATTATGTAAATGAATTAACATTGCTTCTAATTATCAATATTATAGATCAACTAAAATTAAAACAATTGATAATGGGAAGATGTTCCCGAAAACGTTACAATATCATTTAAGACACTGAAAAGTGTAGTGGTGTAAAACAGAGTTTGTTTATTATTATTTTAATGATTAACATAAGTAATAAATGTAAAATGAGGGAATAACATCTGTATTGTATTTCTCGTAATATTCAGATTTTATTATTTTCACGGTATGTTAAAAGTATTTACATATTATTAAGAATATAGGTACTTTAACTAACTATTTGTCTTCTACGTACAGCCTAATTACGTTATTATTAAATTTTATTTATCATCTTCTCCAGTGTCACGCCCCAAACCCCCCCCTACCCGACCAAAACACCAAAGTAGCCCAATTCGCAAAACCCACCCTAGCAATCCGCGGAGTACAACGACAAGCCACCCTCGTAGAGGTCTGGTGCAAAAAGTGGCAAGTCGACATGAACCTCTCAAAAAGTGCCGCCACTCTTTTCTCCAGAAGATCCACCCGCCAAAGGTCCAATGTTTGGTGAAAACATTCCTTGGACCCGTGACATCAAGTACCTCGGTGTCACGATGGACTCCCGACTCACGTGGCGCAAACGTATTCACGAAAAAGTAAGGGCAGCGTCACGTGCACTCTCTTCACTTTACCCACTCCTAGGCAGAAATAGCAAGCTAGCCACCGATAATAAGTTTCTACTATAGAAGGCTATCTTCAGACCTATTCTCACTTTTGCAGCCCCTATATGGGGTCACACAACCTAATCGAACATGAACAGACTACAGATCTTCCAGAGTCCTCAGGCTAGCACTGGGGGCCCCGCGATGGATACGGATCACACAAATTCAGCGTGACTCGGGGATTCCTCCCATAAAGGAATTCATCAAACAACTCGCCAAACATTTGTACGCTGGGATTCCTCAGCACCAAAATCTATCAATAAACGTCCACGCTGCGCACGACGTAAATATCCCTCACGTTTTATGTGACCAAAAGATATCCTCCGTTAGAAATTTAATACTGCCATAAGCGTCAGCACCTGCACCATTTATCGCAGCAAATAAAAATAATAAAACAGCCCCATTCTTAAACAGCCCATAAGGCACACATGAGATGAAAGAGCAAGGGGTCTTCATGGACCCGGTACTCTATAATAGACAGTAAAACAAAGTCCAGAAAAATTATTAAATTAATAGAAGCACTCAATCAATAAATGGAAATTTACTCTAATACCAAAACTGTAAAAAATAGATAATATATAAGGGAAAATTCCAACATTAGATTCAAACTACAATCAACCTTTCAAATTATATAAGACCATTAAACACTCACTACTATATAAACATTATATAGACTCACTGCAACACTGACTGTACACGTGTAAATATTCTAGCTTAAGAGAAAAATATACCAGTCTGAAGCTGGCCGTGTCAGGTTGAAACCGGTAATGGCCATGAAATAATAAATAGTAGAATAAAGTTAAAAAGTATTTTTAATTAACATTATATACTTACTTACATTATTGTATCAGAAAGGCTAAATAAGATAAAAATATCTATAAGATCTCAACTTTCGTATGGTGTATTCGTACAGTTGAATGGGACATATAGTTGAACCGTACAACTTACATTTGTGACTATCTGTGAACTTTGTGCGTAAGTTCGAAGGTCAGATATGATGAGCCTTGCAGCGTCGCAAAGACGAGGCATCAAGGCAAGTTGAGCGCTCTTAACATTCCCCTCCTCATTGACTTTGGTCCTTCACTGATTACAATACTATCGAATTACCTGCCACTTCTGTATCCTGTCCCAAATCTCCAGCAATGTTCCTTCCCTTTCCTCCCCGACTCAGTAAGGATATAATCCTTTACTCCTGTATAAATCAACATTTATCTCAAATTTATTTGAATTTCTAAATGTCAAGGGTTCAATCCGCGTCTGTCATCAAAGTAAATCTTGTCTTCGTGGCACGGCAAGATTAAATATACCTTTTAAATTTTAAAATTACACAAAATAAAAAGAAAAATTATTTCATACCTAAATAATCTTAAGACCTCGGTTGTTTATCTTGAGGAGATACGGCTGCTGCAGACGTTCATTCTTCTTTTTATTACTGTAGATTTATAATTTTAATATTTGTATTATTTTTAAACATATTATGTAATAAAAAGTGATGATCACCAACAAATATGGTTTCAACAAATTGTTAGATAATAGATACACAGTGATTCATAAAAAAATGCCATGATAACTAAAAAGGTCATTGTAAACTTAAGAATGTGAAGAGTTAGCCTTAATTTTACTATGTTCGTTGTTAATAATACGATGAGTTGTCCCGAGCAACGATCGGTTGCAACGGTTGAATGCTCCAGCATGATCAAGCTTCGCTAGCCATCCGAACCACTTCTTCGATTCACCCATCGATAGCAGCTTTTCTTTATCACTCCGTTCCACAGCGTACAATTAAATAGTCGATTCCATTAAACAATTACAATTTAACGTAAATAAATTCAGAATAAATTGTGAGCATTCATTTTGTTTCTATTTATCTTGTCTTTACTGTCTGCAATCATCTCACACAGCATCAAGAGTCGGACTCCGTGAAAACCGAATGGTAATTCGACACCAAAGGCGGGTTTTTATTCTCTACTTTAACACTTTTTCATTTATTTAAAAATCTATTGTCATTTTTATTTTTACACTAGCAGAAGACAGTAGTCAGATAGGGCACGTGGCTGAATATGTCTTTTCAATTCGATTAAATAGTAGAGTCATCTGTGTTGGGTCTTGTATTTCCCGCTCATTTGAAAAAAAAAAGTTAAAATACAAATAAATAATACGAAAAACCATATAGAAATAAGGTAAGATTAAATTTTTTAGCTTCAAATTTGTAGAGTACCGTGTGATATACAATGAATCACATTGTTGACGTATACCTGCTACATTAAATTGACTTAATTTCATCAAGGGACTTGAGTTGTTCTTAAATATTGTTAGTATTAACTTCACTTTTACCTCTGTATCAAGTCTGTATCTTTGCTATCTAAGATTAATCTGTTGCTCATTTTACGTATCTCGATTTAAACTAGTTTATGATAAAAATATATCATTATGAATTGAATGAAAGATTAACAGGCTGATAGAGAAGAAGAATAAGAATTGAAATACACATTAATCTTTGGTGCAAATAAATTGGGTACGAAAATACATAAACAAGAACACAGGAACATTCGTAATTCGATTTTCCCAGGTAGGTACATTATATTACTCGAAAGGTAATAAATACCATACAATACTAATTCTCCAGGTATTCCACACGGAATGATTTATCCTGTTTGCGCCGGCATTTTATAAATAACCACCTGTCTGTAGTTCTGGAGCGTTCAATGTTCCAGCTTTTAAAGTTCTGTCAATATTCACGATGGGGGCTGTTCCAGATAGATCTACAGGGGAATAAATCCCTTGGTAATGGATTGCGTAACACTGGAGAACTTTTAAAGCACGCAATATGGAAATTCTTGGTTATCTAGATGTACACCAAAACGATATTTAGTAAATCAATTCAATACCGTATAAAATTGCGATTATTATATAAATGTGACTAGATAATTTCACACAAAACAGGTCGATATATACACATCTTCACACAGTGACAAGTGGTCAACTGCATACACAGTTATATAATATTAGTTAGATTGATATAAAGTTACGTTTTTATTTTTTAAGGAGATTTTGTGCTCTGATTAATTACAACTTTTGAAAGAAAGTGATCGCTATATCAGATTTTAAATCTTGTTAAAAAATATAGGTATATATCGCTATATTTTATACAAATGTGTCATTATTGGATAAATAATATGTAATGGTCTGATGCACAATTCCTAAAAATTAATTTTCGTAAAATCTGCTATTTTTAACTAATAGTGAATGATGGCCTTCCTTTTCAGCCCTTCGCCATTCTACGCCGCCGTGACTTTGGAAATCTTTAAAGTCGTTCATTGTTTCAAGGATTCTATTTAAGTATATTATTTGTCTGGATGGATCATGCAATCAAGATCTTTCAAGTCTCTCCTATTCATCTTAATTTCACTCTCGAAAATAGTCGTGACAATGCAAATGTCAACAGTCATGCAAATGACAGATTGGATGAGTTGTCATCTCTTATTCTAGAAGCGGGCTCCGTGTCGAAGTTCTAAGAAGGTCGTCGGATTATTGTGTTGGCGATCTTCCACGAGGTCTAATTCTGTTTACCTTCTCTTGATCTCTTCAAGCTTGGTGAGATATAGATATGAGTGAGCGAAAATATTGTGGGTTTCTGAGCCATAGAGCTGCGCGATGTTAATTCATCAATCGGTATGCGGTACATGCATCGCTACTACCACATTTTCAGAGCATCCATCTTCTTGCTTTCCCGTAAATTTAGCAATAAACCTCACACGTGATGGTTACATTTCTCAGAAGCAATTCATGGTAGTAACATTCAATTCATGCCTTAACTCCTCGGTTAAACTCAAACAAAATAATATGTTGAAAATGTTTCAGTACCGTAGAGAAAGATCGGGATACTGACCAGCCTTATTTTTGTATTCCTAAATATACTTCGATATTGTCCTATATTTTTGAGCTTGTTCATAGCAGACCGTATCTATCACGAGAAGAAAAAATATAGAAATTAATAAAAAATAAATTTTTGTCAATTTTTATATTTTGAAACTGTTTTTAATCAAGACGTACAATTTTTATTAGAACATAACATAGATAAAAGTATGTGGCCGTACATCCGCCATCTATTACTACCTTCGCTGAGAGTAAGTTGTGTAGCAACGAGGTGACATTGTGCGACGTATTTCCAATATTTGTAGACACTGCAAGACCCGAAGTATTGCTCAAAGCAAACTCTACGATATTTGTTCTTCTTGGTCACTCAACTCTCTCAGTCCCGGATGAAAAAATATTGACTATTTGAAAATAATTTTCAAAAAATGTACATCTTATCTTTCTACTTAAACAAAAAAAAAATAATCATGTCTTTCCAACTTTCATGTTCACAGCGGAGTATACGTTTCAGGGTTACATCTCACCCTTAATGCCGCAATATATCAGCCACTGTGTTTTAAAAGTATTTTTTGGCTAGGGCATTATTCCTATTCTTATATATCGTGACCTTGGAACAATAAGGTATCATCTGACATTTATGTCAAACTGAGATATTTCAGTTCAAAGTTTTGAATTATGATTTTTAAATTTCTTAAGAGGAAATTTTCACAAAATAATAAATCATTTTTTTAAATAAAATTAAATATTTGTCTTAAAATTTAATCTTAGAAATATATAAATAATAAAGTACATAGACATTTATATTAAAAATATAAATCACATTATTAAATGCTATCAAAATAATCTAAGGTGTAAATAAAACACGAGCAAAAATGTAAAAATTTTACGGAATTTTCGTGACAAAATTTGACTGAAGACCCAATGTTAAAATAAAATATAAAAGAATTTTAAATTTTTATTTTTTGTTGTTGGTTCCAGGGTGTCAGAACAAAGTCCACATATTTCTCCCGCAAACATTTCTCTGCGAGCTCCGGATCCTAATTGCGACGTATGGTATCTACTGATTCATCCCTTTCATCTGTATTGTGGAGCATCCCTTCTTAATTGCACATTCTACAAATTTCATTCTCCCCCTTAATTTATATTGTACATATCCTTATTCTAACATGGAAATACCGAAAAGTAATAAAAAAATATATTTATTCGTACGTATACTAAAACATTATTTACTACGGTATATATTGAAACAATAATATCCTTACAGATAGGTTATTGAACAAGTATGTCAAAGATTATTTATAAAAAATTACATAAAGATATATAAAACATAAACAAGTAGAAAATATAGTGTAAATAATAAAACCAAATATAATGATTATTTTTGATGAGTTGTTAATAGAAAATACGATAAATTAACATTTGAGATATAAAAATATATAGAAATAGTAAAAGTATTTAGAAAAACTAAAGAAGAAATATATAATACACCATATGTGGTGAAAATAAAATATATAACTATTTTAACGTAGAAATTTTACAAAGTTTTCAAATATAAACATATAATAAAAGTCAAGATCTATGTTGATAAAATTTATCATATTTTTGTAGATACTAATTTTAATTATTCTGATTCCTGATAATAACAGAAATTATATGTTTAGACTTAAAGATAAATGAACAGACGATGTTATGAAATTTGGAATGAAAGTAAAGATTTGTAAAACTATTAAAATCTCTTCTTTCAAATTTCTCAGAAATAATTTCAACAGAAATGAAAATTTAAAAGATTGCTAATGGAAGTAATTAAAAATTTACGTTATAAAGTAGAAATAATAATAAACATTCAAGGCTGTTAGATAACAGAATTTCCACTGGATTTTTCTCCTTTGGGTCTGGTTTTGTGGTAGCTGACATTTAGGGTAATCACTAGAATTATATACTAAATAAAAACATTATTCGAAGTGATGCCTTGCCATTGTTGCCAATTATTACATTCTTTTTATAAACTAATCATACTCTTCTTCTGTTTTGCTCAGATCTCAACCTTAGATTACGAATACGAATAGTCAGATGTTCTTAATAATATTTTATGGAATAGAAGAACGGATGCTTACCGAACTTGAAGCATTTGAGATGAGGATCTACAGAAGAATGATCAAATTAAAATTGATGGATGAAAAGTTAGTAAAACATAAAAATCCTAAAATGTCAATATCTCGGACATGTGATGAGACATCCAGAGAAATATGAGATTTCTTCCATTTTTCTCATCAATCTTTCCCTGTACCTCATAATTCAGGAATATATTGCTGTTTAGATCCCTGAAAGAGGGAGAGCATGATAGCTGAAGAACCTAAGGCAATGGTTTGGTCAGTCTACTGTAGAGTTTTCCGGGCCGCAGTGAACAAACCGATGATAGCCAACGTTCATTGAGCGGATAAGATACGAGAAAAAAAATCATACTGTAGGACGTCAACAACGGATAGTCCTGAAAGCAGCCTGTAGGTCGACTGCCACCGTGCGTCAGGTCGTTCACTTCTCTTTCTTGTCCTTCAGAATAAAAATGCTACATTTCAACCTAATTCGTATAATTCAAAGGAAATTGACACTTCATTCCTATCTAATTCATTCCCTCGCGTGACACGCAGAAGGACAGTGGTATATAATTCAAACATATAAAATATAACTAATATAACTTGTCGATCCCTAGAGAATAGGTTTGAACCCTGACCTCTTAACGTCTTCTAGACTAATTGAATTTGAAACTACTGGGGAGTCTGAGGAGATTGCTCCAGGATCAAATTGTTCACATTAATTTGTCTTCAATTAATTATATTAATTATACTACTGCCTTAAAATTAAATATAAGACAAGTTACTACCATATATTTTTTTACTTATTATTGAATAATCACAAATTGAAAAACTCTACCTTATTTTTCACTAACTGTCTCATGGGACTCGGAAATTCACAACCACAGTCTGGTCAGGCCTAGGAAAAGAACACCCTTACAGAAAATCCCTGATTCTCCAGGTCGAATTTATTTAATCGCTGATACGTTTATATCCACGTATATATATTTGTCAATTCATATTTGATAGTTGTAGAAAATAGTTGATTACAATTAATTATGGGACATCTAACTCCTCAAGGAGTCATTAAAACATTTTGTCTTAATAATGGTAATGCTGTAACTATTAATGGTGATCGCTGTCGTCACACGTTGGTCTTGGTGACCGAATTGGGTTTATTGGACCCGCAATACACGTGGTTTTAACAAGACTGTACCACCTCACATACAGCCCGAACTATACTTGAAATTGTGCGAGAAATTTTTCTCGGCCGCGTAATGTAAAAAAGTGGTGATATCGACTGGCCTCCTCGATCACCTTATTTGACAACTTCCGACTATTTTCTGTTGGATTACTCGAAAGGAAAGGTCTATGCCGATAAGCCAACAATAATTCTGATGCTACAGGACAATATTCGAAATGATATTGCTGAAATAACACGTGATGTGTGCGAGTACGTAATGGATAATATGGTTAAAAGAGCACGTATTTGTGCCGCTGTCAGAGGAGGCCGCTTAGCCAATGTCATATGCCGTACATAATTGTAATGAACTGAATAATTGATAAACAAAAGCCAAATAAAATAATAGTGTTTCATTTCGTAGTTATTCAAAAACAACATCAGCCTGGAACATAATATGTCTATATCACCTAGGAAAATATAACGATGTAATAAAATAAGTTTAAATAAATATAACCTGTAAATGCAAGCCCTATCGGTTACACAAAGTTCCACTTCATTACCCTTACAGACACAAAATCAATTTGACATATTAATATCAGGCTTATGCAGTGGTGCATTCAATATATTTATATCCTAAATTGCACGTAAAATGGATTCTAAATGCAAGGGGGAGAAGACGGCTGAATGCTAGAGATACATACTGCGCATACCATGAACGGAGAGACGCACATTTTGTAGGAATTACGAGTATACATCAAAGATATACTCTCAACCATTCGCTTAAAAAGAACCGAATTTTTTGGACACCTTGCGAAAAGAGGAGATAATTTAAAGAAACTTGTTGTGTTGAAGAGAGAAATCCGCTACCCGTTAAACCGTCTAAATGTAAATATTAACAAGTACTCTAATGACACCTTTCAGATCTGCATGCTGGTAAAAAAGTGGAGAAGCATAGTCAACAGGGTGGAAATTCATAAAGATTACGATCCTCAGTCATGAGGTAAGATGACGATGATGGCATTTATAACAAAAATTGGTTTAGAGGATACACAATAAAACGGGAACACTTTTTTAATAAATATTATCGTAAATACTAAATTAATGTATTAATTATAAATATATACATATAAAATCAATTTTGTATGTATATATTTATAATTAATACATTAATTTAGTATTTAAAATATCACAGACCTGTGTTCTGAATAATTACAACTTCACAATAAGAATGTGTTTTCCTTAATAATAAAAATATTATCGTATTTTATTTATTTCTTTTTCTGTGATAATGAGCGCAATTATTAAATCTGCTCCAGGTATCTGGCGAAAATTATTTGTATTTTCGTTTTATTCACAAATTATGTATCAAAAAATTGATTAAATTTCATATTTATCTTTTATAATTAATTATTATTCAGAAAAACAAAAGCCTATCATATCGGATTTAACATTTTTTTAATCTTGAAAACATTAATGATTTGTGTTAAAAAATATTAGCGAATATAATCATTTTAACTGTTGGATAAACATCTTTGACGAAGGCGATCCTTATTAAAATACATAATTTTGATCTCGTCTGGTATAATATTAATGAATCAGGAAAGCTTACAAGGATTGGCATTTCAATGTGTAATACACCAAGGATATCTTTCTCGGATGGTGAAATTATCATCAAAGGTATCTTGTGACGAGAATTTATATATTTTCATCGCTTTTATCTTTTTTCTTAATATGCTCGTTAAGTACGTAATAAAATGTAAAAACTTTGTTATAAAATCAAAAATTTAAAATAATGTTCTCTAAAAAGATCAAAGTATTGGAAACATCACAGGTTTTTGTCAAATTATTAATTACTGTCAAATCATATATTTCTGAAAAACAATACATAATTAACTTTTATTACTGAAGATGATCAGTAAGCGTCGGTAACGTTTTAATTTTAATTAAAGTGTATCGTGAAGTTAACAACATTGTATTTTATTTAATTCATTAATTAATTTTTTTAAAAGTTTATTTATTTATTTATTATATTTGTTAATGAGAACACATTCTTATTGTGAAGTTGTAATTATTCAGAACAGACGGTCTGTGATGTTTTAAATACTAACATAATGTATTAATTATAAATATATACATATAAAATCAATTTTGTCGAAAAATATTGTTTTTGCGCTACCTTCGAACCTGAATCTCTATTTCCAATCCAGGGAAGTACACTATCAATTGTGTTATAGCGCCAGTATTTTTCATGACGAATTTTCGAACCTATATGTTACACTTTTTTCAAATTAATACATCTGTCGTTCCATTATTTGAAAGCCATCTAAATTGTTTTTACGGAATCTCAAATACCTTTGAGTAAACCGACTGCAGACGCAACTTCACAATAGAATTTCGCAATACAACTTCACAATAAGAATGTGTTCTCCATAATAATATAAGTTGTATTAATGTGTCCAAAATTTATTGAATTGATAATTCTTAAAAATGTGTCTGTTTGTATTTAAATATGTATTTAAGAGTAGTATTAGCATATATTTGTATTATATCAATGACACCGAATTTATTAAAAAATTCGTCAGTGCTAGTTGTGATTAGGGTTTAAAGATAACTTTGGTTATAATTTTCTGACCTGCTATTATTGGATTAATTGCAGACATAGTCGCTCCACTCCGAGCAATTATACCATGCTCTGTGATTGATTGACAGATAGCGTAGTACGTAGTATTTCTAAAAAAATATATTGTTTTTTTATTTTATTTGTAATGAGTTGTGTATGATGATGATTACAATGCACTTCCACAAAGTGAATCACGAAAATTTTAAATATTTTCTTTTTCATTTATTATTATTACCAGTATGTCAACACCCATGAACATTCGCACTGGTCAAGTTGTACTTCTGCATTAGACTTGAAATTAGCAGCAGTCTAGTGCCGCACAGTCGATAGAGTATATTTCATGTTTTTATTTTCATTAGAGTACATATATACAATATTTATAAAGTTACGCGAAAACTTCCAGTGGGTGTTGGCAGAATAATAAAAAATGAGATAAATAAAATTTAGTATTATGAATAATTTAAAAAAAAATCGATCTTTTCTCAGAATATAATAATGAGTAATAATTTGGCAAGAAGGTTGTGTACAGTTTTCTGGGTTAATCTGACGTGTATATCTGACGTGATGTGTGCACATCAGCCCTTATGATGGACTCTGCAATGGAATCCGAAACGTCGGCCATAAATGTCAAATATATACGGCAGATTAACCCAGAAAATTACATTTTGTAATATATTATTTTATAAATCAATAAATTATTAACAGCGTACATTTTTATTAATTTTAATGAAATCACATTTTACTAAGAATTTATCTAATTTACTTTTAATAATCACAAATAAAATGTGATTTAATTCAATTTAATATAGTTAGTTTATGTAATGAATTCTATTAATATCATGGTTGCACTATCTACCAGATTCTACAGAAAAATTTTAGAGAAATGTTGCAATTAAAATAATCACTTCCAACGGAAAAATATATTTCACTTAGCAGACATATACACATGAAATTTGGCGACTTCTGTGTAGGACAACATAACCTAATGGATTGAATCTTTTCCAGTAATACACAGTGCTGGGTTCGAGTCCCAGTGAAGACAAAAATTTTATCTGTGAGTCTTTCTAAGCGATTTATCTTAATTTGTATAATATTTTTATTAGTTACATTTTATTAATTATATGATGCAAATTTTATATATCAAATTACTCTATTAATTTGAAGAATTATATTAGCTACTTTTGATGTAAATGATTTTAGCTTAGACATGTTAATTAATTTTCAAAAATGACTAACTTTGTATAAACCACTTAGATGAAATTCGTATCCGTTATCGGATAATATCTTCAAATTTGGAGTAATTCCTGTCAAACTATCATACTTGAAGTATTATTCAAATTCAGTTTAACAATAATAAAGGAGAAATGTTTCGATTAAGGTAGATATGGTTAGTGTGTATAAAACTCTAATTTACTATTAAACTTATTATTATTTGGTATAGTAAATATTCATTTGCGAACATCTACAATATCAGGCTTACCCATAACAATGGAATAGTGGTATTGAAATATACAAATAAATATTGCCCGAGAGCATAGTTATAGCATACTTTATATTCTTTACATGAAATACGTAATATGTTTCCAGCTAATACAAAACAAGGAAATTCAATAAACAAACTATTGCTTTCTGCTAGTATACATAAATATAAATATTTAATATCCTACTCTTAAATAACGCCCACGGCGGCCAAAATAGGGAGAAAGGGGGGTTTGTGTCTTAGCTAAATTATTATTTTTAAATGTCAGCCGAAGTTCGATCCTACGTCCCCAGATCTGATTTTGATTTCTGAATCTATCCTTTTACACAATGTGCTATGACCGGTATCATAGATGCCTCGATAATGCAGTAATATATGTAAAACTATGAAACATCACACACTGGCACTAGACATGCGTCAGCGTAGCACAATAGAGATAATAAAATTCCTTTTCATATACATGTGTGCATATTTTTTTTTTGGTCTTACGTTCTACGTGAGACGAGTCTGTTTATAAGAGTATCTGAGGCGAGCATACCTTATTTTGATGACTGTAAAGTTCAATGTGAGCCACATATATTCGATCGCACTTGATGAACTAGAGCAGGGGTAACGAACCTTGGGTACGGTTGCCAGAGATGGCACATTCATCAATTTGGCTAGCACGTAGAAATTAACAGATATAGAAATGCAATTAATTGAACTCCAATAAAATTCGAACTGGAAACAAAAATTTTTCGATTTGAGAAATTATTTGGAAATAATTGAAAATGATCGATTATAATTCAAAATAATGCAGAAGAAGAAATAATAAGAACTTGGAACATCATTCTAGAAAACTTTAGCTATTTAAAAAAAACTAGCGATGGTAATATTATCCATTTTTTCCTCCATATATTTCCGAAATGAATTTTATAAAATGTAGTACAAGAATTAGATTGACCAATGAATAAATCTATTTGGGCATGCATCTAAAAAGTGGCGACATATGAACCGGATATAAAGTTTTTCGGCGTCGAACGTCCAGCAAAAATAAAATTTTGAAAAACTCTTTTTTTTTTGCCCTAATAAAAATTGCTTGGAACGGTGAATGAACCCATTCTATCTTATCGGACCACGCTGTATAGAAGTGAGGTCTGGAGCTTGCAGAAGAGGAACGTAAGTAGACTGAATGCAGTGGAAATGAGATCATTTAGGCGTATATGTGGCAAATCTATTTATAGCAGAGCAAATAATGAAGGAATAAGGAAAGAATGTAAAGCTGATGATAGTATAGTGAGTAAGATTAAGAAAGGATGACTTAGGTGGTTTGGTCATATGGAACGGATGAATGAGGAGATAATGGTAAAAAATATATATGACGCAAGTGTTGATGTCACCAGAAATAGAGAACGTCCGCGGAAGACTTGGTACGACCAGATAAACCAGATAATGGAGGATAGTTCTGTTAGACGCCTCAACAATCGGCGAGCTTTTTGCATCCTCTGGGACTGCGTGATTATGAATGATGCACGTGAGATCATGATTTCGGGATTAGAAGGAACTGGTCATCGGATCCCCCGGAACGATGACCTATTAAGAAATGAAAGGAATCTCGGACATTTCCGGTAATTTATTAGGGTGTGGGTCTCTCGCTGGGGGTTGCTGAGATGGGCGATGTCGGGAAGAGCAGTGGTTAGAAACTCCTAACGAAGCATTTTACTCGGTCTCCCTAAAAAACGAGACTAAACTCTCAAAACGATTCGGAATAGAGTGTAAATAAATAAATAAATAATAAAAAATAAATCAGCGAGCTTGTATGAGAAGATGCATAAATATGAATAAGGCGAGAAATGTGTGTCAGGAGAGAGGAGTATGGCGCTCTGTCCTCTCATCCTACCTCTGCGGGAAAACGGTGTGATGGTAAATTATATATTGAATCCATATTTGCGTATTTTTTTTGTAAGTTTTAGTTAGTGTTAGTGTTTAGTATCTTGTACAGTTTCGGAGCTAAAAACACGAAGAATGCCGTTGTTGCTCTCGGAACTGGTGTGTAGATGTTGTTCGTTGTCTTGTGTTGTGACCGTGATTTATTGCTAGAGAATGCAAATATTATAAGAGTCTCAATATATAATTAGTCTTAGGTCTAGAACATTGTACTATTTAAATAGAAGATGTGATGGATATCTAAAAGGACCACCATTTATTACCTTAAGAATTGTCTTTTGTGCTCTTTTAACCCACTTTAATATCGTTTTTGCCGCTTTTCTCCAAACTAAAATCGCAAAGTTAATAAAGGAGCCTTACAATAACACTCGAGATAGATCGGATAAGGGAGTCAACCCTGACATAAGATCCAAACCGATGCACAGGTAGACAGTTAGATGGACAGCACACAATGCTCACTTCCTGGCAGTTTCTACAGCCAACCTCACTCCGGACGTAGTAGTTCTCACTATTCTCCGGACACTAGCGAGAGACTTCGAGAAGGTAACTCAGATTCCGGAAAGTCCGAGTCTCCGTAACCGTACCCACGTGATGCACGCGCCTATAACACATATCTACACATAGAGTATTTTTGAGCAAAAGTAGGTAAACTAACTTACTTTAGGTGAGCTTACCTACCCTTAAAGTTACTTACTATGAACTGCACGAAGTACATGGAGGCGTGTGGGGAATAGGAAATCACATTTCTCAACTGATGCTTTTATGTTCTCCGGATATTGACATTTTGTTTTACACCCCTGAAAAGCTGGGATATATTTTTCTCATAAATTGCGCGTGGTTGTGGAGTTTTTTTTTATCGTATAATATTACTTTTATAACATAACTGTTAATTATTAAATTTATAACTTAAATAGTATTATACTTATTAACTAAACTGAAACTATTTCTTTTAGAGTTTTTAAAAACACGTGGTTAAGTTTAACACAGTTTTTTTTTTGAGTTAGCGTTGGGTTGTATAGCTTTAAATAGTTATTTGGCCGTACGATTGATTAGCAATAATATATGATTAATCTCAGAAAAAGTCACTAATAATGTATATATCAGGATAAAAAAAATCTACTAACCTAACCCAATATTACCATTATTAGTATATGTAGACACATTCAGATACCGTATTACACATATTTTTAATGTATTCAGAAAGCTACTTAGGATTACAACCATTATTTTTAATTCAATTAAATCATAATTTTAAATTGGTTACATATTATTTAATCTAGTTTCTAAGTAATTAGGAACCTTGTAACATCATCCGTCAGGGGTCAACATGTACCGTCTCAAGTATTCAAAATAAACTATATTATTAATGCATCTGACTAGTCATATTTTAATTTCTTTCATAAAAATACAGGTCTAAAACAGTAGTGTATTGCTGTAGCTCAATTTTCAATTTAAAAAAATCGTATATTCTTTTCGATCTTGCAGAGACATAATCCAATGAAACTAAAATAGCGGGCTCACATGTAAAATTTGGCTAGCAGTAATAAATTAAAATAATTTAAATAATAACAAACATGTTGAATTACCACCACGCCGTTTCCCTGTGCACCATGGTATGAACAGAGGATAGAATGGCATACACTTAAAACTTAACACACAGGTACTTTAATTATTTTTCTCAGGCATGCTCTTCGGTTGTTTCTTGCCGGACCATATTCTAGTACCTGACAAAGTTAGTTTAGATATCTGCTTAATCATTAATATAATATAATCTAATCAAGTTGATCTGAGAAAATGAATCAGTATTCGCTAATTCCTATATTATTATAAACAATTGCAGTTATAATCCCAGTCTTACTGGATTAACTCGTTTTGTACGTAGATAAAAAAAAAATGTACGTATAAACAAGTTTAAAAATTAAAAATACCGTTAACATTATTTTTGTTATATGAAAAAAACATATTTTTACTATCAGGAGATTCCGTAAAAATAAGGTAAATGGCTCTTTCAAATAATGGAACGATTAAATATATTGATATCAAAAAGGTAGCATAGTTGGATAATGCACCTTCCCCGGTTTGGAAAGAGATCCAGGTTCGAATCCCGGTGGCGCAACAACAATTTTTTTCGATAAAATTGATTTTATATGTATATCTTTCTAATTAATATATTTAATCTATATAACATATTTTTATGTTTGCTTATTTATCTATTTATATTTCATATAGCGTTAGGAATAATATTTTTTTAAAAACAACATTATACAACCGTAAAGACGGTATTTTTTTAAAGGTAGTGGGGACAATAATTAAAAAAAGTATTTTACTGTATAAAAACGTTGAAAAAAATTGAGGTCTCAGAAATATTATATCTACCATTGAAATTTTGTTTGTTGTAGGTATTAAATCCAACAGCAAGTTTACGTAACAATATCACTTAACCCATATTGGAATCGTTTTTAATCGTTATTTCTGTCATGTTACTGTTATCACGTTGTTGTACCTCGGAATGGTATTTTTGAATAAAATTCTGTGAATGAAAAGGCTTATTTTTTGGTTCAGAATTAAGTATCGAATATTCTGTTCATTAAAATTTTTCAAAGGTTCCGTAATTGGTTCGAAAAATTCGGTGCTTCTTTCAACCAGTTTTCGGTAATGACTTTAATCGGCAGAAACTGATTATTGCAAATTGCAGAATAAGAACTATGTACAGACAATACTAAATTGGACCAGAGATTGGAATTTTTCTCTTAATCATTATATGGTCGGATCGGATCGTGACGATAATTCACCAGTGAAATTATCCACGACTTTAAGGTATTTTTAAACAATTTTAACGTATTTTAAATACTTTTGAAATTAGCAAAATTAACTTTGTGGTTAAAATTCATTATTAACCATTTTTGAGTTTAATTACATCTACCGGTTTCGAAAAATACCATTTTCTTCTTCAGGATGTCAACACTGTATTTTATGTTATTAATATTTTGACATATGTTGTTGTTGTTGACATTGTTATTTTTATTCAGTATAATCTGTCATTTTACCACGGAGCGTTTCACATTTGAATAACGTTTTCAAGTTATTAAAACATATTAATAATATCAGTCTATTCAGTCGACTAGGCAAATCTAACGTGCAATTTAATAGTCGATATAATCATCAATCTGAGCAAGTTACTCGTGAAAATATTTTAAATAATTATTCACCCCAACAAGATCCAGCTAGTGCAAGACCAACAACAATTGAACAATTAAAAAACAATATAACTCGTGTGATTGGCGAAATTGTGCCAGATTTATGTGAAAGAGTAGCTGAAGATTGGATCCGAAGAATGTATTCTACCAAACTTAGTCGTGGTGCACATTTGAATGAAATTATATTCCAATACTAATGGTATCGAAAGATATTTCAAATAAATAAAAAAATATTGATGTCATACTTTATTTTTTAAATTTAATTCCATTTTAAAGTTCTGTTTCGCTTTTTGGATAACGCTGTATATCTGTATATTAAAATATTTAGGTGATCTGATATTGTTTTGGTATACCGATTTACTTAAACAATTTCTCAATTGTTCTAACCGGGAAGTGTTCGGTCACGATATTTGAAGAACTTTAATGAATTATAAAAAACCCTAGCGTTGTACCTACAGAGAAAAATATCCACTTAAGTTCCTTTGGATTTTGTTTCTCTCTGAAAATAAGATGTTCTTTCTTATTTTCTGATAGAAACAAAACCCAACTCCTCCATATTAAATTTCCTAGAATTTCGCCAAGATATTTATTTTTTCGGTAAAAAAAAATATTTTTTAAAGTAAAAATTTTGATTCGTTATTAATACTATGTCGCATTTTTTAAGAGTATGCTAATACTATATATAAAATGCTACATATTATATTCCTGGCACATATTTGTAGATAGTTTTTTCGTCGTTGTCATTATCCTTAAATCTGTTCCTTAAACCACCCTCTCTTTCTTTATCCTTTCATTCCGGTTCATATTTCCAATCACCCAATTTCCCCCTCCAATCACAATTTTTATGTTCAGAAATTTATATTATATCTATATTAAAAGTTACGCAAATTTCGTTTTAGACATTCTGTATAAAGACATTGCTTGTAACCGTAGTTTTAAAAAAAATATTTTAAAATAATATTTACAAAATAATACCACAGGAAGAGAAGTTTTTCGAACAAAACCTTTAACTATGGCAATCTTTTTAGTCTGTTTTGTTAATCAGTCTGTGCATAGTTTAGTTATAAATCTCTGAAAGTTTTAATGTTTCTGTTAAATATGTAAGTGTTTGGCCTGTTTTATTACAGATGTTGCAAAAATGTGGATTTTGTATTTTGAAAAACATTAATTCTAGAGTTATATAGTACTGAACAGTGTTCCATCATTCCGTTTACGAGCTAGTTCTCTAATAATATTTTCCAGTACTTCGCTTTTATATGTTTAATATACAGAGTGAACATAAAGTATGAACACTTAAAGTAATATGTATATTTTTTATTAATGACATTTTCAATTCGTGTCTTCATTGACGCGTTTTGCGAAATTTATGTGTGCACGATGTAATGTTATATCATATATTTGGCTAGTATAGGTATCAATTGAAATGAATAGTGATGATATCCTGCTGACTCAGCTTGTACTAGTTAATTAAAGAATGTGTAAGGAAGAATGACATCTCGGGCGTGTTAAAAAAGAGAACCATGCCTTGGGTTTATTTGCTATCCGCAGTTGGAACACACTATAAAATACAGGTAGCTGTTAGATTTACAAGTTCAAAATATGTTACACTTTAAGAAATAACTTGTTGAGAGCACCAGCCACGGAAGCAGAATGGAATTCTGGGCCTCGTACTCTCGTATTCAGGCCAGGGTCTGCCGGCCGCATCGTCCACTAGCGCCGCGTCCCTTTGTCGGTGTCTACTGCAAGCTCTGTGTGAGCCAAAATGTGGTATGTCATCGTGCTTGCGTGAACTACCACTAGATGGCACTATAAGTCCGCCACATATCTATCGGTTTTAGCGCATTCTGTTGTCGTTGTTGTCTCAGATGATTAATTTCGTTGATTTTCACTGAACAAAGTTGATGATCAACGACATCACTCGCGATGATGGACCCTGTAACTGGATCCAAAGGTTAGCCAGCAGTGGCTTGACTTAAATTACAAAAATTAGGCCCTAATTCAAAATAAAAGGGCCCCCTGTACATGCTTTGTAAATAATATATAAGAGTACGTAATATACGAACATCAAGTACTACGCGGTTTTATCCATTAAATAGTATGAAAATTGGTCTCTTGCCTCCTATAATATTCAGATATTCATGAAAAAATTGCGTGTTTAGGCATTTATGTGGACTGGGAAAATAAATCTTATCTTTACGGGAATTTATCCCAGTACCGAGCTCTCTTTTTAAATCTGGTGGATAATGCCATTTCGTCTTCGTTGGTCGCGATCTGTGTCGATGGAAATGGCAAAGGATACACGTCATTAATTAATTCCGCTATTTTTCTAAAATCATTTTATATCTGTTTATTATTCAGCAAATACTAGGTATTGCAATCGAGTCACCTACCATACTGCACTGAGGTTCGTACTAAGGAAATATTATGTTATTGTGTCAGTTTGTTTATTTTCTGCATCCTTGGTCAATCTAAATAAAATTTTGCGTAGTTACTCTTTCGGATATATGAAAAACCGACACATCCTCTTACTTTCCCCCGAGCACCCCGCCGCTCACCCCCTATATAAATGTGTACTATATTAATTTAAAAAAAAATTGAAATCCGTGTAAGAAATACGTGTCACCTCAATATACTTATATAAAAATAGGACAGACTTGATGGCTTCTTGGAACAAAGCTCGGACTCCCGACTACTAGATCGCTTGGCGAGTATCGTAACCACTAGACCACAATCATGTCATATTGAATGCCATCTGTTTTAAATTTTGTATAGTTACTCTTTGAGACCCAGCGAAAAACATAGGAACTATTTTCCCTGGCCACCACATACATCCCTTCTTTCCGATGTTAAAGTGTATTTTATTGAATTCCAATGTAAATGGATTTTTCTACTATCAATTACGTCTTGATATAAATATGTGTTAATTGAAACCCATTTGTTCCCAATTTTACTCTTAGATATTCTTAAATCCCTGCATATATAAACATAGACACTCGATCGCTGCACATCCCATTGAATTGAATGCCGTCCTTACCAAATTTTGCCCAATTTACTCTAAGACCTGAAGAAAATGTAATCTCTCCACCGTTTGTCCGGATATTTCACAAACTTTTTGCCTGGATCAAATTTTGCATCATCATAAAAAAAAAAATCAACTCCAAGGACCAACTATAACAATCAATCGAATATTTATTTTTATAACAATATTTCGTTCATATTTTCGACGTAACGAAGTTGAACATGTTGACAGCTTTCGCCTAAGGCTTTTTACGATATTTTGTTTTGTTTTCAAATCTACGACATTCATATTTCAATGACGTCTCCGTTAGAGATCACAGATCCAGTCGCAAAAGTAAATGACATATAATCAAGGGAATGAAATGCTACACTTTAATACTCTTTGATGAGTCTAATAACTCACTGACATCCAAATCTTGTCATCGGTAATGAAGCAGTCGAGATAATGACGTAGCAGCATAAACAGATAATGAAATGTGTTTTGAGTGTTACCCGTATTGACAATTTTATTAATTAATAAATTACGGCTACATTTGACGTGAATTAATAGTACAAACGATGTATTAGATACAAACAACCTTTCACCTTCAATTTATAAATTAATTAACCCTTCCCAAACCATGCAGTAACACAGGTCTACCATCATTATTAAACCTGTAATATTTCGGTAAATACATGCAATATAATATTCATATTTTAGATAATCTTAAAGAACATATTAGCGCTTAGAAATGACTAGTGAAAAACCAATTATGAAAAGGGAACCGTACAAAAACAATTATTTTTTCTATTCAATTAGTTGTAAAATTAATACGTTGGTAAAAATACAATTTGTGATATGTAAGACAGAGATCACACACTATTTAGACAGTGAAAAGAACAACAAACATACAAATATATTTGTTTCATTCTCACTAATTTAATGAAGAAAGATAAGAAGGAAGGATACATTGTATAGGACTTAATGAATGCTCTAAATTATGTTATTAATCATTTTTTCAAAATTGCATGTTCAATATTTACAGTAAATTCTTACCATTAAAGCCATTTAAGCTAATAAAAACATTTTTTCTAACTGTTATTTACGGTAACACGAGTTGACAGCGTGGCTGCGTTCGGGTATTTTACATCATGGTATGGTAAAGGTTAATGAGACCATCCCTGCAACAACACTGAGTTATGAATGCCACAACGATGTATATTTTCTTGGGCATCGAATGGTATATTAAAAATCCGTATAAAATAATTAAAACTACTATTGCATACAATTTCTTTGTAATATTCCCAGCAACAACACTATATTTCATCCAAGATGACTGATTATTCCTGGTTCCTGGTTGCGATCTGCACTTAACCTTGTCTATTCTTATCTTAACTTTCTCAACTTCAATATTGCTGAGATATTTGATTGTTAGAAGGCCTTAAGAAAGCTGAGCGGTTGATATATCGTTCTTACTAAAGTATTTCTTACTTCATTATCAAAAAACAAGAATTCTTGAAAGGTGGCAAGAAAGATGGAACTCAGCAGCGTACGAGAGATATACTCATATATTTTTCCCTCTACGTGGCCCTGAAAAAGAAAGGATGCTTTGCACTTCCAATGCTGACTCACCACGAGCTACAGGCTTGTTGTACCGGATCGCTGTGAACCATTGTGCATCTGTGCTCGGGTGAGGAAGATGCCTGAGCATATTTTGTGGGAGTGTCCTTAATTGATGAACGACCGTGAAAATATGACTAGGGAAGTTTGATAGGTATCACAGAGAATGACGTCTTACTATAGATAGAATGAATGGAATCTCGCGCTTTTCCACAGTTTCATTAGGGTGTGGGTCTCAAGATGGGAAATTCTGGATAGTCCACCTGATGGTGCGAGATAAAGGTTAGCGTAATCAAACACACATATGTATTTTCTGTTGTAACTTCAATAAACTTGGAACAATCATTGTGTGTATGTAATACATAATTTATTAATTATAAGCAAGCATATATATTTGTAACACCGCTAAGCTTACCTTCTATGATACTGTCACTTAATTATTTATGCAGTATAATTTAATAATTTATGTATAACATACACAGTGATTGCTTCAAGTTTCTTGATATATTATTCCTATTGTATAATTTCATATGTAAATTGGTATTTTATTTTTTCTCTATTTTAAGTTGTTTTCTTAATATACTGTATTTTTTGTATATTTTTATATATTTTTTCTTTGTATAATAAAGATTACGCATAGGGATGTCAGAAGGTACTTACTTAAGTAAGTATATTATATTATATGGAATCCTGGTACCGACACTGATGTATGGAAGTGAGGCCTGGAGTTGGCAGAAAAGGAACGAAAGTAGACTGAATGCAATGGAAATGAGATCACTTAGGCGTATTTGTGGCAAATCTATTTATGACAGAGTAAAGAATGAAGAAATAAGAAAAGAATGTAAAGCTGATGTTAGTATAGTGAGTAAGATTAAGAAAGGATCACTAAGGTGGTTTGGTCATATGGAAAGGATGAATGAGGAGAGAATGGTAAGAAAGATATATGACGCAAGTGTTGATGGAACCAGAAATAGAGGACGTCCGCGGAAGACTTGGCACGACCAGGTAAACCAGATAATGGAGGATGGTTCTGTTAGAAGCCTCAACAATCGGCGAGCTTGTATGACAAGATGTATGAATGTGGATGAGGCGAGAATTGTATGTCAGGACAGAAGAGTGTGGCGCTCTATCCTCTCTGCCTACCCCCAAGGGGAAACGGCGTGATGGTAATGTTATAATATAATAGTTCGATATAATATATTATATTATATCGAACTTCTATGCTTTCTGTTTTATACGTTATTATGTATTAACTTATACCTTGTTATCAGTGGCGTGCAGTAGATATAGATTTAGGTTACTGAATTGTGCTCTATTGTAGTGATAATGTGCCGAGCTTATAATGATTTATTCACTGTCATTGATATATTTTCTGTATCATTACCTAAATTAAAAAACCAAATTAACAGTTTTCCTCGATGCAAAATGTAAATGAATTTTCCTTGTTTTTGTTATGTTCATAACTTTTTTAAATAGTAGGTAGGTACTATGCTTTTTTTTGGGTCATTTTTTTTTTCCATGAAAAATTTAAGATGCAAGTTATTTGTCACCATTTACTTTTTCTTTGTCCAATGCCGACAATATACTTATATCCATAATATTAATATGTTTCTCGGTCTACATCTATTACTTTATGTATGCCGACTTTGGTTTCGGTAGTGTCATTAATGGCTGTTTAGTGAAAAACGAATGTGTTTTTAATATCGCTAGGTAAATATTTTAGCGTAACCGTATATTGAAATCTGTCATCTTTTCTTCTGTCTATGGTGAGGGAGAAATCTTGTAATAAAAATTGTTTATCCAAGATTCTTATGTCATTTTTGTTCGTTTTGACAGCTAACTTACAAATATGGAATATCGTCATTTTATTTACATATGGTTAGTTTTGGAAAAAGCTCTGTCATTGAAATATAGATTCTATCGAGACCCTAACCGCGCAGCAGTAACCAATGGCCGCGAATCTCCCAAAATTGCCGCCCGCAGGTACTAGCAGCATGCAATCGGCGATAGCCGATGAGACCCCGATCGCGCAGCGGTCATCAATGGCCGCGAAGTAGACAAATAGACGAATAGCCTCCTGCAGGGCCAAGCAGTAAAGATTCTGCTAGTCAGTATTATTTCCCATAAATAAGTCTGCACATTTAAATAAAAACTTTCTCGGCATATTAAAATATTATCTTCTCGGTATATTAATATTTTTCAACTATTACAGCATCTTCCTCTTTATATTTTATCCAAGATTACCGATCATGTTGCGCTTTTTTTTATTATGTGCAAGAAATATTAGAACACCGGCGTTTTGGATATTGACCCACTTTCAGACGTTACGTAGCCAAGATTACCTTATTCTGCCAACGCCTCTGCTGCCTCTATCTTCCCTTACATAATTAATTATAAGAGATTGCAAAGGTGGGTTTTGATCAAAAGCTAGATATACTGAATGATAAACATTCGTGTTCTGGATGGTTTGTCACTCAACTTGGTTTAACAGTGACGAGGCGTTAATAAAAGTAATTATGTACGATATATATATATATCATTTATTCAATAAAGTCTACGCGGTTATATGTTTAAAATAAGCAAAGTCGCGAACTCCCATTTCACGACGTACAGCGCGCGCTGCTGTGTCGTCATACGGTAGTGACGTGGTGTGTCGCTATCGTCGCTAGTTATCACCCGCTTCTCTATAAGATCATTAGCATTGTATCGAAGTGTTGGTTTCTTTCGGTTGAAAATTGTTATTAGTTCTTTTGACTTATTCATGACATCGCAGATAGTATCTCTTCATTGAAATTTTGTCACCAATCCTTATGGCGAAATGTGACAATTTTAAATACATTATTTATTTATTAATTGTTTGGAGACCAGGTGATACCACGAATTCTCTCATGATAGAGACGAGTAGACCAAAAATGCGGCAATAAGAGCAAAAGTGGATTATTTCCGAGGAACATTGTTT
The DNA here is from genome assembly GCA_022840565.1 of Eubasilissa regina. NCBI lineage: Eukaryota > Metazoa > Arthropoda > Insecta > Trichoptera > Phryganeidae > Eubasilissa > Eubasilissa regina. Next base: position 5,646,058 of record JAINEB010000029.1, on the reverse strand, counting down.
TAGCAGTAGCCGTATTTAAATACAATTTTTTAAATTTAATAAATACAAAAACTGTTCAAGTGATACTGGCGGCATCTAATGATCATATTTAAAATCAGTGTTAGTCAACTACCGCAATTAAAATATTTCTAATATTTTAAAATTGAACTTTGCTGTTAATGTTAATTTTTATATAGATTATTTAAGTTTTGTTTGTTTAATCATTTAATTAATTAATTCAGCAATCGATTTCGAAAAATACAATTTATTTCGTCAGGATGTCAAATTAACTAACCAAAACTATATACAGCATGTAGCATACCTAGTCCATAATATTTTATGGGTGAATATCTGATTATATTATGGGTCTAAAATGTTTAAACAATTTGTACAAATTCTGCACCGTTACGAAAAATATTATTAAATATTAAAATATTATTGTTTAAAATTTTTACAAAATCATGTTAACCTTTAACTATTATTAACCTACATCTTTACATCAGTTTCTAAATTACGTAACAAAAATGGTCTAGCAGGTTGAAATTCGATGACCTTAAATTTTTTGCATAATCTCAATGTATAATTTAAAATCAATAAAATATTAAATTTATCGAAATAATCGCATAATTACAATGTTTTTGAAATGCTTATATCTATGATATGGTTGAGATTAGGCATTAATTCTTTGAACATTTTCGACTCGTAATTTAATCAGGTGTCCACGCATAAAATATTGTGAACTAGGTCTGTTAGACCCTGTATCACGTTATTCTAATGTTTTTAAAAATCTACGAGTTTATGGATGTATGGGTGTTTAAATTTCTATTTCAAAAACTGTACTCAGCGCGCGTAAATAAATTGCTTTTTGAATTCTAGTAATTTTAAGTAAGTGTATAATTATTCACTGTCTCTAAATGATTATGTTTATGTATTGTATTGCATCAGTCTTTGGTTGTATATCTCTGGTTTCCTTTCGGGGATGTACGAAGCCATGAGTCTGGTTTCTGGGGAGAAATAGTCTTGCTCCGTGTGGCTTGCAAACTCCAGAATGACCTACTTCATATTCCCCGCATCTTGGAATGCATTCCGTTTAATGTCCCTGATATTTTACGAGAAACTGACGGCTGGGGCCGTCCGTTTTCCCAGATGCTGCTAACTTATGCATCATTTGTAATGCTCACGGAAAGAATACTTAAATTATACAAAAGTTTGATACAATAGTCGGTGTCTTGAAATGGCGTACTCTAACTAGAGTTGGTCTTAAAATTACGCTTAGATGTACATAATGTAAAATAATAAAGATTGTTTACACAAGAGGTGGGGAAACGGAATTTAGGAAGGGTGGTTGGGGGAGAGGGACAAGACAATAAAGTCTCGAGGACCAACCAGGATGGCACGCACACGAGAGAAACCGAATACACTATGACAACAAGTAACTTTACAACAACAACGATGTTCACCTAGCAGGATATCCACTCTCCTTAAGGTTTAAAAGTTATAGAAAATACACAGAAAAAGTCGTGCTCTGGGGTGATGGTTAATGGATGGGATGGGGGACAGACACGGCGATCTGTGGATCTGTCATAAATATCGAACAAAGATAAAATATTAATTATAATATAATCTTAACCCACTCTAGATGGTGTAAATCATTGAAGTAACACACCTCTTATCAATCGCCCTACTCTATAATACGCGTTTATCGCTCGCATCGATCGCGCGCTCATTGGACGGCGTGACAGCTAGTCTGAAGCCTTTGTTGTTTGTGGTCCGATTTGGATAAAATATACCGCATTCAGCTCGCAGTGAACGCTAATTTAATGGCCAAACGTTTTAACGTCAATAAAATTTCTGTTTGTGATTCGATTTGGATACAAACTGCATCAACGTCTGACCCGGTCTACGAACAAAATTATATTACTTAACTTCCCATCACACCGTTTCCCCCCAGAGATAAAATGAAATGGAAGATAGAATGCCACACTCTTCTCTTTTGGATGTACGTTTTTCGGTTATGGAATCTTTAACAGAGGAAAACTCTACAGTAAATTGTTTACAGATTTTTACAGGTTTTAAAAAAAAACAAAAATATTTTTTTCCTTCTATGCATCAAAGATGAAGATGATAACTTAATTGTAATTATATTATTATAATTTAATTAACTTTTTAATTATTATACGTTGTTAATAATAAAACGTATGAAACTAGATGAAATAATTGATTAATTTAAAACATCTTTGTGAACACCGCATTCCGTGTAAATTGTCGAACGTCTCTCAGAAGCTGTCCTTTTTGTGGGTTTCCTGATGTCCGGAAAACACCTGGTCTGGATTTATTGATCGTATTACTCCAATGAAAATGATAATGTCGTGTCAGATAGGTTTTACTTATTTTGAATCTCCGCTATCTACGATAAAGGTATGTATTAATTTAATTTGTATTTCAAACAAAATGTACATTACTTTTTCATGAATTGATTCGAAAGTAAACACAAGTCGAATATGTTATCAAGATAGCAAAATGATTACGCTTCTTTCGCCGAATGCTTTTCCGTTAGTGCATTATAATACAGGGGCACCAGAAGCTAATGTAGGAAATTTATATTTTAGTTTGAGACAATGTATAAGCAAAACGAACAAAGATTTTAATTTAGACCTTCCTACGTCCTTTTAAGTGCTGTCTTAGTAGAAGTACATGTCAATATTGCAAATAAAGGACAGAATCCAGTGAGTACAAGAATATATTCTCCCGTGAAGGTACTAGGACGAAATATAATATAATGATATATGAGTCACGTCGTACACGGTACAGGCCATCGGAGTTACGCACAAGTTTGTTTTAAGAATTTGATTTGCTCATATGAAAAGTGAAGTGTCCGCGTTTTCGCTTAGAATACAAATACAAAATAAAATTAAAATAAAGCAAGTGACGTATAACCGTCTCCGAATTCAGTACAACAACTCATATAGAATACTGTTCGGATTGGCGCGTTATTGCAGCGCATCTACAATGTTTACCGAAGGCCGTATACATGGATTCGTTCCGCTTCTGAGACATCGAGTTGCGGGTGTAAAGATGTGGCTGGAACTCAGCATCAACTCTCTGGTGCAAGCGGCGCTCTAATGGAAAGCTGGTTCCCTGATCAGAGAATAACAACGCCTACAGAATACATACACAACAATGGCCGTGACTGAAGTAGTTATATATGTAATATTTCTATTTTATGTGTATTTTTTTTTCTTTTTCATAGCATTATATTTATTTCGTAACTTTAATGTACAATATAATATAATTTTTATTATCTTTGTGGCGAATCGGGTTAACAAAAATCCTGATCACGCTGGAATAAACACATTATTATTATTATTATACGATCTTGTCATCATTTACCTAATATACCCCATCTCGTAGTCCATGTTTTGATAAAATTCCTGTACAACTTGAGATTCTTTGCATTTTTTTTTATTTTTATTTTTTTTTTATTTTTTTTTTTTTGGAGAAACAAACAGTGTAACAATAATAACTGATAATTACATAATATATAAAAATAACACCAGTGAAGTTTCTTCGGAAATTAAATACATAGTACATAATAAACTAAAAAATAGTAAATAGTATATAATTAAATACATAGTACATAATAAACTAAAAAATAGCAGACTGATAAACAAAATGCTTTTACATAAAAGTAAACATAATAAACTAAAAACTAGTATATATTAATAAAAAAATAATAATATTAATAAACTAAAAGAAGAAAAACAAAAAAATAAAAGAGTGATTTTAAACTGAATATTCGAAGAGGAAAGGGTAAGGAGGGGAGGGAAATGGGATGCAATATATACAGTTTATGTTAATAGTTATTGAAAAGTTGGCGTAGTTTAAATTTAAAAGGAAGCAATTTATCGTTGAAAATGTCAATGTTATTAGAAAAATTTACGGCATTATATTTTGAGGTAGAGCGGATAATAAAACAATTTTTTATGTAATTAGTTCTACTCAAATTTGGGTAAAAAAGATTATTTGATCGTGTTTGTCGCGTTGGACAGTTGAAAGTTATTTGTTCTAATAAATAGGGCGAGTCAACTAAGTTATTTAAAATTTTATAGAGGTAGGATAAATCTTGAGTGTTCTTCTATTTAAGAGGGGGGGTATTTTATGGTAACACTCACTTTCTGAATGAGATTTAATGTCTAAGCGAGCACGTGAATTTAATATATTAAAAAATTTATGTTGGACATTTTCAAGTCGGTCGCTGTAGGTGGAATAATGTGTGTTCCAAACTACCGATCCGAATTCAAGTTGACTGCGTACAAATGAGAAATATAGGATGATAAGAGTAAAAGGGGATTGGAATGGGTTAGACGTTCTAGCAATGAAACCGAGGAGTCTATAGGCCTTAGCGATTACCGACTCTATATGCGGGATAAAAGTTAATTTAGAATCCAAGATGATACCGAGATCCTTCACTTGTGTGCAGACACTGAGTATGTTACTATTAAGTTGATAATTATACGACAAATTAGATTTTTTCTTTGAAAATGAAATGATGTGACATTTAGCAATATTTAGAAAAAGTTGATTTTTTTGGCAGTAGATTGAAAGTCTATTAATATCATCCTGTAGCAGGAGGCAATCAGTGGGTGATTTAATTTCTTTGAAAATTTTGGCATCGTCAGCAAATAGTGAAAATTCAGAATTTAAGAAACATTCTTTAATGTCATTAATATAAATTAAGAATAAAATAGGTCCAAGGTGTGAGCCTTGTGGAACTCCAGATGGGACATTTTGGAATATGGAACTAAACCCTTGGATCACAACTGCCTGACTTCGATTTTTGATATAGGAAGTAAACCATCTGTATAGGTCTCCGTGTATACCGAGACATCGCAACTTTCTCAGAAGTATTCGATGATTGATTTTATCAAAAGCTTTTGAGAAGTCAGTGTACAGTGTGTCTACTTGTAATCCTTTGTCCATCGCCTTCAAAATAATGTCGGTAAATTGTAAGAGATTTGATTCTATAGACCTCTGTGGAAAGAAACCGTGCTGATTGGGGATAATTATAGGACGCACACTTGGGAATAATTGATCGTATATCATTTTTTCCATTAATTTACTGAGAATTGACAATTTTGAAATCGGTCTGTAGTTTTCAACATTTTCTTTGTCACCACTTTTAAATATTGGGGTTATATGCGCCTTTTTCCAAAATCCTGGAAAGTGACCATCCCGTAAAGATTTAGAAAATATAAGAGAAATTGGTTTTGCTAATTCCACGGCGCATTGATTCAGAAAGATAGAAGGCAATTCATCAGGGCCAGCACCCTTCTTGGTGTCTAGGTTTTTTAAATATTTTAAAACGATCGCTTCATGAAAGTCGATAGATTGAGTATCGAGGTGACTATATACGTGACAATCATCTTCTGTATCAATATCATGGACGTTTGTGGAGACGTAGACAGAGTGAAAGTATTCATTAAATACTCTACATATATCAGCACCATTATCAGCTTGTTGGTTTTTGTAATAAACACTATCAGGAAAATCTGCGTTTCCTCTACGTTTGTTTTTTACGTATGACCAGAATCTTTTTGGGTCTGTTTTGATTTCTGATTCAGATTTTTTTATAAACTGTTCAAAGCATTCTTTCGCATTTTTTTTCTGTCGCTTTCTCAAGAGGTTGAACGTTTGATAATCAGAGAGGTTACCATACATTTTCCACTTTTTGTGGTAAAGTAACTTTTCTTTGATAGTTTTAATTAACGAAGAGTTATACCAACTGGGAAATTTCGCTACAGATTTAACCGAGATGGTTGGAACATGTTTTGATATAATGTTATTAACAATTGTATAAAATGTTTTTAAAACATTTTCCAACTCCAAATCATTCAATCGATGCGTCCAATCAACTTTAGACAACTCATTCCTAATTAATGAGTAGTCGGTATCGTGAAATTTTTTTATAATTCTTGGAGATGGACGCATAGCGATTCCTTTTGTTATCGATAATTCTATGATTAGGGATTTATGATGGGGGTCTTCGGGAGTCAGAGGATCGTTACATTTAAAAATATGGCATGAGGCATTGTTTGTTATCACCAGATCTAATATTCTACCGTTTTGGTTTGTTTGATCGTTATACTGAGAGAGTTCTGTAAATGATAAGAATTCCAAAAGGTATTGGCTGGCTACACTATTACAATTTGAGGGGTTCATTACATTAGATCCATTAGAAGGCAACCATTTAATAGTAGGTAAATTAAAGTCTCCCAGCAATAAAAACATATTATTAGGATGATCGGTTCTTATATCACTGACCATATATAAATGTTTTAGTAAATTAGAATGGTGATCAGGGCCTTGCGGGTGATAAGATCCACAGACAAAAATGTTTTGATACACCTCGGATGACAATTTAATGTTTACCCAGAGGTCCTCAGCACAGGTATGCCAGGATTCCATAAGCTTTGCATGCAATGACGCTTTGATAGCTATAAGAACTCCACCGCCATATTTAGAGTGATTTCGGTCTCTTCTAAAAATATTGTACCTGTTATCTGCAACCGACCATTGAACCCAGTTAAGCCTCCAATGATGCGATCACGAGCATCCCTCATTATCACGCAAGCCACAAGATGTGTTCCAGGGTTTGATTCATTCGCTCACATACACACCACGGGGCATCCACGAGTCTAAAATCAAACATCTCTTAGTGCATTCTGTATTGCTTTCCCTGGAATTGCACAAACGTGAAAATACGAACAAAATATTCGTGTCACATTTGACAGCGTCATAGATAAGGAAAGAAATAATAGAATGCGACGCGATACGACCATGACACATTGATAGGATGACAAGAGTCTCACAAGGCAAGAAAGTATTTTACAGCCTATCGAAGTAAATGATATAAACGAAGTTGCGATGGCCGCCACATCCAGAAAGTCATAGATATAGATAGACGGGGAAGCGATTACGCTTCCCCGTCTATCTATTGTATCTATCTATCTAATATATATTGATTCTAAAAACTTAAAACTCGAACACAGTAGAGGTTCATATTTGACAGTAATTCTTGCATAGGATATCCTTCTGATACATCTCATTCATTCGTAAATATGCCATCAAGATTAAATGGAAATGGGCGAGTTATGTGGTTAGAGTAACGGTCGGTTCAAATACTTCAGTGGCACCCACGGGGTAGAAGGAGACTACGAGGAAGACCAAAGTCACGCTGTCTGAGGAAGTCTGTCAACGTCATAGAAAAGTCTTCATCTTGCAGTGGATTGACGTGGACAGATGCTGATGATAATAATAATTAAAAAATACTCACTAAAGGTTGGAATTTCGAAGAATACATTCGTGTCCGTATCCTATCTGGACAAAATAGACGTATCATTTCTGCCAACCTTTTCATGTCGTTAGTATTTATGTGTGAAAGAAAATGAATAACTTCATCGAGTCTGCGGTGAGCATCATAAACGCATTGTGTATTTTTTTCTTCAGCGCCTGAATGGCCCGTCTTAATTCAGACTATGCATGAAACGCCACGGGTCTCATTGTGAAGAAATGCAGGTGTTTTAAAGCTCGCTTGTGACGCGGTTCGTTAGTGCATTCCGTCCGCGGGCCCCGGTTTTTTGTCGGAACTCTTGACTGACGTACGAGAGTATTTTACCGAGTTGCGGTACACCGCGTCAACTTTCATTTTTTACTCATTACTTCATTTGAGGACTGTCTATAAATTGGTTTACAAATAGAATAAAAACTTTTATGTACTGAATTAATTCTAAAAATTAAAACAGATGGGGTTGGACTGGTTTCTGACAGACTGTGTTCCAACAGCTTCCTGTTATACATATTTAAGTAATTAAAAAGTTTAGAAAATATATTTATTTAAATAATTAGATAAAATACTTTGTTTAAACCACTATTTATTGTTAATTTTGGTATCTTCTTCGATTATTGTTTCCTAAAGAAGATACCAGAGGTATCGAAACATGTTAAATTATCAATAAATAGTGGTTTAAACAAAGTATTTTGTCTAATTATTTATATAAAATGAGGCCACAAAGTAATTTTACTAGTATTGCTAATATTTAGTGTTTTTACATATTATACCTTAAAATTAAGTTCAGAAATAGATTATATATACAATGTATCTTTTTTTATCTGTGCTTCTCTTCTAAGTGGGAAATTTTTCGTGTATGAAATATGGCAGCAATAATATTTACAAAATTGTAAAATTACATATCCACATTTTTAAAATATTTTTTTATTTAAAAAAATTGGGGATAAAAGCGCGGAATATGTGACACATTCATACTATTTTCAAAATAGTTACGTGCTTGTGCTATAAAAATATGACTAACTTGCTAGTCTCCTCGAACGAGGCTCAACCCATGATCACTGGATCACTAGGCGAGTATCTTAACCACACGACCAGCAAGCACATCATAGGTTTTGGGTTTTATTAGCAGAACTTAACGTAGTTTTTGAACTACCACCCCATTCTATTAGTCCGTAACCTAAATTTGAGATACTAAATTTTTTTTAAATGCAAAGCGTTTTAAAATACATTTTAACGTAGCTAAGTACTTCATACTATCAAATAATTAGTACATGAGAAATATATAGTATTAATATATTTAACATATTATATTACATAATATAATATTTAATATAATAAGAAGAAAACACTTTGTTTATACCACTGTTTATTGACAAATCAATATGTTTCAAGACCAACGGTCCCTTCTTCAGGATACAATGTGTACTAAAATTTAAAATTAAATAGATAAATGTCTAAATAGCGACAACTATTCTGAATTCGCCAATCAAATTTTGGAAACAAACCACTCTTTTACATTTACATACAAATACCAGGGCTTTACAGTTAAACAAATAATCAAATTTTAGAAATAAGAAAAAGTGATAATAGCAAATTAAACATTATACATAACCAAATTCTTTTTTGCTAATAATCACCTTTTAAATTTGTTTTCACAGTAGTTTTTAATTAGTTACTCAACACTTATATTAATAGTTTTGTGTTTATCTATGTTTATATTTTTATTTTAATATACATTTTATCTTGAAGAACGGAACATTGGTCTTGAAACATGTTGTTTTATCAATAAATATACATACATATAAAAAAATATATTTTAATTGTGTATTTCACATGTGTCATAAATGTCCTGGTAATTTAATGAAACGTTCTAGGTTCGCGCATCGACCGCGACTCTCATTACCGCCAGACCGGTTTGCGTTAAGGATACTTTCCCGATTCCCGCCTCTTCAATGAAACACCGTTTTACCGTTCAACTTGCTTTTTTACCCGCACTTACTTTTTACTCCTTCGCCCCCATTCAATTTTATTTCTTCCTACATACTGTCGGGTACTTCTCTCAAACTTTATATCTTTTGGCCTTTTTATGTCTAACCAATTCTCAAGGGGGTATTTTTAACCCCCGCCATTCACATCACCAGTATCTATCTACCTACACACACTTTATGTCTATTGTTTCAATGAAAAAGAGATGTCTAATTCTCTGACTTAATGGGATTCTGCAAGTAATACAGTTTTCCACATCGTATCCTTTGAAAAAAAAAACGATATTCTTCTATACCTGCTTGATGCTCTGGGGATTGCTATATCTTTCATATGGGGCGGAACTCTTTTGGAAAATACATAAGATAATTTATATTTCAAGGTGAGTAGCCGCCTTTCTCAGATAAGTTTTTCCTAACCTTAAAATTGGTTCAAAATATAATTTTTAACCTTAGATATTTCACTTATAAGTTTGTAGTGATAATTCAGAAAATTTATCACTGAAACGTTTAATGATGGGAAATAGATTCCATGGTGGACTGTATCTCTGCCGGTTATTTAACGCAACCTGATTTGGATGAAGAAATGTATTAGGACAAAAGGAATCTGGTCTTGCTATGATCTCAATCTCATGAGCTGAACGCCAACTCGCTCTTCCTCGACTCGAACTAAATGAAGATTGCTTCACTGCGCTTCGGAGGGGGTCAGATGCTGGAGAATTCGGTTTCCCGTTCCAGATAACGCTAAGGCACGGCGATAATCAATCTCGGCGGAACCAAGCGTAATAATCCTTTGTCACTAGAATTTGCAAGGTGCAAGGTCATCCAGAAAGGGACGGATATACATTGTTACAGAATTATTGGAACGAAGGATATCACAGAGGTAATATTCGACTTGCGTCAACATTTAGACTAAAAAATAGAAATGCGTACATGGAATACATGTCACATTAATATTCTTACTATTTTCAAACTAAGCCAAACGCCTGTGCTATGAAAATAGAGCTAACTTGCTGGTGTACTGGAATGAGGCACGAACCCCCGACTTCTAGATTACTAGGCCAACGTCTTGACCACTACACACTAACAAGCTACTCGGCCGAGCTACAGGCTATCTTTAAATCAGCCAATTTATTTTGTCGTACTATACTATCATATACCCTATAAATGTATAGGGTAGATGATTATCTTGTGATCAGAATGGAAAGGTGTGCGTGTGCTTTATACGGCGAATATTTGAATATGTAATTTGGATAAAAAGATTTTGTATATAGTGAGACCGAAAGCTCTATCTCTCTTCAGTTCTCACACTTACAGTATGTATGAATATGAAATGTGTGAGTGAGTATATATGGTGTGACTAGAGTAAGGTTGTCGTTCATTGCGGGTTGTTTAGAAAGTTAATTCGCACAAATAAAGTTAGTAACTGAAGATGCTCGCTTGAGGCGTTTTCGAAAGGACGCGCCGAGGAGAAGTGATCGCTTACGCTGGCTTCTCGGACTGAGTCCACCGCGATGTATTATCATCTGCATTGTGTCAGTACGTTTTGGCACTAAATGGCTGTAGAGTGCTTGGATCAATGTCCAGGGTTTACGCGACGCGTTCAGGTCCCTAAAGATTCATCATAATCATTTTCATCCCTTATTCTAAGAGGGTCGGGGGCCCAAAATCTTGATAAGGCGTTTCTATCTTCCCCTGTCTACTGTCGGACCAAGCGAGGCCCAATCCGTCTCCATATAGTTGTTGTTTATCCTAGCTTAGTCTAGAGTGACTCATCAGCTGCCTTAGCTCCTGAGTTTCCAAGAAGATACATCTTGGTAGGCGTTCCACTGGCATTCGCAAGACGTGTTCATGCTATCTTAATTGAGGTCTTTCATTATGTAGAAGTAGTGGCTCCGTGCCGAGAGCCTCCATTATATCCGTACTTATCTCGGTCTAATAATGGTACTCCCGCTATTCCCCGAAGATAACTTATTTTGGCAGTTTGGATTAATAATCTTACTCTCTCTGTGAGAACCCATATTTGGTGATCAATGTTCCCTCTATTTATGTATCACGGTGTGTGTATAAAAAATCTTTTGTGCAATTTTAAGCACCAATGTTATTATTTGCGCGCTGGGAGAGACAATAATAAACATTACAAAAACACATAGTGGAGTCTGAGTAGACTACATTACTAATGCAAATATTTTAAGAAGGATGAATGTACCTACGTCATGAGAACTACTAACAACTATCAATGAAAGCTGCATACTTTGGTTACAATCCCGACAATTCGTTACGCAGGGGAAGATAGAAAGCAGCATACTTTGGTTGCAATCCCGACAATTAGTTCGCAGGGGAAGATAGAAAGCAGCATACTTTGGTTACAATCCCGACAATTCGTTACGCAGGGGAAGATAGAAAGCAGCATACTTTGGTTGCAATCCCGACAATTAGTTCGCAGGGGAAGATAGAAAGCAGCATACTTTGGTTACAATCCCGACAATTCGTTACGCAGGGGAAGATAGAAAGCAGCATACTTTTGTTACAATCTCCACAATGTGTGTCTTATAATATATATAAGATCTAATTGTTTGTAAGCGAAGGGAGTAAAAATAGTCAATTTTACAAAACAATAATAACGAATGTACTTACGCCATTCAAAGTTCTACTTGTTTTGATTTATTTATTATCGAAAAAATATTTTAAATATATTACATAAAATAAAATATCTACAGGTGTTTCACACAAGGCATCGTTCGCACGTACCCGGCAAACGATTTGTTTTATATTCCAATGGCGGGTAGCCAACACTTAAGGGCGATAGATGGCACACCCTCACATAAGGCGCGCGCGCAGTAGAAATAAAGCAGGTAAAACGCCTCAGAGAATTCATTTCCTTTATGGCCGACGCCCACAGCTGATGCGTTTCTAACTGCGTTCCGAATGCGCACAATAACAATCTTGACTCACGAGTATTAATTTATGATGTATCGAATAGCAAAGTGATAAAGTACCACTCTTGACTAACCGGTGTTAAGTGTAAGTGTGCATGGTGTTCGATGATATCCGTAATTCGATTTTGCGAAGAATGTACTATTAAGCCCTTTAATTAAATCAATGTATTTACAAATCACAAATAATTAAATTCGTCAATAAGATAAATGATTAAGTTTTTATATACTTATTTACTATTACGCCGTTTTCCCTCTGGGGTAGGCAGATAGGATAGAGCACCACACTCTTCTGTCCTGACACACAATTCTCGCCTCATCTAGATTCAAGCTCGACATTTATTGAGGCATCTAACAAGATCGTTTTCCAGTATTTGGTTTATCTGGTCGTGCCAAGTCTTCCTCGTCTTCGGACGTCCTCTACTTCTGGTGCCATTGACATTTGCGTCATATATATTTCTCACCATTCTCTCCTCATTCATCCGTTCCATATGAGTAAAACACCTAAGTGATCTTTTTAATCTTTCTTACTATAATTAGATCAGCTTTACATTATTTTCTTATTTATTCATTCTTTACACTGTCATAAATGGATCTGTCACACATACGCCTAAATGATCTCATTTCCACTGCATTCAGTCTACTTTCGTTCTCTTTCTGTCAGCTTCAGGCCTCACATACATAAGTTTCGGTTGCAGGACTGTGACTTAAAGATATCAGTGATTGATTCACAGTTCGTGATTTTGATCTCATAACTAGTATTAAATAACATTTTGAATGAATCGTGCGAAGCTCAGTAAGTATACCTACCTGCTTTGATTATTTACCTGTCTTACCTATAGCCATCTGTAGCTGACCTACCTTGAACTTAAATATTCCGAACACTGCCTACGTGGCTTATGGCTAGGTCACGATACGGATGCACCACGTCCAATCAACCTTTTGATACTCGCCGTACTATGTATTTATTTAATTCTTGACATAGTGCATACATATGCACTCCTTATATATGTTCTAATATAAACAAGATTAATGTTAATTAAATATATTAATTAGAAATATATACATATAAAATCAATTTTATCTAAAAATATTGTTTCGCCAACAAGATTCGAACCTGGATCTCTTTCCAAACCGGGGGAGATGCATTATCCAACTATGCTACAGCGATGATATTTTTAGACAAATTTTCGAACCTATATGTTACTTTTATGATATTAATACATTTAATCGTTCCATTATTTGAAAGAGCCATCTATATAAAATTGATTTTATATATATATCTTTCTAATTAATATATTTACATCATATTTAAACAAAAAGAATGTGTTCTCCTAATAAGATTAAAGTATTTTCTTTTACTAAAACTTATCTTTTACATATTTAGCCAGTTTCATTTTAAATCTATTCAATTTCTCTTCCTTTCTTATATTTTCTGACATTTCATTAAAAAATTTCATCGCACTATACATCATCGATTTCTTAGATTTGGACTTCTTCCTGAATGGCAGTCTCAGTCTATACTTTCCCCTTGTATGATACTCGTGCTCATGTTGATTTGCGTCAATTTTTCATGTGAATTCCGCTGATATTTTCTTATTGATAATTTTGTAAATAAATACCATTGTATTAACATATTTTTTTTGCTTAAAGGTCATCATATTCAGATCTTTCAGCATTACACTGATCCGAGTATATCTATTTACTTGTACATGCAGATGCGTAATACGGGGTATGCATTGGATAGTTTTAAAATTTATAAAACTAATCCACGAATATTCAATATAATAATCGCTGTTAAAAGTTTGATATGGAAACTAATTCTACATTCTAATTCTAGTAGAGTGATGGTCTAGTGATTAAGAGGCTGGCCTAGTGATCTTGTGGTCGGGGATTCGCGCCTCGTTCCGGAAGACCGGCAAGTTAGTCCTATTTTCATAGTACATGCATTTAACTAGTTTTAAAATAGTAAGAATATTGATGTGACATGTATTCCGTGTACGCATCTCTATTTAAAAAAAAATACATAATCGCCGAAGTTTATGAAGTTATATTCTGTTTTACATAACAAAATTAACCATTCCTAGAACCAACTGGTTCCATAAACTCAAATATCGCTTTGAGTGAATCAGTTTCGTGTTATTCATTTTGGGGAAAGATCTCGGAGAGGTTTTTTCGCGAATATAAAACGAGTTTTCTATAAAAAAGTAACAGTCGAACAGAATATATGATTTACAGAATGTTCCGCTTATTTATCTACAACTAGTATGTATTTCTATCACGAGTAAAATAATATATCAAAAGATTTTTCTATAAATATAATTAAAGGCAGACGAAAATGTTATCAGCACGTGTAACTGAATGTATAACTTTCGGTTCTCTACACAATCTTGCACTCTTAAACCGATCTAGACCAAATTTTGCATAGTTACTCTTTAGGATCCTGTGCTGAATATAGACACCCTTCACCGTCCGACATAAATATGTTTTATAATATATTAAATGCCACCAATTCAAGTCAATCTTTCAGACCATGCGCAAAATATAGGTAACCCATCCTTTCCCCGAACGCCATGTATTTTAAAAATTTGGGATTTTTAGGACCTTGGGCAAAACATAGGCACTCTCCCACGTCCCCCTTCTTCCAGATATAAATGTGTATAATATTGAAAACCATCCGAATTTTGTTCTGTTACACTCTAGGATTGGAAATATTAGAAATAAGAAAAAGTGTTAGAAGTAAATTAAAAATTATAAATTCTTTTTGCAAATTGTTACCTTTTAAATTTATTTTGACATTAGTTCCTAATTAGTTAACGATCATTTATTTACAATTTTGTTTTCTGTCTATGCTCGTATTTTAAGTTTTAGTATACACTGGATCCTGACGAAGTAACTATTGCTCTTAAAACATGTTGATTTATCATTAAATAGTGAATTAAACATAATGTTTTTTTTAAATTATTTACATAATATATTGCCATAAAATAGTTTTGTAAATATTGAAGTAATTACTCTTCTTCCTATTCTGCTTTTTCCGCTCCCTGATCCTCGCAAAATTTTTCCACTGACTGCGTTCTCCCATGTCCCGTAGTTCAGTGAAGTACAACCAGCATATACACGTCGCGGAACGTTTGAGACACCGGATTCTTACTCGTGCGTATGAGAGGCATGCATGATTTAGGCATTTCTTAGACATCCGACAAACGTGTCCCAATATTAGTCTAAGATACATGATCAGTATAGTCCCAATTCATCTTAACGATCGTCTGGATAATATTGACAACTTTATTTTTGTCTCCTCCATATCTAGTCGCTGAATATAACGAGGGATTTACAAAGTTAAAATATACGTGTGTCAGTATTTTGATCTATTTTTATACTTTAATCAAGGAAAAAACATTTTTGTTGTAATGTTGCATTTTCAGAACATCGTTAATACAAATTAAATAAATCAACTAGAAAAAATCTAACTATCGAAATTTTTTTTAGTTAATTTAGCTAACTTAACTAGTCAAATTCACGACAAAAATATGTTTTGTTTAACATAAAAGTTGAATATATATTCATTGGTAATATTAGATGCATCAGTTTGTAATGCTACAGAATTTGTCGAAAATATATTCGAATGCTATAGCGAAAGTGTGAACGCGTTCCCCGGATAGGAAGTGTTCCAGGTTCAAATCCAGGTAGCAACTAAATATTTTCGATAAATTATTTTTTTCTGTATATCTTTCTAATTGACATATTAAATTTGTATTAATATTTTCTTTATTTAATTATTATTTATGTTATGTTACTGGACTATCGTCATTGCTTTAGTTTATCCTCATCTATAGTTTATTAATATAGTCTTATTTACTTGGTAATGTCACTTTAAAAATAGTGAAAACGTGGTGCGATAATCTAAAACAAAATAAAAAAAGTATTTTATTAGATATTAAACTTACGATGTTTCTGTAACCAGTCGTGAATATAAAATGTATCGAGATCCATTAATGGAGTTGGCATTTGTCAGCCCTTGTAAGGGCTCGATTCTTTATGGGCTCGTGCGTGCATCGCTGAGCTCCTGACTCCCGGCTCCAGAAGTTAGCCCTGCAGAGTTTACAGCCGGCCCTTAACCTCGCCCGAGTTAACCCTAACTTTAGTTTACTAGTTTACGGTCGATTTGCATATCATTTAAGTTAACACCACCCCGGTGCAGAGGTATTGGGTGTTTAGGTACCCTGCGATACCGGGCGAAAGGTTCTCAAGTTTTAATTTGATGTACTTGACGGGGAATATTCAGCAGTTCGTTCAGGGTGCGAATTATTTAATCTGTTAATATATTAAATGGGAAAAGAGAATGTGGCAATGCCAAGAATGTATAAAACAGTTGATAAACTGTGATGTTGGATGATTATTGCATTGCCCCACTGTTTTGGGGCAAGCTGCCATTTATTTTTTAAAGTATAAAAAGCAGTGTAATCGACATGCATATAGCATAGATATCAATTATGTACAGTGCTAAAAACAAAGTATGTATTAAGTAAAATAACAATCACTTCATGTGAAACCACGAAATTTATTGATGTCGACCGGTTTTACTTAACTCAAGCTACGTCAGGACTAATCATAGATACACGAAGAGTGCACTTATATGTACAAGAAGTGGGAGATAGAATATAAAAATACATGTGAAAGAGAGAGACAGAATATATGTATAATTATATATGTATTCTGTCTCTCTATATTATATAATTATACATGTATTCTGAGAGACAGAATACATGTATAATTATATATGTATTCTCTCTCTATATTATATAATTATATATGTATTCTCTCTCTATATTATATAATTATATATGTATTCTGTCTCTCTCTTTCACATGTATTTTTATATTCTATCTCCCACTTCATGTACATATAAGTGTACTCTTCGTGTATCTATGATTAGTCCTGACGTAGCTTGAGTTAAGTGAAACCGGTCGACATCGATAAATTTCGTGGTTTCACACAAAGTGATTGTTATTTTTCTTAATATAATATGTCAAACCACAAAGTGATTGCTTTCTACGAAAATATAAAAAATAACAAAGTATGTAGTATGTCGACCAAAGAACGCAAACTAGTGCGTTACGAGCGTATCTAACGTTTCTTAAATATCGTCATCAAGTACACTTTCATTCATTATCATTCATAAACCAATACATTCATAATACTAATTAAATGTATTAATTAGTATTTAAAACATCACAGATCTATGTTCTGAATAATTACAACTTCACAATACGAATTTATTCTCCTTAATAACAATACATTCATTATATAAGCTAATATCGTGCAGGATTTTTCTCATCATTCTTGTTTCACCTTTCATTTTGATCGGGATACAGAAAAAATATTAAAAACATTTACCTCTCGCTTAATAAATATCCCTTTATTTTAACGGATACAAGCATAGCGATTTACGCAAAGTGGCAATGTGAATTATCCCATATAAATTGTATATGTTAAGTGGTAAATCAACCGTAACATTTGCATACAATTTGGTGTCGTAAAATGTTTCTCCCGTGTGGTCGCACCTCCCTGCTGCACTCCGGATAATTTTCAAACCGCGTATTCATATAATTTTGAATATTTTAAACAATCCTACATACAAAATTTGGTTGAGAATTTCTGGCTCTCGACATAAAACGAAATTCAAATATATTTCAGCAAAAGAATCCAATGTAAATAAAGTCGCTCAGTCAAAGGTGTATGTGGTAAACCAAATTTGTTTCGGTGTCGCGAATGTTGGATAGAAAGTAGACATGGAAAACTGCAAAAGACCCGACATGATCAGGTAAAAATATTTTTCTTATGCTTCACTCGTTTCGATGGAGAAGGGTGGACTATCAAGATCCTCCGAAGAGTGACTGCGTTCCTTAACAGATACACACTCTTAAGGTTTTATCTCAAGATTCTTCTCACACTATTTTATTTAATCCACTCCTGCAATATATTTTGCACTATTAGTCGATAGTGCTCAGATAGCATAGTTCTTGTTACAGTATTTTTTTTGTTCCCCATGGAATCTATGTACACAAAAAACTATACGAGCCTCAATATTTGTATCACAAGTTTACGGTGGCCAAGCAATAAATTATTTTTTGAAATCGCATTACAATATACCTTCACTAAAGTAATAATTAAAAGTAATGTAAATTTCTTGCAAAATTTATATACAGGCTGGCCCAAAAAGAAAGAGAACATTTCGT
This sequence comes from Eubasilissa regina, assembly GCA_022840565.1. Classification (NCBI taxonomy): domain Eukaryota; kingdom Metazoa; phylum Arthropoda; class Insecta; order Trichoptera; family Phryganeidae; genus Eubasilissa; species Eubasilissa regina. The sequence continues at coordinate 5,627,571 of JAINEB010000029.1, read as the reverse complement.
AAAATATGATGTAATTACATCAAAATTAGTTTAACTATATCAACAATAGCTCTAATAGTTTACTAATTTACTTACTTGCTTATTTACCTATATTACGTTTTATTCCGACAATTTTCAGTCGCCATCTTTGATTATTAATTTTCCCATTGTTTATATTTATTTTTCTAGCAAATTGTTGCCCAGAATGTCAAAAATCACCGCAGAAGACCGTATTTTAATTAAAAATTTGCGTATTGAAATACGTTTGGGTCCTTAGATCAAAGCAAAGTCTGGAGTATAGCTAGATATTACAGCATACCTGGACATTACAGCAGGATCGAGCTCCGTCTCACACAGACAGAAATACAATAAACTTTCTTCGTCGTGAGAACGTTAATTTCATTGAGCCAGGCATGTGGCCACCGAACAACCCAGATTTAAGCCCAACAGATTATGCAATATGGGGTGTTTTGATGATTTCTGATTAGCTAAATATTGTGCAAAAAAAATACATTAAGAATTATTATTAATTATATTGTTTTGAAATAACTCATGTATTACGAGATGTTCTCAATTTTTTTGGGCCACCCTATATATGTGTATTTGGGAAGTATGTTTGATAGAAATGGAAAGACTGAGAAAGATATCGAAAGGAGGGTGACTGCAGGGAATAAAGTGAACGACGCTTTGAATGTAATTATAGCTAATAGGAACTTGTCAACTGAGGTAGGACTAGCGGTTTACAATGGAGTTCTGGTACCTACACTGATACATGGAAGTGAGGCCTAAAGCTGGCAGAATAGAAACAAAAGAAATGAGATCATTAGGCGAATAAGTAACGTATCCATTTATGATAGAGAAGAAATGAAGAAATAAGGAAACAATGTACAACTGATCTTAGTGTAATGAGTAAGGTTAAGAAAGGATCACTTGTGTGGTTTTGTCATACGGAACGGGTTAATGAGAAATGAATGGTAAGAAAGATATATGACGCAAGTGTTGAAGGCACCAGAAGTAGAGGACAAAGCCTTCTTACATATGTAAGTTGACGGGATAAAAACTGCGACGTAGAAGGGTGCGTAATGTCAAGACAAATTGTAAGATATTCTTCGACGTTCTATTATGACTGCGGTCATGGACTGCGACGTCCCGTGAGGCTGCTAAAGAAGAGAAAGAAGAAGATGATTATATAATGTATGGACGTGAATGAGATAGAGGCATCTGTTAGAAGAATGTATGGTGAAACCTCGCATATTCCGGGTAATCGGTTCCACCAATATCCCGGACTGTTTGAAACCGGACTAATCATGGAATTAAATACATACCAAAAAAAAAAATCGGTTCTAAAAAAAAATTCACCCTGTTTTTCAACTACATTTTATTTAATGTAATTTTGAAGAATGCATTTTTTACTCTTTAATAATTGTAATATCGACGTCTGCATTTTTTTTTCTTTGACATTTATTTGTAGCCGTGAATATAATTGTTTATCGTTCGGCGAATTGTAATGTGGCACTGACAAGGTTTCAACCGTTCCAATAATTTTTGATAGTTGTTCAGTTTTTAATTCTATGTATCGTAATATGTTTTATGTATTTATAACTTTAAAACTGCTCTAAAGAGACTTGCCTGTATAAAGAAAAAAAAACAATCATTTATATATTTAAAAATAATTAAATTTTTAAGAATTTATTTTTATTTTGCTAAATTTAAATTTCGTTTGTTTTAAAATTTTCATACCGGACTATAGTGAATATGGACTATGCGAGGTATTAGTTACTGTATTTTATTCTCGAATAAATGGAGTTATGTTACTTAGAAAGTAAGTGCAATAAAATTAACATGCACAATTAGACAATCCACTAAATCCTTCACTAATTCACTTTATGACTTGAAATGTTACTGGGCGAATGCCGAAGGTACACATGGTAGCGGACGAGGACGGTGGACCTGCATTAACGACTGATTGTTTGCGCGGCACTCCATCAGCACAATGCTGAATACTTTAGACTTCACTCCCGGTCACCGTGTAGGCGATAGTAGCCGCAAACCAGGATCCCAACTCTCAAAAATACCGGAATACCGGATTAAAATGGACGCTTCAAAATACTGGGATTGAATTTATGAAAACCGGGATTTACAAAAATTTAGGTATATCATTTTCAAAATATGTACATCGCTTTTCTTAGTTTTCATGTCGTATTTAAAGCAAAACATATCAATAATTTATGTGATGTGCGAACCCCTCACACCACGTCTCTCGTGTTCGACTGACTGACTAGAAATTGTGTTATGTGATTCAATCAGGTAGAGATGAATCAGAAGCATGGATATCCAACAATTTAATATAATTTATACAATTCTTTCACCAATAATTCACTAGTCCTACAACACTCCCACCCCATATATTTTTATTTTATTTTTACTTTTTTATTCATATTTGAATTCTCTTTTTATTCCAAATAACACCTCAACAGCATGAAAAAAAAACTGACTACTTTAACACAGACTTTAGTCCAGCAAAGTAGCCAGGATAAGGCTGTATATATCAGAGGTGAAGTCTACTCCATCCCACACAATAAACTATGTATTATGCATGTTTATTATGTATCCACCTCTGTTAGTACAAAAATATGGATGTCAAAATATATATATAAATAAATAAAATAAAATAAATTCATTTGTTAAGAAGAATGTTGTCATTTTTACAATCTCACTATTTAAATTTGAGCAAAGATTATAAAAAACACAAATTATTTTTATATTTGATAAATAAAACTATTTTAATTAAAAAATTAAGAATATTATTTTTAAATACTAATTTAATGTATTAATTATAAATATATACATATAAAATCAATTTTGTCGAAAAACATTGTTTTTGCGCTACCGGGATATTAAATTAGTATTTAAAACATCACCGACCTATATTCTGAATAATTACAACTTCACATTAAGAATGTGTTTTCCTTAATAATATTATTTTTGTTCGTTTGATTAAACTCTGAAGTTATACATTTGTGTTATTGTTAAAAGCTGATTAAAAATTAGATGAAAGCTTCTCTAAATATTGAAAATATCGGAATTTCGGTATTCGTAAAATTTCAATATCGAAAATACCGGTTTTGGTAAAAGTGACCCCTAGTAGGGGAGCGATATTGGTGTAATCACAGTATTGTTTCAAATTTGAGATATGTCATTCAAATATTCACCTGACTAATTACTAATTTGTAAACACTGAATACAACAGGATCCTCATTGTCGACAGGTTTTGAGTCGTAGAATGTAATTGTTAAATATATTATGTATCTGGTAAATTTTCGGAGCCACGCGACAAAATGACCTGTGAATTATGAACTGCAAGCTTTATACGATGATCGAGATGGCACTAAAGTTTGGTCAGTTACTGTGAGAACTGTCACTTTGGACATGTGTGTGTGCGCGCGCGCGCGTGCGTGCATGCGTGCGTGCATGCGTGCGTGCAAGCGTGCGTGCGTGCGTGCGTGCATGTGTGCGTGTGTGTTAGATGAGTGGTGGGGCACAATGTCGTCACTGGGAGAACGGGTCTCCTTTCCATCGCCACTTCGTAATAGTTATTAGTCCATATCTGAATTATATGTGTTTATTAATATAAAATATTTTGTTGTAATAAATTAATATTGTTACGCGAATCTACAGAGTTTCACTCCAAAGCAACTCGAGAGTACAAAGAGATTCGAACCCCAAGGGAATCTGGTGGTACTTCCAAAGATCCAGACTTCCAAAGAGAGTTACGCTCGGCAGGACATTTTCAAAAAATTCCTCATATGGCAATGCATCTATCCCAAAGGACGCAACCACGAGAAAGAACTTAAAAAGATCGGGCGATAATGTTGAGAAAGATGCGATAAAAGTTCACGATCACGACTAGAGGACCACCTGTGAAGACAAAGGGCAGTGGCGAAAATTCCTATTTGAGAATACAAAGGTTCTCAATGGATCGTTACCACGTGATGATGATAATGTGTGTAAGTACACGGTACCAGAAAATCGGAAACAGTTTCAGGATCATGATGATGTGTATCAATAATGTAAAGGTCCATTACAACGCGGTTGGGATTCAAAAAATGCCATCAGCCTTAAAAAGCTGGGTCTTGCCAAGTCGGTGTTAAAAAAAAATTTGCGTTCACTAATCCAATTGACTTAACATCCTTAAACACCCCTATTTTCGCCCTTTGTGTCCAGTTTTTTTCGCACATTTGTTTTAGTTAAAAATTTTAATTTCACAATTAACAGTTAATTAATTAATCAACTCTCGAAAAAAATTTTCACACTTTCCACTTTTTTCGTGGATTGGTGTACTCACCATTAACATGTTTTGTGTAATATTAAAAATTATACAAATTATTTTTAAAAAATTATGACGATTATCTATAATCCAATTTCTGAAATCTGTCTGCACTAAATGCGATATTTTAAATTATTTTTAAATTCTCTTATTACTTGTGAATTTTTTTAGAAAATAATTATATGTAAATTGCGAACGTTTCGTTAATTCGCGTCTGCCGTAGTTTGATTGCAAAAGATTCAGATTACGATGGACAAATTATATTCGTTTATCTTTGAAGTCCCTAAGGTTATGACCTCAAAGCCTTAAAGGTCGGGTGATTACTTTGAGATCGTGATTTGTGCACTTGATTGTCTGTAATAATTATTGCGTATTCATGTAGTCTCGAGATGCTAAAGAAAGGCAGTATTTTAAAAAATATTTCAAATATAGCATAGAAGCCGACTGCGAATAGGGTGAAAATGAAAGGATTACGAGGGAGGGTCAAATAATGTTGGTTGTTACAGCCGGACGCGATTTCCAACCAGATGGGACTCATTTTATGTGAGAATGGAAGTAAGCGGTAAAGAATCAGAGGACAAAGAATCAAATTATGATATTTCAAAACGAAGTTCGTATTGTTTGATACATCTAGATACACGATAGAATAAATTTTACATTCATTATGGCCCGCTTTCCATAATATTAAAAACACTGAGATCAACAATTTTTTTTACAAATGTGTAACAGAAACTCGAATATTGCAATTACGTGAACCAGTGAAATTAAAAATAAAATTATATACAAATTGAATTAATCGACTAGAAAGAAAAAATATTTGGTTGCTACCGGTTTCGAATCTGGATCTTTTACTATCCGTAGAAGCGCATACTCCACTTTCGCTATAGCAATCGAATACATTTTTGACAAATTTTGAACTTATATTCTGTAAAATTTCCAATTGATACATATAGTATTCAAATTTTAAAAGCAGTCTACTTTATATTACGGTGAATCTCAAGTACATTTGAGTAAAACACGATAGGAGACGCCAAAATTAAATAAAATAATTAATTTTAGTAAATTTGAAAACTTTAATACCTATTATATATTACGGAGAATGAATCCTGGTAACAACTAAATATTTTTTCGATAGGTATATTTTTTTCTGTATATTTTGTTGATTAATTTAATTTGTTTTAAAATATCAGAGAGATTTGTTTTGAAAATGCAACTTCACAACAAGAAAAAATTATACTTTTAAAATTAGCAATATTAACTTGGTGGTTAAGATTCATATTTTTTATTTATTATCTTAGTTTAATAACCACAATTGAGTTTAAAAAAACATCTACCGGTTTCGGAAAACACCTTTTCCTTCTTCAGATTTCTAAATTTAATTAATTCGTTTAATAATAAAATACAATTTACATTAGAAATGGAAAATAATTCTACCCTAAATTTTTTGGATCTAACATTGATTAGAAATAATAATAAAATTGAGTTCAAAATTTTTAGAAAACCAACTTTTACAGATACTATCATACACAATGAATCTAATCATCCATTATCACATAAACATTCAGGGTTCCACTCCATGATACATCGTTTAGTCAATATTCCTATGTCAATATCCAATTTTAATATTGAATTGAATACAATTAAAAAAATAGCAGTTAATAATGGGTATAATACATGTTTGATAGACACTATTTTAAAAAATAAATTAAAAGAATATAATAATCAGTTTTTATATAAATCACAGATGAAACATAATGATAATAATGATAATTGGCGTAGGATTTTATACATAAATAACTTTTCGAAACAAATATCTAAACACCTACCACGAGATATTAGACCAGCATTTTACACAAATAATAGTATAGGAAATTTACTCATAAATTCTAAGGACAAGGATGATAAATTTAACAATTCTGGCGTCTATAAACTTAGTTGTAAGGATTGTGCTGCATTTTATGTTGGTAAAACGGGTAGAAATTTTAATATAAGAGTAAAGGAGCATTTGAGATGTTTGAACAATAGTGGGTTTTCAGAATTTGCTAATCATTTGATAGAAAATAGTCATGGTTTTGATAAAAAATTGGGATTGTCAATTTTGCATATAAACGGTGTAGGTCACAAATTAAATAATTTGGAATCGTTGGAGATAAATAAAGCATGTAAAAGTAATCAGGAAATTCTAAACAGCCAACTAAATTTAACTACGAGTCCTATTCTAAAATTTTTTCCTAAAAATTATTCGACTAAATTTGTATTGCACAGCAATTTGAGTTAGGTACTAAATTTACTTTTTAAATAATTGTTGTTTTTAAAAATTTTTAAAAATTTAAAAATAGATTCTGGATAAATAGAAAAACAATGCTATATTTTTAGTTAGTTTTGACATATCCTGAAGAAGGAAAAGGTGTTTTCCGAAACCGGTAGATGTTTTTTTAAACTCAATTGTGGTTATTAAACTAAGATAATAAATAAAAAATAAGAAAAAATTATGTTCTCTTTAAAAAAATTACATTTTTTTCGATTTAGTTTTATACAAGCTTGACAAAAGAACGGTCGTTCTTCCAAAATTCGTTGCCGTTAAACGACTAATCACGAAATTGTTGAGGCTTGTAACAGAATAATTTTCTAATTTAAGGATTGTGCTGCATTTTATATTGGTAAAACGGGTAGAAATTTTAATATAAGAGTAAGGGAGCATTTGAGATGTTTGAACAATAGTGGGTTTTCTGAATTCGCTAATCATTTGATAGAAAATGGCCACGGTTTTAATAAAAAATTGGGATTGTCAATTTTGCATGTAAACGGTGTTGGTCACAAATTAAATAATTTGGAATCGTTGGAGATAAATAAAGCATGCAATACTAATCAAGAAATTATAAACAACCAACTAAATTTAACTACGAGTTCCATTCTAAAATTTTTTCCTAAAAATTATTCGACTTGTATTAAGCAACAATTTGTGTTAGGTACTAAATTTATTTTTTAAATAATTGTTGTTTTTTTAAAAATAGATTCTGGTGAAGAAACAATGATATATATTTTTAGTTAGTTATGACATCCTGAAGAAAATTGTATTTTTCGAAACCGGTAGATGTATTTAAACTCAATTCAGTGGTTAATAAAACAAAGATAAATAAAAAATATAAAAAAAAATAAAATAATTTTCTATTACCTAATTTATCGGGTGATATCAAATTTTCCGCAGACGTCCTATATTTCTGTTACCATCAATGCTCGCCTCATTATTTCATAAATTTTCCCATTTATGACCTCTAAATGACCGAACTACGTAAGATTTTTTTAATCATACTTACTATGTTAAGTTCAGCTTTACATCCTGATTCTCTAAAACTCGTGTGGTTATGTATACATTTTAATATTTATTAATTAATAAAATGAAGGAGATAAATCAATAAGTCAATTTAATAAATGAATATTAAATACTTTAATAAATAATCATACCATTCATCTGAGAGTAAATAAAAGAAACCTTTCGAAAGCGGTCGGTTTTAAATAATAAAATCCAAATGGTTATTTACAAATTTGTTTAATTTTATATTAATTGATAAATATATAGACAATAAGTTAAAGCATCAAACATTACAAATAATAATGGTGTACAATATAGATTGCATTGTATGTAGGCAGGTAAATACGTTTCTCTATTTAAGTCGACTAAGCGTTGGCCTGTTATTCTGACCCTTTACATTGAGGTACTGAACGCTGCACTGGGGCGCAATCAGTTGGACCATTCAGCCCTGTTTCATGTTTAATTTGGGACTCTGAATAGGGTACATCGCTTCGACCATTCATGTTTGTTATGAGAGGTATTTGGTTTGGAGTTCCTCAAGAAGTAGTTAATCCCTTGTTTCATCTCTCATCCTTTCTGATTCCTACTTCAATTGATAAAATTTAAGTCCATCCCTAGTTCACCATTTTTTGTTAATTTATATCTGGATTTCTTCTTGGTAGTTTTTAAAAGGATTTAGAATGAATGGGTTTGATATTGAATATAATGCTTTATTATTAATGTAAATGTTTTAGAAGACCGCAGTCACTACAGAGCGCCACCCATTCTTAGTCCAGTCTGCTGAGCATTCTTACATTTTGCAGGTCCGTCTTGACATTCTCAATAAAACATTAAGTGGTACAACCGCCATGGCATTGTTAATAAAATAATAAATATTAGTATCACTTTTACTATAATAGCAAGCACACTAAGTTTGTAAATGCGAACTTACAAAGTTTATACTATTCGGTCTCACAAAGCCTGTAATTTAAGGTCTCACAAACCTTGTAATGTACGGAGTTACAAATTCTGTAATATGCAGTTTTACAAATCTGTAATATGCGGTCTTACAAAGATCTGAATATACGATCTTACAGAGCAGCGGTCGCCTAAGTGGTGATCCGCGAGAAAACTTCGCTGGTTCGCAGAGAAATGTGGACATTATTTGCATTTTTAAATCCACAGCATTTTAATCTATGATTATATTTAGATAATAGATTCATTTTCAGCGAATAGTCAAGATAGTAATTTAAGTATGAATCTTAAAGAAAACCCCATCGACCTCTTGTCCGACGACACTCTCGAAGCTACATTTAATTCATTCTCATCAAGACCTCAATTTTGTATTTTCATAAAAAGTTTGCTTAGTGAAAATGCGATGAAAATTCTGATTCAAATCTCCACAACTTATTTATGCGAAAAAGCCTTTTCATCTGTCACGGCAGTCAAAATACGGTACCGATTTCTATTTGAAATAAATGCAGTTCTCCATCTTGCAGTAACACGATTGGAGCCAAATATCCATTATCTTATTTCTAGCAAACCCGTCACACAAAAAATGGATAAGGCTAGAAGTTTCATATATTGTTTTTACAATTTTTGTAAAACTTTTATAATTTGGTAACAATTAATAGTTTTTATTTATTAATTAAGTGCACTTTATGTGTTATTCGACCACTTTTTTCAAAATATATTTAACACTTTAAAAAATCCTGTTTGTGGTTCACGGAATTTAAAATTGTGAATTTAGTGGTCTGCAAGGTCGAAAAGTTAGGCGACCGCTGTTACAGAGTATTATACTTAGATATCTGAACTGTTAATCGTGTTTAAAAAAAAAAAATTTGAAAACAGGATTTGTTTTTAAAATTTTTACTGCGACTTATTTACTTTGGTTTTATACGATGTCTTTGAGACTTTTATTGCCTCCGTGCACATTTCTGACACCGACTCCGCAGTTTTAAATACTCTCACACAGAAAAACACTCGAAACTCGAACATGCTCGAACTCACTTTACGTTAGTTCTGCGAACTTTCTCAAACTTCCAACGGAGAGGCTTTTTTGACTCGGGGGATCAAATGCTCCCGAAACTTCTTAATCCCCTTTCATGTGGCAAACTTTTCAAATTGGAACAATGGAACTTTTAAAAAACTTTTTTTGTTTTTTATACCCATCCATTGATCGTACATGCTCCCCGGCCGTGTTTCAATGGTTTCTTCGACTCGGGTATTTCGAAAAAATAATCAAAAAAAGTTTAATTGAAAATGTGTCACACGCCACGTCTAGCCGGATTCAACCTACAGCCCACCTTCCAATCGCCTTTCTGGAAGGTGAGTAATTGCTTCGCACGATGCATCGAAAACAATATCGTAACAGCAAAATTGTGGACCCCCGACAAGCAGGTATACCGGATCCCCACCATCCCTTTCCCACACCTCGTTTCATCTTTTTTTAAATTTCGAATAATTAATAAAAATATTTTTTCGTGTACTAATTTACAAATGCGAAACGTGGTGTCTAACCCAAATTGAAGGAAATAAATGAGCAATTTTTGAACGCAAAATTTGTGGCCCTTCACTAGAAAACGGAATTTACAAAATGAAAATGAATCGTGCGTTCGAAAATTTAATTGAGCAAGTAAGAATAGTAAGATTCTGTAGATCCCAAAGACCGTGATGGGCTGGCCATGTCGAAAGAATGACAGATGGCAGAGATTATGACCGAGCGTATACCTGGAGTGGACTTGAGGCAGACCAAGGAAGAAATAGGCTGAATTTGTTGAAGAAGACTGGATCAGAGTGGAAGTAGAATAATCAGATATAGCGGAGTATCGGTGGAGAGTACTCGTGGAGGAGGTCAAATCCTATCCTGGGATGTAGTGTCATGGAAGAAGAATCGTGTCGTCACTAAGATTTTAATATCTGCGCCGCAATTGTTGCGATTGCTGAATATGTTCAGTGATTTCGGTTCCTCGGGCAGCTGCCTTGTCCGTAGCTACGCCGCTGATAGAGAAGTCTGCGACAAATACAGGAGTAAACTTTTTACAAAATAAAAAAAAGAGATTTGGCATTTAAAAAAAAATCGTCATAGTTCATCGTAATTTGTGTAATCAGAACGTTTCTACCTTAAAATGAAATAAAAAAATAGAAATAGTCAATCCAGAGATCTGAAAACTTACGTACTAAAATACGCCGTTGCTGCGTAATATATTTTTTAAATTTTATCATGAAAAGTGACTTAGAAAATTTAGCAATATTTTTTAACTTACTTTTTATACCTTGTATTTTATTTTCATTTAATTAAAATAGACTTTTTAAATAATTGATCAGAATCAGCCTTGTGCTTCTACTAAATGTGTCATGCAACCCAAATTACAATGACTGTATATTTACAGCGTCTCACTATCGAATCCCGCAAGGGATATTTATTTTTATTTATTGTTTTACATTTTGTGCTGGAATTCATTGCGTTGATTGATATTTTTACACACTCTTTTAACATAATTTTTAATACTAGTATTAAAAAAATAAATTATCCTTTGTGAACTTTGTAACGAGCGAGTATTATGAAGACCTTAAAATATTTCTAAACTGCTATTTTCGCGAGAAACATATAGTGATAACTATTTGCGCTTATCACGCTGGAGGTCGGGGTCGGTTCCCCGCCGGGTAGATTTTTAATTCTATTATTTAACTGAATTTTATTTTTTCTAACCAGAAAAATATTAGTATATATAAAAACATAAATAAAAGTATCAGGTATGTATTTATGCATGTTTAGCGCATTTAAAAAAATATATATTTATTCATTAATTTAATTCAAATAACGTTGTTATTCTTCCCTTACGACAACCATACTCCATACCTTTGGTCTGCGTTCTTCTATTCAACACATTTATTTGTTGTGTTTTTTAGTGAATCGCAACATTTTTTTCCATTCTACGTTATGCTGTATGTAGTTTTCGAATTAGCTTAGTGTTCGGAGCCCAGGTTTTTTATAACATTTTATATACACATCTTTTAAACATGCATTCATTAACCAACGAGAATAGAAGAGGTACTCGCTTCTATATGAACATTTCTGAAGTACTGCATTACCATAGAAGTTCAAACATCATACGATATGCAATATTGTAATGTACTTGTTTGCTCACAGATGTATATATATATATATATATATATATATATACATATATAGCACAAGTTAATAAAATTCGCTAGAAATATATAGCGCTTTGTTTCAAGGCTATATTTGCTAAATCTCCGGTCTTGTGGTTTAGCTTAGACGCATATAAAACGACAAATACTATAGTCCTGCATAGTTCAAACTGGTAAAATTTGCTATAAATAGATAGCGCTTGGTTTTGGGGCTGCATTTATTAAATCTCCTATCTAGCATTTTAACCTAGACACTTAACCCTTTCCCTGCCGTAAGCGAATATATTCGCTCTAGCTCGCCAGTCCCGCCACGCCGTGAGCGAATATATTCGCGTCGATCTTTACGTCGTCATGAGAGCGTAAATAAACACGAATTTTAACTGTCACATATTGCATCTCCTACTGCCATCTGTGGGGATAAACCTTAAGACCTTATAATCAACTCATTGTGCATTTAAAATGACGAAATCTGTATTTTTGTCAAGTGCTCCATTTGACAGCCGGCAGAACGCGCTAGGGTCATGACTTTGACAGTTTCTATAGGGATTCCCACAGGCGTCAGTGTTCGTTTCCTTTGTTCGGAGATCGCGAGGTTTTTTATCTCACATTTGTTTTATTTTCGCGTATGGTATTGAGATATTTGTGTAGTGTATTATTATATCTTTTCAAGATTCATAGTGAGCTGTTTAACGATTATTGTGTAGTGATTTTATTGTCTTGGAGTTGCTTCGTTTGTTTGTTGCATTTTCTCAGATTTTATATACAATGACTACGAACTCATTCTAACTGCCGAATCTGATAAAAGTGATGTGGAATTTGAATTGCCAGAGATTTATGAGCCCAATGAAGACAATACTGAATCGGCACATGTCGACGAAAATAATATTGAATCGGCAAATTTGAGGAAGATAATATTGGTTCAACTAGCGGTATTGAAAGAAGTCCTGTATTTCATTGGGACAGTGATCCATTTTTACCGCAAGTGCACAATTTCGATTCTTCTTTTTCCGGCGCTAGATTGTGCACCGATGAAAGTATGCAAGAGGTAGATTTCTTTAAAAATTTTATTCAACAAAAATTAGTTGAGCTAATCGTTACTGAAAATAACCGGCAATATAAATATATAAAAAACAAAAGTTCCTCAATAAGCTACAGAATGCAACAATGGGTCGATACAACTGTCGATGAAATTTACATTTTTCTTGGTCTTGCATACTGATGGCAAAATATTCTAGGAACACCATTGAAGAGCATTGGTCGACAGATATTTTATTACATTCGCCAATTTTTTCCGATATAATGCCAAGAAACTGATTCCAAATTTTATTAGGAATGCTCCACTTCTTCAAGATGTATTGTGTGCTTAGCAAAAAAGAAAAGCGGTATATGTGTAAACAATGTAACTTAGCTTTATGTGTTGAACCATGTTTTGAACAATACCATTCTCCGGAAAATTATAATAAGTAATAATAAGTATAATAAGTATAATAAGTAAAAAAAAGTTTTACAACATTTGCAATATGGATTAAAAATAAATACATTATGTGTTATTTTGTGAACTTGTGACAACCCTGTTTATAAATTTTGTTCAAAAAATTTTAGTGATTTTAGTGAAGAAAACATTGTTATTTTTTCGAAAAACATCGTGATTTGGTGAGTTTTCGCATTTTTAAATCATGACTGTTTATAATTAATTCATTTTTATTAAAAATTATTAATGGTAAAATGCCCGGCGTACGGGTACTATCTAAGTTTTATATGGCCGGCAGGGAAAAGGATAAAAAGGCAAATATTTGAAAAATGATATCGAATTAAGTAAAATTGTTTAAAATATGAATTAAATATATTAATTAGAAGGATTCACATATAAAATCAAATTTATCGAAAAATATTGTTGATGCGCCACCGGGATTTGAATCTGGATCTCTTTCCTAACCGGGGAGGGTGCATTATCCAACTATGCTACAGTGACAATATTTTTAGCGACAAACTTTCGAACCTATATGTTATCTTTTTGATATTAATACATTTAATAGGTCCATTATTTGAATGAGCCTTCTGCCTTATTTTTACGGTACTCAAATACCTTTGAGTAATCCGATGCAGACGCCAGAATTATCAATTCATTTCTATTAAATTTTGGACACATTGATACAACTTTATTATTAGGAGAACGCATTCTTATTGTGAACTTGTAATTATTCGGAATATAGGTCTGTGACATTTTAAATATAAATAATGGAACGATTAAATGTATTAATATCAAAAAAAAAAAGGTAACATATAGGTTCGAAAATTTGTGGCTAATAATATTGTTGCTGTAGCATAGTTAGATAAAGCACCTTCCCCGGTTAGTAAAAAGATCCAGGTTCGAATCCCGGTGGCGCAACAACAATATTTTTTTGATAAAATTGATTTTGTATATATATCCTTCTAAATAATATATTTAATTCATATTTAAAATATCACAGACCTATGTTCTGAATAATTATAACTTCACAATGAGAATGTGTTCTCCTAATAAAATTGTTTATTTAAACCTCGTGTCAGGATTCACACTGACTGTAGCATATTTTATTTATAAGGCAATTACAACAACTATTTGATGTTTTTTACAGCATTTGTTCCATTTTCTAAATGATACAGATACAAAATGTATTATAGTAGACAAATATAAGTGTATATATTTTTTTCTAACTCATTACTTAAACAAATTTGCTGACAAATTATCTTTTTTCTTATTTTCATGTTTTTGGAATGTGTCGTCAAAGTTGATTGACAGGACGCAAGTAAAGAATATAATTATGATCTAGGTATATGACCCACTAACGCATTACTCATTAGTTTAACATTGTATTTTACCTTGATTAAAGAGATTGAAGAAAGAATATTTAAATTATATTTAAATTATTTTTTTTACAATTCACATGTGTAAAAACATACATTATATTCGTATATGACAATTTGCGAGGATAGCTAATTGATCAGTTAGCAGGGCGTTTGTTTAAGTATGTGATAGGTGCCAGGGTTATATAGTATGCTGAAATTAATAAAAATCTGTGAATCGAAAATGATTATAAATCATTCAATTCTAATACAAAAAATATTCTATGGTAAAATAAATTTCCCTATCGGGCGTCGATCGTGCGTCGCTAGATAACTGAAGACGATTTAAGCTTCCGCCGTAGCGTACTCAGTAAATGTATCATTCTTATTCTGTTTCTTATTCTATTTCTTATGTTTGACATAAAGGTACTTATTTCGTATTCGTGAAAAACACTTTTAGCGCGCGTTAATATCGGCCGTGAATAACGTTATTGTCACATGCCCGCGTCCAAATATCTACCCATAACCCATCCTACTGTTTGGCACCAGTATGAATTGTAACCCTGACGCCACCATGGGTCACTTGATAAATATTGTTTGGTTGATCTCGACATCGCGATACCATTCGCGGTGTGGTGTTTATTGTTTGTGTGAGCCGTGAATGAACAATGACACCACCGTCTTCAGTCGGGAGCGGAGATAGTCATTGAGGTAAGGCGAGCAGTCCTTTTAAATCACGGTCCCCGAGATCGCCGGTCCTTCGAAAATCCCTTTCCCCTTACCAACCTCTTACTATATCCGTTTCCCGACATCCTTCCCCACCTTGCGGTGATTCCGACTTACAACCGGAATCCATTCCACAGAAAGTGCGACTCGGACATCACACAGTACTAAATATATGTATAGAATTCAGTGTAAATGAGATAACTTAGGCGTGTATGTGGCAGATCTATTTGACAGTAAATGAATGAATGTAAATCTGATCTTAGTATAGTGAGTAAGATTAAGAAAGGACCACTTAGATGATTTAGTTATATGGATCGGATAAATGAGGAGAGAATGGTAAGAAAGATATATGACGTAAGTATTGATGGAACCAGAAGTAGAAAACATCCGCGGAAAACTTGGCACGACCAGGTAAACCAGATACTGGAGAAATGGCCTGTTAGAAGCCTCAATAATCGTCGTAATCAATAATGAGAAGATGTATAAATGTTGATGAGGCGAGAATTGTGTCAGGACAGAAGAGTGTGGCGCTTTATCCTCTCTGCCTACTCCCGCGTGATGGTAAATAAGTATTTTTATAGCTGTATTCATCAAACTAAAATATTCCGATTAAAAAAATAGTGTGTTTAAATGATAAACCCTTAAAATATATGTATTTTAAACCCATCTCCAATACTAAAATGCTTAAAATGTTGTATTTTCCTTGAGTTTGCAGTGTTCTCGAATTCGCTCCTTAGCTTTGATAACATAACTACAATATATTGTTCATTCAAAATTGCTTCCTCAGCAGACACTTGATCAGAAAATATGTTGGGTTCTCGTACGAGAAGTCAAAGGATAGTACACGTTAGAGCCGAGATGTAGTGCAACTGAAATATTGTGTCTACAAAATTTTGCAAAATGTTATTGACTATCCATTTTTATTTTAAATTCCTTTATCCAATAAGATTATAGGAGGAATATTTTTAAATGGGTTTAAATGTGTATATTCAAAGATTTTTTTTTTAATTGACAAAAATTAAACCTCAGAATTGAATCAATTATTTTTTATTAAATTTGAATTAACTTTGATACAATCTAATGTATTTTTACACACATTATTAATTTAATTTTACTTACTTGTTGTGTAAGAAAGTACTTTTGAAATTAACAAAATTAACTTTGTGGTTAAAATTCATATTTTTATTTGTTAACTTTGTTTTATTAACCACTTATTGAGTTTAAATACATCTGTCGGTTTCGAAAAATACCATTTTCTTCTTCAGGATGTCAATACAAATGTTTAATAAAACAAAGTCAACAAATAAAAATAGTTTTAAGTGTTACTAAAAAGAACACATTTGTATGGTGAAGTTGTAATTATTCAGAACATAGGTCTGTGATATTTTTATACAAATTAAATGTATTAATTAGAAAGATATACAAATAAAATCAATTTTATCGAAAAATATTGTTGTTGCTACCGAGATTCAAACCTAGATTTCATCCAATCCGAGGAAGGTTTTTTTTGTTTAGTAAAATTTGTCGTCCATTCACTGTGTTGGTATATAGAATAGTCGGTTAAGGCACGTTCCCCGGATTGGAAGGAGATCTAGGTTCGAATCTCGATAGCAACAACAATATTTTTCGATAAAATTTGTCTTTCTAATTAATGTATTTAATTTGTACTCGAACTTTAAGTGATTTATTATTTTTATTTAAAATAGATAATGGCATGCTGGACGATCTTAATTTAACTGAACTGATTGTATACCATATTCCGTTCGGATTACCAGGTCGTCGGCGCTGTTTCATGTAAATGCATCATATATATTTTTTTATAGGAATGCACCCACACAAAGATTTCACATGCTTGGGAACGATTTTAGTCTTGTGGATATATTCCGATGTTCAATGTTTAAATACAAGATTGATGTTTTTGATGTTGTGTAATTGATTTTGGTACTTAGCCAGTCTGTGTTAACTTCTTCAATATTTTTTTAATTACTTTGTGGCGCCATTTCATATTAATAATTATACATAATACTTTGTTTAAACCTCTATTTATTGACTATTCTACATGTTTCGTTACCTATGGTATCTTCTTCAGGAAACAATGTATACTCAAATTAAAAATACAAGCATAGATAAAAACAAAACTGTAAAATGATGAATAAGTAAGAACTAATATGAAAACAAATTTAAAAAGTGACTATTTATAAAGAGGATTTGGTTATTCATAATATTAAGTTTGCTTTTAACACTTTTTCTTATTTCTAAAATTTCAAATTGATCTAACTATAAACCCCTTAATTTATATAGGTAAAACTTGTAGAAATTTTGAATATCAAAATCAATTGTATCTTTGACTCGGAACAGCATCAAAAATATTACTCTTATATTTAAACATTAAATATCGGAATATATCTACAACACCAAAATCGTTTCCATGCCTGTGAAGAGTTGCTGGTGGATCAAATCTTCACTAACATACCACGTACGTTTGTATACATAAGGCAAAAAATACAATCGGGCTTCCAAAAAATAAAATAAAAACTTTAAAAATCGGCCCAAAATGCAATAATATCGGATCTTCAATCAGCTGTCGGCGGAGCGATCGATTAAGAGAAAACGAGACGGCATCTGCTGGCGCATCTCTGATTACAATTCAACCAGTGGCGGCTTCTTAATAGTGTGTTTGGATATAATAACGTATAATGGTAATTGGTAATACCATTTATGAACTTAAATAACTTATAATGTAGATAGTTCCATCAATAATAATAGATTAGGGTCGGATTACACTGACAGATTGAATCAGAAATAGACATTTAGCTTTAATATTATTACGTTTATAAAAATAGCGTTCAGGCTTACTGTGCTATACATGTTGAGCGAGTATAAATAAACATATAGAAGATATGTTCTGATGGAGTCACAGGTTAGACAAAATTTAAAATACAAATTAAATGTATTAATTAGAAAGATATACATATAAAATCAATTTTATCGAAAAATATTGCTGTTACCGGGATTCGAACCTGGATCTCTTTCAATTCCAATTATGCCATAGCACCATAGATCATTGACGACAAATTTTCGAACCTATATGTTACATTTTTCAAATTAATGCATCTACCGTTTCATTATTTGAAAGCCATGTTCTTTATTTTTACGGAATCTCGAATACCTTAAAATTAAAACAATGCGAAAGAGGGAAGATCACATGATTCTTAGGCCTTTAGTATCGAAACCGATCGGGGACGACCGCGATGACCACAAGCAACGAGGATAGCTCAGTTAATCATGATCTTAAAGATTTTAACGTGACCAAGGGTGCAGCTTAGAAGTCCTGAAGTTATTTAGCATGGCAAGGCAACACAGAATAAAGTACATCAAGATGATTGGATTGGTCGACCCCAAATTATTGAAAAATAAGATGAAGTTTATTTCATTATTCGTACATTAAAGATTTATTTTTCCGTTTTAATGGTTAACACTTTGTGGGATAGATTGGGTGGACTTTATCGATCAAAATTAAGGTTTAGTTGACGCAATCCGAATTGGATTCAGAAAGGAATAATGGCAGATAGATCTGGCCTACCTTGATCTCAGTCCTGGGTTAGACGGCAATTTTAATATCCAATTGACTCCGCACTCCGGGTTTTTCGCACGGCGACACTCGATGGACAAAAAACAAGCGTGTTGACAGGTCTACGTCGAAATGCAATCTGGCTTCACGTCAGCGAAATCCCTAAGTAATTAGTTGACCAGAGCGGGAAAGGTATATTAAGGTTTATTGGAAAGACGGTATGCACACGGAGTACTCGACTTACGTCAACGCATTTATTATAAATGTCATGTGCCATCGAATTGAGTTTATCAGCGTAACGGCTGATAAGGTAAATATAAAATAGACATCTCTGCTAAAAGTACTTTATTAAGTACTATTTCGAATTTTCCGGCGTCTCGGAAAAGGTTTCATTTAGGGAAATGGGGGTAGTTTTATTTAAAATTCAGATGTACTCTTATTTTGAAATTAAAATTAATTTGAATTTATGTGTAAAATTTCACCAAGAATTACCAAAATTCTGCATAAAGGGCGGGAAAGAGATATGGGGCTGATTTTTCTAAATCTCATGTAGACAATGACCTTTCTCTTGTTTATAATATCAAGTGTGCAAAATTTCATCAAGCTTGGAATAAAACTGTTAATTTGTATAAAAACAAACACACCCAAAGATACTCTTCTTTATATAAGTAGATGAATATAAGTTTCAACGTACCATATTTACTTCAATTTAATTGGCCCGTATCCCTTGGTGAATATTATCATTTTCAAGTGTGCGCCGCCACTGCTTTTAATATGTCGATTCTAACGTCAATCAATGGACCGACAATTGATGCTGAGTCGCGTCACGGCCCAGTCGGGAGATTTTGGTGAAGTCAAAGACGACAATGGATTAAATAAAAATGCAATTAGCATAATTTAATATTCGATGAATTTGGTTTTTCTTCAGCACGACTTTACACTATGGTGAGGTCTGTTAGACATTTATAGATCGTGTGACATATTTCAATATATGTCACCTGCGTAAATAATAATGTATCTTGTACTTAATATGCATGTTCAATTATAGGTGTTTTTTTAAAAATAAATAATAAAATATAAAACTAATACTCTCGTATTGCTCGTAACTGAAATATTGTTTATACACAAAATTGGTAGATGATAATTTCTGTTTAGAAACAAATGGCATCGTAAACAGTTTAGTGACTTTGTGTGAATGATTATGTTGACTCATTAGGCACACTAATAGGGATTATTTGTGTCAGAAGAATGTGTGCGGTGAGAATCGAGGGCCCTATACCTCCTCGCTTCTCCCGTATGTATATAAAAAGTTATCATTATTGAGGCTGGTGTTTGTGAGTGTGTGCGGCTAGAGTCGGCGAGTTATGAATGAAACAGTACTTGCGTTTATTTACAGATTAAAGTTTTACTCATTTGTTACATTATATAAAGTATTAGATAAACGTAGTTCACTGAAGGCGGTGCCGAGGTGCGTGAGAAAGGATGTTTCCGAGGAGCTGGCCTGAAGAATAATGGTCAGTTTTAGTGCTTGGACTGGTTTGATCGCGGAGTATTGTTGTTTACAATTTGGCGGGTACAAGTTGGACTGTACGGCTGTTAAGTGATATCTTTATGCACATCTATGAGGTGCGAGCAGGTTCACCACACCAACATTAAAACATTTTTTATGAATATATTAAAACTGTAATAAAGACTTATGGTTGTGAATGGCGAATATCTGTCTTAGGTATTTGCCGCTAGGTTGGTATTTTTATATCATTATTATATAATATAGCATAACACATAACAGATGAGAAATATATAATTACAAATTAGTAGGTACACGTCCGTCATACATAAACAATATTTATATAAAAAAATACAGTGTCTGCAAATACTTTTCGTGGCAATAGCAAAGTGCCGAAAATAAACATTTAATTCTCACCAACCGAACGATATCATAATAATCCTAAAATAGGAAAAATAAACCTTTTCTCTTGATACTCATAAGTCCCGACAGCATCCTGAATCACTGATTATTTAATACCATTTTTTGTTTCCGGTACTTAGTCCTGTTAGTGAATAAACAGAATGTATTATTACATGAGATTTTTACAAAATCATGTCAAGCTTTAAGTCTACGCACTTCGAATTAAATATTTTCGAAATTATCACGTAATTACTTCAGACACAAAATCATCTAACAAAAAATAATCTAGCCTAATATCTAATGAATAAAATATTTCAATTAGTTCAAATAATAGCATAACTACGACTTTTTTTAATGCTTGTATCTCTGACATGGTTGAGATTAGGCACATGCAGCTTGAACATTTTCGAATCATATGTTTTTATATGTATCTACTGTATGTGATATTTATATCTTATGTGGTATTTCGCGATGTTTGTAATACATTTTGTATATGACACATTTTTCTGTCGCACCTGTTTTTTATTTTTTTCTCAGTGAGATTAAATACATTTTTGTTTTTGAAAATTATGATTTTGTATTAAATTCCATCGCATTTTATTATTTTTATTTTGCTTCTTCTTCTTGACTCTACAGTCCAAATCTTCGGTCTTCTCAATTCTTCGATCTTCTGTTGTCCGTTCCCGATTATTCAACATTTTTTATAGTATTATTATTTTATATTACCTACTTAATCATATTATCATCAGTCATATTATAAATATTGTATTTTATATAATATTCTTCTTTATATTGTGTATTTTCATTTAATCGGTGTATCCCTCCAGGCTACGTTCGCTCACATGAGGGAGTATTACGCGCATATATTATTATGTACAATCGGGATATTATGCGATGCATGGTACATGACACTGGATATGTACAAGTACATATTATATACATCACGTTTTAATACATATTCCATAATGGGTATATAACAATATAAAAAGCCACCAGGGCCACCAATAAAAAAAAAATTGTAAGGACATTTCACCTTCTAATTTTGTTTGTACCGATGTGAGATATATGCATCTAGTTAACCATTACGTGAAGACATATAGCGTTGACAACATATTCTACAAATTTTATGGATATTCATGGACAGAACGAAAAACTTCATGTTGTGGTAAATAAATATTGTACTCGGATATTATCCACGACAATAGTTGGTGGTGGCGCTCGGATACAGTACGGAAACAGGTGATACAAAGCAAAACGGAAGATCATTGACAAAGCGGACAGATCTGATTAAGTACAAAGATCACTTCGAGAAGTTTCTAAAAATACAGCATATTTGGAAAGACAGCGATGAATGATTTTAGCTGTAATGTCATCACCATAACACGAATATATATATATATATATATATATATATATATATATATATATATATATATATATATATAAATATTATTTAAGGTTTTCACGAGTACTAGTGTATAAATCTTCTAAGTTAAGTCGCGTTTTTTGTAGATTTTTTCCTTGACCAATCATAGGCCAGGCCGAACTTTCACGGTAACACGTGCCATTGTCGAGACTTTGCTACAAAATTTATAATGATATAGTCGTACTTCTGCGTGGGGGATTTAAATGATCAGATGTGGGAGATTTAGGTTCGGCAAGAATTATTGAAAACATTAAGAAGGAATTTATGTAAGTTTCATGAAACTTTGAAAACCAGTTATCCGCTAGTATTTTTTCATATGCTTTGTCTAGGGTTCTAAAGAATAATTATGGGAAATTTGGAACGGGTGGCATTCAATATAACACAAAACACATTTATATCAGGGGTAGGGATTGGTGAGGACGCCTTTGTTTTTCTGAATGCCCTAAGGAATTCTTAGGCAAAATTTGGAACGAATGACATTAAATATAATATAATAAAAATATACATTTATATCGGAAGAAGGCGGTTGGGGGCTGGAGCGAGGGTGATATTATTTTATGCAAGGGTCCTAAAAAGTAACAATGCGAAATTTTGAATGGGTGATATTCAATTTAATACACGTTTATATCGCGGTGATGGGGTGTAATACCCGTCGGAGAGAAGGGAAGTTTTTCGCAAGGTTTTATACTGAACATATAAAGTGGAAAGGGTAAGGAAAGGAGGGAAATGGGATGCAATATAAATATATATATATATTTTTTTTAAATACATACATGTATACATAATTTGTTAATTATTATTGAAAAGTTAGCGTAGTTTAATTTTAAAGGGAAGCAATTTATCGTTGAAAATGTCCAAGTTATTAGAAGAATTAACGGTATTATATTTTAACGTCACAAAACATTTTTTTTATGTTAATAGTTCTGCCAAAGTTTAGGTCAAATAGATTATTTGATCATGTTGGGTGTGTGGGACAGATTAAAGTTATTTTTTCTAATACATAGAGTGAGTCAACTAAGTTATTTTACATTTTATGGGGTTAGCTTAAATCTTATGTTTTTTAAAAGTATAAATATTATGTGTTTCTTCTATTTAAGAGGGAGGGAGTTTATGGAAATACTCACTTTCTGAATGAGATTTAATATCTACATGAATTAAATATATTGAACAATTTATGTTAAACACTTTCAAGTCGGTCGCTGTAGGTGGAATAATGTGTGTTCTAAAATATCGATCCGAATTCAAGTTGACTGCGTACAAATGAGAAATATAAAATGATAAGAGTAAAAGGTGGTTGTAATGGGTTAGATGTTCTAACAATGAATTCGAGGAGTTTATTGACTTAAGCAATTACCTACTCTATATGCGGGATAAAAATTAATTTAGAATCTAAGATTATACCAAGATCCTTCTCTTGAGTGCAGATGCTAAGTTTGTTACTATTATGTTGATAATTATACGATGAATTAAATTTTTTCTTTGAAAATGAAATTATGTAACATTTAGCAGTATTTAGAAAAAGTTGATTTTTTTAGAAGTAGATCAAAAGTCTATTAATTTCACCTGTAGCAGGAGACAATCAGTGAGTAATTTAATTCCTTTAAAAATTTTGGCATCGTCTGTAAATCGTGAAAATTCAGCATTTAAAAAACATTCTTTGATGTTATTAATGTAGATTAAGAATAAAATTGGTCCAAGGTGTGGCCCTGTGGAATTATAGATGGGACATTATGAAATGTAGAACTAAACCCTTGTATCACAAGTGCCTGACTTCGATTTTTGATATAGGAAGTAAACCATCTGTATTATAACCCCATGTATATCAAGACATCGCAACTGTCTCAGAAGTATTCGATGATTGATTTTATCAAAAGCTTTTTGATTGATTTTATCAAAAAAAAGAGAAGTCAGTATACAGTGTGTCTACTTGTAATCCTTTGTCCATCGCCTTCAAAATAATGTCGGTAAATTGTAAGAGATTCGATTCTATGGACCTTTGTGGAAAGAAACCGTGCTGATTGGGGATAATTATAGGACGCACACATGGGAATACTTCATGGTATATAATTTTTTCCATTAATTTACCGAGAATTGGCAATTTAAAAATCTGTCTATAGTTTTCAACGTTCTCTTTGTCACCATTTTTAAATGTTAGGGTTATATATGCCTTTTTACGAAATCCTGGAAAGTGACCATCCCGTAAAGATTTAGAAAATATAAATGAAATTGGTTTTGCTAATTCCACGGCACATTGATTCAGGAAAATGGAGGGCAATTCATCAGAGCCAGTACCCTTCTTGGTGTCTAGATTTTTAAAATATTTTAATACGATCGCTTCATGAAAGTCGATAGATTGAGTATCGAGGTGACTGTATACGTGACAATCGTCTTCAGTATCAGTATCAGGGACGCTTATAGAGACGTAAACGGAGTGAAAGTAATCTTTAAATACTCTATATATATCAGTACTACTATTGGCGTGTTGGTTTTTGTAATAAACACCATCTGGAAAATCTGTGTTCCCTTTACGTTTGTTTTTTACGTTTGATCAGAATTTTTATGAGTCAGTTTTAATTTGCGATTCAGATTTTCAAACTGTTCAAAGCATTCTTTCGCATTTTTTTTCTGTCGCTTTCTCGAGAGGTTGAACGTTTGATAATCAGAGAGGTTACTATACATTTTCTACTTTTTCTGGTAAAATAACTTTTCTTTGATAGTTTTAATTAACGAAGAGTTATACCAACTAGGAAATTTCGCCGCAGACTTAACTGAGATGGTTGAAGCATATTTTGATATAATGTTATTAACAATTGTATAAAATGTTTTTAAAACGTTTTCTAACTCTAAATCGTTCAATTGAACCATCCAATTAACTTTAGATAACTAATTCTTAATTAACGAGTAGTTAGTATCATAAATTTTTTTAAATATTATTATCGTGGCGCTCCCCACGCCATCATATTCTATATCTGTAATGGCGGCAATCAAATTCGATTATAATACCTTGCATGTGCTTTTGAAGTCTTGTTAAGATATTATTATAACGATCTGTTGCGCTAATCACGTTTCATCACGTTTACCAGCTGCCAACATATTACATAGATATATAGCTTCGATAACTGCGACAAAGCATAACAGTATAAATCTACGATACAAGTGACGGGAGTTAACACAGAGCTGGAGATGTGCCTGAATTCAAATATATATATGTTTTACAGAATAAGGGAAACTTGACGCAGGACTTGTTTTGTTTATAAACATATTTGAGATGGGTATAATTATACTAATTTGTCTAGATTCTAACAATAATCAATTTGTTTATTTGTCTAATGAATGTACCTACTTGTAATTATAATTGGAGCATTATCTGGTATTGACCTTTGTTGGATTTTTTGTTTGTTTAATATTAAATTACTGTGAATTCGAACTATAAATCCGGATCGATAGGATCTCAATAAACGAATTGCGCGATCTCCGGATCGCACATCCCGCGGAAAGGAGTACGACAATTCCAGTCGTAAATTGGAATCACCGTAAGGTATGGGAGGGAAGTAGGCAAACCATGGTATAGGATGAGGTCGGCGAGGGAATAAGGGTTCAAGATAATGATATCGGGAACCGGAATTCTGAAGGACTGCTCGCCTTACCTTGTATATGACATCTCCGTAATCCCTGCAGTCGCCGCCGAGATCACACAGTGGCACGCGGATGAGCCGATCTCCGATCCCGATTGAATACGGCGATGTTTCAAGTTCACCCAAGGCACACAAGCAACAAACAATATGTGATCAAAACACAATATCACAAAATACATTGCTGGTGCACTGGAGCTGAAATATCCACACCGCAAATGTTATCGCAATGTAGAGATCAAACAAATATCGATAAAATAAACGTCTGCTGACGTCATGTTCACAATTCACACTGAAAAGACGAACATTAGGAAATATATGGATGGAAATTTGGATGTGGAAATGTGTCAATAACATGGGTCGCGACCGATTCGAAAAGACGCGCCAAAAGGTGTTCGGAACATACTGTTTTATTTTGCATTAGCATAGAACAACAGGCAACATACAGTTGTGGCCATTATTATGAAAGTGGTCTAAATCATGTTTCTTTCGTTTCGAGATATTTAAAGTTTTGCGTTTGAATTCATTAAAAAATATTTTTATATTACACAACACAATATTTCCGAATGTATTTAATCTACTAGATTTATAATTTATTTCGACATATAAATGTTGCATGTAGTTTTGAGAAAATAAAAAAATTAAAGTTGAAATTACTTAATCTATTATCAAAATGAACACTAGCGGAATGCCGTAGAACGTCATAACAATACACTGAATATAACGTTTCAAATTTTTCACAGTTGTTACAATTTGCATTATATTATATTCATTTAAAATAATGTGACGCGAAATAATTGATGTATTAATTTATTTTTAATTTCTTCTCATAGACCACATTCATAATTATAGGCACAATGAAATGTTTAGATCTTGCAGGCGACTATGTTCTTGTTGCGCAGCCATACGGTGGATACGATCAGTGTCTTTTACTATTAAAATAGTACAATATCTAATTCTTGACTCTTTTAACTACTAATCTAGTGGTCGGGGATTCAAGCCTTATTCCAGGAGACTAGCAAGTTAGTCCTATTTTCATAGCACAACCGTTTAGATTTGTTTGAAAATAGTCAAGAATATTAATGTGACAAGTATTCCGTGTATGCATCTCTATTTTTTTTAAATGTAATTTCTATATTTAATATATCTTGACCAAAGTAGATGTATTCGTCGCTCGCTTTGTGTCAACTACAAACGGAAGAAGATTTTGATATACTCATGTTATTCTAGTGTCTTAGCCGTTTCCGAAAACAAAACTATGTTATTAGAAAATCGAATGTATGACAGCCTTCTTTCTTTCAATTTTAGAGTAATTAATTTAGAATCAGTTTGGCAATGAATATTATACAATTACTAATATTTCAATAGTTCGTATTAATATTCTTCATTAAATTCTGCATCATGTCCTGTGGCTTGTTATTATTATCTTAGGTAAGAAAATCTTAATCTTAATCTTATCTTTGTGATGAAGCAACTAAATAATAATACTGAAATGTTATCTTACTAATAACTTTCACATCTGTCGTGACTGAGTGACGTCACAACGAATCGCATCGTTGTTGTGAAGAGTTGGCATGAAATATTTGTATTAAGCCTGAAATTAAGTACCATCGTGATATCATTATTTTCAGTGTTTGAATGATTAGACTCATATATATTTTATACTAGCAAAGTAGGGGGATAGGGGATCTTTTTTTCGAAGTCAAATATACAGTAATTTTCCTCTTTTTTTGCAAAATTTCACCAAGCTCGGAATAAAACTGTATATATATATATATATATATATATATATGTATAAAAAACAAACACACCCACCCATCCACAGACACGCTTCTTTATGTATAATATGTAGATTGTATATCTCGAGTCACATCGATTCATCATAAAAAAAATGGATACTATGTACATATATTATATTTAATAATGCAAACAATTTGGAAAGAAAATTGCTGCCATGTCACATATCTAAACTTTTTTGTTTTCGTTGACAAATAAGCGCTGCTGTCATTGCCGTTGTCTGCGCGTGTAAAAATGGTGCGCCTTGATTTAAAATATTTGACCAGTATCGAAAGTCTTAATTTCATGATTATCTTCACGAAATATAAGAATTTCTGAGAACATATTAATGAAATCTGGCTGAAGATGATAGCTGCAGACGCTGTTACATATTATATAGTACATATGAAAAAATATGTTATAAAATGTAAAGACCCTGCAACTTTTTAATACTCTTCCCATAGACAATAGTACTTTTGGATATCTATGACGTGCAGCCTCGTTAATAAAGATTAAACCCTCAAAACTCCTAAAAAAAACAACATTTGCCATTGCCGCCCTTTGGTTTTGTTCGAAATGTTTTTTCGTTGGCACAGAAGAGTTAAGCCTGGTTTGCAGTGAAATAAATCGCAGTGAATCGAGTTTCATTGAACGTTATTATAGACCATTCATTGCTGAATCGCGCAGATTATTATTTACTAAACTCCCGAGCAAGCTCCGGGTATGCGGCTTAACGTCCCCGGCTTGAAGTTCTTTGAATTTGTGTTACAGTCGTATTTGCGAAACCATCCTGGATATTCGACACTGCATTTATCGCACAAAAATGTAGAGCGCTGTCTTATTTTATCTCGTTGTTTATCAAAATTGTATCCAGTTTTGATATCGCATGTTTTACCATTTTAATTCTTCTTCTATCTCTTAACATTAGTTTCACACAGCGCCGGCGTTACGCACAGGCAGAGCGGGCGCCTTCCTATAGCGACCAAATCGAGGGAGCGGCCGAAGATTTATTAGTTATTTCCTAATGAAGCGATAATTTGTAGTCAACACTAGCGTCCAGAACGTCTTTTTAGTAAAAAGCCGTCCTTGAGCAAGTTTCAAAATACCGCCCGTAATGGGGGTACCGATTTATGGGGATAGTTTTTAAAAAATTGAAAATATCGTCTTTACTTTAAGTTACTAGGGCGGAAAAAACAATCTTGCTTGTGGCGGTAAAATTCTAGCACTCGCGCTGATTTCACAGCCATCATTTTAAATTATACAGAACCCGAAATAAATGAACATAAAATATCAAAATACATTTAAAAATGTGATAGTTCGCTTAGGTTCAATACATAAGAACCTAACCGGAGAATAGAGGAGATTTAAGGAATTGAAACTTTTGAAATGGTACAACTTTATCGCCCCAGATATCTTGAGGAAGAAAAAAGCATGCAAAGCATCTACGTAGTACAATCTTAGCTTGTTTCCACGAATTGATAGTACAACTTACGAGTATAGCTGACCCGAAAAGATCATTATTGACGTGGAATGGATTACAACACGCGTTCTAGACAGCCTCACAGTGAATGAAGTTAAATACTGCTTTTCTGCACTGTAAAAAACGTTGTACCGAGTGCATTTTTTTCGGAGGGGACTATTTTGAATGCGAAGTATTGTAATAATTTTTTTCCACGAATTTATTTGTCAGTACTCATATAATACTCATATAATAAATATATATATATATATTACCCATATATATATAATAATCGTCTGAATTAAATTATTATCACTTAAGTAAACGAAATATTGCCTATTTCACTTCGTCCTAATTTCTTCCATTTCTCTCTCAGATAAAATGAGTAGCGTATAAAATACGTTGATTTCGATGTCAAAAAGAAGAATGGTTTACAAATTCACTCACCCAAGATACATTTATTTCTCCAGCGCTCTGGTACTCCAGTGCAGACTCCACGAAATGAAATCCCGTAAGCGTGCACTTTTTATTTGAACGTACTGCGGAATGAAGAAATTTCCTCGAGCAAGGTGGCCGTTGCAGGAAAGTGTTAAGTGGTACATTTTTTCTATGTTTTTCATTGGAAATCAGTGCAAGGTGGTGAACCGGGGAGTTGGGTGGATTATTCATAAAATCAGAATAAATTTTAAAACGAATTACAATTTTATTCGAATCTTCTCTTCGAGAGTTACTTTTTTTATTCGAATTTATTGTAGATAGAATAAAATATATTCTGAAATTAAAACTGTTCGAGGTCGTGCGATTGATTGAGACTAAATTTTAACAAACTGTATCTCGCAATATTTTTTTAAAGTACATGATAATTACTTTTTTTGCTGTAACTTACCGAATTTATAAAAAAATATTATTTCCTGTTTTTACCTAATGTGCTTCTAGAGCATAACCGTAACTATTTAATAGTGCAATATTAAATTTGAAAAATTCTATTGATAGCTAAATAGGTTACGCATTTAGAAAAAAAAGTAGTCTTCAAGTAGTCTGTCTCCTTTAGTATAGACTTCGGTCTAGTTAAGGAGACGGTGAACATCTCTTACATTATGAAGCTTGTTCGCCTTTTTTGTATATTTTTAAGGATGTTTATAATTTATAATATGTACGTATATAAAAAACATGAACAGAATAAATAAAAATAAAATCTTCTTTTTCTTTGATTAATTGATTTGAGCATTTTAACAAAATTATATTAAATTTAAAATCTCCGCTTTGGCTATAAAATCAGTTACAAATATGTTTATCTAAATTTCATTATTTGGATAGAGGTGGTTTTGCTACAGAACTCCTCATATAATATGTAATGGAGAAGAGATAGGTATATAATTCACATATTTCATATATAATGTTAGAAAAGATGAATGATCGCTCCAATTCGCGAAACGTAAAATTGCGATTAGTTATAGATCTTGTATTCTGCATAGCTCTGTATGTGAGAAGGAAAGAAATGAACATCGTCGCCTTCGAGATGTGGTGTTGGCGTCTCATGCTGCGCGTACCATGGACTGTGAAACGAACGAATGTCTCCAGGAACGAAAAAAAGGCTACAACAGCAGGAACAGAATGCCCTCACACTTAACACTTGGGGCATATATTTGGGCTTGAATGTGTTTATTTATTTATTGTAAATTAAACAGATACAAGTATAAGCGTATTGGACATGGAGAAAAAAAATTGTGACAATTTACGTTCTAACCACAGACTTTCAAATATATAGACATGAACTAACGTAAATTCCTTGATTCAATATTTGCATTTTGGTATCACTGGTACCACATACGCAATCAAATAGCTCCGCGACTTTGTTTTTTAATGAATGATTCGATTGGAACGAAAATTTAAACACACAAACGAACGAACGGAAAATTTAAACTAAATTAATTCGGCCATTTTCAAACAGTGAACGGAATTGTTTGAAAATGGTAACCGCCGAAACAGCTGTAACATATAACAATGCTTACGCAAACTAGCAGAACTCAATAGTAATGTTTATTATAATTTGACTTTTTAAATTTAATTAAAAATAAACGTGGAGTTCTACAAACTAAACACAATAACAATAAATAATAAATAAAATTACAACTATTACTTTTTGTCAAAAAACTTTCTTTATAGAAATAATAAATCATGTATCTCGAAGCTATTTTAATGTAAAATATATGGAAGTGTGGATAATTACAGGGTTTACGACCTTTCTTTCGCTGGCTTATGTGATCACTTTATATAAATATAACGTTCACTATTCTCATCCATCAATCTCCATATCTATGAAATTTCTGAAAGTTGTATATATGTTAATATGTGGACTCGCTTCGAGTACCACTACGCTATCGCCGTCTATGGATTAAATTTGATTATTCATTTATCCGAAACAGCATAAATGTCACAATGAGAATCGAAATATTTTTTTTTTTTTTGAAATTGTGTGTTCTTGGACATATTCAAATATTGCTAAAAAATGATCTGTTTATAATTATAGTTTTTTGTCGTTTGTTTGAGTTTATTAATTCCTGAATGCAATCCTCATATTAATAGTGCTTTTCAAAGTTTATTGCACTGTATTTAACATTTTGCATCTGGGCATTAGTAGTACATGTTACATTTACGTAAGCACATTACATAATGATCATTTTGTAGGAATTTCCTAAAAATCTACATCGTTTGTATCCACGCATTGATAATAATAGCCGAAATTTTATATACAGTGTTTTGGTATCGACTGATTATGATAACAATAACCGATTAGTAACATTATCCGTGATTACAATATCCGGATTCCACTGTAATAAGAAAATATGTACTTTATTTATTCCACTGCATTAATAAATCATGCTTCAACACCAATGGTCTTTAAGATTCTTCAATATACAATATATACTAAAATTAAAAATGCAACCATAGACAAAAACAAACCTATAAATATTATTAGTGATGGGTGACTTATAAGAATAAATTTGAAAATAAATTTAATGGGTAACTATTTGCAAAAAGGGTTTGGTTATTTATAATGTTTAATCCTTGCATTTTTAATTTTAGTATACATTGTGTCCTGAAGAAGGGACCATTGGTCTCGAAACATGTTGATTTATCAATAAACAGCGATATAAACAAAGTATTTGCTAATTTCAAAAGTATTAAAGTATTTTCTCATTCATAATTCAAATATTACATTTATTCAGTGAAAACTAAGAAAATTTTTGATCTACTCATTTCACTAAACGACGGCCAAGATTGCGAAGAGTGGAAGCAACCAGTTCGACTATGCTGCATCCAACTCAATATTCGCTCATAACTAGTTCATTCCTCACTCTACCGATAAGCGAGAAATTGGTTACATAAAATTTTTTTCAGATTTTTCTGTGTTCCATTATCAGGGTATCAGCGATATCAGCCCTGATGATGGACCATGCATAATGGGATCCAAAACATCAGGCGAATAGCCCAGAAAATTCTAAACAGAAAACTTCATTTTCAGTTGTCCTAGTATGTTGCATATATTTGATGCATATTTTAAGTGGAAATATGTATTTTTTTAACATTTGTTCTATCACGTTCTATTGAACACAATATATAATATTAAAAATAATACTTTCACTGTAAAATATATCAAATATGTACATGTACATGCGAAATTCCAGCACAACTACTAAAAGTTACCTATTTGTTGGTTAAGATATTTTACGTAGGAGGCGTCGATAAAAGTAGTTATTAGATCCCAAGTAGTTATTAGATCCCCCTACCAACGCACTGCACTGACAGAATACAATGCTTGTCCGTCGCGCTGTAGATTTTCCCCCGCCACGGGGGAATTTAATAACAATGTTACCACGCTCCTGCCAGAATTCGTGGGAAATTCGGGAAATATGCGCATTTTTATCCGCCTGCGGAAATTCTCTGGTGTGAAATTGAATTTGAACACCGAATCGTTTAAAAGGAGATATCATATTTCCACAAATTCGAGAAATAAAAAAACTGGTTCTTGTAGTATACGAAAACTGACAATTAAGTTCGTAGATTTTTTAAATTATAATTACAAAACATGCTAATTCGTTAAAATACGTCACACACGGTACTCTTTGTAAAGCAATGCATTTAGTCCAACGTTTTTTTCTTTGTACAAAACAGTATTCAAAGTTGTGATGTTGTTAAGATCACGCGTCGCAATCCGTTCAACCACCGCTCGTGACCCACAATATTGATCATTCGTACCTTTCTTGATTATGCAAAAAGAATGAGTATTCTAATATGATGTTCACTACAAAGGTTGTGTCTACTGCAGCAATGTTCTTATGCGTCATCCAATTCATTCATAAATAATGTTACTATTTCATTACCTCCAGATATTAGGCTACATTAACGATTTATCATTTGAGGATAAATTCAATGTTAATCCAATATTTCTGATGTCGCAGTATTGCCACATAATGCGCAAGAAAAGTATTCTATGAACTTAATTATCAGACTACGTACATACACAAAATGTGTAGAAAATTCAGATATACATAATAAATAATATTACAAGGCCGTAATGTAATTGAACTATTGGATAACATAGGACACAGTCAAACCATTACTATCATGTTTCAAAAACAAACAAATCTTTTCCACAAAGGTTTCACATGTTTCTAGCACCAAAAAACACGTATTTTTTACTTATAACTTCGTGTACTACCGCCCGTGCTCTCTCCTGTCATCTCTGTCTTGAGCTGTAATGCTCCACCAGGGGATTTGCAGCCGGTTTGTGACTGCTTAAGTTATTCTTCCATCTCATACTCGGGCGTCCCAAGGGCTGCGTTTCCATCGTATTCCCTTCGATGACCTTTCTCTCTGAAGTAGTCGCTTTCATCAGCCCATCCCACCCATTTCACTGTTTTCAAGTTCAAAAATGCTATAATTTTCAACATCTTGAAGACCTGAAGATTTTGGCATCGTTATGGAAATTTTATTTTCTAACTGGTACAAATATCTCGCGGAGAATTTCATGTTCGAGTATTGTTAATAATAATATTCATTATTCCATAATTTTAATCCTACATATATAATTGCCTTATTTTCTGTGTCGCATAGCAGCTTAAAAAAACATAATATATTGAGTCGTACAGCAACATAAAAACACTAATAAGGTGTCTTCGAAACACTGGTTACGTTCGATAGTTTATTCTGCAATTTTGTCTCCTTGAAATTATTGTCACTTCTTCACTATTTGAAAATACGTATGTACGCAATAGAAATTTCTTTGTCGTAAATTATATATATATAATAATATCGTACGTGTTGTACGAACACACGAGATGTCAGTTTTATCACATGAAAGTGTGCGGTTATCACGTCAAATAGTCAAAGTTTTTTTTTTTTAATTGTAATTTATTTGAAATATGAATTAAATGTATTAATTAGAAAGATGTACAAATAAAATCTTTTAAATATGAATCTCTTTGCAAACCGGTGAAGGTGCATTATACTATAGCGACGATATTTTTAGCGACAAATTTTCGAACGATATTAATACATTTAATCGTTCCATTATTTGAATGAGCCATCCATCTTCTTTTTACGGAATCTCAAATACCTATGAGTAATCCGATAGCAGACGCCAGAATTATCAATTTATTTTTATTAAATTTTGGACACATTGATACAACTTTATTATTGTGAAAAATATCACAGACCGTCTGTTCTGAATAATTACAACTTCACAATACGAATTTATTTGATTTTTTAAACAAATTATAATTGTAAAAATAATTTATTAAAAATAGTCATACTAGGCTGTAGCCAGTCCTGGGATGATTGTTTAAGCTTAAAATAAAAACATAAACAACACTTTGCACAATTTTTTTTTTAATCTTCTTCTTTTGCTATTCTGCACACTGGGAACATTTTCCTTTCAAATATATGTACACATTTGACACTGGTTCTTGTACTCGGTTGACTATGAGTAACTGGTCTCTACACCCATGAAGAAATAAATGCCCAGCATTCAGTGTTCTCCATTCTCGGCGTATTTGTGTATGTGTGTACATGTAACTTTGAGGAATACTTCACTGCCTTCCCATTCCTAGTCGGGGCTGTGTAGTCGAATAAATGTTACAAATTTCCATTACACTAAAGATATTTCGTATAAATCATGCCGACTATGCCCAAACGAAGACATATTATTTTCTGACAAAAATAATTCAAATACGAAGCGAAATTAATTCCAAAATCCAACTTATTACAAACGAACATTTCAAAATCTCGTTATTAATTTTCTGGAATGCTCCGGTCTAGCGGTTCCCAACCCGTGAGCCTCGGACCGCTTTAAAACAATGCTAATTGTGAACGACAAATGTTTGAAAATGTTGCTTTGTTGTTGATACACACGACTGGGACACGTTTTACGGATGCCCACATTTTTAAAATGCACCAATAGAAATCCGTTGTATCGTACATCCCGCAATTACCGTACATAGATTGTACTCGATGGAACTACGTGACATAAGATTGAGATGGGAGGATGCGAAATAAATTGCTATGTGTGATTGGTATTAGATAACATTAGTGATTGATAAATGTGACCGTGATTACCGTTTTATGATAATGTCACAACATGTGAAATAAATTATCAAAAAATCACCCCTTATATAATATTTAATTATGAATACCTATCATTATATTACTTACCGTACGATAATATTTAATTAATAACTTCCTAGTATAAAAAAGAAAATAAAATCAATCAAAATATGAAAAAATAAAATTCTTCGATTAAATTAGTGTTTTCAGATATACAATCACTGTTAGTGTTTATGTCTTGTTATAGTGATTGATTAACAATTTTTAAATTTGAGCTCATTATTATCAGGGTACTTAATAAAATGATATTTTAATTTAGTTTTAAATCTTTGAGAATCTGTGTGTTATAGTTTAAAACTCGATTCAATAACAGGTGCTTCGAAATCTCGAGTACCTTTGTTGTATATATTATATATAGGATAATGTTGGCATTTCTGAAACTGAAATCTGTTTAGTTTCCATTACCGTGGAATGATTGAGACGTATATCTGGATTAACGTTCTCGTTTGTCAAAGTCTTCGAAGGGACTTGAGGCTGTCAAATGTTAACATATTGAGGAATTAATACTTGAATAGTCAAGTGCAACACCGATATTAATTACGCACGAATTGGAGTTTCTAGTTTTTGTGATTTCGTGGAATCTCAATCCCAAAATGCTGGCCATATTGCCCAGTATTATTTTAATTTGGTAGTAATCTTTAGGTTGTTGAAGTTTTGCTAGGTTTGGTTTAGAAGAAGTTTCTTGGATCATAATGATTATCATCGGGCTGTGTTGTTGGATTCTCTAATAATTAGTTTATTTATTAGAAACTATATATTATAATAGATGTGTATAATACGTTTGGATTGTGCCCATCTCACTAGGAAATTCTGTGTTGAGACGAGCATAATTTACAAGTTATTGTGCAATAAATTAATTTACAAGTATCAGACTGAAATTAACATTTACCTCTTATACATCATACATAAGGTGTATTTATAAAAAGCAATTACATAGTGGACTTTCAATATATTATTATAAGAAATTTGTGACAACTATTATAGGTTTGATCTTTTTTTTTTTGAGTGAGTACACCAATACTTGGTCTGTCCATATTATTATTATTTATTTTTAGTTTTAAGTTTTTATTTTCAGTTTCATTTTACCGGGACAATTCAATTGATTCCTTCTCTATTTCTTGTTGTCTGCTTCTCTTCTGATATCGTTGCTACTTATATAGCTTGGCGGCGGGGCATGGTTTCCATGTCAAATAAAATGCCAAGGATCTATGTGGGAGTATTCGCTCACAGAAGTCCTAGGTAAGTAAGTGGTGGATAATCTCCAACAGAATGGTAAATTGGTGGGTCACTTTTTACTGATATCGTCGCTCCATGGAGCTTGGGGAGGGCTAACACTTGTTCTACTAGGCCAGGCCTAATCTCTTGGATCTTATTTTACCACCGTACATCATCATTTAGTCAGATGTGCTAA
Organism: Eubasilissa regina; assembly: GCA_022840565.1. Lineage (NCBI taxonomy): Eukaryota > Metazoa > Arthropoda > Insecta > Trichoptera > Phryganeidae > Eubasilissa > Eubasilissa regina. The sequence continues at coordinate 5,590,416 of JAINEB010000029.1, read as the reverse complement.
TTCCTTTTCTCTTTGCTGGCCGTCTGATCCTTTGGTTCTCGGAATTTGTTTGTTTGGTGCTCTCAAAGATCTTCCGAGAATTTCCATTGCTTTTTAGGTAACTGAAGTATTCTGGATAAGATTGACGGACAATTTGTCTTTGATCTTGAGTTTCTGGAAGATTGTAAGTTTGTTCGTCTAGCTGACAACGGAAAATGCATCACACGGCACCAGCAGGACATGTCAAAGGTAACCAACATTTATTTATTTAACTCCAATCTCAGGGTCGATAAATAAGACCACCCCTGCAACAACACTATATTATGTTTTTGGAAAAATGTGAATTATGAATGTTACAACGTTGTATATATTCTTTGGAAATCGAATGGTATATTAAAAAATAATATATAAAAATACTATTAAACACAATTTAAGTGTTGTATATCTTCTTAGGCATTGGATGGTATATTAATCAAACAAATAAAATCAATATAAGTAATTTTTCCTGCAACAACACTGTATATCATCCATGATTGCCATCGCTCCGTACATCTATCAACATTATATCAAATCAGATTGTGTTGTTGAAGGCCTCCATTGATTTCTCTGTCCATTGTTATTCGCAGCCAAGCATTACTGCAGAGTTTGATAGTTTCAGCCATTGTAATGAGTTTCAGGGTGATCTGTCGGCCTCATGACTGATCTGTCCTCAGTGTGATGTGGCTTGCCCATTGTTATTTAATTTTCGATCGCATTAACAACTCTATCTATTGTCTTGTCCACGCGTTTCTTTTCCTGTCTCTTCGTGTATAGCCCGGATACATCTTTCCCTGTCTCTTCGTGTATTGCCCAGATTCATCTTTCCATGTTTCCTCGCATTTTTGGACCATTTTTTGAGTGTCTGTATTCTGCTTAAGTGTCACATTTGACCACTAGAAGTATGCATTGATTAAACGCGTTTCGTTTTACTTATTTATTTAATTCTTAACATAATGCATACATAAGCACTTCAATATATGCTCTAATATAAACAATAACAAAGATTCTTTTACTAAAACTTATCTTTTACATATTTGGTCAGTTTCATTTTAAATCTATTCAATTTCTCATTTTTTTTTTTATTTCTGGCATTTCATAAAAAAATTTCATCGCACTATACATCATCGATTTCTGAGATTTGGCCTTCTTCCTGAATGGCATTCTCAGTATATCCCTTCCTCTTGTACCACTTACTGTACTTTAAGACATCAAGCATCCGATTACATTCTAGTTCAGCTTTCTTCGAACTTGCCTCCTACTCACCTCATTTGTTTTTAGGTAACATAATTATTAACTTGTTTAAACTGGGTTCCATTAACATGAATAACTTTAATGGTTACATGATATAAATTAAGTTATTAACAAAATACTGTAGAATAATAAAATTATTAAGTATCACTTATGTAAAACTAAATATTAATAGTGAAATCGAATACGCGTGTTCCTCATTATCCAAACACGAATTAAGGTACGTGATGAGATTTATTTATAATAATTTATACCTTCATACTTTGATAACGACCGACAATTTTTTATGAAATCATATTAAAGAAGGCGTCGCTGATCAAATACAGGATTATATAATAATCCTAAATTAGATTCTTCCGCATGCGTGCACATTACGCAATTCAAAAATAGACGGGCTCACTGAGCCCACGGTTAAATCGCTGGATAAATGTAAAATTAAGTAATTACAGCGGGCCATGATTTTATTACAACTACAGGAGTAGGCGAGGACACCGGAACGCCACCAAAAAAATTGAATATGCAATTAGAGCGGCATCTTATTAGACCGTACCGAAATTTGATCCACAGGTGATTACACGATCGATGTACCTGTACATCATCGACTCACCTCAATTTCACATCATTATTTTAAAAGGATCAGGGTACAAAGTCTCGATAAGGCTCTTTCATCTTTCTTTATCTTGCGTTGTTTCTATAGTTGATGAACAATCAATTAAAACCTGTCTTCATAGAGCGTTTGTTACTGTATGGAGCGATCGTCTTTTCGGAATTCGTAAGACGTGTCGAAGCCACCTCAATTGAGATCTTTATTTTTCTAGACGAGGTTTATATGGTAATATGAGTCGAAATGTGTATATGATTTAAGTTGTCGAGTCACTCGGATGGAGTGGCTGACGTTTGAAAGTTATATAATTCGGATCAGAAGCTTTTTACATAATCAACTGAAGGACCTAACTCTCTTCAGTTCTCACGCGTACAAAAGTTGTCATTTATTGCGGGTCGATTCACAATTGAAAGTACAACAATTAGAAAGTTAATTTGCACAAAGTTCGTAACTGGAGATTCTCGTTTGAGATATTTCCGGAAGGACGGGCTGCGGAGAAATAGCTGGCCTTCGCTCGCTTCTAGACTCGTCCGTCGCGATGTATTGTTCACTGCGTCTCTGTAGATACCAGGCGGACTGATATGACTGTCAAGTGCCTGGATTTATATCCAGGTACTGTAAGGCGCGTGCAGGTTGCCTACAATACCTAGTCGTTAAATGTATTCATAGTTTATAGAGCAATTTGAATTTGTTTTCTAAAATAATTAAAAACATATTTTATACAAAAATTACCAAGTTGCCGCTGTAATAATATTAAAACTATAACAGCAATCTCGTTAGGGGAAGGGCTCACGGTCACCGAAGTTCATGTTCAAGGTCGCCGTTCATACTTCAGTATCACCCCTCTAAATATATAATTAGCCTATTTCTAATTTTATCTCATTTCTAGATAGCTAAAGATCACGACCGTTAACAAAAACCGCTTTACATATTTGAATTAAAATAGATTTTAAATAATTTTTTAATACGATAACTACTACACAAAATTGTCGCCCACATCCACCGCTGGCTCTGTTCTTCCCATCTTATCTGTCGATTCTAGGAACTTGTTTTTATAGTAACTGAGGCATGAGACACTATCTTCAGTTCAGGTTAACTGATATTGAAAAATCGAACACAAATATTTTTATTTTATTATGTTGAAGTATAAATAAATAATAAAAAAATTTAGGCCAGAAATAAAAGTACGAAAATTTCACTTACTATTAAAATCTCTCCCAACTTCGATTCGAGTGCGCGTAAAGAACGGTGCAGAGTTTAGCGCGATACGATCTATGAATTATCACCGCATGTGTTATGTCCTTGGATTAGAATGCCGCATCCATTGCATACGTATACATACGGACTCTTTGACATCAAATTCTTGTTGAGGGTTCTAAAACCGTGCGTGCTAAGCACACACCCAGTATCTGTACACCGACTAAGCACTTCATGTAAATTAGACATAACTAACTCTAAAACCATAAATTTATTCATTTGTATCTACTCAAATAATTATTTGAATCCTTTGAAGAATTTTCACGAACTTCTGTCGCGCCTCACCTTAAATAAATACACTGCGCAATTTATTTTAGTTCTGTTCGGAGTCTACTTTTATAAATTTAAATTACTTTAGTTGTGGTGAAATATTTTTAATTGAATAATTAAAATTGCTGTATTATTAATGGAGAGTAAATTTAGTAATTTTGTTGTCTTATCTTTCAAAGAGGTATATCTCTAACATATCGATTTTAGAGCTGACGAGACATTAACAAATTCTTTGGAATTTTTCACTGTTGAAATGTGATAAAAAAAATAATCTAACCAATTTCTAGATGTATTTTTCTATTTAAATACAGTGTGAGGTGTATCTATTCCATAAATATTACTATTACCGTCATTTGTAAGAGTAATACAATCGAAATAAGAGTAATTGCGTCAAAATGTTTTTATGTAATACTATTTCGTTGGAATAAAATTCAGATATGCCCGTTTACATGGATTATGGGCTTGAGTTATGATATTGTAACTCAATTTTAACAGCAAACGAGATACGACTTTTTAAAAAATGCACGACGATTTAAGACTGCGCTACTCAAGTTCATATCTGACTGTACTAACATAATTCACGTGTCTCTGTTGGGTCTCCTGTTGGAGAGTTCTGATCTCACTCCTAACATCATGTCCAGCCTCCAACGCAACTCCAACTCTTAATTATTAGATATGTGAAAATAAAACACTTATTTTTTTTATTCTACTCGTTAAATTTACTTGAGACGCGTTTCGCTTTACAAGGTCATTACATATCTAACAATTTAACTTAACAACTTGTATTTATAACATTATTCAGGACAACATTATTCAATGTAATTTTGAGGATTCAGAATGTATGGAAATTCTCACAATTACAATGAATAATTTTGTCCCTTTTCACCTCATGTAAATAAAATTGTAAAGCTGTCCCCCATTATAGTTTTTTACGCATTACGCATTGGCCTGGTATAAATTTTTATATGTACATTCTATTTGTGTAAATTTAAATTAGCTAACAAAAGCGAAACTGCTTTCATTGAAATAGGATTTTTGTTTCGAACGGACATATTTTACGGCGGTGATATAAAAACTTTTTGTATATTATTTTTCGGTTTCTTGTTGTGATATGGTTTCGGAGGCTGGCCAGCAGTGTTTAGAAGCTACAAGACTGCAAGGAGATCGACCATCGGCGTCTACCTGGCCAGTTTCACAAAGGTTAGTGAATTTATATTTGCATGGATTGTATGAAGGTATTCAACATTACCGATAGAAAATCCAGGACTAGCTGTCGAAGTATAATTAAGGCAACACAAGTTGTTGAGTAAAATTATTAGATTGATGATGCCCTTGCAAGGCGAAACGCGTCTCAAGTATATTAAACGAGTAGAATAAAAACACAAACGTTTTATTTTCACATATATGATTATGGAGTTCTACAAACTTACCTCGGAAACTTATTTACGAATTATTACTTTTTTGCGCTGTTTGAATTTTTCGTAAAATTTTGAATTTGTGCTAATATGTCGTCGGTTACTGACCACTGTCTATCTATTCTGGGGAAAAATTTGTTTTCATATACTTAGGTGATCTTTTCTTGTTTTCCAAAACCCTCATGTTTTGCTTCCGTTCTTATTTTTTTCCGCTACCTAAAATGCTTAATTACAAAGACGAGATTTCATCTTAGTAATTAAGTAGGGGAAAGAAATAGCCTAGATTCGTACTGAAAAAGTTGGCGTGTAAATAGACATTAAATAAAGTATAACATATTGGAAAGAGGTTCGGAACATTAGTTGCGGGATGAGGGGCATTCTACACACATTCTTTATGGAAACATAAATCCAATAGCTTATTACACGTTTATGTTACATTAACAAATTAAATCTTTGTATAAACATGACGTATTTTTTACATTAATGCTTATTATGTTGTCAGCGTTTATATTTTCATTTCAATCGCGTCATGGATTTAAAAAATGTCGCGGGGCTATTTGATTGCATAAGTGGTATCAAAGTGATCACGTGAGTGTCACCAAAATGAAAATAGAAACAAAGAATTTTCGTTAGTTCGTATCTATTCATTTGGTAGTCTGTATTGGCGTATAACATTATAAATATATAAAAAATAGCATTGTTGACATGATATTTTTGATGTGTGAAATAACGCTATAAAGATGATAAATAAAACTGAATAATAATGGTTATGGATGAACAGATATTCTCCATCCACATCGGCTAAAATCTCTCGCTTATGTTTCTTCACTTTTCTCGGCATCCTGCATATCTTAGGGCCGTCACCAGAGAAATGCCTATTGCCTTTTTTACTTGATTAGCTCAACGGTCCAACACAACAAGCTTCTCCACGCTACCTTCCTCTCGCAAGATGCCAAAAAAATTAAAGGATTCGTCTCAGGCTGCAGGTTTGAGAGTCTGTCCTTAATTCCTGCAAAATGGAGACATGCATGTGTCCATAGCATGCGCAACACGTGTCTCCAGCATCACATCTCATACAAATCAATACGTCCGAACAAATATTATAGATATGTAGAATAACGCTAACGATATGCTAATGGATCGTTGAACACAGGGTCCATGATTGAGTGCAATAGCGTCAACAAATATGCGAACGGAAGAGGGCAGCTGCAGCTGCATCCTGTTCGAAAATAAGGCTCCTCAGTCATGCTATGAATTATAACTGATAATTTATGGCAGGCATATGGCCGAAGAAAAAGATTCTAAAGTTATGAACAGTGAATGATTACCCAGAACCAATTTATGAGCAAAACCTTCTATATTGGTTCCTCAAATTCACCGCCAAGTTGGCACTTTTAAATGCTACTTGGCAACCATACTATGCCGCAATTCTGTATAGAAATGCCTCACGGCATGGCTGCAAACCATAGACCATTCACTGTCCGTACAGTACGAAAAAAAAATTATTCAGTAAAACAGAAATAAATCAAATGTTTAAATAGTAATATAAGTACATACTTGAATTCAGAAAAGATGACAATACACAAAAACAAAAAAGGTTCCTTCCGACAGAGCTTAATCCTAAGGTTTTTTGTTCTAGCAAGAAGGTGAAGGAAGAATGGCCCTCACCTTTTTTCTAAACACCTGACCGTCTCAAAATATCACAGCGAGACACCCACACAATCACGAACTCCTAGAAGTGTCCGAAATTCTTTTCGTTCCCCTTCAGGTCATCGTCCCTTCCTAGCATCGCTCCTTATCTCACACACCCAGAGTATGTATTCCGGCGCCTATCTCACACGTGTTATGTTTTATGGAAACGTAAAAAAAATGTTTTGAATTTGCAAAATAATACTGATAATCAGTGGCGTGCTATAGATTTATGCTGTTACCAATGATATTATACAATCATAAATAATACAATATATGTACTTTCAATTAACCAACCTCTTTAGACAAATTAAATCCGTCGCTTACACGACCCTACCATGTATTTATTTATAATTTTAGAGTACTATTAAAAGTGTTTTTAAAGTTTAAATTTTAACGTAAAATAATGCCTTTTTACTCGTATAAAAAATGTATTGACATTTTTAAGAACCCTTTCTATGAAATGAAAATCCTTCACGTAATAACTAAAGGAAATAATTATTTTAATTAAAGAATAACGTAGAAAATAGTTCTGCCAATTGCTTTTTGTTTTTCGCAAATCAAAAACCAATCCATGCACCAAATTTAAAGAACAATGATGAAATCAACTCGTTAAAAACGGTAAGATAGTAAAATTTGCGAATTAGTAAAAGAGGACGTAGAAACTTCAATGATTTGCACGCAGTTGTAAGCCTTTCTAATGTTATTCTGTTAAAAAATAGCATAGGTAACAACTCCATATAAAACGGATCAACCGAAAAGAATTTTTAATTCAGTAAATACTCGTAGCCAATTATAATTAATGACTTAATTATTAAGTAATTCACTAGCTTAAAAACAGAACAGAGTAATGTGAATAGCTCGATGCGGCGAATACACGTGAGCGCCATGAGTACAGCAGTGAGTTATCGTGGTCCACAGATGGCGGTAATTGTAAAATAACGTTTTCGATTATGTTAATACAATTAATTAATTTATATTTGTTTCCCAAAATTTTTAGTAATGCGCAGTTTTTTTCCTTGCATGCACTGCACGCCCCTGCTGATCATATGTTCAAAAAGGCTGCAGATACGTTAAAAATAATATAGATTTAGACGCCTTTACTGTTTTACTTTGATTTAAAATTGTACTCATATTTTAAGGATTGTTATTTTTATAAATGTTAAGCTTCCCTGCACGGTAGTGATCCCAACTCTAGCGACCACCGAGCTCTACGCAAGAACACCAAATCCGTCTTTTGTTTTCGTTCCAGTAGATTGATTGTCCAGACGTAATTCTGAACATTTGATCACTGTTGCTTCGTCGAAAGTTGAAATCTTTGGATCAAGCTTTAAATTGTTTACCTTCAAGAAAAGCCTGATGATTTCATTAAAAAAATATATTTAATAATTAAACAACTTAAATCGGTATTGTTTTCGATGTTTAGTATTGTTGAATTTTGAATTGTTGTTTTCCGCATATTGGAATATCTGTAAAGGAATTTTGTGAAAATAGCATCTGTTCTTATTGTTTCATTCATTCAACAGTTGAATTATTTCAAAATAATACAACTTTGTTCAAAATTCCCACATTAATTTAAATCGTTTAATTAATTTGTAAATTTAGCAACAGCCCAGTGATTCTCCAATTGCGCCCATTACTATGAAAGTTGTCTAAGTCGTGTTTCCTTTGCTTCGAGATATTTAAAGGTTTGCGTTTGAATTGATTAAAAAATATTTTTATATTACACAACACAATGTTTCAAAATTTATTTAGTCTACTGGATTTATAATTTATTTCGTCATATACATGTTGCATGTAGCTTATGAGGAAATAAAATATTTATCACTTACTTCCCGGTAGATCACGTCCGGCGGTGGTGGGTCATTTTAGACCAACCTCGAGTTTTCAGTTTTTCAAACGTTTTGTGGGAGATTTTTTGTAGATATTTCATTTTAAATATGATTTAATGAAATGGCTTAATGTGCCGTAATGTTTCTGCTAAAAAAATAAAGTTAAAAATTAAAAATATTACGAATAATGTACAAATTCTCACGCATCAACAGACGGCCAAACACACAGCCAAAATACAAACATCCACTGAGCATGTAATCTTCTCGTCGGAACCCGAACATGTAGTGTCATAAAACTTACAGGTAGGCGCAACGCCCTTCAAATAGTTATATTACTAGTATTGTCTAGGGGCCGCCAGATGAAAATAAGTCAAAACAAATACATGGACGCATACCTGGTATCCTTTGTCTAGCCACTCAAAATGTTGACAATATATATTTCGGTATAAGCGCTGAAATTCAATCCCGTAAATGCAACTGATTTTTGAGCGTTTTTTCGCATTTTTATCAATAACTCATTTAAATGTCGTCCGATAACATTTATTTGTATCTCTAATTATTTGGAAATATTTAATAAAAGATTAGCTAGAAGGAAAACGAATATTTGTAGCGTAATTCATATATTTACAAACACCCGGGTCAAATCTGACCCACCACCGCAGAGGATGTGTTAGGGTTGAATTTTTCAAAAATCGAAATAACTGATAAACTCAAATTATTTTCAATTTCTTGACTTAAACCACTTTCATATTTAATAATAGGCACAATATTTATAAAACCGACACTTTATTAGATGATTTTTTTTTCTTTAAGTACTTTATTATTTTCTAGTGTATGAGTGGGTATGGGTGACCATGTTGCAATAAGCTGATTTATTCTGTGCATGTATAAGATCACTGGAATTTTGAATATTGGGCCACTTTCTGGTGTTACGCTGCCAAATATTATTTCTTTCTACGCCTCTGCTGCCATAATATTCAAAACAAAGTTACCTAATTTTATGAAACCTTATAAAATCATTCATGAATTGCCAAGTAAAGATTGTTCTAGAATATCTTTAATCATTAATTTGTCGCTGTCCATCCATATTAGTCAATATTTAATTACTAAAGGTCTTGACCTTGTGTCATCGCTAATGCTTCTAAAACATTACGACTATCGCTTATTTCCCCAGATAGGAGAAGATCCAGGTTCGAATCTAGGTAGCAACAAAAATATTTTTTTCCGATAAACTGATTTTATTTGTTTATCTTTCTAATTATTACATTTAATTTGTATTAAAATATCATAGACCTATGTTCTGAAAACCTACAACTTCGTAATACAAATGTGTCGATATACCAAATACATCAAATATACCTTTCAAGTCTGGAATTCAAGATATACCACATATATCAATAAAATTGAGAAAATACTGAATAACTTCGTAAATTAACTTTCGTAGTTATCGAACCTTAACCAGCACTGCTGAGTCATCTATTATTTTCAATGTTCCATTACTACAAATTCGAAGAGACATGGCCGATGTCATTTTCCTACACAAAATAGCCAATTCTAAAGTAAATTGTCCTGATTTGCTCAGACCCATATCCATTCAAGTACCAACCAAGTTAATCAGAACTAATCTTATATTTAACTTCTCTCGTTGCAATACCAATACCAAACAGAACTTTATTTCAACTCACACTTAAATGAACTAGACATTTTTAATACTCCAATTATATTTAAATTCAACACATAAACCTTAAAGGCCTTCATTTTATTTTTATCACACAGATTTTATTCCCTATCACATTTTTTTCCCTGTCCTTTCCCCTCACCTTCCCGTTCCCTTAGTAAATTTTCTTATTTATAATTTTTATCTCTCTTCTGTTTACATTTTAATTTTCTACTTTTTCTCTCACTTCTCTTAATTTCTGCAATAGATGAGTAAGTTCTCTTGGTTTTCTATTTTTTCTTGCAGCGTTAAATTGGTTTTCTTTATAAAGTCTTAATAAGCTATTCATCCACTTAATAAGTCCTTTTCAAATATTTGTCTTCAATATATATATTTTTTATTTATTTCAGAGGAAACATATAATTGGTTAAATTTTCCTTTTAACTTTTATTATTATTTTTGTTTATATGGATCAACTGTTTGCATTAAAAATAAAAAAAAATATATATGTTATATTACTTTACATTGTAAACTTTTCTATATTACCTTATGAATTCGAACTGTAAATCCGGATCGATAGGATCTAAATGAACGAATTTCGCAAACTCCGGGTCGCGTGTCTCGCGGAATGGAGTACGACAATTCCGGTCGTAAATCGGAATCAGCGCAAGATATGGGAAGGAATTAGGGAAACCTTGGTACAGGATGAGGTCCGTGAGGGGATAGGGGTTTTAGTCGAAGGACCAATGATCTCGGGAACCAGGATTCTGAAGGACTACATGCCTTACCTTGTATACAACGTCTCTGTAATCTCCGCCGTCGCCGCCGAGATCACATAATGGCACTCGGATGAGTTGATATCCGATCCCAATTGAATACGGCGACGTCATAAATTCACTCACGGCACATAAAAAATAAACAATACACAATATCACAAAATACTGGTGCACTGAAGCTGAAAGGTCTACACCGCGAATGCTATCGCGATGTCGAGATCGAACAAATATCGGTCAAGTTGACGTCTGCTGACGTCAAGGTCACAATTCACATTGACAAGACGAGCATTAGGAACTATATAGATGGGAATTTGGACGAGGAAAGGTGTCAATAACAGTGGTCGCAGCTGAATAAAAAGTTGCCCCAAAAGTGTATATTACGAATTCGGAACACCTCATATTATATATTATACTTCATTACTACTTTGCCTGAACATATCTGTGAATTTTTATAATTTATTTCATATGCTATATATAATATTATGTTAAAAGCATTATGATTATTTGTGCTGTTAAATTAATTAATTCAGTTAAGAAAACACGTAACATCCGACCTGTTGCATTCGTAATCTAAGATTGAGATCATGACTGCAGAAAATCTTTGTCATGCGGATAAATATTGCACGAGCTTGCTCAATGAGGTAGTTTATTTCTCAGGTTCTCATGTTATACAATTCTTTATAATACAGGGTGAATATTATGTTCAAGGCCGTTGTTATTTTTGAATAACTAGGAAATGAAACACAAATGTGTAATTTGATTATTATTAATCAATTATTTGATTTATTACAATAGTGTATAATGTATAGAATATGACATCGGCCAAGTGGTCGCCTCTGGCAGCGGAACAAATGCCTGCTCTTTTAACCATATTTTTCTCGCACACTTTGCGTGTTATTTCAGTAATTTCATTTAGAATTTTACCCTTTGGCTTTGGAATTGTTGTCTTATTGGCGTAGACCTTTCCTTTTAATTAGTCGGGAGCCTACAAATCAGGTAATCGAGGAGGCCAGTCGATATCATCACATTTTAACGGGAAAAATTCCTCGCAAAATTTTAATCGAATATCGGGCTGTGTGTGAGGTGGCACCGTCCTTTTGAAACCACAAGTTTTTCAGACCCGATCGACTCAATTCGGTCAACATGTGACAACAGCGATCACCATAAATGGTTATAGCATTGCCATTATTATTTAGATAAAATGTTTTAAAGACTTCAACACTATGTTAAGGCGTTAGATGCTCCATAATAAATTAACTGCCAAATTCGAACTGACAAATGTCTGACAAATAAAATTGGCCTGGATTATAATATTCACCTGTATCTTCTTCAATTTCGTTCCCGCAATGTGAAGACTTTTATTGTCAACGATGTTCTATTTACTAGTGAGCATATATATATTTTTAGTTGTAGTTAGTCTTCAGCAGATAATTAACTAGGAAGATAAAAAAAAATGTAAATTGGAAACATTCAGGATATGATGATGGAGAAGCCAGAAAGAATAAACATGGACTTGAAAATTGTAAACAAGAAGGTTCTGGAGAAAGTACAAGAAAATAGATTCATGATAAATTTCTCAGAAGTGGCCAATAGATGCAGACGATGGCTGGATGGTATCCACGATAGAATAAAAAGAACTAAAGATCACGATAAAATAATTTCACATTCATACACCGAATTAGATCACACGATATGCGGGATAATTTTTGTCACAATATTTTTTCTACGTCCACCGAAAATCACCGTCCGGTGATAATTAATAAAATAAATTCATCACCACATTGCAAAGCCTCCAAACAACCTGACGGACCTTGAAGCCCGGCAAAAAAAAAAAACTTTGAATATGAAAAGTCGCCGAGGAGTTCCTCAAAAATTTGTCAGGCAAACAATTGAATAACGAGCGGGCCAATTAAAAGTTCCGGAATCCGCGCGGCGCGTCAGCCAGATGAACGGAGAACGTCTCGAGGAATCTGGAGAGGGATTATATCCGGCGAGGCGTGATGACACTACAGGACAGCTCAATTACTTCGAAAGGGGTGTTCAACTTGTATTTTTTAAATTATTTCTTTTATTTTGGAATTACGTTTGCACAACCTTTTACTGATGGTGAACCGTTATTTAAACCCTTATGTGACAGTGTTTGTATTCTGTTGTAACAATTTCTATAGTGTACCACTGGTTGCTCGAAGAATTATGAGAAATCAGTTGACAGTTACCATTACAATCGAATATCATGTACCTTGTGTAGGCAAGTGCTAGAGTATAGTGATGGTTAAACCGTTATTGTGATTGTTTTCATTGTAACGTTGATTGGTAACTGAGATTGGCAATCTAATGTAATGTACTTTGTGTAGGTAGGTAATAGAGTGTTGTGATGATTAAACCGTTATTGTGACTATGACTGTGTTAATTGTAACTTTGATTGGTAACTTAGATTAAATTGTTGGAGAATTAGTTTCTAATGTACCAGTGATTGCTCGAAGAATTACGAGATATTAGTTAACAATTATCTTTACAATCGTATATAATATATGTATTGTGTAGATAGGTACTAGGGTATAGTGTTGATTGTAATGATGATTGGTAACTGATAATTTGTAATTATTCGAGCAATGACTGGTACAACCTCCAACGGCTAAATCTTTGATCGATAAATCTCATTTACCGATCATCTTCACTACTAGAGTAGATATATTTTTTTAAATTCATATTTTTAGATTGTACCGTGTGTGAATTCCCAAAGTTAATCTTTGCTCTTTGCAGGGCTGATGAAATGTGATCCAAAACGTCGGTCAGAAAGATCAGATATACACGGAAGATTAGGCCAGAAAACTGTACACAGAAGATTCTGAACCGCTGTGAATACCTAAAAACATTTTTAAGCTATTTGACTACCTACCGGGACGCGAAATAATTTCACTGAAAAGTGCCGAAACGTGAGTTTAAAGACAGGTACTGAATAAAATTTTTTATTGTAAAAATTATAAAATTTGTAGTTTTTTCGATACATGTATTTTTTTATATCACTCTAGGTAGTGGGAAATTTTTACGAATAAGATGTTTATCCCGCTGCCTGACCAAACCGTGGAATCGAACCTGTCTAAACCTAATTAATATGTCACTTACACCGTCATACAGATGTAAATTTATAATTAACACAGATTTAATTTAGACCAGCGTTGATTGATTTTACGGATTCTTCGACCGGTTTATATTAGAATAACTCATTATTTCATTGGCTAATTCCTTAAACATTGTAATTGTATATTGAAAATATACTTTGGAACGTCTAATCGTATGGGTGTAGAAGGCGTTTAATTGAATGCTTTATTTGTATATTTTATTTATTACACATACCTAAATGTACATTAATAAATCATTCCGACATTAAATTAAATATTTTCAAAATGTCAATTGAAGAAAATGGGACACGTACCTCTATGGTCGTAGAAGTCTACTTTAAAATTAAATACTAATTTATTGTGTTAATTATAAATATATAAAAATATTGTTTTTGCGCTACCGGGATACGAACCTGGATCTCTATTCCTAATCCGGGGAAGTACTGACAAATTTTCGAACCTATATGTTACACTTTTTCAAATTAATACATACCGGTAGCGCAAAAACAATATTTTTCGACAAAATTGATTTTATATGTATATATTTATAATTAATACATTAAATTAGTATTTAAAACATCACAGACCTATGCTCTGAATATTTACAACTTCACAGTAAGAATGTGTTCTCCTTAATACTTTAAAATTGAATACATGGATAATTTACTTAGAAAATGATATTTTTGTGTACTTATATATAAATATTTAAAAATATAATATTTAATTTGAGTGAAGTTTCAATTTCTTTTAAAATGAGGATATGTGACCCTTTTTTTTGTTTCAAAATTTGTAAATAAAGAAGCGTGTTGTGATTGTAAGATTGAAACACGATGGTCATTATTTAAATTGACAGTAATATTTCTGATACGGTTATTCATTATGTAGGTAGATAATAATAATTATTTTATAACTATCATTTATTATATATTTGCACAATTTTCTTAATAAATTAAATTATTACTTTATATAGATTGAAATGCTACATTGTTTTTTTTTTTATTTTAGTTATATTTTTTTGAATTTACCTTTCACTTAACAACAGCTATCATTTGTATATTTTTTACTTTAAAATATAAATGTTCTTCTTCTCACTATCTTATATAATGTATGTAAAAATGAAAAAAAATAATCATTGTATGTTAATGTGTTAATTAGATTTCAAAAACAAAATACATGCACTGATATTAATAATATTACAATGGTTATTTTACTTATGTTAATTGTTTTTATATTTAAAATATATTATTTCATTTGTATGTACTTGTAATGTCTAGTTACGCCTAATTGGCGAAGACCTCAATAAAGAGAAAAAAAAATCATTTAATCTTTTTCTTGGCGTTGCGTGTTAGTTAAAAAAAATATTTTCGTGGTGTGTGGTGTAATAAATATGGAAAAATATCGAAATTTAAAAAAATTCTAAGACAGGTTTTAAACAGTAGTTATAATACGATAATATATGGATACAATAATATATATATAAAACGACAAATATAAACACAAGGCCCGCAAATATTTGTAGACGCTTTTCTATATATTCATAAGTACTGAACAAGTATTAAATATTCACATATAAAATTCGCTATTTAAAATTTTACTTTAGTTTTGGATTCCTATACTGAATTCATTAATCATAGTGACTGTGATTGTGTCGATGATTGGTAACTGAGATTTAATGATGATTGATAACTGAGATTTAATTTTTAATGTACCAGTCATTGCTTGAAGAATTACGTTAATCAATTATCGTTACAATCTAACACAATCACAATAACGGTTTAAATAACAATTTTACCAAGACTAGCTCATACGATTCACAAGTCTGTATGCGTTCTTAGAAGCTTACTTACTTAACATCACGACGTGGGGGTAGTCATAGAGGATAGAGCGCCACACTTTTTTGTCCTGACACATAATTCTCGCCTCATCCACAATCATACATCTTCTCATATAAGCTCGACGATTATTGAGTAGTCTACTTCTGGTGCCATCAACACTTGCGTCATATATCTTTCTTACCATTCTCTTCTCATTCATCCATTCCATATGACCAAACCACCTAAGTGATCTTTTTTTATTCTTACTCACTAAACTAAGATCAGCATTACATGTTTTCCTTATTTATTCATTCTGTACTCTGTTGTAAATGGATCAGCCACATATACGCCTAAGTGATCTCATTTCAACTGGATTCAGTCTACTTTTGCTCCTCTTCTGCCAGCTCCAGGCCTCATTTCAGTGTCGGTACCAGGACTCCATTGTGAACAGTTAGTCTTGCCTTAGTTGACAAATTCCCATTAGCTATAATTCCATTTAAAGCGCCGTTCACTTTATTCCTTGCAGTCACCCTCCTTTCGATATATTTATTTGTCTTTCCGTTTCTATCGAACATACTTCCCATATACACAAACTTATCTACTTGTTCCAAACATTTATTACCTACAAGTATTTTGCACATTGTCTTGCTTTCCTCCTTCTCGAATACAATCACTTTTGACTTGTTAACATTCATCATAAGGTCGCTTTCCTTAGATGCATCGAACATTTTACTCACTAGCCTCTGTAATTATTTTTAATACTTTTAAAATTAGCAATAGTATTTTTCGAAACCGGTAGATGTATTTAAACTCAATTCAGTGGATAATAAAACAAAGATAATAAATAAAAAATATCTGTAATTATTGTTCATTATTCGCGATCAATACTATAAATCGGTAAAGATGCTGAACTGTTGAATAACTTCGAAAGGAAAGTCTTACGGAGTATCTATGGACCCGTGAATAACGGAGGAGTATTGAGAATCCGCCATAATGAAACATATTACAGTCTGCGGGAGGAGCCCAGACTCTCAATTCATATTAAAATGCTCTGACTAAGATAGGCAAGACATTTACAACTCGATGGAGATCCAGTTGGCAAAAGACTCATTGAAAGACTAATGCTCCACTGAAATAACTTTATAAATAATTATGCTTTAAACTCTATTCAATGCCATTAATGTTTAGCATTTTATATCGCAGTAGTTTCAATAAATACTTAAGATGTCTCAGTAATAATAATTTATCCGAATTTTCTAACCATCTTTTATAAATACGCCACTCTTATGGCATTGAAATATAACATAAGAGGCCTTAGATTAGATAATTTAGAAATATTATTAATTAATATATTTCTTAATACTAAATGGATATAATTTTAAAAATAAAGATATTTAATGTATAACTTGTTACTTAATAATATGTACCCTATTTTAGTATTTTTTACCATGGTGATTGAAACCACACCCCTACCCGACAGTTGATTTATTTGCATATTTAATTTATAGATCAGTAAGTGTGCGTCTATCCCATCTAAGATACTGTAGTATCGAAAGCGGTTAATACACTAAATTAATTAAATTAATTACCGTGAATACCTTTGACAGCTGTAGTTTCCTTGTTTTCTATTGATAATACGGTCACATATGCAATTAATATTAACACAAACCTTTTGATTGAGAGCGCTGATACTCTGGCGTCGTGCTGGTTCAATGTTTGTTGTTCTTTCCGGGATCGGCTGAAATGCGCACTCCCGTCGCTCGGATTATTAACACCTTACTGGATGAAGTACTAAATGCAATTTACGTTCCACTGATCGTGTTACCGTGCGCCATAATCTCTAAAAGCGGCAACATTCACACACATAACATGACCGATATAAACAGCAAGAAATGTAAAAAATGAAGTGCCAATCGAAAAAATAAAGACGCTAAAACAGTTGAAAACATTAAAAAGAAAATGCTAAGATCCTGCCGCTGGTGAATAATTGAGAAATAGTTAACAGAAAACATGGAGGCAGAAAAGTGAAGTCGCCAAGGCTCGATATGGACTGTAGCACCTGAATTTGTGTCTTGATAGTTTATAATAAATTAATCAAATGCGCGTTGGTTGTAATTTCAGCTAACCTATGATAACATAGGAATTATCTGGATTTATCACCATATATGATGAGTCAGATAATAAGACAATTCGTCTCGGAGTTCGGAGAAATTTACAAGATGAAAATTATACCAGTGAATCACCACTGAACTCAGGAAACTTACATATGATTCAATGTCTCGCAAATGATAAATTCAATTCGATGATTCACGACATCGTAAACAGGAAACATTTACAGTTTCAATGAGGCAGGTTACGTTAGATTTGGTTTGTCGCGCCTGGCATCCGAGTGGACAGCAAATACTCATGCCTTCTCATTTGTAAACTAAAAATAATTGTATCCTTTAAGGACTAAGAAACTATTTCATCTCGAGCGTATTTATGCAAAATGTTTTTAAATACAAGAGAAGACGGTCATTAACTAGCTCTTTACTAAAAATAAACTATGTTTTACTCCTTAATTAATTATGCTATTTTAGTTTGGGGAGGAGCAGCAAAAACAATATTGGAGTAGGCTAAAAAAGCACAAAAAACAATTCTCAAGGTAATAATTGGTCGTCCCTTTAGATATCCATCAGACCTTATATTTAAAAAGTATAGTGCCCTAGATATAAGACAAATCTTTATGTTGAGACTCGTTCAATATTTCCATACTAACAACAACTCTCCTCAAGCAATAAATCATGGACACAACACAAGACAAACAACAAACATCTACACACCAGTTCCGAGAGCAACAATGACATTTTATCAAAGATTCTACATGTTCCTAGCTCCGAAACTATACAATACACTCAGTACCAACTGGAAATCGTACACAAATATGGACTCAATATATGATTCAATCAGGTAGAGATGAATCAGAAGCATGGATATCCAACAATTTAATATAATTTATACAATTCTTTCACTAATAATTCACTAGTCCTACAACACTCCCACTCCATATATTTTTATTTTATTTTTAATTTTTTATACATATTTGTAATTCTCTTTTTATTCCAAATAACACCACAACAGAACGAAAAAAAAACTGTCTACTTTAACACAGACTTCAGTCTATCAAAGTAGCCAGGACAACGCTGTATATATCAGAGGTGAAGTCTACTCCATCCCACACAATAAACTATATATTATGTATTTTTATTATGTATACACCTCTGTTAGTACAAAAATATGGATGTCAAAATATATATAAATAAATAAAAAATAAAAAATAGAAATTAGAATCGTATATTTGGGGATGTTCGTAATAAATTGTCTTACTATAGTATAATATGAATTTAATAACTGTGATATTTTTAGATGTACATATATATATATATATGTATATATTTAAACACTTTGTTTTCATCTTAAGAAGTTTAAAGTTGGATGCTGGAAGAGTGGCCGTTTTCAAATTGTAGTTTACGCGTAATGTGAATTATTTCAAATTAAATAATGAAAATGAATTGCTGTAAAGTTTCGGTAGAGGCCAAAATTAAATTGGTTAGCACCATTGTTATTTGAATCGTAAATTCTAGATTTCACTCCCATACTCTCCGCCCTTGATGCCAGATAAAAGCATTGTTTCAAAATATTAGTCTACAGCTGAAATAAATATTACCATATTATACGAGGCTTCCATATCTGGAACATGCCAACTAATTGGAACTGCTCGATGAAGCTTGACCGAGGAGCTTCATCCTTTGACTCTAGGTACTGACGGACTGTTTGTTTGATTTTGGATTCTTGATCGTATCTCTTAATCTACAGGTAGATGTCTACTTCTTAAAACTTGTTCTGAAACATCTGGTTCTGAATTCCTGGTACTCACTCCGAATTCGTGATTAAAGTCGTCAGGATCTGGGTTCTAATAATATTGTAGATTAAGACCATTGGCGTAGCGAGAATGTGGCCCCCGCAGCACCGGGTTCAAATTTATTAAGTTACACCAGCAGATCACAAACGTAGCACATTGTATAACTATTAAAACAAAATATTTTGTTTAAATTACTATTTTTTATATTTATATTTGGTTATTTATAATATTTAGTAATATTCGAATCACCTTTTGGAAACATACTATTCTTTTGATATAAATAAGGTTTTAGAAATTATACATACAAATATTAGGGGTTTACAATTAGATAAATTAGAAATTTTAGAAATAAGAATATTTGTTAATAGCAAGTTAAATAGTATAAATAACCAAACCCTCTTTGCAAATAGTAACCTTTTAAATTTGTTTTTATATTAGTGCCTACTTATTTATAGTTTTGATTTTATCTATGGTCGTATTTTTAATTTCAGTATACATTGTTTCCTGAAAAAGATACCATAGATATCGAAACATGTTGAATAATCAATAAATAGTGGATTAAACAAAATATTTTGATTTATTATTTATATAAAATGGGGCCTCAGAGTAATTTTACTAATATTAAATATTTAAAATGTTTTTTTTTTTTTACTTAGTTAATTCAATACTCATTGTATTCTAAATATTATATTAAAGTATGGCGTGCTAAGTTTTTAAAATTATATTGTACAAATTTCAAAATGTCAGTTTGAAATCAATTTCAAAAACTGTGATGTAATGATCTTAATTCATGTATACCTAATACACATTTATAGGGAGTTGGGGTGACCGTAGGGAGGAGAGAGGCTGCCTTGGATAACTACGCAAAATTTAATTTTGGTCGATCAAAGAATTTTTTACAGAACAGATAAACAATACTCAATTTAACATATGTATAAATTTATATTTTTTATTTATTATCTTTGTTTATTAACCACTTAATTGAGTTTAAATACATCTACCTGTTTTGAAAAATACACATTTTCTTCTTCAGGATGTCATAACTGACTAAAAACACATATCATTGTTTCTTTACCAGAATTTATTTTTAAAAAAACAACAATTATTTAAAAAATAAATTTAGTAACTAACTAAATTGTTACTTAATACAAATTTGGTCGAATAATTTTTAGGAAAAAATCTTAGAATGGGACTCGTAGTTAAATTTAGTTGGTGTTTATAATTTTTTGATTAGTTTTACATGCTTTATTTATCTCCAATGATTCCAAATTATTTAATTTGTGACCAACACCGTTTATATGCAAAATTGACAATCTCAATTTTTAATCAAAACCGTGACCATTTTCTATCAAATCAAAGTACTAAATTTATTTTTTAAATAATTGTTGTTTTTTTAAAAATAGATTCTGGTAAAGAAACAATAATGTATGTTTTTAGTTAAGTTGAAGAAGAAAATGGTATTTTTCGAAACCGCTAGATGTATTTAAACTCAATTAGTGGTTAATAAAACAAAGATAATAAATAAAAAATATGAATTTTAACCACAAAGTTAATATTGCTAATTTTAAAAGTATATATAGATTTGGTGATTGAGAATATATATTAGCCATAAGGATTAATTTAATCACTTTTTCATGCAATTTATTCATTATTCATTTAAAATTCCCAGAGGTAGTGCCGATGGGTAACTCATTTTATTTTATCTCATATATTCGGCAATGTGATAGACCGTATAGAGAATACTCAAACTAGAGAATACGTGTATATAATATGCCATTTTAGAGAGTATTAGAAATGGATGGATTGGATTGTGAGCATTGTAGATAGATGATTGATTTTTTTTGCATATTAAAAATTAATCTTAACTCTCTTAGCATGACACAAAAGATTGAACAAATTGGAGTTTTATTAGATAGAGTAGTTCAATCATAAATTTCCAAGTCACTCATCATCTATTTCTTAATTTTGTTCACATTAATATGAGTTTTAATATCTGACTTAGATACGTTTCGAAAAAATGAATAAGCTGCATGGAAAATCTCAGTCGTTTCATTGACACGGTATATTATTATTGTCGTGGATATTCTATGGTTATGAGTGATCTAAATATTTTGATGAATTTCAAATATTGAAAAAAAATTGTCGTAAATATCGTAGGAAAGGTATTTGATCTTAAAATTCGAACATATATTGATATTTTTTTAATTAATTTGTATATTTAGCAACTCTCGCTCATTTGTTAGGCATAAATATTTAAAAAATGTATTTGTGCTAGATCTTAAATAATATGTACTCATTTTAGTTAAATATTATCGATTAAAACGAAAAAAAAAAACGGATTGCTATTATCACCGTGAGGGTATAGAATTTTCACATCCAATTTATACATTTGAAACTCAAAATTTATGCAGATAATAATTAAATTTTTCAAATCATTAACTGTAGGTACTTTACGTTTATGTATATATATACATATAATATCTCTATATCTTTCAGTGTGTCTTATATAACTGCTACAGTACATGCGAGCGAAGGGTAAATTTCCTTTATTGAAATATACCAATTTAATGGACGCGTTTTTGATTTGATGGATCAGAACTTTTTTGCTCTAGATGTATATTTTTCAAATTAAAAACAAACAAGTCCTATTCTATTGTCTGAAATTAAAATTTTGAAAAACTGTAATGCTGATATATTGTAGACAGGTAACCACTAGTTTTTACATAAACACGTACTTTGTTTTTGATTTTATTTCGCTTTTAATGTATTAATTATTATTTATTTATTTACTTCTTCAACGCTCTTGTGGGCTTTTATATAAGAATACATTTTTATTTAATTTAAAATATAACAGTACATTTTTAATTGACATTTCACGATGACAGTATAAATATAACAGTTTAAATATAACATAAAAAAACTAAGTATAATTTACATACAAATATTTATTCAGCTCAAGTATGCTCCTGCAAAGAAAAATGTCAACGATACTCAATTTGTTACCAAGCCAATGCATTCGCGATATTGGTGAGTTAACAGAATAATTATTTCTATGAGCACTTACAGAGAACACTTCATGTTGTCTCGTTTGAGTTGGTACTTTATACGAAACCATTTGAATCAACTCAGGGCAGTCCAAGATGCTATTGATCATTTTATATGGGTATACTATATCGCTCACATCCCTTCTCCAGGCAAATTTTTTCATTTAATTTGATTAATTTTTCATTTAATCGTAATTTATATTTTTTATCAGAATATGTAATTTAAAATTAATAAATCATAGAAATTTGTGTTGCACTCTTTCAATTTTTATAATATATGATCCATAGTAGGGAGACCACAGAGCGGAATTCCAGCGTACTTCTTACAATAGATGTAAATAAAGTAGTTAGAGAGCGGATCGAGTTAAAGTTTTTGGCTGTTCTTAACACAAATACTTAGGATTTCATCGCCTTGTTCCAAATTTCGTTCTAATGTTGAATAAATTACAATTTTTCGTCGAAGAGCACTCCCAAATTATGAGTTATGTGCAAATTAGCACACCAAACTTTGCGCGTCACACCAAGCCTCGTTTCGACGATTTTTATTTCGTATATTTGAATTTTTCTACCGTTTGTGAAACCTTAAATCTTAAGTCGACACCTTAAAGCCTGCCCATGCCTTTATGTGGTGACCCCTTGTCAGATATAGTCTCCAGTTAATAAGTTGGTTGGGGCACTATTTGGATGGGCGGTCGTACATCTTCTAGTCGGTCCCAGCAACGAAAGTGCGTAACAAATTGCTTGTATTTTTAGTGTAATTATTTATGCCTTAGTTGTCTCAGCTGGAAATTGTATCGTTGTATGGCACTTTGCGTCACACTGTTGCCGTATGAGATTACCCAGCAACCCGCAGAACCCCAATCTCTTTATGCAAATTTATTTTAACGAGTTTTGTTAATTCTAGTAATTAGTTAGAGAATTTTATTCCATCTCGCAATAATATTGTTTTTACTCGGAATGAGAAATATTGTTATTTTTACCTGAAATATGCAAAAAATATTTAAATATCAATATTTGTTAAAACACCTTTACGCTAGAACCCACTCGCCTATCTATGTACAGGATATATCAGACTTAGTCCACAGTATTTTATAGGTGCATTGATGGCTGGACCTGACTAAATTACGAGTCGAAAATGTTCAATGAGTTTGTACGAGTTCTGTTACGCTACGGAATATGTATATGTACATATATATTTTTATTTATTCATATAGACACAAAAAACATAAGGGGTATTCAGCGGAAAAATTTCAAGATTAAATCACAATTGCTCGTGAACCATCAGGCTGAGGTTAGTGGGAGGGGTATTGTTCGACCCGCGTAATTTGCGGATTTGCCAGTCGCAATGAGTTATTGGTCGGGAGCGCACCGCGCGTTCGCCGTTGAGCAATATTTAAAGTGCGGTGATTCATTGGTTCGTGCGCGTCACGCTTTTTGCACTCACTTTAATATTCGACGAGTAAGTGATGGGCCGAGCACGCAACTTATCTGGTGTTGGGATCAAAAGTTCAGAAAATAAGGGACAATGGTTAACCAAACTCCTCCGAGACCATCAACATCAGCAGCGACGCCAGAACATGTGGCTCAAGTTCGACGTGAAATTATGCGTAATCCGCGTAAATAGATAAGAAAGATTCTAGCTTGTACTGGAATAAAAAAAATCAACAGTGTACGTTATTTTGAAAAAGAAAATGCAGTTTCACCCATACGAACTGCAAATCGTGCATTTTCTCATCGAAAATAACAATTCTTTACGTGAATTCTTAGTGAGAACGATGCTGGAACGTTTTGGAATAGCACGAACGCTTGAAAACATATTTTTTACTGGCGAAGCACATTTTCATATTAATGGCTATATTAATGAACAAAATATGTGACACTGGTGCACCGATAACCCAAGGAAACGCTATCAAAAACGTTTGCATTGTCCAAAAACGACAGTGTGATGTGCAATTTCTGCCCCAGTGATAATTGGTCCTTATTTTTTAACCAGCAAGAGACAGTCACTGCTGACGTGTATTTCCGAATGATCGACAAGTTTTTGGTACTGCAACTGCAGCTGTTTCTCAGGTTCAACAATAGAACACAATTTCTGCTGAGGGGATTTTTCCCAATAAATTAATCAGCAAGTACGGAGACATACCCTAAGCACCTCGGTTACCGAACCTTACACCGTGCGACTTTTTAGTGGGAATACCTTAATTCGAGAGTTTATAGCAACAATCCTTGAACAATTCAGGCCCTACAAGAATCCGCCGTGAAGTTGTTGTCATTGAACCAACGTTTTGCTCTCGCATGTTCGCAAATTTAAGAGTCTGATTACAAGAATGTTTTGAAAGAAATGGACGCATTTAGACAATATTGTTTATAAAACGTAAAATCCACATCGTTAAACTTAATTTTTTATAAATAAAATATGAGAATAACATTGTAATTTTTTTTTTATTTAATATTAAACTTGAAAATTTTTAAGTATTGTACAGCTAAAAGAAAGAACAGTTGGTTACATATAATTTACACAGATTTTAAAATGCATTGCCCAACTAGGCAAGCCTGTTTTAGGGCAACTTGGCAAACAAATTATATTTTACAAAACCAAATAACTCATTGAAGGCAAAACACAATTAAATAGAAAATTAAACATACAAGGCAAGTAAACGTGAAAATATATAAAATGGGAGAATAAAAATACTAATGTGGAATACAATATGAATAAATAAAATGTAAGTGATATTGTATGAAGTTTTGCAAATTTATGTTACTTAAATATAAAGTCTACATACTTTGAAATAAATATTTGCATATATAACTTTACTTCAAGGCTTAAATTATCCAATAAAAATTATTAAATTATCTAAAAAAAATAGATGAATCACTTAGAAAGAGCTACCACAAAAAATATATCTATTGAAAAAAATATACTCGACTCGAAACTATATGCCGGTAGACAGTTTTAACCGTCATAACATATTCGTGAGAAATGTTAAATTTTTTTTAAATAATCTAATTATTTCTGTTAATGTGTTGAGGTATAGCATGTTGAGGTAGTACGGAATAAAAGAACGAAGGGAATATAAATTAAGCATACAGGTACTCCATAGCCAGTGGTGTAGTGCTAAATAAAAAAAGTACCAAGACGGTATTTGATTTTAACCCCCCCACCCATTTTTATTGTCTTCTATGTATTCGCACGTAAATTTGAAATTACATATGAGGTTAAAAAAAAAAGATTTTAGCCAGCTATTTATAGATTTTTTTTTTTAAATTAGCTTTCATAAACACTAAAACCATGCATATGTAAAAAAAAATATCGAGCTACAACATTTAAATTTAGGGATAATTAAGGTTTATTGAGTTTGAGTTCATATATTTCATCTGTTTCCAAGTGCTGTGGTCAATGGTTGAAAGAATGGAATACCGCCGCGCGCCTAGATGATCCAATTCTTAATAAAAATGACTTTCATGTTTTAAAAGTGCTCCGGGTATATATTTTTTTCCATTTTCGTAATACCCGTCTGCTGCACGATATTTGATGTACTGATGATCTGTGCGGAATATTTTGTATCTTTATATATGTATATTTTTAAATGTACTTGAAAATAATGTTCCATATCAAAAAACGTGGCAGGGCAGCGCCTTGGCCCTACTACGCATGTCCATAGCTTCCTAGGGATATTAAAACCGGGCTGAACTGCTATCCGGTCTACCATACATTCTTTATTTTTAAGGTTTGGTGTTATGTCTAAGGGTGTGTGTGTGTGTGTGTTAGTCCGCGGAGCGCGAGCGAAGTAGGAGGTATGTGTGTGTGTGTATTGTGTGCGAAGCGTTACAAGCGAGCGCCCCGGGATTGCGAACTCTCTCCTTTTTTTGCTCTGATGCGATTTAGATAACTCATATTATATTATGTTGTTGTAAATAGCATTGTATTCGTAGAATAATAACTACTGTACATTGTCATCCGATACGGGTTTAATTATCGATGCACACACGGATCACAAACTGCCGCTCGAATATATTTACGTTCACGTTCATTCACGTTATATTTACGTTCCTCTATTCCATCTCCATATATATTTTACACTGAGCATGGTATTCATTAGTTAATTTATTATTTTAATAGTATAATATTCCATTATTAATTTATTTAATTAGTGATTTTTGTTGTTTCAGGTATGGGCACCTTCAAGATAAATGTTTAACGCAATCTACAATATTTATAATTGCAGTTCGATGATTTCGAAGTATGTATGTATTTTTAATTTTCGCACTTATCCTTGTCCAGTTAGTTTTGCAGTAATCTCTTTCTAGCAAATTAATTACGCCATTTTTCAAGACAGTCCAATGAATCAACCGACTGGTATAAGTAAAATTGCAATCATAGAAGATCTCCTTTGAAATGAGACCTCCAGTGAGCTCTCAAAAAAAGATAAACAGAATGTCGTAGAAACTGGGGATTTATCATCTCAGGGACTTAATATTATTTGAAAGTTTCAACACTCAGTACCATTGGCTTGCAAATAACATGATGACGTTTCGGATACTTCCTGAGATTTTTTTATGTTCTTTTAGAAAAAGTTATTTGTGTTGTTTTTTTTTATCTATAATAGTTAAATACATTAATTATATTTTACTTTGAAAATGGTTAATGAATTGGTTTAACTTGGAGGTTTAGTGAGGTGGTCGGGCTGTTAGCTTTGTAACTTTGAGGTCAATTGTTAATATTCTCTTAGAAAGCAATCGCTTTGTGGTATGACATATGTGGTATGATGTTATATGAAATAAAATAACAATATCTTTGTATGAAAGTCGGTATTAAATACGTCCTGATGAAGTTTGAGATAAGCGAAACCGGTTGACGTATAATAAATTTTGTGGTTTCATACAAAATTATTGTTAGTTTATTTAATGTCAATTGTTAATAATTTAAACAGAATGAAAAACATGCATTTTATTTTGTATATACTCGTAAGTTTCGGTCAGATGTATAATAAAATAATATGGATGTATATAATATACATGTATAGTTTGGTTGTGGGAATATATTTACAATTTATATTTATTGTTTGATGTTCACAACAATGCCTTACAGCTGTGAAGCTAAGTTGATAAACAATCCTAGATATTGTTAACTTCGGGCTACTTCGTGTTCCGATGATTGCCGAATGCGTCCAGAAAAAAACATCCACAGTTTGATTCCCTAATAGCCGACTCCAGAAACTCAAGTGGGATTTATTATAACTTCGGATTGGCGTTCTTTAGCGGCCAACGATCTCTTAACCCTCGTGTGAGGAATGTTATAAAATATAATAAATAATAAATAAGTAATATAAATCAAAATACCGTTCACAACTACAATGTATACGTAGATATTATAATATACATGAACATGTTTATATTATTTTAAGTTTATGATATAATATAGTGCAGTTATGAAAGCGTGTTTTGTGAAGTGGTCTGTAGTAGTATTAATTTGAAAAGTGTAACATATAGGTTCCAAAATTTGTCGTCTAAAGTACTGTGTGCTGTAGAATAGTCGGTTAATGCACCTTCCCCGGATTGGAAAGAGATCCAGGTTCGAATCCGACAATATTTTTCGATTAAATTGATTTTATATGTATATCTTATTAATTAGTGTTTAAAAGTTAATTTATATGTGGACATACATGAAAGACATCCATGAATTAATACAATAATAATTAACTTCTGGTATATGTGAATTACTTTTTAACACAAGAGGAATATTCATATAAAACAAGAACCGGAAGGCTTTGTAAAATACCATTTAAGAGACTGCACTAAGTAATGGTGGTCTTGAGAAAGGCTCATTAAATTTTATGTAATATATAAAGTTTTGTAAAAGTTGGGTTAAAAGGAACAAAACTCAACAGTTATTACGAGCAATATTAATAAATCGTAGTCGAAATTAAAGGGTTAATTACCAATGCAAATTATTATTGAATTTATTCCGAGTGTTGGGCCAATAAAAATCAACACCCAACAAACGCAAACGGAAATAGCCAACTTTGAATTGGCACTTAGTAGAAATTAATATTACTCATTTTATGTTACTCAATCATTAATTTCAATACAGCATATTAAATTTTCAAATATTACAAAATAATTCATTGGTCTGTTTGTTAGATTGGAAATGATTTACGTATGTGCGAATGGTTTTTTTATCGTTGTTAAGATTAATAATAATAATTTATATGACGTCAAAATTTGACAAGGGTAATTCTATTATATTTAATACAAATTAAATGTATTATTTAACGTGCATTAACCGGTTATGCTGCAGCACACAGTATATTGATTTTTTTCGAACCTGTAAGTTGTTATTACACTTTTAAAATTGATACATTTATCGTTCCATTATTTAAAAACCATCTATTTTAATACATTAAATACACGTTCCTTAGATTGGAAGAGATCCGTGCTCGAATCCCGGTACCAACAACAACATTTTCCGATAAAATTGATTTTATGTGTATATTTTTCTAATTAATACATTTAATTTGTATTTAAAATATCAATCTACGTTCTGAATAACTACAACTTCGTAATTAGAATGAATTTTTCTCGATTATTAATGAATAAATTCTCTTAATAATGTATTATAAATTCTAATTTAATGTATTAATTATAAATATTAACATATAAAATCAATTTTGTCGAAAAATATTGTTTTTGCGCTACCGGGATTCGAACCTGGATTTCTATTTCCAATCCGGGAAAATACACTACCAACTGTGTTATAGCACCAGTATTTTTCATGACAAATTTTCGAACCTATATGTTACACTTTTTCAAATTAATACATCTGTCGTTCCATTATTTGAAGGCCATTTACATTGCCATAAAAACAATGAAAAATACTGGCGCTATAACACAATTGGTAGTGTACTTCTCCGGATTGGAAATAGAGATCAAGGTTCGAATCCCGTGACGCAAAAACAATATTTTTCTACAAAATTGATTTCATATGTTTATATTTATAATTAATACATTAAGTTAGTATTTAAAACATCACATAGCTATGTTCTGAATAATTAAAACTTCACTATAAGAATGTGTTCTCCTTAATAATCTATTATATTTCACTATCGTCAAAGTTCGTGAAATTCTCGACAAGCTCTATTTTTCATAATACCATTTACTTTTAATGTCATTTAATGCCGTGACTGTTTCTAGGCTAAGGCTTAGGCCATGATCTAGTTGCAGGACCATAGATAGCTTCCACTTGTGAAGAGATTAATTGCTCAATACAAGAGTGATTGTTGTTCGATGATATCGGTAATTGAAAGCTGTTATTGTAATTATCGTTTTATGATAATATAACAACTTACGAAATATATGAACAAAAGATTGCCCCTCGTATTCTTTTTAATTGTGTATATTAATAGCATAATCAATTTTTTTATAAATATAGCCAACATAAATTTATGTGTTCTTAAAAATTAAATGCTCTTCTTAGCATAGTTAACATTATATTTTCTGCGTGTAGATCATCATATTCAGATCTTCCAGAGTATATTTATTTTTTCTGAGTATTATTCTCAAAGTTTTATTTTGCAACACTGACAATTGTTGCATTTCTTCAACGTTAGCCAAAAACGAAAGGCTGCTGCAGTAGTTGATGTGAGGAATAATAACAGAGTCGTATACTGTTATAAATTTATTTAGCATATTTTTTTGTCTTGTATTTTGCGATAAATTAAATTTTGAATCTATTGTAACACACAGATATTTTATTTCAGTCACTTCTTTCAGACTTTAGTTAATTGGTATTAAAGTATATACAACAAAAATATAAGTAAATGCATTAAATTTAAAAAAAAATGTATATTAGTCAATTCTTTTTTCTTTTTCAGGATTTAAATATTAACTAAAAAAAAAATATATATATATGTATACATATATATATATTTTTATGTATATATATTTTATGTATATATATGTATATGTATATGTATATGTATATAAGAGAATGGTATTTTTCGAAACCGGTAAACTCAATAAGTGGTTAATAAAATGATGTTAAAAAATAAAAATATGAATTTTAACCACAAAGTTAATTTTGCTAATTTAAAATATATATATATATATATCTTAATATATAAGTGAGTGTACGAAAACATGTTACAAAATTTTCTAACGCGCTATTTTTAATACAGTTTTTGTTGGAAATTTTACTTGCGGACCTTTATTAAAATATAATTGAATTTTTCATTTTTGTGTTCTTTTTTATGAAATTGAATATTTATTCATCCACATTTGGCAAACGATTAAATGCAGTCGAATACGGCATAAATGTATTTCAAGATCTTAATGGTTTTTTAAAAATATCCGATTCTCTGACTGCTGATGAAATGCTGGATATTAATTAAACACTTTTCTCAATTTACACAATCGCAATGTTTCAAGTCAATAAACATCAATTGGCTCCAGCGCCAAGTGGTTTAAGTACCGCCGTATAATGAAAATTAAATCAATTTGCTGAAATGAATGCTTCTATTAGTCGAGTGGAAGTCGCTGGATCCAAGTCACTTGCATTCATAAATTTTGGATCGATTTCGGAGTCTATTATTTCCACTATTTTTTTATAATTTGACAGTGTTAATGTTGTCTTATTGTAATGAATTATATGTTAAATGTCAATGTAATCTAAAAATAAATAAAAAATCTTAAATATAATTATTCCATTAAAACTTCCAAAACCAATGATATTAAAATATACAATAGTAGTAATGCTAACCTGGGGCGTATACTATACTCAATCAAAAAAGGTGTGCAAGACTATATTTCTGAAAAATAAATGCACATTAAATATTAAGTATCCATGCGAAAATAATTCAAAGTTATCATGGTCTGTAATGTGTTAAGTAGAACCATCTAGCGAATGAATTTAGAATTGACAAATAAAGCGACACATAATTTCGGATAATTTACCCCAAAATCTGCTTCAAACGTATACGAACTAAACGCATTACTTAACTTTTTCGCGCCACGCGGTGTTCCTAATACACTTTTGCGCTTGAACAGACTTGTTACAGGGACTATAATGTATGTATATATCAAAATATGATCTAATTATTACAAAATATTTTTAACCCTCCACTTATTTAATAACTTGAAGAATTTACCAAAAATGACAGTGATAATATTAATATTTTTAAGTAAGGAAATTAATCACACAGGTATTCTTTAACAATAACATGTTTTTGAATGAGTGTATTTATTTCAAATGAAGACAATCCCTAGTGACAAACCCATAATTATTTTATGGCACTGATGTTAGTAGCATAACATAAGTTCATACCTATTATACGAACATCTTCCACGATCAAAGCCAGATTGCCGAGAGCCGAGCGAGCGATCCCGCGTGATGATAGAGGATCGTTATGTGTACTTTGTAAGGTTAAGTCCATTATATTACATATATATATATATATATATATATATATATATATATATATATATATATATATATATATATATATATTACATATTGGTAATAACGAGAAATATATATTTCTCGTTATTACCAATTTCTCCAGGATACTTTCATATTTTCTAGTAGGATACCTAAAGTATGAAAGAATTCATTTTCTGCATTGCACGTTATGGAGAGAATTTTTTTTAGTTAGAAGGTCTTGAAGAATGGAATGTATTTTCGTTTAGCAGTCCATGTTATACGTAGCCTGTGCCGCCA
This sequence comes from Eubasilissa regina, assembly GCA_022840565.1. Taxonomy (NCBI): domain Eukaryota; kingdom Metazoa; phylum Arthropoda; class Insecta; order Trichoptera; family Phryganeidae; genus Eubasilissa; species Eubasilissa regina. The sequence continues at coordinate 5,558,057 of JAINEB010000029.1, read as the reverse complement.
ATACCGCATTTCGAAAGCGTCGAGAAAATTACATTCTTTTTGTTTGCACTCCATACACATCTATGGAAAGTACAGGGGCTTTAACCAATCGCATTTTTAGCAATATTTGAATATGTCTAAGAACACACAATTACTGGATTTTTACCTACAAAGGCACTGTTATTAAACAGATATCAGATATCTCATAGAGACAAGGCTACTTTTTATTCTATTTAATGGAAAGATATGGAAGTATGTGAGAAGGTAATTACAGGGCTTACGACCTGTTAATATTTCAGGCGTATTCTAGTATAATGTATTAAAAAAACATTTAACAGTAAAGCTTTAAATAATTTCAAAAATATCTAATTAGATTATTATTGTGACATCTATGCTGTTTTAGGGAAATAATATCAAGTTTAATCAATAGATGTCGATAATGTACTAGAAGTGTTTACAATTATTAACATATAAATATGTTCCAAAAATTTGATACTTATATAAAGTGATTACTTAAGCCAGTCGAAGACCGGTCGTAAGCCCTGTAATTGCTCATACTTCCATATCCTTCCATTAAATAGAATAAAAATAGCTTTGTCTCTATGAGATATCTATTATTTATCTAAAGGCATTTTTAATAAGAACTATTCAAAAGTAAAAACTGGCAGCTAAAGATATGTAGCACTAGTGGAACAATTTTAATGTAATTCCTTCTTTTCTACTCTGGAAGTGAAAAAGCGTCGCTCTTATTTCTAAATCTTGGCACCGCTAAGAGAACTTGGTGTTCAAATATGCAATACATGAAGCTGTAACAGTATCAGATTTGTATCACTCCATTGTGTACCGCTATTTTTAAAGTTTCTAAAAAAAAAAAAAATTAACTACAATATCGCATGTCTTCATTTCTTTTCCGTCCATGGGTTCATTTTTTTCTTATTTTTTCTCATCATTATTTAAAAATCCCGTTCTTCCGTGACATCCGACACCTCCCTTATCTGTCCATCTGTCAATGTTTACACGGGCCGCGCTAGTTAACACGAGTCTGTACGAGATTATTGAAGGGTTTTTTTTTTGCTCACCCGGTAACACACGACCATCTTGAACGAACACGGTTTCGAGCGGTCGACAACATTTTTAATTTTAATTAGTTTTTGTTATTTTAATTAACTAATTTGTTTACTTACCGACACGTCAATTTTTATTTTTTTTCATATATACTATTCAATTATTGTGCTTTCTACCAGAAACATCTTCCAGTATCGGTTTTTCCAGTCAGATCAGGTATTTCGCAAACGTCCTTTATTTCGAGTGCTATTAACACTCACAACATAAATCGTTCGATCATTAAATATAAATCATATCATTTATTCGTTCCATATGGTCAAATTATCAGTCCCTTTTTAGTCCCGTTCACTGTTTTAGTATTACTTTAAATTCGTTTTTTTTTTACTGACGGTCATAATTGAATTTATATCATATTATTTCTACTTTTGTTCCTTTTTTTTCTAACTCATTGTATCAGTATTGTTATCAGTGTTCTACTATCATCCATCGCTATTCTTGTCTTCCCTCTTTTCGATATCTTTCAGTCTTTCCGTTCCCATCAAACATACCTACTTCCCAAGTATGCAAATTCTTCTGCTTGAACCAAATGAATACATTCCTTATAATTATTTCGCACTTTCTTTAACTTTACTTGTTTTCGAAAACCGTCCCATTATTTTTACTAACATTCTTCGCGTGCATTAAAGTTTGTTAACATTAATCAAAAAATATAGTACTGCAACATAAAAATGTTTGACAACATGAAATAAAGGTTAACAGTATATAGAGAGGCCATTTCTGGCATCTCTATTTGAGTCCCTGGGGACTTTGAGTTCTTCCTAGGTCTCTCAACAGATTTCTCCACAGTTCGGCCCTTGGACAGTTAAAATCAAAGGCGTTTTACTTACAATCCTATTTTCGATGGTACATAAATTAGTGATTTACATATGATTTAATTTAATTATAGACTCGCGACTATACGCGGTATATTATATGTTATTATTTATGGTTATATGCCCTCCACGAATTTAAGAATTACGAAATTGTCAGCGTCTTTAAAGAACCAAACTGAATGCTGTAAAAGTCTTGTACTGAATGGTCTGCTCCTGTTGGTCGTTCTAGTAAGCTCTCTGATCGAACTTTTACCGGTTACCACTGGAGCATATTAACATAAATAAATCAATTTCAATACAATCCGTGATCACATAAGTGAAAATAAAACACTAGTTTTTTTTTATTCTACTCGTTTCATTTATTTGAGATGCGTTTCGCCTTGTGAGGGCATTATAAATTAAATAATTTAACTCAACCACTTGAATTTATATCTAGTGGGGGACAGCTATAAATTTTAATTTGCATGGATTTGCAAAGGGACAACATTATTCATTGGAATTCTGAGGATTTTTTTAATGTTTCAAATTATTTTAATGAACCATTCTGTTTCAACACTAGTGATATTTTAATGTCACAGATAATATGAATAAAAGGACTGCTATCTAATTTCACAACACGGCCATAGAGATATTTTTGGTATTCTGGAATTTATATGATGTTTACATGATTCCAGGAAATAATTATGTTCAGCACGAATATAAATACAAGTTATGGAGTTAAGTTGTTAGATTTATAATGCTCTTACAAGGCAAAACGCATCTCAAGTAATTTATTTATATATTTTTTTGTTTATTTGAAATTTTTACATTTTTTTTATAATGAGTTATTAAGTATTGTACATTATTAAAATTACATGGGTTTTATTCGCTTACTTCTTGTATTTAGAGAGGAAGTTACACTGTAATAATTTTGTATAGAGAGTTGTATATTTGTAGTCTATAATTAATTATCTATTTATGTGCTTCTGAAGTGTTCTATAATATTATTTATTTTCTAATTAATTGCTTCTGAAGTATTTATTTAATTTCTTTGTAAGCTCTTTTATATATTTTATTTCTTTAATTTGTGTAGGGAGGCTATTGAAGTTTTTTTTATCCCTGAGTATATAAAATTTTACTGATAGTGTTTGGTATTACATTTAGGGATTTTAAAGTTATTTTTAAACCTTAATGATGTGCTTGTTTCAAATTTTACAGTGTTATTTTATTAAGGAAAACACATTCTTATTGTGAAGTTGTAATTATTCCGAACATAGGTCTGTGATATTTTAAATACTAAATTAATTATAAATAATATATATTTATAATTAATACATTAATTTAGTATTTAAAATATCACAGATCTATGTTCTGAATAATTACAACTTCACAATAAGAATGTGTTTTCCTTAATAATATATGTTGTATCAATGTGTGCAAAATTTAATAAAAATGAATTGATAATTCTGTAAAAATAATGTAGATTGCTTTCAAATAATGGAACGACAGGTGTATTAATTTGAAAAAATATAACATATAGGTTCGAAAATTTGTCATGAAAAATACTGGCGTTATAACACAATTGGTAGTGTACATCCCCGGATTGGAAATAGAGATCCAGGTTCGAATCCCGGTGATGCAAAAACAATATTTTTCGACAAAATTGATTTTATATGTATATGTTTATAATTAATACATTAATGTAGTGTTATTTTCTTTAAGTAATTGATTAATTGAAATTAAACAAGTAGAATAAAAAAATCAAGTGTTTTATTTTAACATGTGGTTATAGTGTTCTACAAACTTGCCTCGGAAACAGTAAACAATTAGTGATATTGCATTCGAATTTGACTAAGTTATAACAAATATAAATGTTTTCTCTTATTTTTGCCTAAATATAAAAAAAAATCAGATAAATGAATTTGTCTTTATATAAGTTTATTACTTCATTAAGTTTGATGAATTTTATCCTTGTACAAAATTCAACAATGAGGGTATAATTTTTTTAATTTTCGCAGTGTGGGTCACTCTCGTCTGGTGTTATCGTAATTTGACAGACCCTGGTCTACCAAAAGATCACAAAGCGTTGTGTTAAACGGATTACTTATCTCTAAATAGTCATCGTGGGACTTGTCAAAGACACGAATCAAGGGTCACAGATGTTCACAATGGATTTAATAGAATTATTAAAACATTGGTAAAGTTCGAAGCGATAAGTTTGTGATTAGACATTCAAATTATTTATAATGGATGCCTTTGTGTGTAACGTAGTGCTGAAGACGCGCATGTTGCACACATACCATGAACGGCAAGACGCACGAGTGTCTCCATTTTGCAGAAGCTCAACATTAAGGATACACTCTCAACCAAGTCTAAGACAAATCCTTAAATTTTTTGAGAATATTCGGAGAAGAAAGGACTCTTGTAGAATCTTAATGTGGTGGGCCACTGAGTAAGTACGAAAGGTAACTCAAATGACATACAAAAAAAACACGTTTTTAAAAAAAAAAAAAAACAGTTTCTTTCAGAATATAAATTGTAAGAAAACTGTTTAACAGATTTAAAAATATTTTGCATTCATTAAAAACAATAATTTACTTCATAACATATTATTAAAAAAAAAAATCATGAAGCCTACAAAGAGGAGTTATTTTCTTTAGTTCTAAAACAATGTTTGTTTGATAATATATTTATTGATTAAATACTAATTACATGTAAAGGGTGTCCCAAAATTAACGCAAGATTTGAATTTGCCGCCATTTCTGAAATAAATTGTTGGCAACGCTGAAAAAAAAAATTGACAGTTGAGAGTTTAGGGTTAGTAAAAATGGGGTGTTACACGATACAATAACGTGTTTTCATCATTGAAAAATATTTTAAAAAGAATGAAAGTTTGGCGGCCGCAATTCAAAAATTGAATAAAAAATATGGTCGGAATAGTGTTTTAAATTCATCAACTGCGAAGAGATTAATTGAAAAATTTAGAGAGACTGGATCAGTTGGAGACGCTAAACACACTGGTCCTCCAAAAACAAGTCGTTCAAATGTCAATATCGAAACAGTGCCTGAAAAGGTTGGTGAAAATCCCGGAAAACCAATTCGGCGTCGTGGACAAGAATTGCAAACTTCAAAAAGCTCTCTACAGCGTAACTATAAATAACTCTATCCCATGTACTTTATGACGCCCTATATTAATTATAAAGATATACATATAAAATCAATTTTATCGAAAAATATTGTTTTTGGGCTACCGGGATTCGAAACTGGATTCCAATCCGGAGAAGGTGCATTACCAAATCAGCTCCAGCGCCAGTATCTTTGACGACAAATTTTCAAACATACATCTATCGTTTCATTATTTGAAAGCCATCTACATTGTTTTTACGGAATCTCAAATACCTTTGAGTAAACCGATAGCAGACGCCACGATTATCAATTCATTTTTATTAAATTTTGGACACATTGATACAACTTATATATTATTAAGGACAACACACAACACAACAGGAATTTTTTAATGGATGTATAATAAATAATTGAACGACAGATGCATTACATCTGTATTATGTATCTTCGCCGGATTGGAAAAAGAAAAGAAAAAGGTAGCGCAAAGGCAATATTTTTCGATAAAGTTAATTTTATATGTATATCTTTATAATTGATACATTTAATTAGTATTTAAAACATCGCAGATCTATGCTCTAAACAATTACAACTCACAATAAGAATGTGTTCTCTTTGATAAATAATATATTTATTGTGATTTAAAAAAAAATATGTATTCCAAATATTTGGAAGTGAATTTGTGAAAAAAAGTGCTCGATGTCATTGAATTTCGCTTCTATTTCCGACAAATCGCCTCAATAATGTGTTTATTGCCATTAAATATTAATAAACATTTTATAGATTCAGTAGTGTTAGAACAAATTTCACCGCAATAGAAATGTAGACATTGCCAAAAGCTGAAATATTGTGAAATTATTTTTAGGAGAACACATTCTTATCGTAAAGTTGTAGTTATTCAGAACATAGGTCTGTAATATTATAAATATGAATTAAATATATTAATTAGAAAGATAAACACATAAAATCAATTATTCTACATGTTCCTAGCTCCGAAACTATACAATACACTCAGTACCAACTGGAAACTATACAATACACTCAGTACCAACTGGAAATCATACAATTCCAATAAGATTACACAAATATGGACCCAATATATGATTCAATCAGGTAGAGATGAATCAGAAGTATGGATATCCAACAATTTAATATATTTTATACAATTCTTTCACTAATAATTCACTAGTCCTACAACACTCCCACTCCATATATTTTTATTATATATATATATTTTAACTTTTTTATTCATATTTGAATTCTCTTTTTATTCCAAATAACACCACAACAGCACGAAAAAAAACTGGCTACTTTAACACAGACTTTAGTCTAACAAAGTAGCCAGGACAACGCTGTATATATCAGAGGTGAAGTCTACTCCATCCCACACAATAAACTATGTATTATGTATGTTTATTATGTATCCACCTCTGTTAGTACAAAAATATGCATGTCAAAATATATATAAATAAATAAATATTGTTGTTGCGTCACCGGGATTCGAACCTGGATCTTTTTCTTAACCGGGGACGGTGCATTATCCTACTATTCTACAGCGATAATATTTTTTGCGACAAATTTTCGAACCTATATGTTACCTTTTTTTAATATTAATACATTTATTTTTTAGTTATAATTGATTTTTTATGTATATCTTTCTAATTAATATTTTAAATTATTTTTGACTGTATTGTTATATTTAAAACACATTTTAAATAATTACCTGCAGTTATGCTGGCATTACAGTATTCCAATTTTCAAATTTCTGACAACAGAAATGGATTTGTTAGGATAACACATTATTATTGTGAAGTTATTGTTAATTCTGGCATCTGATATCGGTTTACTCAAAGGTATATCAGATTCCCTAAAAACAAAGTAGATGGCTCTTTCAAATAATGGAACGATAAATGTTTTAATTTGAAAAGGTGTAACATAGGTTCGAAAATTTGAGGTCAAAATAATGTCGCTGTAGCATAGTTGGATAATGCACCTTCCCCGGTTTGGAAAGAGATCCAGGTTCGAATCCCGGTGGCGCCACTACATTTTTTTCGCTAAAATTGATTTTATATGTATAGATTTCTAATTAATACATTTAATTAGTATTTAGAAATGGATTTGTTTGTTTTATATTTGAATAATGTACCTTTCGAACAGAAATGTCGCACATCCACCTAATTCGTAAATTTCTTAGTAAATAGCTAATTAGTTTTCATTTAGTTTTCCTTACACATGATACTCAGAAAAACATTGGAATATTATTTATTATAATATAAGACAGGCTAGAATATATGAATATAACAAACCTGTCAGAATTAATTGGCAAATGTCAATTTTAATTACGGCTAACTTAATTAAATTGATAAATTAATCATTTTAATGGCGTAGGTAAATTATTACCTATGTATATCATGTTTCTAATATTCATATTTTTCACTTTTACTACAATTTTTAAAAATTATATTAACTAACATGAAAGGTTCTTGTTTGAAGTATTATAAGTATGAAATCAAACATAAATTATATTTACTTTAAAAAAATAAGTAAAAGAGATTTTGATTTTTGTCTTAGTATATTATCTGAAAAGCATCAGTATTCCCAAACTATACGCTTGATATATAATGCAAAACGTTTTATTTGGACAAGGTCCAAAGGCCTAGAAAGCGATCAGTTCCGGAAGCGGAAACCGGAAACGGAATGACTATTGGCCAGTTCCGGGGGCCTTTCGTCCGCGCCTGCTCTCTATGACGTCACGATTTAGATTAAGCAGTCTTGTAATAAATAATTTATTACAATACTTTAAATGTATTCCTTTAATCTTGTATCTTCAAACAAAGTCTGGTATTATTCAGTGGCATACGAATTATTAATTATGTTGCCAGCCTGGTACGTAATTACTTCAAAATAATTACCAAATATTTATTATCTTATTCAGTGCGAACGGACTATTGTGGCCCTTCGAAATTTTGATTTTAACCTGTTAGCTACCCAGAAAAATTTTATGTGAAATAGCATCATAAAATTCTTAAAATTCAAAATTCATAGGATAGCTTTTTCGAATTTTATTTTTTCGAAAAAAACATGAAAACGTTGGTATAATTTTTAAAAAAATGTGGGTACATCAACCGCGATTTTGTACTGTTTTGAGATAAAAAAAGTAATAAATTAAAGTTCATAGTATCGTCAGGCCGTAACAGTTATAACATTATTATTTATTTTATATTTGTTTTTTGTAAGGACGACATCAGGTTTTATTAATATTATTGTGTATAATGTAATGCTTAAAACAAAAAATATATTAGCACTTCACATCACAACAATGTACACATTACATGTCGCACTTATATAACGCTAACAATACGCATAAAATGACGCCACTGGCCACGGCAATGGCCAATCCTGCCTAACGGCGCACTCACTGTATTCATAGTAAAACGCTCGAATATTAATTTTAATTAATAACAAAAAAATAATATCTTATTCTCTTTAATTATTTGGCAACAAAAACGAGAATTATTACGAACGTACGTCAAAATCTAAATGACATTTTAGTCATATTGTAACGTTCCAGATACTTTCCAACTTATTGAGTCCTTTTGAGTAACGAGCATATCGGGATTGTCTAAAAAGACAGTAGTCTCCACTACCGAAATCAGTCACCCTTCGCCATTTTGTTAAGTAAAAATAAAATCAAAAAAGTTCGATAACTGTAAAAATATCAGCACTTTGACGTCGATATGAGAGTATGTGTGTTAAATTTTCAAATTTAATGAAATTGCGATCTGGCAACGCAAAAGTGAGCGCCAACCATAAATTTTGTATGGAAGAAAAATGACAATTTTTACATTCGATTTTAGACGTGATTCCTGGTGTTCTTGAGTTGAGATAGATTTATATGGGGCGACGTACGATGTAACTACTGGAAATAATAATTTAGTTAAAGATTTGATCCGCGGTGGCAGTGATATCATGCGTTATTTGAAGGTTATTTGCCATGAGAAATGGACACCGTGGACTGTCACGGGGGTGTGCGCTATACTCACGATAGCCAATGTAAAATCTGACAGTTCTCATTCCATCTTTTTCTCTGTCGTAAATTTCAGACGTGGGCGGCCAAGGAGCATTTCTTATCAACTACAAAAGCACAATAGGTACCCTTACATCACGCTAAACCAAAGCTCGTATATATAAGACTGTGATTAGAATGGTATTTTTCGAAGCCACATCATATATTGACAGAGCGGCCGATACAGCTGTGCATGTATCAAGTTGCAGAGTCATAATTTACGCCTTTGCAGTGACCCGTCACTTCTCTGCCGAGCCTCAGCTGCCGAACATCTTTAACTAACGTTCCTCATGAGTAATTTATATTTGCGCAGTCTATTGCAATCTTTTATTAAATAAATCAGTGAGTAATTTTTGTCCACGCTACGTCATTATGTTAATTATTGCTACAAAGTGATCCAAAAATTTAGTCCATTTTAAAATTGTTCTTCATATACACCTTTTATATAGTAATAAATGTAATTCTATCTACTTGTAATTATAATTAATTGAACAGTTGGTTATAAACTATGCCCGTCTCGACACAGAATTTCTCTAGTGAGACGGGCACAGTCCAAATAGATTTTTACATAGTATTATATAGTTACTAATAAAATAATAAATTATTTCTTTCTTCTCTGTTAAACTAAGCAGAATATTGAAATATAACGAACACAAATGATGGACCGAGGTATGAAGGCAGTTTATCATCACCATTGTAAATTTTTCTGTTCTGTTTTGATTAGCTTGTTCTAGGATACTTTGATTAATAAAATATTTGAAAGTAAATAAACCATACAAGAACGTAATTTGAATCTGGATTCACAATAGCAATATCGTATCAGTTTGATTTGAAATACTTTGAACTTTAGAGAATTATTGCAGTGATAAAACGTAACATTAATATAAATTACATTTATGAATTGTCGAAATTGAGCTATTAAAAACATTCATTTTCTATGTTCAGAACCAAAAGGCAGAAAAATTGTAAATTTATTTATATTCGATAGTGAAAATGTTGTCAACCCCTAACATATGTTGAAAATTCGGAAATCTTAAGTTCGTTAAAAATTTATCGGTTCATTTGCTAGAAGTTTTCACTCAATAGTCAATACAAGGTTTTTTTTAAAAAAGACACCTGGTGGGGGTGGGGAGGGAGGATCCACCCTTTCCCAAGACCGGTTTAGAAGCAAGAGCTTCCTTGTTGGTCCCATTCATCAAAGCTAATAAAAATACGCGACTTTAATTCAATAACATATTTAAGTTTATGCAGTATTTAAAGCGAAAAAAGAAAATAAATTCAAAGTAGTTATTAGCAATTTTCACAAAATTTGAAATTTAGATTCTCCAGCGTCTCTTTAGTTCTGTCTTTATTCATATTAAAACATATAACATAAATTCATAGAATACATAGTTTTACATATAGATGGAAATTTGATGGTAAATTAAGGCGCAGTAGTTCAATGCGTCTGCATTGAACTCAGGGATCCAGTCATCAAAAACACTACCAAAATAGATTGTGGAAGAGACCCAAAATGGTTTAAGTCTCGCTTACAGGACAGCCTAACGGAGTAGCAAACATGAGATATGGAGAGTGATAGGTAGGCGCGTAGGTGGAGATCCATCCACGCAGGTCGGCCTATCTACCTACCCAAGGAGCTCCAACGTGTCAATCATTCCCGAATAAATATTTTATATAAATTTCTCGTCAACCTTTATATTCCTCAATATAAAAGTTGACGAATGAATAAGTCATGTTCGCGCGAGGGAGTGTTGTTGACTTCTTGTGGAAATGTTTTAAATATCTAAACATTTTAGCTGGCTAAACATTTTAGCCAGCTAGCTGGCGCTAGCTAGTTACTTTCTTCCAAAATTTTCTACAAGAGTACATATTTTATTCAATGCCTATACACGACAAATTTTTCAGAAATTAGCACGTTCGTAAATTAAAATATCCTCCTTTCATGTTCCCCGTGAGTGGGTTGCCTTATTTGTGAATTCATTACCTGCCTACCTCCACAATGCCTAAAAATTTTAATTAAAAAATAATGCGTGCCTAGTACCCACCTACACAAAATACAATACGTAGCAGCCGATTACTGACATGTCAAAAATAAATGTAATAAAATTTCACTTCTTTCTTCCTTCCCACATAATACACGCGTTGTTTAATGTTTTATCGATTTTTCGATTTCTGTGTTTTTTGACAAATGTTAATATTTTGTTAAGGAAAACACATTCTTATTGTGAAGTTGTAATTATTCAGAACATAGGTCTGTGATATTTTAAATACTAAATTAATGTATTAATTATAAATATATACATATAAAATCAATTTTGTCGAAAAATATTGTTTTAGCGTCACCGAGATTCGAACCTGGATCTTCATTTCCAATCCGGGGAAGTGCACTACCTTTGTGCTATAACGCCAGTATTTTTCTTGACAAATTTGCGTCTGCAAATCGGTTTACTCAAAGGTATTTGAGATTCTGTAAAAATAATGTAGATGGCTTTCAAATAATGGAACGACAGGTGTATTAATTTGAAAAATGTAACATATAGTTTCGAAAATTTGTCAAGAAAAATACTGGCGTTATAGCACAAAGGTAGTGCACTTCCCCGGATTGGAAATGAAGATCCAGGTTCGAATCCCGGTGACGCTAAAATAATATTTTTCGACAAAATTGATTTTATATGTATATATTTATAATTAATACATTAATTTAGTTAATATTTTGGATTAGCTTGTGTTTCATAACGTTAAGTTTTCATCAGGCTAAAACAAACTTTCTATTACGCAACTCGGCAATAACACGCCTTTGACGGAAAACTTCTGAAACCTGTAACAGTAAGGATATTGTAAAATATACATAATACTACAATTTTTTAATAAATTAAATATAAAAATGTCAAAAATAAATATAATAATATTTTATTCCCTCCTTCCTTCCCGATAAACTGTACACATAACTCACAAATAAACGATGTTTACACACGACCGTGAGAGTACCAACTAATTATGCTCGCTTGTTTTTTCTGTAGCGATTTAGAAATTAAATTATTTATAAGTTGTTTTAAGATGGTCGAACACGATAATAAACTTGAGGTGAATTATATTAATAACGGTGCAGCACCTCAAACCGTTAGCGTTATTATTCAATAACCATAACGGTTTGAAATTATATTAACTTATCGAATAAAATCGACACTTCGTGGTTACATAAATATATTTCTGTGCGCGAACGTGAACCTGTGTTTACTTTAATAATAGCTGTTCATTAACTGAACATTACTTTTCGTTTCAATTTTGAATTTTCCCCTCTCATTTCGATTTCGTGCAGAGACCATAAACGCTTTAAAATAAACAGGCACAATATACTCAAATATAAGTATTCATGTTTTTCGTCTGGTTTGCGAAACGAACGAATGTCACCAATCTTCAGGAACTCCGCACTAAAGAAATACTCGCTATTAATTATTTCACATCCAACTATGCTACAGCGACAATATTTTTAGCGACAAATTTTCGAACCTATATGTTACCTTTTTGATATTTGAGTAATCTGATAGCAGACACCAGAATTATCAATTCATTTTTATTAAATTTTGGACACATTGATACGATTTTATTATTAGAACACATTCTTATTGTGAAGTTGTAATTATACGGAACATAGATCTGTGATATTTTAAATATAAATTAAATATATTAATCAGAAATCAGGTTCGAATCCCGGTGGCGCAACAACAATATTTTTCGATAAAATTAATTCTTATTTAAAATATCACAGACCGACTGTTCTGAATAATTACAACATCACAATAAGAATGTGTTCTTCTAATAATTATTTCATACTTTGGGCATGTTTTTAGAATAGCTAGACTTAGACTGAAGGAGTAAAAGAACAAAAGGCGAAAGGTTGATCTCCGATAAGATGGACATACCAAGAGTTTCGCTTTGCATCGCACTAAATAAGGCCCTAGTAGAAGCAGAATAGAGGACAACGATGCTCAGTTATGAACATATTGACGAAGAGAAAGATTCTTCACCTGAATTCGATTCTTAATACGGTGCTATAATTGAACTCTAAATACTCTCAAATAACAAATACGGATTACTGTGTACAGTTTTCTGGGCTAATCTACCTTGTATATCTGACGTTTAGGACTCCATTGCAAGGTCCATCATCAGTGATGATGTGATGTGTGACTGTTGATGCTGTGAGTTCCGATGGGTCCACGCTGTATGAAGTGCTACAAGTTCTGTGTACTCACACTTCATAGTTCGCACGTTTCAAATCGTGCTGACGCTTCAATAGTTCAATACTTCACACCATATTCACACACACTAGCAAGTAACTTAGTTGCCTGCAACGAAGCTCTCACTTAGCAATGCACACAATCAACTGCGAACTGTGTATGTATGTATAGAGATGAAAGAGTTTACCGCTCACTTCATGTAGTTCATTGAAGTATACTTCGCGAAGTATCACACTACATATTCGCTCTTCGCTTCGCACTTCAGACACTTCATTGAAGTATAGTTTAATAACGATTTCATTGTACTATATAAAATGCGAAGCGTTTGCGACCTGCATCGGGAGCGGGCCAACCAGTGGTACCAACATACTTCGAATGAATCATTCATCTTGAACGCTTAAAGTTGGTGAACGTACATTTCGTGAAGCGTTCAATATAAAATTAAGTTTTGTCCTTCACTAGTTATAAGTACTGGTTTGAAGAACCGTGTCGAAAGCAGGATGTTTCGTTTTTAAGGTACTAGCTTGCAGTACCGTGTCGAAGACAGGTGTTGTGTGAAATGAGTAGTGTTGTGTTGTGTAAGTTCCATCTATTGTCGGATCACTATTTATGCGGACTCTTCGGATATAAGTTGGTTATTACCAACACTCTTATAACTTGATCCTGTTTTATGTCCAATAAAACATATATAATAACACTATCCACAGGATCACGAGCTTCATATTGTTTTTCTAGCTACATGTTCATAATATGCAAAATCCTTCTTTCGCATATCATCGACGTTCTTTTGGTAATCCTCAACTTCTGGATGATAAAGACAATTGCACGTCACGCGGTACAAGGCATCCAATATGTTCCTTATTAGTATTGAAACGTTATTTTAATTCAAGTTCTGTACTTAAATTAAAATTGAATTTAACTAAAGTATATTAAGGCTTAACTAAATCTGCATGTTGGAGGGTTGCAAAAATAAATGTATTTATTAATTCATTTTACATCATTTATGAGAGCTTAGTGGCTTGTTTTTGATGGTCTAGACCAGGAGTAGGGTAACTTTTTAGGGTTTATTCTAAAATATATTTTTGTTAAATTATATTATCTCACTTTATTACATTTTTTTGAGTATTACCCACAATCTATTCAAGTTAAACGAAATTTTTGTGAGCTGGATACAGTACTGAACTGAAGCATCACTGTGAGGTCATTAATATGTAACGACTCGTCATCAGTCAGCTGCGCGGTGTGCGCCCTGCTGCTATTCTTCTGCCGTTCCTAAGTTAATCAACAACGTTTCATATTATGTAATATAATGTATATTATATAAAAGAAATCGGACTGAGATGGTATATACATATATTGCAAAGGGACGAAGATTACACAATTCATAAATCCATAAGGAGTCCGGGAAAATGGATTGCTTCAGTCAGTCGCTATTTTAAAGGCCTGAACAAACCAAGAAAATGAATATAAATAATGAAAATATTTAGTTTTCACCGCAGACTAATAAATATGCAGACATGAAATAAAGTGTACATATAAGAGAAGGGTTCAAAACATTAATTGCATGACGAGGGCATTCTACACACAATACTTCTAGAAACATAAATCCGATAGTTTATGATACATTTATGCAGCCGTAAAAATATTTACTTATCGAAAATTAAATTTTTGTGTAAACAAGATTATTGTCAGCGTTTAAGGTTTCGTTCCAATCGAGTCACATATTTAAAAAAAGTCGCTGTGCTATTTAATTGCGTAAGTGGTACCAACATGAATATATTGAAACAAGGAATTCGCGTTAGTTCATGTCTATATATTTGGTAATCTGTGGTTTTCACTAACATTGTCATAAAAGATTCGAAGATAAAAAAATCGATATTTTTGTTCTATGGTTCAAGTCTCTTTTGACGTTGCTTCGCACAACCCTTGTGTGAACCACCCTCGGCGCTTGTAGACTTTACAAATAGGGTGGACGTGTACACATGTAACGTGTATATTATAGCACGTCACGTCACCACCTCGCTTGTTCAAAACCACATTAGATAAATTGATTTTATAACTAATTTCTTCGTTTTCTGCCTCGAATATTATTTAATATTTTAGGGGTGAATAAGGCTTTCGATATGAAGCTTAATGTATATCTACGTACTTAGTAGACTTACGTATAACTTATGAAAATAATATTTACAGGTTTATTCATTCACTTTGCCTTTTTCACGTCCTAAGACACGCTAGTCACATAATGATAGAGAGTTATGAAACGCAAAAAAGAAATGGTTATATTCATCACGGGAAACAAATCAGCAAAATAAGATAATTAAAAAGTGAAAATCCAATTCAGAATGATTTTAAATGTTTTTTTTAGTCTTTCACGAACGTTTGTCTTAATAATGAAGTTGTTAGAAACAGAAACTATTTATTATTTTGAAATTTCTTACAGTTGATATGGTGTCATTATGTATTTTGACGCAACACGCCCGTCTTAGAATGAATATAAAACTAAGATATAGATTTTTCACAGGACGAAGCTACATTTTTACATGGGAAGTATGGAAGTCTTGGGCATTACAGGGCTTACGACTTGTCATCGGCTGGCTTAAGTGATCACTTTACACAATGTAAACCTATTTACCCAAGCCACCACATCTATCAAATTTTTGAAAGTTGTATCATATATACATATATTTATACATTTATCATGTTGGAATATTTAAATTATTTACCACCAACTATGTTGTCGCCATCTATGGATTTTTTTTTGAAAATTAGATATTCATTCTCATGTAACAGTATAGATGTCGCTGAAGCTGAGATTTTTTTTTTCTCCGAACTATGGGGCTATATAATTTATGTATATACATGAAACTCATTCGAATTATTAACATGTATATTAGAATACGTCTGAAAAGGTAGTATTTATATTTATATTTTTAACTTTATATTTAGACCAGTATATTTCACAATATTTTTGAGTATGTCCAAATCTTTTTTGGAACGAATTACTCGGTTTTATCCCTATTTATTAGAGCTTCGTCTCTGTGAAACATATATATCCTGATGACAATCCCTCAGGAGATAAATCCCAGTAATTGGTTCCTACAGAGAGTTGGACATACTCAAAAATATTGTACATAGAAAACTGTTTAAATACGCAATAACTAACTTTTTATAAGGTTTTCAGTTTTTCAGATTGTAAAATACAGAAATAATTTATTTTGACATTTCTGACAGTAGAAACAAATAATTTATTTTTCTATTGTAAAAACGTTACTCAGAACAAAAGGGTCACATATGTACCGAATTTTATTTTCAATGAAATTGACACAGTTGATTCAGGCAGACATGAGGTCATTATTTTATTAATCAGTTGGAACATTTATATTGCGACAACGGAAACCAACTTTTGTATTAAATAATTGAATTGATTTTAATCAATCTGATTATAAAACATTCACCACGTGCTTAATAATTAATAGACAGGTTTCCATTCAGCCTACCAAAACACTGATACAGTTTTATATAAATCATATTGATATTTGCCCTGTATATAATCATATATTACGGTAAACAGCGGAAAAGTATTAATCTAATAGATGTCTAAAATTAAAAAGTTAATAGTTCTTGATAGGTTAGAACAGAGCATGTAAACTTTTCTAATACACTGTTGCAATTGATTCAAATTATATACATTATGAGTCACTACTATAAAGGTCGACGCCTATCAATGAGTATGACACCAATAGTAGAAGATTAACAAACAATACATATTATTAAAAATTACAATGTGGGTAGTCAGTCACTTATCATTTAAAAATTAAATATCATGGACATAAAAATAATAATAAACATAGATACACGCAAAATAATATTATAAATACATGTATAAAAAAATCTCCGTGCTATATAGAATATTATGTAAGAGATAGTGGTGGGAGAAAATCTCGTGGACTGTATCGAGTGTAATATTAATCAGTGGACGCAACCCGAATTGGAAGTCTAAAGGAACATAAGGACAGATGGATCTGGTCTACCTTGTTTTAAAGTCCTGGGTTGAGCGTCGTCTTCACCACCGGTCGACTAGCACGTTTGTTGTGCACTTCCGGAACTATTGAATATACTTTCTCTTCGCGGTTCCAGTGTAACGCGCGAAGCGGATGTAGGACGGCAGAAAAAAAGGCACAAGATCTTGATAGTTCGCTGTTTGAGCGCAATCTGTCCCTCCGTCGGCGAAATCGGAAATAATGAGTTGGCCAGAGCGTGACAGGTATAGATTATTGGATGGACAAAAGGGAGAGATGATGAGTATTCGACTTGCGTAAACAGATAGATATATTCGTACATGTAAAAAATGTTATTTTATTTTTAAATGGCAAAGTAACTTACGGTCCGGTTTTTCTTCTTCTTGCTCTGTTTTCCATCGAGTGATTTATAAGAGATGTACATATCGGAGAACGAATTACTATTACTTCACTTTGACTTTTTAAATTTTCGATAGAATTTAGTATTTTATAAGTAAAATATATATTATTCAATGTATACCATTTAATCGGGAAATCTTTGATTCATGTGTATACACATAATTAACTGATTGCGGGATTCCAATCTCCAATCTTTTTTGTCAAATGTTGGTGACAGGAGATCAATTCAATCTTCAAATCAACAAAGTGGATTTGAGCGTAGCTCATGAATTTGAGGGTGTGAAAGTAGGCTCAGACAAAAGGGTGATTTCTAAAGACAATAGCTTAAATTGAAGTGAGAGGGTAAATTTAGAAGGATAGTGGAAAAGTGAATGAAAGAGGGAAAATCAATGAGATGGGATGGAAAAATAATTATAATTACAACCATGAATTAATTTGATCTCCTAATTTTGATCTTTGATCTTTTAATCCTCGATGATTTTGATTTAATTTTCTCCGTAAAGTACCACTTTTAAATCATTGTGATCTAAAAACAATGTTTCTATTTTGTTTCCACTATAATTTTTTACTAGATAAATATGGTTATTCAATGAACCGGTGTACTTTTATTTATATATTTATTTATTTATATATATTTTGATATCCATATTTTTGTACTAACAGAAGTGGATATATAATAAACATACATAATACATAGTTTATCGTGTGGGATGGAGTAGACTTCACCTCTGATATATACAGCGTTGTCCTGGCTACTTTGCTAGACTAAAGTCTGTGTTAAAGTAACCAGTTTTTTTTTCGTGCTGTTGTGGTGTTATTTGGAATAAAAAGAGAATTCAAATATTAATAAAAAAGTAAAAAAAAAAATATATATATATATAATAAAAATATATAGAGTGGGAGTGTTGTAGGACTAGTGAATTATTAGTGAAAGAATTGTATAAATTATATTAAATTGTTGGATATCCATCCATGCTTCTGATTCATCTCTACCTGATCATATATTGGGTCCATATTTGTGTAATCTTATAGGAATTGTACGATTTCCAGTTGGTACTGAGTGTATTGTATAGTTTCGGAGCTAGGAACATGTAGAATCTTTGATAAAATGTCGTTGTTGCTCTCGGAACTGGTGTGTAGATGTTTGTTGTTTGTTATTAAGGAAAACACATTCTTATTGTGAAGTTGTAATTATTCAGAACATAGGTCTGTGATATTTTAAATACTAAATTAATGTATTAATTATAAATATATACATATAAAATCAATTTTGTCGAAAAATATTGTTTTTGCGTCACCGGGATTCGAATCTGGATCTCTATTTCCAATCCGGGGAAGTACACTACCGACTGTGCTATAACGCCAGTATTTTTCTTGACAAATTTTCGAACCTATATGTTACATTTTTCAAATTAATAGACCTGTCGTTCCATTATTTGAAAGCCATCTACATTAATTTTACAGAACCTCAAATACCTTTGAGTAAACCGACTGCAGACGCCAGAATTATCAATTCATTTTTATTAAATTTTGGACACATTGATACAACATGTTTGTTGTTTGTCTTGTGTTGTGTCCATGATTTATTGCTTGAGGAGAGTTGTTGTTAATATGGAAATATTGAACGAGTCTCAACGTAAAGATTTGTCTTATATCAAAGACTTATATGTACTTAATACGCTTGTCCTTGTATAGTGTAATAATGTTTTTATAAATACATCTGAAACATTTCACACTTTGTAATGCAAAGCATTTAGAAATAAGATTGGCAACCATTTTGACAATTATAAAAATTGTAATATCTTCCCGTATCAATGAATTATCGAATTTTTATTACGACGGTGTAATTTTACAACATGGAAAAGTTCCGAGATCATATCCCGTTGATATTTAAATGTTTATTTAATTATTTTTCTGTATCTTTCCAACTAGTTTATCTAAATTGTTGTATTATCAAATAAGTGTTGAAAATGTGAGGTGTTGGAGATGGAGACTACTTTAAGTCGGGTGAATTCTTAGCCAATTAAGTTACGATGGAAATTATCACGTTCAGGAATAACAAGGCATGTATTAAATACACGACGGATAAAATAACAATCCAGGAAGCCGTCGCTCGCTCGGCAGGTATTTGAACATGGTTAATTATTAGCGAAATTAGTAGCCATAATTTTTTGAGTGCGCGGGGCTGCTTCCCGAGCGGGGATGTGGCGGCAGAACCTTCCAGCCCCTTCAATTAAGACGACATAACCCAATAAATTTCACTCATCGCCATATCAATTTAATAATTCAGCGCGCCGGCCGGGCGGGCCGAGACACCCCACACCGACTATTGAATATTGGGGCGCAATCAATACGTCCTCCTCGCTACCTTCGGGGCCCAGGGTCCCTTTGTTGGCTTGACGGATCGGTGAATGAGACCCGTCGGACGGATGGTCCATTATGGAGCCGAGACCTTGCGGAGGATCTTTTGTTACCCCGAGACAGACGCGCACGAGATTTGCGAAGAGCACAGGGTGGTTTTGAAGTTTCTGATAGCAATTTCAAGCCATTTAATTAGGACATAATCTGAAATTGTCATAAAATCATAAAAGGTCGTGGGATTACTTCCAAAATGATAGATTTAATGCAGCAATGAGGTGATATTTGTATTAAAGCCTTTCAAAAAACAAGTTATTTCACATATCTGGATTAAACCGGGTCCCTTGCTCCTTCATCGAGAGTATGCCTTAATGGCCGGATAAATTTTATTATTATGTGTTAATTATTATTAGAATCAAAACAAAACAATCCATAATTCATGTGACAGGGAACTGCTAGCTGGCGCAGTGATACCTCTAAAGAAGGACGGATTTGGGCCACTTAAAGCGTGACAGTATGGTTAGATCGTGTTTAGCTAACGTGTTTATTATCAGATTTTAGTGCTTTGAGAGTCCATCCTAAAAACGTTTGGAGATTAGTGTTATTAACTCTTTTACGGGGAGAATGCCCGACTAGCGATGAAGTTGTGTGAGCCTTAATTACAAAAAGTAAAATCTCACTGAAAAAAAAAAATGCAAAGGACAAATATTTGGAGAAACAAAAACCTGAACACTGAAAAAAAAGTGTAACTGAATTAAAATACGTAGAACAATTTTGAAAATATTAACAAAGCTGACGTAGTTCAGCTAGAAGAGAATTCTACCGGCGATGGAAATGTCCCGAGTTCTTATTCCGGCGACTTTTTTTAGAAATAAATAATATTATTTCAATGACACGTTTACTTGGTAAGGATACATTTTTAGACAAAATGCATACCTAAAAAATGCAATTGATGGAAAAAGTGTCAGTGAAGAAGGCCTAGACAAAAATATTCTTCAAACAATG
Source organism: Eubasilissa regina (assembly GCA_022840565.1). NCBI lineage: Eukaryota > Metazoa > Arthropoda > Insecta > Trichoptera > Phryganeidae > Eubasilissa > Eubasilissa regina. Next base: position 5,536,954 of record JAINEB010000029.1, on the reverse strand, counting down.
AGCAAAGCGAATACATTGTTGAATTATTGTTTTATTAACCACATAATGAATTAAATACATCAACCGGTTTCGAAAACTATGATTTTCTTCTTCAGGATGTCACCAACTAATCAAAAACATATGTTATATTGTTTCTTTAAAAGAATCTATTATTTTTAAAATAATATATTTTAAAGTTTATTAAAAAACAATAATTACTTAAAAATAAATTTAGTATTATTAGAATAATTAATTTAATTAGAATAATTTTGTATCATCAAGTAACAATTTAAGTTAAGTTCTAAATATTATCGTTTATTTTTTTTAAATAGATTCTTTTAAAGGCAAAATATACCATATGTTTTTGATTAGTTGATGATATCCTGAAGAAAGAAAATTATATTTTTCGAAACCGGTAGATGTATTTAATTCATTAAGTGGTTAAAAAATAAGATTATTAATCTTAAAAAAAAAAACACATTATTGATGAAACAACGAATCGCATAGTATGGAATGAACGCCATAGCTTACCAATCAAATGACATAAAATATAAATTATGAATATATGATACAGTGTGACCCCCCTGTAGTTACCAAAAGAGAACCCTGCGATTGGTCGTTCAAATTCGTAATACAAATTTATTGAATTAAGATTCTTCGGCAAATTTTGTCGTCAAATTCAATATTTGTGATTGAGGAATGCGCTGTTCGGGTTTTTTCGCACGAATAATGGAATCGTTCATATACAGATCAGGGCGCCGGGTTTTTCAAGTTTAGTTTGCAAAATTACATTTTTAATTCATTTTTTGACGAATACTTGGAATGGTGGCGCATTCGAAAAATGTGTACTTAATAACATACACAATATACACATATAACCAAATAATACTAATATTGTCGAAATTCCATAAAACATGATCATTAAATAAATAGTCTTGTACGGATGCGAAGCGTGAAATTTGACGGAGAAATAAGATATGCTTATTAAAATGTGGATGTTGTATTATGTCGATACTTACGTACTAACTTTCATAGCATTTAGATGGAAATCTGCAGCCTGATCTGCAATCTGAAATAAAGCGGAATGAAACGAACAACATTCACTGAAATGAGGCGGAATGAAACGAACAAAAGGAGCATACCTATTTATAATAGCTGGCCGTTTATTTTGAACTGATTTTACTATTATAGAATACACATATACTCATATAAACGATTTATTCGCGTTATCATTCACTTTGATATGACGGTTCCCATTCTGTGTGACCAATATTGAAATATCCACATTTTAATAATTTAAAAAAATAACTAATTAACAGAACACAATCGGCTGATACCGATGGTTGTGGCTAGGCTTGTGCATTGCCACTATCGTGGTTTCATTATGAAATTTCATCTGTTAATAACAAAGTAAACCAAAATACTTGTTATACGTTTTATGAATTTAATAATCAATGAAACCTTTATTTCAATATTGAAAACATTATTTAAAATTAATAAAGGGAAGCAGTCTCCCAAAATATATAATAATTTCAAATATTAATTAAATATATTAATTAGAAAGATATGCATAAAAAATCAATTTTAACGAAACATATTATTGTTGCGCCACTGGAATTCGAACCTGGATCTCTTTCCAAACCAGAGAAGGTATATTATCTAACTATGCTACAGCGACAATATTCTTAGCGACAAATTTTCGAACATATATGTTACCTTTTTGATATTAATACATCTAATCGTTCCATTATTATTATTATATTATCGCTCTAGCATAGTTAGATAATGCACCTCCCTCAGTTTGGAAAGCGATCCAGGTTCGAATCCCGGTGGCGCAACAACAATATTTTTTGAATAATTTGATTTTGTATGTATATCTTTCTAATTAATATATTTATTTCATATTTAAAATATCACAGACCTACGTTTTGAATAATTACAACTTTACAATAAGAATGTGTTCTCCCAATAAACTAATTTCACTTATTAACACGAACAAACGCAATCTTCTTCTATATAGTGTATAAAAATTAATTAAACAGTACTTAACGTTTTTAAAATGAAAAATAATATAACGTTTTTAATATCGTTAAAACAACGTGCATTTCGTGGTCAAGGACCTACTGCTGACTAAGGCAGATGGCTTTAATATACTTCAGCAACAGAATTTTATAGAAATATATGATTCTTAAAACCGTCGGATAATAGTGTGAATCAAAGCTTTAAATAAATACCGAACGTTTTAATTTGTATTTATTAAATATATGTGTCTTGAATATCCTACCTAAATAATTATATCAGTTAGTTATGGAAAAAATAATAGATATCTCATAGAGACGAAGGGATTTTTTATATTTAATGGAAAATATATGGAAGTATGGGTAATTACAGGGCTTACGATCTATCTTCAGCCGGCTTAAGTGATCACTTTATATAAATATAACGTTCACCATTCTCACCCATAAATCTCCATATATATACAATTTTTGAAAATTGTATACGTGTTAATTAATCATTGAATGGACCACATAGTATTAAAGTAATTTAAAAAACTAGGACCTCTGTATTTTTCAATTTTAAAACACTTAACAAAAACACAAAAGGGATATGAGAAAAAGTATTAAATCCTGAAATTGAATTCGAAGAATTGTAGATTGAGTTACGCTGAATTAGCTTTTTAGCATTTACTCGTCAGACAAAATGTAACGTATAAAGAAAAAGATTTTCATTTCATTTTTATTCCTAACAATTAAATTAAGTCGATTCGTCTCATTCTGAAACAATGACAAACTCATCCGAAGACGGGCTACAGATGAAATTGGTAAGTAGCTCGAATATCCGGAACCATCTCTCTGTATTAACGAAATTGAATATTAATTTATTAAGAAGATATTTAAAAGATAATGAATAACAAATTTTGAACAATTGTTAGGACTGGTGCTTGAAAAAAGAGCAGTGAACCACCGCTAACGGGAAAGGCAATATTTGCTAGTTTTAATATATTATTATTTAAAACATTGAATATTATTATGTGTGTATAAGATAGTAATTAAAATTAGATGAAGTTTTTATTTTATTTGTATGAAACAGATTATCAACAGATCCCCAAAGGCCGATTGTGTGATCAGTTGTAACTTTTTACAATAGTAAAATTCTGCTGTTTGATCGTTAGTAAAAATATATTTTCTTCTGGCTACTTCTGACTACTTCTAGTCGAATGGTATGTAGGCATCGTATGCTCGAGTGCATATCGATCAAGTACATTACAATTTCGGTTTTAAACTCAGACTGTGTTATTAATATTAAATCCGCATTAGTGTTAAGGGCTGAAATTTTGTTATAATCGTTAAACGTATGTAGATAAGAGAAATGTTGGAAGATTAAAAAAAACAAGAAGTGAATTTTAATTGTCATGTATCTTATTTATATGTTTCTTAAAATAGTAATAGTTTACTACTATTTTAATAAAGAATTAAATACTTAGCTTCAGTGGCGTAAGTTTGCTTTAGGCGCATGGAACAGATTTTTTTTCTTGGCTATCCGCCATAACTTTCCTTTTTTTTTCATTCCGGCGTAGGTGCAAGACCACATATATAATATATTATCTACCACCTGTTCAAATTCATGTTTGTTCTTGGCAGCTTGAGTGCCTTGGGTGCACAGCTCCTAAAGTGTAACGATATATGTATGTAAAAATTAGTTCAGGAATAAAAAAGACCCGGAGGGATAGAATAGAATGGCTACATTTTCCTCAAGGTCAAAGAATGCAGCTGAGAAAATTTTTAAACGTATGTCACTCAATATAATATACGTCTATGTTTGAGGAGGTTTGTGTTTTGCGCAAATTGTTATCGGTGGTGTTACTAAAAAATTAGGCCCCATTGCAAATATATGATAATTTTTTCAATTAAATAATAATAACGAAATTGGTATCATATCTTTTATAATAGAACGCTTTCATTCGTTTCACACATTCACATTTATTTATTTATTAGACTTTAGTGATGGGCATGTTTTTCTTGTGACAGAGAAGAATATATTATAACATGATACACATAAGATACAGATATATTGCAATTAAGTATATACTCGTAGTTTATTGTGTGTGACGGAGTAGACTCCATCTCTGATATATTCAGCATCGTCCTGGCTACTTTGCTAGACTGTCGTCTGTGTTTTTTTTTGTGCTGTTGTGATGTTATTTAATTCAAGAAAGATAAAGATTCTATTGTATCTAGTTGTAGAACTAGTTCTAGATATTGTTGTAGAACTAGTGAATACACTGTATAATGATTATATTAGAATATAGGATAGCGATGCATCTCATGTGTATTATGTTTCTGTAATAAAAAAATAATTATACTTTTAAAATTAGCAATATTAACTTGGTGGTTAAAATTCATATTTTTTTATTTATTACCTTAGTTTTATTATAAATTAATAAAATATATTAATAAAACTAAGGTAATAAATAAAAAATAATAATAATAATAATAATAATAATAATAATTACTTTCTTACTATGGTTGATTTTAAAAATTATTAGTCCGTAGTCTAGTGTTAACGCTAGAAAAAGTATTAATTCACTATGTATGCATGCATTATGACCTTTAAAAACCCTTATATAACGTGGGTTCCAATGCATAGTTACACCACTGGTAATTGCAAAATATGTAGGATTCTATAGAGGACAGATAGACAGACATTCATTCGGTTTTATATTATTCACTATTGAGTCTGAAATTTTATATTTTTTTATGTTGAAAGAGATTTCTGACAGAACGAGATGGCAGATAATCACAACATTTTATTTTACAGAAAAGACGTTGACTTGAATCCTTATTGTCCTGATCATTTGTATATAGTAAGTGAATGGAAAGAGTGACAGGTATTATATAAATGGGTATTTAATTATTTATCGGTATCCAATGAACACACCGCCCGCATGTCGACACGGCTCATGTTCGGTCGGCCGCGATGCGCGACTTTTGAGCGACAAGACAATGCTTCGAATCCCGCTCGCAATTCACGCCGAACGTTTCCCCGTAAATTGGATGAGTTCGTATGAAGTGCTGTATGTATCGCTATGAAACTGAGTTTTCTAATGATTCTCAAAGTAAGATCTAATTTTAGTATTTCACTTTTCTCTGATATGTTGACTCTTTTAGTCTCTAGAATATTTTTTTATCTTTTTTTTTTGTATTTTTACTATTTTAGATTCAGGTATTTTCAATATTTCTCTATCGAGTGGAATAGTGAACTGTTGATATCTTTGAGTTGTGGATGGAGGCTAATGCTGTACATGAACAGCAAGATGCACAAATTTCGTTCTGTAGGAACAGCAGAAGCAGGAAGGACAGATAGCTTGACAGAGTGGAACAAGTCCAAGAAGTTCCAGAAGAATTTATACGTCACATATTTAATAATAGCATAAGCCGTATTCACGCATATTTCGAATAAAATAATTCTACAATCATCTGGCATTTCATACTAGCAAATCAGTTACAATGGCGTTCAAATATGGAAAAGGGCCAGATAATATCCCTCCCGTGCGGCTGGACGGAACGAAATTGAGCGTTCAAAATAAGGTCAAATACCTTGGCCATATATTCAATGATGATGGACAAGACGATGACGACATAGAACAACAGAGGAGATAGTTGAGCGTTCGTGTAAATATGCTGTCACGGCATTTCTACCGATGCAGTAAGATCCTGTTTAAATCGTTCTTCATCAACATGTATACCTGCGAGCTCTGGTCGAAATACAAGCAAGTGACCAGTACAACCGTCTCCGAATTCAGTATAACAAATCATACGGAATACTGTTCGGATCGGCGCGTTATTGCAGCATATCTACAATGTTTGCCGAAGTCCGTATACATGAATTCGTTCCGTTTCTGAGACATCAATTTGCTGGCGTAAAGTTGCGGCTGGACCTCAACACCAACTGTCTAGTGCAAGCGGCGCTTTCATGGAATGGCGCTTTCATTCTTTGACTAGAGAATGGCAGACAGAAATATAGTGTCTATATTTTGTTTATATTTATATATATGTGTGACCTTTTTTTTTATTTATTTTTTGTGCTTTTCTTTTCATAGCATAAATAATATTTCGTAACTTAAATGTATTATATAATATGTATTATCTTTATGGCGAATCAGGTTTTCATAAAAAAAAGTCCGATCACCCTGAAATAAACGGATTATTATTACTTTACTGGATATGACAAAATATTACTGTTTAGGCGTTCTATTTAAAAAAAAATGAACTCTGCTTTGAATTTAAGTTTCCAAGTTTTAATAATAATTGTATTCGATACCAGAACCTACTGACTATGTATTTTGAGTGAATTAGAAATTTGATTTTTTCGCCTTTTTTTTTCATCTGCTTCTTCTTTTATTAAGGTGTGTTCATGTGGGGTTTCACCAAGTAACGAAATAGTGTACGAGAGACATTTAGGATTTAATATTTTTTCAATGAAGTTCAAAAGCGACGGCATATATTCAATGAAATATCTAGCGCGTAATTCGGATTTCGGATAATTTATATTAAATATGCAGTTTTGTAGATTTTTTGTCAGTTACATGCAGAACACATTGTTTGTCGCAAAAACTACTTAAATACATTATTATTGCATGTTTAAAATCAGGGTTAGTTCCAAAATACCCCAAAGTAGACCGAATATAAGTTTGCTATTCATCCTAAAATGAAATCAGCCAATCATAACGCTTGTTGATATTAAAATCCAGTATGATTACAGTATGGTATATAAAAAAAAAAATACATTATAGAGTCGTCACAGAACACATTGTTTGTCGCAAAAACTACTTAAATACATTATTATTGCATGTTTAAAATCAGGGTTAGTTCCAAAATACCCCAAAGTAGACAGAGTATAAGTTTGCTATTCACCCTAAAATGAAATCAGCCAATCATAACGCTTGTTGATATTAAAATCCAGTATGATTACAGTATGATATATAAAGAAAAAAATACATTATAGAGTCGTCTCTTTAAATAATGCGTTTTAGGGGGTTTCGGAATTAGGTGGTACATATACATGAATTATCTATGAAAGAGCGAGTTGATTGTTAAGTAATACATCTAGTACGTACATGTTTAGAAGCTCAGTTTTGCTATCAAATTAGCGTGAGAAAGTTGTTTCTTATTTGTATTCACCTGCTCAACTCTTCGTTGCACCAGTAGTTACCAGGGTTCAGTCGTTGAGAATCTTCAAGACATTGGTGTTGCGGATGGTACCTGTAAATCTTGTTATGTAGTCATGGGAATATCGTTAGCCGGAAAACATGATGTTGGTCAGAACATCCGGAAAATATAACTGATGAAAATGTGGTCACATAGATGGCCAACACACTTCATACTCCCCTATGCTCGATGTGCTATTGCATGATATGGCAGACATGAACACATGTCGTCATCTAGCGACGAATAAGAAAGGCACATATCATCATCGCGGATCAGTAGTCCTGGACCGCACTCTTGCTCACCGCATCTCCTGAAGATAAAACGTGTTTGAACTTAGCGCACTTCGTGGTCTTTCTTACCTACCGCGATGTAATATAATTTCGATTCAAAGTGAATTCAATTTTAATAAGTTGTCGAGGATTCGACCCTCCAGATAATCAACTAGTTAGTCCTATTTTTATTACACAAGCGTTTAGTTTTGTTTGTGTTATATATCCTACCGGCTGCGCCAATTGTTATATCTTTAACTCGTGCTGATGATTATGTTGATTTATTTACGATATTGTGTCGTCAGAATAATACACGTTTGTGGTAATACTTCGATACAATGTAGTGCAGGTCAACATAATATGTTTACAGTTCAACAGTTCGGAGACAAGAGGCCGCGCCAACCGTACCAACCTTAACGCATTCGTCCCATAGATTCATCACAGTTTTAAAATAGTAAGAATATTTTGTGTGAACGCTCAGTCTTAAAATCTACGTTTATTTTACTCCATCTCTTTTCAAGTACTGGGTGATTGTAATTCTGACACCAGATATCTGCCTTTATGGTTGTATAGGCTGATACACAAGTATCTACGTACATAAAATCACATAACCCCACAACCCTAACATGGTGCCCGACATATTCTTGCACGAGATACATAACTATCATACCCTTGGCCGACATCCCCAAGGAACCCCAGCACGAGATGTCTGAGATTCTCGTACAAGGGATGGCCGACACACCCTGCACAAGATGACCGACCCACCCCGTCAGGAGGCTGGAGGCCTAGTGTGTGAGAGGTCTCGCGTGCATGGTCGGTTTTATTGCTGGCTTTTAATACCCATATAACGCCATTCCGAGCTACACTGCCCGCTTTCGCTCGCTACATTAAAACATTATTATTTGGTCGTATAAAACAGAAATCCTAAACGTACATAGAGTGACCAAACGGAATGTATAAAATAATTAATTGTAAAATTTTATTATTATATATTTGTTATTATAATACTACAACGCCGATTGATATATTTTCACATCTCTTAAAATAAATCATAGCTGAAAAATAAAATGGCGAATATACAGGGTGTAACAGACCTAGTCCACAATATTTTATATACAAGTCAGAGATGTAAGCATTTCAAAAATATCGTAATTATGCAGATTATATATTGAATACAAAAAATAAAGGTCATCGAATTTTGAGCGGCTAGACAATTTTATGTTTGACGATTTAGGGTTTGAAGCAAAAATTTCAATTAAAACGGAAACAATTTTACAAATATTTGTATCGCAGTACGTGGACTTAAGGTCTAACATGATTATATAAAAATTTCAATCAATAATATTTTCCGTTACGGTGCAGAATTTGTTCTTTATTATTCTTTGAATATATTCGACTCCTAATTTAGTAAGGTATCCACCCATAAAATATTGTGGACTAGGTCTGTCTGTACACTCTGTATAGACGAAAATGTTTTTAGGTTATCGAGGTAGAAACTACTGTGTCGATTTTTTTGAGACATTTTACCTTCCAGGGTCCTTCATCGATGACATGATACAATACAAAATAGTCCAGACGTCTCGAAACAGAATACTACGAGAATCGATTTGTACACAAGCTCATGGGCCATGGCGAGTTTCGGGCAAAACTCTTTGACATGGGGCTCGCTCTGCACCCACGGTGCATCTGTGACCGTGTGCGATAGATCCCGGAACATGTTCTCTGGGAATATAAAATTTTGTGGGACGCAAGGGAAGTTTTTATTGCGGTATTATATGTGGCTTGTCATCTTTCGGTTCGGAACGACGATCTTACGAGGAGTGAAAGGAACTTCGGATACTTCCGGGAGTTTGTGAGTGTGTGGGCGTCCCGCTGGGAGATTTTTAGGCATACAAATGCTGCGAATGAAGGTGAATATCATCCGCCCTTAATCAGATATCTGCCAGTCCTGGTTTTCTAGCCGGAAATAAATATGTAAATGGTTGATCCAATTCAGTGTCCACAAGCCAGTTGCCAGAATGATAGATATTCGTTAGTGATGTTTTTCTAATACAACTCGAAACACAACTATCACCTAACTTTTTATCATCCATTTTCTATCTATTGCTTGATGAAGGCCTCCCCAAGTATCTCTTACTTTTCTCTGTTCATTTTATTCGTTGTCACTTATTTTCGCCGAATTTGATGATTTTGTCAGTTCAACGGGTTTTGGGGTGGCACGTTGGCCTCTTGATTTCCCTTGGGTTCTACTGGATGACTGCATTTGTCTAGCACTTGTCCGTGCTTCGTGTGATGTGGCCTGCACACTGCCATTTAATTCTCTTGGCGTATTTAATTAATTCGTCTATAATTATCTCTTTTCTTTTCCGCATTTGTCTTTTTCTGTCTTTTCGTGTGATGCCCAACATACATCTTTCATGGTTTTTAATTTTACTCTTTTTTGGACCTCTCTTATGTTGAGAGTCCATGTTTTACAGCCTCATGTAACAATTTTTTTATTTGAAATGTTTATTTGTAACTTACTTTTTTACATGATCTTTTTTCTTCTGCCTTCAGTCTGCTTCCATCACACATCTGTCACACCCAATGTTCGCAAGAGTCAATTTTTTCAAAATCAATATTTCCCATGTTATGCTCCGGCACTTGGCCACCCCACTACAGGGCAGCCAGAAACAAAATCCATCATTATGGACATAAAATGAAAGAAAGAATTCTTTGTCAAGTGTTTTTCACTTGAGACTGAGAGTGTTCTGCTATGGATTACAGAAAAGAATACAGTGAATTTACGCCCGGCGGACACCCGACTTTTTTTCATTTAAAATCACTTCGAAGTAAAACAATTTTGATTGTAAAAGTATATCAAACTCCGTGTACCTCCAGTAATGCTTTGAATCTGCGAAGTACAACAGATTTACATTTTTTCTTACTTACTTACTTTTATTGTCAGTATTGGCGCATAATTTATGAGCTATGTCTTAAGATATATCTCATAAACTATGAGTCACAATGCATTTTCACATTCTTAGTCCAGAGTTTCTCAGTCAGCCAAACGACTCTTGATATTGTTGCACACATCACGTTCATTGCCACTATCTGTCACACTTGCGTACTCTTGCTGTTCTACGTTCCTTAAACACATTTCTTAAGTCCCTAGTGTAGAGTATGTTAGCAACCAAAATATTTTCTTATCATCAATTAACATGGCAGTTACTCTGTGGTGTAATATGATTATTTAAATTTTTACAACAAAATTTTGTATTACACAACCCTCTTCTCAAGCCTCGCCCCATTGCCCGAATAGACTGCAATACTGTATTTAGTTTAGTTATCATCTGATGATGAGAGGGACTGTACCTCTCGAAACCTGTGTGTAATATAAAGATTTCTTGTTAAAATTACAATAAAATATTTTCTACCTACCCAATTCGGTATTGACCGAAAATAAACTGAGCAAAGATTCATGGAAATGATGACACGAACAGAACATCATTACTATATATTTATGTTCTGTTTTGCATTGTGTTTCAATCATGGGATGGTAAGAATATTTGACTTAAGCTATTTGTTATGTTATTTGAATTGTTTTATAAACCTGTTTACTTCATTTCTAATATTTTTGGTTTAGATAAAAGAAAATTTAAAAAAAAAAAATGGTTTCATATTTACATTATATACATAATGGATGAACCTGTCTCCTTTAGTACAGATTTCGGTCTAGTTAAGGAGACACTGAACATCTTTTACATTATGAAGCTTGTCCGCCTTTTTTGTATATTTATAAGAATGTTTAATATGTACGTATATTAATAACGTGAACAGAATAAAATAAAATAAAATCGCGCTTACTCACACACGTACGTCTGCACACAACGACTGCACACAAATATACGAAAACGTATTTTTTTGTATTTTTATAAGTAATATTATTTAAATAATTTGACTCTAATAATTTACATTGGTAATTTACCAAATCTGACTCTATATTGTATAATTTTTTGTGGTTTCGGGGATGAAAAGGTAGCAATAACTCAAAATAAAAAGTAATTATGAACCTACCACGTTTTTACATTTAATTGAGTTGCGATTTAATGTACCCCTATTAAACTAACCAATGTATTTTTTTTAAGTTACGTTTAAGTATGAAAAATAAAAACCAACCGTTATAAAATAACGTTGTGAATTTACAACCTTAAAAATAAACGTTGTTAATTTTTTATGTACCTTCGGCAAAGTTGGTACCCACCGATCGATTTTTTTTTTTTTCTTTGTGTTTCCGATAAGAGGAAAATCACCTTAACCGACATAAATACTGAAGTGAACTAAAGAATACAGTATCTACCTACATATATATATATACTCGTGACTTACGTAAGGACAAAAGAGGTCTAAGAAAGTTAGTGTTGTATTCAAGGGTCTATTCAGTCCTTCAATACCGACTAATTCTTTAATACTAATCTTATTATCCTTTAACTAAACGGTACAAAAATGTACAAATTATTAGTTCGCTGCTATTACTGATCTTCTTGTATGGTGTCGAAACACTGAAGCTGCAGGATTAACGAACCGTTGATAATTCTGGAGACGATTGCTTAAAAAGTCTTGGTCTGGTACAGTGATTTAATCCTGGGAAGGATTTTCGTCTACTTTATAGATACGATGTTGAAGCTATAAAAAAAAAACGAAAATCTGTTGCTCCATTCTCAATTATTTTCTATCACGATATTGTTGATATATATATTCTTAACATACATTAAATTCTTAACATACATAAACACTCCTACATGTGTTCTAATATAAACAATATTAAAGTCTTTTCTTTTATTAAAACTTATCCTTTACATATCTGGTCAGTTTCATTTTAAATACATTCAATATCTCCTCCTTTTTTAAGTTTTCTGGCATTTCACTAAAAATCTTCTTCGCACTATACATCATCGATACACGCGCACGATGATCGGCGATATATGGACCTGTCATAAATATAGTTTCAATATCTTTCTAAGTAATATATTTAATTTATTTTCTTTGAATCAAAATTGAAAGTACGATTTAAAGGAGTTTATTATGTGAATCGTCGGATACTGGAACGATGTACAGAAGAGAGGCATTGCGCTGTTGAAAAGGGAAGAATGAAGGTAAACAATTTTCATGTCGAGATTCATCTTGTTGTAGCAATTTTCTCGCTTAATTGGGTTTTTGATGTTACGCGTCATTAGCAGACCTTCTGAGTCTCTCAGTCTTACGAGAGTGACGGCGGATTCAGGGCAAAAGGAAGACGTTTGCTCAGGATCTTAGTGAATTATGAAGTCGGCACGCAATTTACATGTCTAATTCAATAATTGTAATGAATTATGGAATAGGTATGCAGTTTACATAATTAAAGTAAGGAATTATGGAATAATTACGCAATTTATTGTAATATAAATGTAAAGAATTTGTAGTGAGTGGTATACACTGATCACCGAGATTTCTAAACGTGTTCGTTAATCCACCCAGAAACATTCTATGAGCGAATGCTCTCATATCAGTTCTTCTCGTTCGCCACCGGGTTACCATTTTTTAATCCTACTTGTCAACCGTGCCCCGCAAATACGGCTATAAAATTAAATAAACCTCCTACTGTCCACTGTTCACTTACCGACGTCCTCTGCAGCGGCGACTTCTGATGTCGCCCCCGATCTTCGACACACAATTCGTGTCCTTATTTTTAAGCCTCAATAATAATAAATTATTTTATTTTGTATTCCTCAATAGAAAAAATAGTTGTCACTCTTTTCATTGTCTTCTATACTGCTTTACATTAATTTTTGTTACCAAACCCACACTGTGTTGTGTTATTGTATTTAATAGTTCAGAGAAAACATGTAATTGGTTTAATTTATTTTTGTTACTGTCTTAATCATTGGTGAATAACTGTATATTTTCCTAATAATTAAATAAATTCTAAATGTGCAATACGCTTTGCGATGTACTGAGTACGAGAGTAGAGTTGAACTTGAGGTAATTGTACACTCATAGTCCTCTATGGCTCTATACAAAACAATAGCTGACTGATCAGTTCCTGGTCAGACACCGCCCGCCCAGGAATGCAGACTTAATTAGTAATGGAACGAATCTTGTTTTATGTAAAGAATTTTTTCTGGTATGGGTGACACGTTGGAGTTTTTTAGGTCTACCTACCTATAGTAAGGCCAAACTATATCTCCACCTACCTATCACTCTCCATACCTCATATTTTGCAGCTCCGTTAGTCTGTCCATGTAAGTGTGACTCAATCCATTTTGCGTCTCGTCCACTGTCGCTCTTCTGTTCGAGTGTTTTTGATGAATGGATCCCTGAGTGTCTGCCTTGAACTATTGCACCTTAATTTTCTATCTATATGTAAAACTATGTTTTCTATATATGTTGCATGTTTTTTTATGAATAAAGCCAGCACTTAAGGGACGCTGGAGGATCCAAATTAAAATTTTGCGAAAATTGCTTATAACTACATTGAATTTCTTCTCTTTTTTATTTTTATATACTACTGCATAAACTTGAATATGTCATTAATAAAAAATAAAAAAAAGTTGCGTATTTTTATTATCTTTGATGGGTGGGACCGACAAGGAAGCCCTAGCTTCTAAACCGGCCCCTGGAAAGGGTCCCCCCCTCTCAGTTTCTGGGTCAAATACGGCCTCTCCAAGGTGACTCTCATTGTGGAGGCTCAGACGATTCCTGAAACAGAGGAGAAGACCCTTCAGCATCTCGTCAATTTTGGAGAATGCTGACGTCGTCTGGTACGGGGTTGTGCAACCCCGCCTTCCCGATATCCAGCCTTCAGCTGGCATTCATCGCACTCGTTTCATTCTAGAAAATACCACGCAATAAAATATAAAGCACTATCTCCGGTATCGTATAGTTCGCATATTCATTAAAAAACTTTATTGTAACTTAATTGAATAAATTCAGTGCAACAGTAAGTAGCGTTTATGTTGAGCATTTCTTCCGCTTGTTTGCAGATCCATACATTTCCCGATATATCTGAGTACGAGGGTATTATTTGACTTGGGCAGCCGTAATCTCACAACTGTAAACCTTTTTTATGCAACCATTAGTATCACATACTCATAGCACTCACAATACAAGTACAGTAATAATAACTCCAAAAATGATTCAGTTAATGAATTCTTAAGGATTATATAATCGATGGACCAACCTGGAAATGCCACGGATCGATAAAAAAGGCGAGAGAAGACAGAAAAAAATTAGTATTAGAGTCGAGTATTGCTTAAGTACCTGCTGGTGATGAAATTTTGCACATTTTGCAAAAACAAGACAATGGTCACTGTCACTTGAGATTTTGAAAAACCACCCCTCTTGTCTTTTTAAAACACTTAAAGCAGAATTTTGGTACTGCTTGATGAAATTTTGTACTCTTGACGTTCAAAATAGAAGGAAAATTATTGCCTTCATGAGATTTCGAAAAACCACCCCCCATCTCCCTTTCTCACCCTTAAAATAGAATTTTGGTACTTCTTGATGAAATTTTGCATGTTTGATGTTCAAAATAAAAGTAAAATTACTGTCTATATCTGATTTCGAAAAAAACTACCCCATCCCCCTAAATGACGTACATAAAATTTTCTTGGGAGCAATTTTATCCTGAATTCAATACTTGAGGTGGTGCGATAACGTGATACCGAGTACTTATCTTGAATCTTTGTTTACTTACGTGTCTATTTACGTAATGTCCAGTGTACACCGCCGACCTGGCCTGTGTACACTGGACACAGCTAAAATACTCTCCATCTGGGCGGGTAGGTATCACGCCAATACAAAAAATAGATTTATTTGCATACACTCGAAGTCACCAATTATTTGAAGTAGTTGATATAGGGTGTGTCAATAGTACATTTTGAAATTCAATTACTTTCTGTACAGTGTGTTCAGTGATCCGAATAACTGATACAAAAACAATTTGTTCGTGCGTACCTGTAACGTAATCCATCGATTCTGTATTGAATGACATATTCACAATTCATGACGTGATCACAATGAAAATGTATTAATTAATTTCTGTATACTAGTGGAGTAGAATCAAACTCACTTTGTCCAAAAATATAGTATTGAGATATTTGACAAAAACCATTTCAGTACTGTTTATTCATTTTCATTGAGGACTTAAATTATCTCAGATGCGTAATTACTGACTTCGGTAGACCCTGGAGACAGGGGAGAAAATATACATTGATGCCTTTAAGATGTGGTGCTAAAGACTCATGTTGCGCATACAATGGACGAACATCTCTATTCTGCAGGAACTGAACATCAAGAACAGATTCTCAACCAATTGCCTTAGATAAATCCTTAAAATTGTGGTGGGCCACATTGAAGAACGAAAGGTGAAGAGGGAGATCCCCCACCCGTTGGATCGACCGAGTTGAACAAGCAACAGGTACTTCTCTCGTGACAGCTCTAAAATTTACACGATGCCGAGAAAAGTGGAGAAGCATAGTAAAAAGGGCGGGAGTTCATGGAGATAACGATCCTCAGTCACGAAAGACCGACGTGGATGATGAGTTTTAAAATGTGACTAAACTTATTAGATGAATTATTTAACATCTTCAAGTTCACTATCTACCGTAATAAATATGGAGTTGCTGCTAGAGATTCCAACCCGAATATTCGAATATTTTCAGCCATTTTGTACTATTCAAATAGTATTCATACTAATTTCTAAGAATGGAATATTAAAAAATTCTCAGGATTCTGATTCTGATGTGGAAGAGATACCTGTTGCTTGTTCGAAGAGTTTTCGATGTCCAAATTGCAGAAATTAAGAAGCATCATTTTATCCCTCGTAGAAAAAGATTTTAGATATTTGGACAATTTCAAAAAAGGACAGAAACGTTAGACCTACTCTTTAAAACACTTAACATTCAACCCAACGTCAACCGCTATTTAGCGAGTATTTTCAACTAACAATAAAAACAAATTTAAGAACAAATTTAAAATATGAAACGTTCAATGTGTTGTTATTTTTAAAATATGTATTTTTTTAAATATAATAAATAAATAAATAATTAGTTTATGATAAATTAGCTCGTTTTCTTATAAACTTTGATGTACTTACGTATAATACGATTTATTTGAAATATTCAAAATTAATTTCATACTGTCGTCATACTTTAGAAACTATTCGAATATTTTTAGTTTTACTATTCGAAATTCGAATAGTTGATGAAGTCGTTGATGCTGCCCAAATTCATTCTTTAAGGACAATTTTTTTTGATACCGATTAATGTCGGTGATCATCTGTTTTGTAGTTCTTGTATTTATTGTCCTTATAAATTATAACATACTAATATAATGAATCCAAGTGTCATGCTGGCCTCACTGGAACTATTGTGTTGGCAAATTTTGCAAAACGTTTATACTAATTAAATTATTCTTAAGAAAAAAACATTCTTATTGTGAAGTTGTAATTATTCAGAACAGACAGTCTGTGATTATTAATGTAGTATTAATTTAGTATTTAAAATATCACAGACCTATGTTCTGAATAATTACAACTTCACAATAAGAATGTATTTTCCTTAATAATATATGTTGTATCAATGTGTCCAAAATTAAATTAAAATGAATTGATAATTCTGGCTTCTGCAGTCAGTTTACTCAAAGGTCTTTGAGATTCTGTAAAAATAATGTAGATGGCTTTCAAATAATGGAACGACAGGTGTATTAATTTGAAAAAATGTAACATATAGGTTCGAAAATTTGTCATGAAAAATACTGGCGTTATAACACAATTGGTAGTGTACTTCCCCGGATTGGAAATAGAGATCCAGGTTCGAATCCCGGTAACGCGAAAACAATATTTTTCGACAAAATTGATTTTATATGTATATATTTATAATTAATACATTAATTTATTATTTAAATTATTCTGTTACTGTTTACTGTTCAAGTACGTATATTAATTTACGTTAGAAAATTACTTATAAGCTTTCGAATAATATCATGGCAAATGATTTTTCTTTTTAATATTTCTTGCAATTTGAACTTTGTGGTTTATATTAATTTTAATATAGATATTTAACATTATTTTTTACTTTTAACCGGTTTCGGAAAATACCATTTGCTGCCACATCAGGATGTCAAATTAACTAATTAAAACCATACATATATGTCAAGTTGTTCTGATGTTTTAATTAATCTAATAAAAAATAATAATTCCATAAAAATAAATCTAGTACCTAACTTAAATTATTACGATGATGAAATATGGAAGTTGACCTATTGATATACTCATGGAATTTCACCCTAAATAGTCATTATGTAATACATGCAATAATAAATAAAATAAGTTTTTTTTTTTAATATATTGTATATAATAATATAATAGTATGTAAGTATCTAACATATCTAAACACTACATTTGGCGTGATACCTCTGGAAAATTCAAAGTTCAATAATAGCAGACCCCAGTTGGAGCTTGATTTATAAAATATTTATCTTCTAAGTATTATATATTTTATGTAGGCAGGCTTCGTATCCAGTTTAACTTCACATGTATACAACGTACATAGAGTTTATACGAGAAAACGTTCACTCATTTTGTGTGGATGTTTGGAATGAAGCAAACGACATATTGGTATCTTCGGTAATAATAATAATAATAATGGATAATTTGTATAGCGCCATTTTCATAAAAACTTTCATCTCAAAGGCGCTTTACACATAAACTGTTTATAGTTTTACAATTATCTTTGTTTTTTTAAATTAAAAATCGTTATTTTCAGTTATGGAAATGATTTTTTGAAAAGGTGCGTTTTTAGTTTCTTCTTAAATAATGTCTGATGCACTGTTTCTTATAACGGAAGGCAAAGAGTTTCTTTCACGCTTTTGGGCCTGCCACCGCAAATGCTCGTTCACTAACTTTAGACTTTTGGCAACGGTTGGTCGGTTCTACAACCCTTCCTGCAGCTGAAGTAGAGGCTTACCTGAGAGTTTGACATCTGCCATTCAAATTGTCTGGGATACAAAGTTCTTGACGATACAGAAGCGCCATGTTGTATGTCGCCTTATACATCAACCAGCACAATTTAAATTCAACTCTTTCAGGAAATCTGAGCCAATGTAGCTGATGTAAAAGGGATGTTATATGAGAGAATTTGGAAACTCCATATATTATCCGTGCTGGCGCATTTAGAATGGATTGCAATCTATCTAGCTGAAACATTGGTATTTCGCAAATGACCACAGACCATACATTTGGTGGTTTATGACGAATGACATAATATTTGAGTAAAAAATATTAAAATCTTGTTTTAGTCCAATAATTTTGATAATAATAAACAATATAAATGAAACAATGTTATTACTTTACGTGAGTTTATTAGCACTACTCGGTAGAGTTATAACATTGTGTCATTTATATCCATCCATTATGATGAAACTCTACAAATTTAACGCCGATTCTATCAATAATATAATAAACAAAAATATTACGGAAGTATGCAACATGTAGAATCTGAGGTTTGAGTCAGAAGTACTGTTTAAAAAAAATATTTTAATGAATTCGTGTTGTGTTTCCTCTATTTTCGTACGAACACAGTGTAAAAGCTTTACGTTAATTGATTTTGAATTCAAATCCAATTAAAATAGATTTTGATATTCCGATGGGTTTCGGTGGGATTTTCAATTTGCAATTAACGAAGAAAGGAAAGTATTTGAATAAAAAAACAGTTGCCTTTATTTTGCGAACTGGCAACAGAGTTAAATTCATTATAATTAATCCAAATCAAAAATAAACAGTCAATACAATAATTATGGTTCGTGTTGAAACAGCTGTTTTAGGAGAGTTTATTAAACTTTACGTAGTTCATCTCTTCTTTCTGGAAAGATCCCTTGCTATTTTTTCTTTTTCTTTTCAGTATTCTGATTTATTTTTTGTCAGATCATTCGATGTTGAGCCTCATTTGTTGACCTCCAAGTACTACGGTATTTCGAGTCAATCTTAACATTGTTTTATTATTTATTTAGTTTTCCAGCTTTAGGTTGGTTGGGTGGAATAGTGAACGTATAATGAAATGTATAATTTGTCTTAATAACAATGACTTGGAGGTAAAAATCCAGTAACTGTGTGTTCTCGGACATACTCAAATATTATTAATATAATATACTGGTCTAAATAAGAAATATATAAAATTGAAATCATTCGTCATATACAGATAAAGAATATAGCTTTCATATTTCTAAAAAATAAGATTCTCATTACTGACTTCTTTGTTATTTTAAAGGAATGAATATTAAATTTCAAACCATAAATTGTGACATCAAAGTTGTAGTTAAATTCTTAAAAGGTTTCTACATTCTAATATATGTATATAACCTCCAAAAACTTGATAAATGCGGAGGTTGATTGTGAGTAGAATTGGTGAACGTTACTTTGCGTAAAGTGATCACTTAAGCCAGCCGAAGACAGGTCATAACCCCTGTAATATCCATACTTCCATACTTCCCATTTAATTTAACATAAATAGCTTCGTATCTATGAGATATCTATAATTTGTCTTATATATAAATGTTTTTTGTATTGAATTATTCAATTCAAACACTCAAAATATTTGCATAGATATTCTTTAGGATCCTGCACAGACGAAGGCAATCTCTTTCATCTCTTTGGCCATTCCACCATTTCCTCACGACATACATGTGTATTATAATGAAAACCATCAAAATTTTCTTCAGTTGCATTCTAGGATTTTAAGAAAACCCTACAGTAGCTAATCTCCTGACTTTCGTAGTTCAGTGAGCGAGTCGCTAGCTTCTCGTAAGGGTGTTCTGGGTTCGCTTCCGGTGAAGTCGCAATATATTAATGTGATGTTCTCAAGTTTAGGTATTTTTGTGATATGTTTCACTATAGTAATTAGGTGTCGTGGCCTGTTCTAGTTATTGCTGCGGAATAAAAATATAATTATAATCAATAATTATTATTTACTCCACTCCCTACTACATATTTTGAAACATGCTAACATTTTCCTCTCATATCACCGCCTTTAACTTGGCCGCACTATTCGTACAAACAATTTACGCACCGTTGACAGAGGCGCATGATAATTCGAAGAACTTCCGCGCGGCTTGCTTTAAATGTCCGACGAACTCCGTTTCTGAATATCTGGCAAATATTTTTGTTTATCTCCAAAACCCTTTGATAAAAAAAAGGCAAAAGAAGCCGACACGGTATTCATTTGTTTATTATTTCACACACAACTGAAATAGAGTCGGTTCATTAAGCTTGGTTTACTCCACGAAAACTGGCGGAAACGTTTTTTGAAAAAATATCAATCATCCCAAACACACTAGCAATATTTTTTTCTGCTTATTCAATTAGGTACATGCTTTGCCATTTTATATCTGATCTGCTTGCCCCATGTTGAACAAATCAATCATTTTTTCAATGAGCGTACTTCTAACATGTAGAAAAACTTTGAGGGATTTAATACTTCTGTTCTATATCAAGTCAGTGCTACCGTATAGTGGCCTCAAATAGACTAGACATGTAATACATCTAATAAGACTATGTCTTCAGGCAAATGCAAAGAATCAGTCAATCATTGTAGTATCTACTCTTCCAGGTCTTATTCATTCTAAAATTGTACTCATTTTTTTGCTGTGTTATATTTTTATTAATTTTAATGAAATAGTATTATTCTTTAGAAAAAATGTAGTCACCACCGGAACTCGAATATCTTAAACCAATTAAGTTATGTAAAATGATACCACAGAAGTAAAAGGTAACTGCATGAACCAACATAAATTTGGTTACATAAGTGAAAATAAAACACTTATTTTGTTGATTCTACTCGTTTAATTTTATTTGAGACGCATTTCGCCTTGTAAGTGCATTATCAATCTAACAATTTAACTTTAAAATTACATTAGTGTTGAAACTGAATGGTTAGTGGAAGAATGATTAGAAGCATTCAAAATGTATGAAAATCCTCAGAATTACAATGTATAATGTTGTCCCTTTTCATCCCATGCAAATAAAATTGTGTACCTATCCTCCCATTATAGTTATAAATACAAGTTGTTGAGTTCAATTATTAGATTGACAATGCCCTTATAAGGCGAACGCGTCTCAAATAAATTAAACGAGTAGAATCAAAAAACAAGAGTGTTTTATTTTAGCATATGTGATTATTGAGTTCTACAAACTTACCTCGGAAACTGTAAATAAATTTGGTTGTTTATGTGATCCATCTAATGCTTTTATAAAAAAATGTAAATGACAAGTTTGACGCCCTTGATTTGACCGACTTGCTATTGTACCGAGTGCCCAAACGAAACACTAGATCGTTGAATCTGTCTCATGTGAATGCATCCAATATAAACTATTATATTCAATTCATGAATTAAACAATAATATAATGGAGCAGAATCATCATAATTTTTGTCATTTATCCTAGAAGGGTCGGAGTCTAAAGTCTCGACAAGACGATTCCATCTTCCCATGTCTTGTGCTATTTCAGTATTTATTGGCTAATCTATTTTCTTACAGTTTTGTTGCAGTTCTTGGTAGTCATTCCTCTGGCATTAGCAAGGCGTTTCCAAGTCGCCTTAATTGAGATCTTTCTATTGTATACGTATAATAGAAGCAGGGGTTCCAGGCCGAGGGACTCCCTTATCACGATACTTCTCACTCCGTCCAATAATGTTGATAACACATTTCGGCAGCCTTAATTTTGGAAGGAGAAGAAGGAAATAAATATAAATATTTATTATTTTTATTTTTATTATTATTTGTGGCATGTAGGGCCAAATGTTGATGGATATTTATAAAAAAAATTGGTTTTTCTCCGAAAATCAAAGCGATGCAATGTACACTACACCAAAGTTAACAGTTAATGTGTAAAATCTGGCACGGTCGCGGTGCGAACTGGCCATTATGTATTCAGTTCGGATGCCACACATATTGAATAGAGGTACTTGAGCAGCAGTACTGGGCGCATATTCATGGCACATTATGGGTTACCATAAACAAATTGAATGCTTTTAAGGGATTTTATGGCGCTTGACACTCAACACCCGGAATCCCTCGCGTGTAAACAGCTCTTCGCTTAAAATAGTTCATTCATTGAGAATGAAAAGGAACTAATATTTTTTATGTAACCCTTCTAATTGCTTGGGCTATTTTTTATTTTACCGCCAACTGCTTTGAATGGAAGCAATCACTTGACTTTTTTTTTTTATACTTTTCATTCATGCTTTATTCTATATCTATACTTATACAGGGTGGCCCAGAGACTGTAGTCTACGATCAGGGGACATCACTAGTCACTAGTAACCCATTGAGCGTCAAAATTTAACGGTTTAGAAGTTATTCCAACTTTTGTGATTCTTCCTTTCTTCAGTCAAACCTGTTTTTTAGGGGGTGCCTGCAGAGAATGAAGTGAACGGCGCTTTGATTAGAATAATATCTAAAGGGAACTTGTCAACTGAGGCAAGACTAGCGTTGTACAATGGAGTCCTGGTACCGACACTAATGTATGTAAATGAGGTCTGGAACTGGCAGAAATGAAATGAAAATGGGAAGTGGAAGTGTTATCATTTAGGCGTATATGTGGTAAATCCATTTATGATAGAATAGTATGGCGTAAATGTCGATTGCACCAAAAATTAATGACGTCCGCGGAAGAAGAGGCACTACCAGGCAAACTAGATACTGGACGACGGTCCTGTTAGAAGCCGCAATAATTGACGAGTTTGCTCGAGAAGATGCATGAATGTGGATGAGGCGAGAATTGCGTGTCAGGACAGAAGAGTGTGGTGCTCTATCATCTATGCCTACCCCTACGGGGAAACGGCGTGATGGTAAGTAAATAAGTAAGTAAGTAAGCTTATAAGATAGTAAAATCGTTATTTAAACCGTTATTGTGAATGTGTTAGATTGTAACGATAATTGATTAACGTAATTCTTCAAGTGATAGCCGGTACACTAAAAATTAAATCTTAGTTACCAATCATCGTTAAATCTCAGTTACCAATCATTGACACAATCACAGTCACGTAACGGTTTACCATCACTACTAAGATCTATGAATCCAGTAATGGAATTCAAAACTAAGGCAAAATTTTAAATATAGAATTTTATATGCGATTATTTGTACAGAACAGTGTGGCTCTCTATCCTTTCTGTATACCCCTAGTTATTTGCACATTTAATATTTTTATAAATTTTGATGATAAATAAAATTCCATCGCATCTTCTTCTTCTTCTTCGTCCTCTTCTGTCGAATGTGTTTTTAATGATTTTTCATCGATATTTAGCGCTTTTTCTGTTTACAAAATTCTTCTCTTTTCATAACTTGCCTTACCATCACGTAAAATGTTAACTATATAATATTTAGCTACACTACCGTTAAATTTGATAAAAAGCATATTTGGTGTTTTTCCTTGCTGGCTACACCACAATTATGCGAATTTTAGACATAATTAAATTGAGGACACTAATTGCTTCTATTTCACGAGAGATACTTTCGTCGTTGCGATGGTTCCTCGTGACAGTATGTTGTCATAAAAAAATATTAAGATCAAATTTCGTTGACTTTTTTCGTAATGCACTGTTATGTTTAAATTTAATAAATTCTTATGTAAAAGCCCACATTGGCGTTGATGGAATTAAATAAAATTATTAAGGAAAACACATTCTTATTGTGAAGTTGTAATTGTTCAGAACAGACGGTCTGAGATATTTTAAATACTACATTAATGTATTAATTTTAAATATATACATATAAAATCAATTTTGTCGAAAAATATTGTTTTTGCGTCACCGGGATTCGAACCTGGATCTCTATTTCCAATCCGGAGAAGTACACTACTTACTTAGTAGTGTACTTAGTGTAGTGGTAATGTACAGCAAAAACAATATTTTTCGACAAAATTGATTTTATATGTATATATTTATAATTAATACATTAATTTAGTATTTAAATAATATTAATAAAAATTTGAATTATTGAATTAAAACTATCCGATTTTAATAGCGTGAGATAAACAAGCCGTTATTATCCTTTTGTTTATTAAAATTTTGTTGATTAGAATGAGTTCATTGTTGCACCGAGATGACAGCTCACACAGCACTTAAATGTGAATGTATTCCTTTTTGTGTAGCAATGCTTTTATTGCGCGACTCTGAGTAATGCATGTTAGTCTGGTGGAAAGGGATGCTTTCGCTTACTTGTGTGCGTTGTAGAGTTTTTAAAGTACGTGAACTCTCGTACATAATTATAAAAAATGTTTTGTAGCAGTATTCATGCCTTACTTGAGTTTTATTATTTAACGTCACCGATTTCGGAACAAAGGCTGTTCATATCTCTAATAATACTAATTATTTATTTACCAACGTGTGACAGGAACTAGAACATTGCAAATTTAAAAAAGTATATCATAAGATAATCAGTGAAACCAAAAATATTTAGACTAAATTTTATATTACTCTAAAGAAGGATGTGACGTTATTCCAAAACCGGTTGACGTTAAACAATAAAAGTAAAGTATATACAAAGTTACATTATATTATTTTTATAAAATTCTAATTTCGAAAATCTAATTTGTGTGTATCTATCTACCCCTTTATTTATTTATTACAGTATTAATCCCCTGCGTAACAAAGATGAACTCAAGCTATTTATTTTTAATATTATTTTGAAGCGATAACTTTGTAGCTAGATTTAAGTATTAAACTTTTGTATCTTACCTTATCGAAAAAACGGCTAAGTTTTAATGAACTTTATACTTCCTTAGACATATAATCAATAAATTGGAGTATTTTACCCTTTGATAAAAGTCAAACTTGTGAGCATTATACTTGCGGCCTTTGTAGTCCAGGCTGGCTTTCCATACCGTGAGTTTCAGATTCGTTTCCCGGCGAGGATACCATAATACATCTGTACTTTTCTCAAGCTTGGCTGTTTTTGCGATGTGTTCCACTACAGTAGTTGTAGTTTTTAGATTAACAATTATTCATGTAAATAATTATTAATATTATTGATTAAAATCTGTTCGATTCTTATAACTTATATATGGATCTCCTGTCGCCGTGCGCGCGCATGTGAATATCACATACGTACATCGTTGATTCTTGCCTATTCTTTATCCACTATTCCCTCCCTCTTTACCAGAATATGGTATTTTTCTGGGGTATATTCTGGAGTTGAAGTTGTACCATCGAACTGTCAGGTTATCGTTTACCGAATTGTTAATTAATTGTCCTGCTGTGTGGGACTGGTGTTGTATTGTTTGTGTGTATTCGGTTTCTCGCTACCGTGCGAACCGATTACGCCCTATCACCGGAATGCAATGTCCAAGTGTGGAGTATCGTAGTACGTGTCCTAGAGCCAGAGGACCTGTGGATCCAGTGGAATAGTTCCAGATACCGAAAGGAGCATTTCACATGTGTGTCGTGTTTTCTGTTTCTGAGTGGTCATTTAACCGCCCCCTGTGCTCTATTCTTGTTCCTCTCCCGAATTCCTTCCACCCTTCCTGCATTCAATATTTTCCCACCCTTCTCGCTGACATAATCAATTATTTACACTTTCTCACGTCAATTTCATATTTTGAAAAACATTAAAATTGGCTTAGCAACATTATTATAGCTTATTTATAGAATTTGATTGATTTACTGAACTTTGATGTGTATTTTAAAAATTGAGTGAAATGTTATATTATTATTTGAAAATGTTATTATTACATTAAAATGTACGTAGTGTAGAAGAATCCTATTCTACTTTCTGATAATTTATTAAGATAGCAGCAACATACGTTATTTAATATTCTGATATACTGAATCATCCTATCTATGGTTTAAATTTGCAGGAACAAATTCATTATTGAACAGCATTAGTTTCATGAGGTTATTTTAAAGAGTTGATCTTTAACTGTGTCTGTTATGATCAGAAGGTTTTGACATTCCGAAAAACGAACAGCCTCCATTTTTTAGTCTATTATTCGTCTCAACTTTAACAGTAAGGAATGAGAGAAATTTATTTATTTCAACTTATACATACAGATGATAGATAATATTATATATATATATATACAAGTAAAGCGAACATTCGAACATACCTATTCTATTCAAGATTCATAATGTAAGAAATGTTCACTGTCTCTTAACTGGACTGAAGTCTGCACTAAAGGAGACAGTTTCATCCGTTATATCTAACAATACTAATATGAAATCATTATCTCAATCTAAACTAACTAACTTACCATCGTTTTGCCTTCGAGGGTAGGTAGAGAGAATAGAGCGCCACCTCATTCACATTCATACATCTTCTTATACAAGCTCGCCGATTGTTGAGGCTTCTAACAGAACCATCCTCCAGTATCTGGTTTACCTGGTCGTGCCAAGTCTTCTGCGGACGTTCTCTATTTCTGATGCCATCAGCACTTGCGTCATATATTTTTCTTACTATTCTCTCTTCATTCATCCGTTCCATGTGACCAAACCACCTAAGTAATCCTTTCTTAATCTTATTCGTTATACTAACATCAGCTTTACATTCTTTCCTTATTTCTTTATTCTTTACTCTGTCATAGATAGATTTGACACTTATACGCTTAAATGATCTCATTTCCACTGCATTCAATCTATTTTCGTTCCTCTTCTGTCAGCTCCAGGTCTCACTTCCATACGTCAGTGTAGGTACCAGGACTCCATTGTGTACCGCTAGTCTTGCCTCGGTTGACAAGTTCCCGCTAGATATATCTCCATTCAAAGTGCCGTTCACTTTATTCCCTGCAGTCACCCTCCTTTCGATATCATTCTCAGCCTTTCCGAAAATATTAAGAATATATATTATAAGTATTATTATATATATTCTAAACCAAAAATATTAAGAATAGAGTAAACATGGTTTAAAATAATTCTAATAACATAACTATAATATTGTCGCTTTACCATGATTGAAACACATTATGAAGAAATGATGTTCTGTTCATGTGATCATTTCCATGAATGTAAGGTCAATTTCCGTTCTGGCAACACCGAATGACGAGCTTCTGAGATGATATTTGAGATTTCCCATCGAGAATTATTTCATACTATTCGACTAAATGCTGTATGCTTTGGGGGCTAGAAACATTTGGAAGGATTGACCAAAGATCGTTCTCATTATAGAATTGGAATAGTGTTGAGGCGTGGAAAAAAATATTTACATGAAATCACTTAATGTATTCATCATAGGCTCAGATGGGACTGTGCGTTTATAAGTTACTAAAACAGCAGAATGAAAGATTTTGCGCAGCTGTGGCTCAGTAGAAAAGTTGCCACCCGCGCAGTCTCACTCCGCGGTATATTGCGCGCGCCGCTGTGTCGTCGTAAGGTGATGTCATTACGACATGGTGAATCACCGACATTGATAAATGCCCTGTGTCGGCTTCACCATAATGTTTGAGTGTGATATTTTATCATAATATATTTTTTATATTCGTAATTCGGACGTCTTAAAGTGTTTATTGTATTACGTAAATTAATATTCCAACAAAGCCTTGCAGAATGCATGATATATTATAATAATATATTTATTTTTAATATAATATTAATTAGTTACATGTGCTACCTACCTATAAGAGAAAAACTTCGCGTTGGTTAAAAATTTTAAATAACGTTGTAAAATAATATCCCTATATATTATTACGTATGTGTATATATATAAATATTATATTATTGTAAAATGAAGAGATTGTGTTGAGAACCATTAAGTTATAATCCACTCCACTAATAACTTATTTACTCTACTGTATCGAGTTATTTATTTTCATTATGTTTTAAATACGTTTTATAAAGAATTAACGAGAATTTTGTATCACCGTTTCTTTGCTTGAAATCTTTAGCAACCATTGTTGTGATTTATATCACGGAAACGAAAATAAATTATATTAATATATTAATCTAATTTTAATATTTTAATCTGTGAACAATAATTTTTTTACAAATATTTTGAATCCCTGTTAATTTTCCCGTATAAAGGTGAGTAGATACTTTTCGAAGAGTTATTCTGTCCACAAAAACAATCGCTTTTCAAATGGAAATTTTGGTCATTGTTCGTTTCCGAACAATTTCGTTTCTAAATATATTTTCCATTTTTCCCTTCGGAGATTTTTTTCCCCGCCATACATTGAATTGCCCCGGGCAATAACGAGCTGCGGCAAATTTTTCGCAAAGTTCAAAACATTCTATTCAAGATACATTTTTGATATATTTTTCCAATTTCACCGACGTTTAATTAACTTAAGTACTTATCGTAGAAATGCCAGGTTTACAAGAAATTGCTTTGGAAATGGACTGAATGAGAAAATGTATTTACATGGCATAGAGATCAACAATTTAATTAGCAAGGAGCTCTTTTCTATAAAAAAAAGGCGTATCTTATACTAAAGATCGAAGGATTACTGAATTTCTTATTAAAGTTATCAACATCTGGGAAAACGACCGCATTATCTGTCTTGACAGATTATAATAAAAAAAATAAGATTATGGATTATCTCGATTCAATAAATTAATTTGAAGAATTTAACGAATATTATGTTATTAGCGATTAGCTCGTATTTTGTGTTACAGATTATGTAGACTCGCTAGGATCAGCAATTGGGATTATTTGTGATGTATCAGAAGGATGTGTTCGGTGAGAATTGAGGGCCTTATACCTCCTCGCTTCTCGTGTATGAAATGTTACTAATATAGAGGCTGGTATTTGTGTATGTGGTTTGTGGATAGAGCGGACGTATTATGAATGAATCAGTACTTAAGATAGTTGCATTTATTTAGAGTAAAAGCACAATTAAATTTACACTGTTTTTTATATTATACAAAGGTCAAGTTAAACGTTGTTTACTGGAGGCGATTCCGAGGTGCGTATGAGAAAATGTGTCCGAGGAGGTGACCAGGAGAATAGTGATCGGTTCTATGACTTCTCGGACTGGTTCGATCGCAGTGTATTGTTGCCTGCAATTTGGCGGATATCAAGCGTCATAACTATTATGTATGACCTTCTCCCATCTTACCGGCAGCTTATCAATTTATTCCTCATAATGTTTGGTGGGGTTGGATTGGAAGAAAATTTTGATAGCTCTTGAATATTGAAGGTTTTTCCATTCAAAAAGTTCTGTAGGGAACAGAAAACGCGAGTCATGGTCCGGGAATTAAGATGGGTGTGTTAAAATAGACCATCCAAGTACAAATTTTTTTTCATGAGTCACTATGTCGTTTTCATGATTCTTATGATGTTTTTACGATTGACGAGTGCAGGACGCTTTTCGTATCATCATTGTCGCCTTTCGTGTCGTTAAATTTGAATTCAACAACTCGTGATGGATTATACTTCGACGATCCCACCATACACACAATCAAATCTCTCCATGAATGTTTGATTTCGGATCTGGTAGGGTATCCGATCGGTTATAAGTCCCTCGCTGTCCATACTGCATATTTTTTCAGCTGTCGCCGTAGCACTATTGCCTTGAATGAATTCCCAAAACATCACACGATGAATGACCTATGCACTTTTTGACTCTCCATTTTAGGAGTTAGGAACAAAACTTTAATGTACCGTGCACCACACAAAACAGTTATCAAAAGACTAACAGTACCCTTATATATTTATTATGAAAGCAAAAACTCGTTTATCCCGTTGACTTACAGTGGGTAAAAACAAGCAATGGATTCTATCTACCTGCACCGAAAGTTATTTATGAATCGACCTGACATTAAGATATACAATAGGTATATAGAGATTAGCTTATTCTAAGATGTGTTAGTAACAAAATACATACGTGAAAATAGATTTTTTTATTAATTTAAAATAACACCGATATATGTACAAGGGCATTGTACATGGAAGAAGAAAATGGTGGAAGCTATGTTGTAGGTATCGCCTTACTGGGTGCTATCAATGCAAGTCGCTTTGCAAATATTTGTGCGTTTTGGAAATACACAGACGTAGTTTTCTTTGAAATTTACTTACAAAGAAAGCGTACTACTATGCGTAAATAACAAATCTCGACATTATTTTTAAATATTATATTCAAATATGTATTGTCAAATACATTAAATGTGTTTTAATAATTTAGTTCTCAAACGGTTTTAAGATAACTTGATTTTTTGGTTATTTCAGCCGTTTTGGAAAACTCCGTTGGCGTGGCGGGCAAAGGCGTTAGACTGCCGTGCTTTTTGGGGGGCAGTGAAGGGGCGCATCTGGTCATTTGGTACAAGGAGGGCCACAACAAGACTATTTACACGTAAGTAAATTTTCAAACGTGTACCTAGACAATTTTTCTTGAAATCAATAGCACATCAATCCAATATTCCAACATAATCATTATACAGCGTCTACACTAATAATTCACTAGTTCTACAACAATCTTAATATATATATTTTTTCTCTATTTTTATTTTTATTCCTGTAGCAATATAATTGTGTCTTATGTTTGTCATGTTATATTATAATATATTCATCTCTGTTACAACAAAAACATGTATGTTGATAAAGTCTAATAAATAAACCTTGAAATAAAATCTTGAAATCAATACATTTGATAAGGTCATGTAGCTAGCTAATAAAACATATATTTAAATTGTGACAAAATAACATTTCGAAAAAATAATTGGACAGTTGTTTATTGACATAAATTAAAGAGTATGAGAGGGACCACACCTCTCGAAACTAGTAGTGAAAATAACCCAATGTGTGTGTAGTACAAAGTTTTGTTATGAAAATTAATATAATCATGTTACACCACAAAGTAGCTGCCATGTCAATTAATTAAATTGTAAATGAATTAAACTTGAATTTATTAGAATCCCGAGCAATCTGGATCACTAGTTGCAAATAAATTAATATTATAATATTCCATACTTAGCGAGGCATGTTTGAGCGTTAACAAGTAATTAAATATTCATACAAAGGTATTATCATTTATGTTTTTGGAAAACCTGAAATTATTTAGATAAACAGTGAATAAGTAATAATTACTCATTCAATGATATTATATATTCTTTACTAACTTTAGACATGACAAAAAAAAAACTGAAGTTTTGTAAATTAGAATCAAATATTCCTTTGTATTTCGTAAACCTCTGACATTAATTAATTGTCAAAAAGAAATTGGTGTCGCAAAATTTAACTAATAAAGCTAATAAATAATATAATTTTTGATATACTGCGGGATCCGCCCTTGACTTTTGTGACCTGGCCCCATATGACTCACGTTAATAGTTTGAAGCTATTATATTACTGACATCTATGAATTAGTTAACACGACATAAAGCAATATAAACTGTTGCAATTATCTTTTAAAAGGTGGCAGTAATTCATTTTTAAAAGACTGCCACCTATTAATATCCCATTATAACGTCATAAATTATTTTATTAAATTGCTACCCTGAACACTAACAACGTATACTTTGGTTAGCTATTACTGTGTCTGACTTCTAATGTTACAAGCATTAAAAATATTTTCCCAATTTCGTACGAAGACGCCATCTTGTACCACGAACTGATCTATTTATTATATATACTAAGTTTCTGTGTGAGAGAAAATACTGAGAATGTTGGAATCAGAATATTAAAATTTGGTTCAAAAATGTTTTTGAACCAGGGTGTAGTTTATTTCATTCGATATAACAAATTGAATGCGTATGGCTGAATTACACTATCCTAATTATATTTATAATTTAGTTCGTCGTCAGAGATTTATGAAAATACGTAATTTTGACATGATTTTATTTTACAATGGTTTTAGTGAGGTATGTCACGTGGCGATGACGGTCCGCCTGCATAATTTGGACCATCGTTCATATTTAGATATTACAATACTCATCATACTACAACGAGGAATTAATAAAATTGAGACAATGACGTAACTTGAATAAAATAATACTAATTAGGAGAACACATTCTTATAGTGAAGTTGTAATTATTCAGAAAATAGATCTGCAATATTTTAAATATGAATTAAATATATTAATTAGAAAGATATACACGTAAAATCAATTTTATCGAAAAATATTGCTGTTGCGCCACCATGATTCGAACCTGGATCTCTTTCCAAACCGGGGAAGGTGCATTATCCAACTATGCTACAGCGACGATATTTTTAGCGACAAATTTTTGAACCTGTATGTTACCTTTTTGATATTAATACATTTAATCATTCCATTATTTGAAAGAGCCATCTACCTTATTTTTTACGGAATCTCAAATACCTTTGAGTAATCTGATAGCAGACGCCAGAATTATCAATTCATTTTTATTCAATTTTGGACACTTTATTATTAGAAGAACGTTCTTATTGTGAAGTTGTAATTATTCAGAACATCGGTCTGTCTGACCAGTCTGCTACGCAGTGCCAGTCGCCTGGACGCGCTCTAGCGGCATGCGGCAGATGTTCTGTTATTAGATTAGAGTTGATACGACAGGTGTCACTGTGTTGTCATCTCACTATATTTTCACACATTATTTATTAATTTATTTCATTGTAAACATAGTGCATACATAAGCACTCCTACATATGCTCTAATAAAAACAAGATTAAAGTATTTTATTTTACTAAAACTTATCTTTTACATATTTAGTCAGTTTCATTTTAAATCTATTTAATTTTTCTTCATTTCTTATGTTTTCTGGCATTTAATTAAAAATACATAATCGATTTCTGAGATTTGGCCTTCTTCCTGAATGACAGTCTCAGTCTATCCCCTCCTCTTGTATGATGCTCGTGCTCATGTTGCTTTGCATCAACTTTTTTTTTAATACTTTATGCAATAAGAGTCAAGGTATAGTTATCATGACATCTAAGACCATACAATTGTAATCGTAACATATAATAAGATTTTGTTACAATTCCTTACGATTTTCCCTTAAAAAAGCAGATATCATGATATCTCAAGAGACTGAACTTTATATTACTGTTATATTCAATTACTTTTCGGGCGCGACAGTCCAGTAACAATTTCATTAGATTAGGGGAAAAACATTCACGCACGTGGCCGCTTGGCAGGCGCAACAGCTGTTTCCATTATCACCGAACACTTCTGTCCTGGCGATATTAAGTTTCGTGATGTTTTATATGACACCGTCACACCGCATCTCCCTGGGGCGTCCTCAAGGCACGTATCAACAAGCACCTCTCTAACTTTTCCCACCCTCTACCCTCACGAAAATTTGTATTATATGTGTAATACTTTATTTTTCTTTTGTTTAATGTACATTATATTAGATCATCATCAACCCGTGTCAATCCAGGAACACACTGTCCGTCTCTTCGTCACTTAGTTATTTTGTGTTACTACACGATGAATATTATATTCCAGGCCGATTTTGTTTGGCCGCCATTTTGGTTTAGCAAACATTTGTCAGTTCTCATTTGGTAGTAGTAGAGAGTAGTTGATAAAAAATTATTATAGAGCTTATATTTTTATTTTATTTTTACTTTTTTATATATATTTGTAATTCTTTTTTTATTCCTGTCGATAAATAACGCCACAACAGCACAAAAAAAATACTGACTACTTTAACGCAGCCAGGACAACGCTGTGTATATCAGAGGTGAAGTCTACTCCATCCCACACAATAAACTATGAGAAAAGACATTCTCATAGTTTATTGTGTGGATGGATACATAATAAACATAAGAATGTTTATTATGTATCCACCACTGTTAAAACAAAAATATGTATTGCAATATATATATAAATAAATAAATTTAACGCCTAAATAACATGTTTTGCAGTTCAATATTTGGGAAAAAAATCATCACGAGCGATAAAGCACATTTCAACTTGGCGTGTTTTGTTAATAAACAAAACGCCCGTTATCGGAGCACTGAAAATCCTCAATTCGTACACCACACCTTCACACCCACACCGAGTTACTGTATGGTGCGCCGTGTGAACTGGCGGAACCATCGGGGCCTATTTCTTTCAAGATGTATGAGGTAATGCTGTATCCATTAATGGTGATCGCTATCGTTACATGTTGGAAAACTTCTTGGTGGCCAAATTGGGTAGATTGGGCCTGCAACACATGCGGTTTCAACAGGGCTATGCCACATAGCCCGAGCTACACTTGAAATTTTGCGAGAAATTTTTCCCGGCCGCAAAGTCGACCCCTTAGAAAACAAGGTCCAACTAACATTTTGGACTAATTTGAGTTATTAAGTAAAATATGTTCCATATGTATTATTATTTATTTCTTCCATACACACCAACTCAACAGCTGAAAATTCTAACTGCATCAGTTATTTATTTCAATTTATGAATCATTATTGTTAATTTACAATGTTTTTTAAATATTTTTAATTTCCCTCAACTCACAGTGATCATTGATAATATTGAAAACAAGTTAAGATCTTAAAACTGATGATATTTGTAGGCTCAAAACAAAATATAC
This sequence comes from Eubasilissa regina, assembly GCA_022840565.1. Lineage (NCBI taxonomy): Eukaryota > Metazoa > Arthropoda > Insecta > Trichoptera > Phryganeidae > Eubasilissa > Eubasilissa regina. Next base: position 5,502,058 of record JAINEB010000029.1, on the reverse strand, counting down.
ATAAATATATGTTGAAATTATCTCGTTAGCTCATTACCTCAAAACAGTGTCATTGTCAGATGGAACCTTGTTATTCTGAGGGATGTCAAAAAGTGGTAATATCGACCACCGTATTTGATGGCTCCCGACTATTTTTAGTGAAGGTACTTGAAAGGAAGGTCTACGCCAATAAGTGAACAACAATTCTGATGCCACAGAACATTATTCGAAATGAAATTGCTGAAATAACACGCGAAGTGTGGGAGAATGTTATGATTAATATGGTTAAAATAGAACGCATTTGAGTCACTACCAGAAACGGCATACATAATTGTAATAAAGCGCAGAATTGATAAATGAAATAAAATAAAAAAATTGCATTTCATTTCTTACTTATTCAAAAGCAACATCGGACTGGAACATAATATTCACTATGTATTATTATTTCTGCATAGACTTGGACAGTCCGCAGTAGCAACAGGCGTAAAATAGACACCTTTGAAATGTATTGCTGGAGAAGGATTTTACGTATTCCTTAGATAGCGTGATAGACGAATATCTCAATCCTGCAAAAAATTCAACGACAGCAAGCTATGAACAAAATATTCTTCCAATTCTTCGACCACATTATGCTCATCAGCCTAGGAAATGAGATTATTCTGAGCACAACTTTGGGTTGAAGAAGATCTGAAAGAATTCACAGCGGTGGATAGGTGCATTTCATTTAGCTGGAGTGATCCTGGAGTTAGCTGGCGATACGGGACCGACATTTTTGTGCTTTACGAGCATCTAATTAAGGCCATTATATGTCAATACTGACAATACTGTCAATACAATAATAGTAATACAATAATGTCAATACTGTAATACAATATGTAATACAATAATAGTAATACAATAATGTCAATACTGACATATAAGAGGAAAGAAGATTATTATTGCTGATTGGTGAAAATATGAAGAAGAAAGTAAGGTACTTACTTTTCGTTTGCCGGATGCTGGTTCATTGATAGATTCCTTTCCACCACGAGTACATGCGTTGCGGAGTGTACACTATCACCCGCGAAAAGGATTATTATGTATAAGCAGAATTAAGGTAAGATTTATTAATAAGCGTTAGCGGAGTAAAGCAGAGCGAAGCGACGGTAGTCATGCGTACAAAAGTTTCAAGCGCACTGAAGTTGCTGAAATTGGAAGACTTTTAATCATTGCGAAATCTTATTTCTTCCTTGTGCTTAAGAATAGGTGAAAAAAGAAAGGGAATGAGATACGCAGGTTAAAATTTGGTAAACCGCTAATTGAATGTATGCATGAAGCAATAAGTCAAACGCCGAAAAACTTAATAGAATTTCATTAATTTTAAATGGCGCTAACACTGCTAAAGTGTTACTTCTCATCCTATCGTTTATATTATCATTATTATTACTTTGTATATAAAAATATGAATAATAAATAAAATCTGAAACCATAATGGAGGTTAAAAATAAATAGTAAGAGTCGAGAAACACAACTTTTTTCTCTTTTGATTATTATACTTTAACTTTTAATGAATTTCCAATTAGCTATGATTAAATTATATTCACGGGATATTTTTGCCGTGTAACCAACCATCCCTACAATACAAGACAATAACAAAAAAACTCTCAATAAAAGTAGTCAAACATTAAATTTTCAGCGAGAAAAAAACGAATCTGATAATAGATTTTCATTATCGAAACTCTAAATAATGAAAGGAATAACACTCTAACCTTCACTTCAAGCATACTGTAAATACACAATAAACAAAATCAGGTCTACAGTGACTCCTCATTCCCGCTCTCTGGTAACCCTTATATTTCCTTTACTTCGCCGCTCGGAACGCCACATGCTTTATTTTAAATATATCATAATTGAAGCATACTGAAATTAATATGATGTAAGCATTTTCAAGTCAGAAACATTTTCATTGTTGATCAGTGTAATCAATATAGTGTTGATAGATATTATATAAGACATTTCATTTAGATTCAAAGACATCCTGAAGGTAAATCTGAGTAGATGTGGTATAGATCCTGCACACTGGGAAACCGCGGTCCAGGACCCAAAACAATGGTGTCAAAAAGTACATTGTGCAGGGAAAGTTTGCAAACAGAAGAGGGCTGATGCAATTACCGAAAAAAAGAGAAAGAGAAAAGAAAAGGAGGAAAATCCGTCACTCAGAACCCCACTGCCCAGCAGTTGCACATGCACAATATGTGGAAGGGTGTGCGGTTCGAGAATAGAACCCCTCGGCCACACTCGGACTCACAATCGTTAACCATAGCAGACGTCACGAGAGACTATCGACGAAGAATAAAAAGATATTTAATTTGTATATTTGTACCTTAATCGCCAGTAAGGCTGGTGTAGACTCTGTATTTAGCAAAGATATGGTGCATATGTACTACTTGTAGTATAGTGGCTCTAAGGGCCTTTCAAGTTCATGGTCGACCTCGCAACCTCTCTGTCTTGGGCTCTGATCACCCACCAGGGAATCTAGTGGCACTGGATCCTTTCAAACATTATCCGCCTATTTCATTTTTGGGTGTCCCAGGGGCCGAATTCCCGTTGGCGTTTCTTCATGGACTTTACATCTCAGCTTTCTCGACTTCAATATTGTTGATATATTTATTATTATGGAGAATGTGGTTGTGTGCGAGCATGGATAATGTGTAATGCGGACTCCAGATCAAAAGGGTTTGAAGATTATGTGATTTGTATTAGGTTAGGTTAGGTTAGGTTAGGTTAGGTGTTAGGATGTTGGATACCCCAATATTCATCCAAATATCCAAGTTATTTTTCATAATAGAAATTCTGTAATAAAATAATGGATGGGTTTAATAAAAAAATGTTTATTTTTCATTTTAGTACAGTCCATGGGAATTTTTTTCTAAAAAATATGTTTTCTAAATGTGGTCCGTTATTTCGCTGGTACTCATCTAAATGAGAGGAAAAATTTCTGAGAACTGTTTGGCACGTATACTCCGTGATCGCTGCTATTTATATTCGGATATTTTCTTTTAATTGGTCCATAGAGGTAGGATTGTTACTATATACTTTTGATTTAAGGTAGCTCCATAGAAAAAGGTAGATTGGTGTTCTTTTTAACAACCATTCTTTACACCACTTTTGTCGCGGTTATCTTTCTATATGACGCGAGTGTTGATGGCACCAGAAATAGAGGACGTCTGCGGGAGACTTGGCACGACCAGGAAATCCAGATACTGTAGGATGGTTCTGTTAGAAGCCTCAACAATTGTCGTGCTTGTATGAGAAGATGTATGAACGTGGATGAGGCGAGAATTGTGTGTGCGAGAAAGGACAAAGGAGTGTGGCGTATTATCCTCTCTGCTTACCCCCGCGGGGAAATGGCATGATGGTAAGTTAGTTATCTTTCTTTCGTAGGATGACGAGAAGACCTTCTAATAGTAGTTGCGCTATACCGATGCAATCGTTGATTATCATGATTACGAGATTATAACAGGTTGGCCGCTTCGTGCGTGGCCAAAGTTGAGCTTTGGTTAACTTGTCACGTTTACCTGTCAGGTATGCTATCGGTATCTCACGCCTTTATGGCTGGTGGGAGTTGCGCTGTAAGTACCGCCTAGCTAGGCGCGTTCACCTTTACTGTCTCTAAACGACGAGAGTGAAAGTGATACTCTTCGTGATCTTGGGCCTCGTTTAGTACTGTAGCGAGGCTCCGGTCATATCTCGAACATGGTTTGTCTATTTTTTTGTGGATTAACTTCTCATCCTTTGTCCTTGAACGTTCTATATGATAGCTGATTAATGCTCAGTTTGGTTTGTCATTTTACCATGAATAGACTTACGTCAGAACAACGCTTGCAAATTGTGAAAATCGTGATTCATTTCTTGAAACTTACCGTGCGCTACGTCAATTTTACGGTCAAGATAGTCGTCCATCTGAGCAATTAATTCGAATAACCATGAATCGTTTTCGCACCACGCATACTCTAATTGATAATTTGCATCCACAGAGACGTCGTACAGTGCGCACCGAAGAAGCTGTTGCTGCAGTGGAGCGTAGTATTGAAGAGGACCCAAATGAGTCGATTCGCCATAGAGAACAGTATAGATCCATGATTACTGACTTTTTCGTTCTCCAATTGAATGGCATTAATGTCGAAGAGCTGTAGTTTCAACAAGACGGCGCCACATGCCACGCAGCGCGCGCCACAATCTATTTATTGAAGAAAATATTCGATGAGCGCATAATTTCGCATAATGTACTTGTGAATTGGCCTCCAATATCATGTAATTTAACACACCTTTGGATTATTTTCTGTGAAGATGTGTGGAATAGCTAGTGGATAAGTGAATAAGTGAATAAATCATAGACGATAAACGTCTTGGAAGCCAACATATTTAAATACTAATGGCAAAAATTATCTTTCCAATAAAGCCAATACCACGATTTTTATGTATTTTATTTCATTTTAAAGTTCTATATCTTAAAAAAAAAAACAACATTTATCTTCATCTCTTCTAGTAGCACGCCCAAATAATTATTTTGTGGCATATTGTTCCTTTCTCTAGTGCAGAGTTCCTGAGGAATACTGACAGTTTGTTTCGTAGTCCATGGTATACGCAACATGCGACATCAACACCACACCTCGAATGCGATGAGCTTATTAATTATTTTCTTCTCAAGGATTCTTTATCTATCAAATACCAGTTCAATTAAAATAAAAAGAAAATTAATTTAAAACATCGACCTTAATTAAAAATACTTATAGAGAGAAAAATACTCTGAGTAATTCACGACCGTATAATATAATATAAAATTTTAATTATAAAAGAAAAATTATCACTTTTGATTTTTTCTTAATTAAAGCTTTATACGTATAACGACACCTGGGGCATTCAAAAAATTCACAAAAAAAAAAAATCCTTTGATTAAACGATTAAGAAAATTAAATGTTATTTTCAGTGAAATTTTCTTCAAATACACAAAGGACGACCGCGGGTCTACCCCTGGTACGTTTGAACCCTCTCAATGAATTAATTAGCAGGTCAAACTTTATACCCTTGTGATTTCGTAACTAAGAAGAATCGGACCAATGTGTGTGTGCGCGCACATCACATTTTTAACACGAGTTTACCTTCATTATTTATTTTGCAGCTTAGCACATCTCCGACCTGAAGAAAATCTCTCTACTATTTCAGAAGGACGGCTTCTCGTATAATATTCTCTTTCTGTATCAAATATTCTAATTATAACATTATAACAAAAATAGCCTGTGTCCATGGATGAGATTTCTCTCAGAGATTCTACTCGAGTGTGAATAAACGAGAGTTCAGCATATATCATTTTAAGAATCATTAGCCTACATGTATTGTGCGCGAATTAGAACGACGCATCTGATATACATGTACCTTAAGCGACTCAGTGTCATCGAGCGATTATCGTGGACACGTGCCATTAGATATAAAAACAAACTCACTGCGTAGCAGTGTGCACTCTGTTCAATAAAAAAATCCCAAGATGATAAGATGGATTTCATTTGAAAGGAAAGCTTAAAACATTAAAATTTTCTTGATAGAACTTCCCTATTTACATACTTTATGAAACGTGACAATAAAATTTCAGCCATCGTACGTAAATCACAATTTGAGAACCCACCATAATCTACCACTACTTCCTAGAGTCGGTACAACTTGTATGTTGATATTAATTACATATTAAAATAAAATGTTTCTGAGAAGGTATGAATAAATTTAAATACAAAAATAATTGAACAATATAAACACGCTAAAACCTAGAAAACATGGAACATATCTACATAGATATAATTATAAATCTTATATTACACACCAATATATTATATTATATAAGTTTATATTATACGTTTTCCTGAAAAATATAATGTAAAAATTTTCATTTCTGAAAAGTGTATTAACTCATTTTTCAAGCTATTAACGATATTAACAACCTATACTTACGTAAAATGAGGTTATATAATATAATATTATGCAATATTTCTGTCGAAGCGAGTCTGAGTGTTTCATGTTTATTTAATGATATGTTATTTGCATGAGGCTTTACTTGAGCAATCAATATAGTATTGACTAAATTACTTACATCTTAAACAGATGTACGATCAACAATATAGCATTTCGTCGTTTGTTAATTTCTAGTTTTTCAAAGGTTCAATACGGATCTATTCCCTGATCCCCATCTAAATGATAATATTTTAAAATTAAGATGTCGTCCGGCTTATACGGTGTTTACATCATCAATTCATTGTCCACAACTGCATCATTATCGTCTTCCTGGACTAAAACGTTATTTGAATTAGGGGTAGTTAAATGAGGTCGGTCGTAGGTTTGGAGATTACCTTGTCTCTAAAACCTTGCGTCTCTCCAGCGGGAAAGCAGAGGGCTTCAAAAATAGGCTCTGCACAGTTCGTGACCTTACGATGAATATTACTCCGAGATTAGGGGTATTCGGGAGGGCGAAGCCTTTGAAATCGGTGAGATTTACAAGACTCTAATTTCAACATTCGGACATTTCGAGCGACCTCATTTTAAATGTCAAGACATTTATTGGCTTTTAAAAAATCACTGTGTTCTTGCACGCTGAATGTGTAGAAAATTATATATTATTAACTTATCTGGTATAATTTTTTAATAAAACTAAATAAGTAATTTAGGTTATTTGGTTATAATGGACTGACTCAACTTCTAAGGACTTTATCGAACTAGGAGGGATTTTCTTTGTTTAATTATTAAGACTTAAATACTTAACATTATTAAGGAAAACACATTCTTATTGTGAAGTTGTAATTATTCAGAACATAGGTCTGTGATATTTTAAATACTAAATTAATGTATTAATTATAAATATATACATATAAAATCAATTTTTGTCGAAAAATATTATTTTTGCGTCACCGGGATTCGAATCTGGATCTCTATTTCCAATCCGGGGAAGTGCACTACCTTTGTGCTATAACGCCAGTATTTTTCTTGACAAATTTTCGAACCCATATGTTACATTTTTCAAATTAATACACTTGTCGTTCCATTATTTGAAAGCCCGGTGACGCAAAAACAATATTTTTGGACAAAAATTGATTTTATATGTATATATTTATAATTAATACATTAATTTAGTACTTAACATTATTACTATCGACTTTCTGTAAAATATAAAGTCACGTTTTTACTGCATACTAGTAGAAAGTAATTGGCTACTGTCGATTACTGTTGGTAGACTCTGCCAGGACCTGTGCCGTAAGCTATAGCCACCATGTGTTGTGACGAATTATTAATCCCTAGTTTATATATCTGGTGTAAAAATTGTAATAAACTAACCAAACAATATCAAAAATTATTTGGTAATACAAATTAAAAGTTTCAATTAGAAAGACATACACCGGGATTCGAACCATGAACCCTTCCTATCAGGGAAGTGCGCTGACCATTACACCATGTCAATATACTAAAGTTAAAGATAAATTTTTGAACCTTTCACTTTCAAATTGATACATTTGTTATTCCATTTTTTAAAAGCATTCCATTTCATATCTATGGAGAATCTCAAATAGTACTTGAGTAAAATCCGATACAAGACGCCAGAATTTAATTAATTCTTCCGTTCGAATAGACGTCAGCGGAAGAGTTGGCATGACCAGGTAAACCAGATACTGGCAGATAGTCCTGTTAAAACCCTCAATAATCGACGAGCTTTTATGAGAAAATGTTTAAATGTGGATGAAGAGAAAATTGTGTCCGGACAGAAGAGTGTGGCGCTCTATTCTCTCTGCCTACCCCCGTTGAGAAATGGCGTGATGGTAAGTTAATTGGTAAGATGTTATGTAGTAACACTAACAACCTTAATCTGCATTGCGCAGCTTCATAGTTTTAAACCGTAGACAGCGTTTACGTTCTATCAACTGTCAAAACAGCATCCCCCTTCATCGATTCCTAAACTTCTAGCGGTTCCTACACCGGATAAATTCCTTCATGAAACTTTCTAAAACATTACGTGTTCACCGGAGAATATCACGATTGCGGTAGTATTGTTATGAAAGTGTTCGGCAATTTTTATTGAAAATTCTTGTCTAACCTTGGAATTTTCGATGAAGAATTTTGAATACTCACAATTTTCGCACGTGGATATAATAATAAACTATAAACTACTGTTTTAAAAAAAATCCTTGAATGAGTTAGAAAAATGTTAATTAAATACCTATTTACAATACCTACAACAAACAGCTTTACACTGATATTATTGCTATCAATATTAATTGCTATCAATTAACGCCGATTCTATAATCGGCGTTAACTTTGTAATGTTTCATCATACTGGAAGGATAGTCATAACACGAATATTCCCGTTACAACCACCCCTTCACCTTTCAGCAGTAACTCCGCCCTCTCCCCTTTCATCTGTCAGTACCTAATTACTTGTATATCTACCACCTGAGCCTTGTCTCCTATATTTGTGTGCAGTTAGTTTAATACTTCACCTGTCGATGGGAGTTACTGTTTCTCTCGAAACTCGAGTTGTGCTAATAAATTCAAGTAGAGTTATAACATTGTTTTATTTATATCCAACTTTGCAGTGTTACAGTTTTAAAATTTCTGACAAAATAAATTAATATGTTTATTTTTATTTTCTAACACGTACCATCAAAACAAAAAAGCTACATTTCCAACTAATTTTTATTTTTCTAAGAAAAGTGACACTTCTAAACCAAATTTTGTATAGTTACGCTTTAGTACCTTGTATAAAACGTTTGTACCCTCTTCCTGGCCGCCTCACTACCTCTCTTGATATGACTGTATCTTCCTTCCTGTCTTATTGCCTTGAGCCTTGTCTGTGCCAAATTTTGCATAATATATTATTATTTAGTGCCTGCCCAAAACAATATCGATATAATTACGTATTATATTCAATACCATCAGATACAAATTTTTCACAGTTACTCCTTAGGACCCTACGTAAAATGAACTCTCTCCCTAACCGCCCCACCCTCTCTTAACGATATAAATGTGAATTATATTAAATGTAGTCTAAATTTTGTTTAATTGCACTCTATATCTACACACATTCCTCCACGGATCTGGACCAAAAATTTTACATACAACGTTATTATTTAGGGCTTCTGCAAAAGCAACCCTCTGCCCCCTAAATTAAATTATAACTAAATCTGAATCTTGGAGTGTATGAAGTGCTAATTGTATTGTTATATATAAAACAGACTTAGTTCCATTCAAATCTAACTAAAACTTCCGTTCGAGTTAGTTCCATTCAAATCTAAAGTTCGCAAGTTTCGAAGACAGAATTTCATTTACACTCGCGCACATTATAACAAATTTAAACATTGGACACAACCCGTTATTTTTGACGCGAAATTAATATTTTTTGTAACCATTTTGCATATTACCCATTTGACATAATTTGTAGAATTTAGAATAACAATTTAAACGTATTAATTAGAAAGATATACAGAAAAAATCTACGTATCGAATACGTATGTGGTTAAAATTTTGGACTTATATTATATAAAAGCTGTTTTTTTTAATGAATTGACAACACTTATTCCAGCGACAACCAATTTTACAACTGACAGCTGATTTGTACTCAGTTCGATTTGTCATTTCACCATGAATAGACTAACGTCAAAACAACGCTTGGAAATTGTGCAAATTTATTTCGAAAATCGTGGTTCAGTTCGCAAAATTTACCATGCGCTTACGTCCATTTTACGGTCAACATAATCGTCCATCCGAGCAAGTAATTCGAATAACCATGGATCGTTTTCGCACCACGCATACTCAAATTGATAATACGCATTCGCAGAGACGTCGTACAGTGCGCATCGAAGAAGCTGTTGCTACAGTGGAGCGTAGTATTAAGAAGAACCCGAATGAGTCGATTCGTCAACGTACACAGCAGTTAGAGCTGTGTTCATCCAACCTATGGAAGATTTTGCGGAAAGATCTTGATTTACGAGCAGCATGCCACACAACGCGCGCCACAATCAATTTATTGAAATAAATATTCGATGACCTGTGAATTTGTCTCCAAGATCGTGTGATTTAATGCCTTTGGATTATTTGCTGTATGGATCTGCGCCGATAAACCGAACGATAGACGACTTGGAAGCCAACATTCGTCGCGTTATTGCCGATATACGTCCCCAGGTGCTTTAAAAATTAGTGAAAAATTAGACTTCCAGATTGCGCTTTATTCGAGCCAGCCACGGCGCCCAAATTATCTTTCCAATGAAGCCAATATCATGGCCTTACTATGATTTTTATTATTATTTATTTATATTAATATATATTAATTTAATAATATAATATTTATATTTATTATTCTGTAAAAAAATTTAAAATGCCTTTTATATTTTACTTTGCTTTCCTGCCTAAGTTTTTGTGTTGGTGGCATGGCGATTCCAAAATGGAAAACTAGTTGGAAAATTAAATATTCTCATAAGTCAAGTTAAAAAACCTTTCAGAATATTTATCAAATTAAATGAGTAAAGTTAAACTATAGAAAGGAAGTTTGTTCTGTGGGAAAATTTATTTTGACTATTTTATCTTAAAATAAATATTTAATCTATATTCAAGTTTTTTTTAAGGATAATGCATTTTTTTGTGTGGATGTATTTTCAGAACATAATGCTCTAGTATTTTCAATACAAATTAAATAAATTAACGAAAAACAGACACAGAAAAAATCAATTTTTATCAATTTTTAGTTCGATTTTTTATTTCAACTTGGACTTTTTTCTATTCGGGGAAGCGGGTGTACCATTTTCGCTATAACAATCGAATGCATTTTGAACTTGTATTATGTAATCTTATTTAAAAACAATCAACTCTATATTACAGTGAATTTCAAATACCTTTAAAATCAATCAATTTTTTAAGCTTAATTGCTTTTAAAAGTGGAATGATAGGTGTAGGTATAGATTGTAACAGAATGTTAGATAAAAATTTGTCGAAAATGTATTCGATTACTATAGAAAAAATGGTAACACACTTTCCCCTAATAGGAAGAGGTCCAGTTCGAATCCCAGTAGCGACTAAATATTTATTCGATAAATTGTTTTTTTCTGTATATCTCTCTACTAGATTCATTAAATTTGTATTAAAATATTATCCCATATTTAAGTTATTTGAAATATTCTTATATAATATTAAACTTATTGTTTATATTATCGTAGTAAATTAATAGTATGAAAACTCCCACTTATGAGACTTCATATTTCAAACAATTGACTAATGAATTACCATGCCGTTTTCACGCGGTGGAAGACAGAGCGGATAAACCGCCATACCGTAAGCTTTTATATACAAATCTCGCATACTTTTATCTTATTTTGCATGCTAGTCGATTATTGAGGCTTTTAATACGATCATTTTACATACATAATACATAAAATTTACATATATACGTAAACATGCTTGCCTTATTCACTCTTTTATATCCAGCGGAAAGTGGCTAACCAACATTTTTCCTAAATTTTTCAACGTTGGAAATTAATTATTGGAAAAATATATATGTGATTATTTAATGCATTGATTTTCTACGATTATTTTAACATTTTAGTTAAATACAAAAAATAAAGTTTTATCAATAGAATAGTGGCGTACTTGTAAAATAAATAATGAAATATTATATCAATTTAATTTTGTATTTATAAATGCACAAACGTATTAAAACAAACGGAAAAAACTTAATTTTGATTTATCTCACAATGAATATTATGTTGTTTTTCACTAACTAGGAAATGAAACACAAATTTTTAATTTGGTTCTTATTTATCGATTATTTGGTTTATTAAAATTATGTATGTAATATGACATCGGCCAAGTGGCCGCTTCTGGCAGCGGCACAAACGTGCGCTCTTTTGATCACATTTTTCGTAACATTCTCGCACACTTCGCGTGTTATTTCAGCAATTCCATTTCGAATATTGTTCTGTAGCATCGGAATTGTTATTGTCTTATTGTGTAGACCTATATTTTTAAATACTCTTACGTAATCAACCGGGAACCTTCGAATCAGATATCACCACTTTTTGACATTATGTGGCCGGGAAAAATTTCTCACAAAATTTTAAGTCTACCTCGGGCTGTGTATGAGGTGACACCGTCCTGTTGAAACCGCATGAAACAATTCGGCAACTGAGAAGTTTTCCAACACATGACGATAGCGATCATCATTAATAGTTACATCATTGCCATTATTATTTAGATAAAATGTTTTAATGACTTCAACACGTTGTTGAGGCGTTAGATATTATTTAATAAATTGTAAATAACTACTCTCTACGACTACCAAATCCGAACGTCTAAATATCTCCCAAATAAAAATGACGACCAAACTAAATCGGTCATGAACACAATATTCACCATTTAACTATTTTCCCATCTTAACGGACGATTTTCATTGTTAAAATAAAATTAAACAAAATAATCAATTTTTTTTTAAATGAAAACAATACATAATAAACTAGTAAAATTCAAACTAAAAAGTTAATTGCTGTAGAAATTAAAATTTTGAAGAAATAATTCTGTTTTCAGAATCGAATAGTTAGGTCGGTAACCATCGATCACGTTGTCCCAGTTCCTAGTTCAGTCCCGCGGATTCAATTACGGTTAGTTGCCTAGGGATGCCACTCAGGTGTTTAATAATATGTTGGATTCATTTTACGCAACTTAAGTACGAGTATTCTAGCGAAACTTGGAAATAACGGAGGTAAGACGGATGCAATGAATGTGATTGCGAGAAGAATATGTAAGGTTGAATGTATGAGACGAGAAGTCGGGAATAATCTTGCCAGACTTGCATTATTAAATGGAACAGAACGTAATATAAGAGACGACAATGTCAGAAGTTTCCTAAAAAGATATATTCAAATTGTAATTGTATCGTTTCCTTCTCATCGTGCAGATGTATCATAAAACGAAGGAAAAGTACATCTACCCAACATGCGCTATCCGATGATGATGACGTCATTAAGCATGTATTTCTCAAAAATTTTTAAAATAAAATAACTTTGTGGCCACTTAATATAAATAATAAGACAAAACATTATTTTGACATTAACATGGGCTTAAAAATTATACATACAAATACTTGGGGTTAACAGTTAGATGAATTTGAAATTTTATAAATAAGAAAAAGTGTTAAAAGCAAGCTAAATGTTATAAATAACCAAATCCTCTTTGCAAATAGTCACATTTTAAATTTGTTTTCATATTAGTTCTTAATAAGTTACCCACCACTTCTGCTTTATAATTTTGTTTTTATCTATGCTTGTATTTTTAATTTTAGAATACATTATTTCCTAAAGAAGATATCATGGGTATCAAAATATGTTGATTTATCAATAAATAGTAGTTTAAATAAATATCTCACTAAAATATAAAGAACACATATACAGTCAAAATATTGACTTGAAAATTACATGGTCAGCATAGTAATTAGTTACTCTTTCTCCCGGCAAGAAAAGTTCCGTTGGAAACTGTGTATTTTTCCAAACATAAATATCTTCTGTGTATCTTTCTAAGGGATTCATCCAAATTGTTAAAATAAATAATGTGTTTCGTCGGAGGCTCTCCCAGAATGTTAAAAATAGAACGTTAGAAAAGCGCGTTTAGAAAATGTCAGAACATTTACTGAAATATTCGCGTGCGGAATATAATATATGAATATTGTCACAGGTATTTAATATCTTTCTAGATACAAACGCACAAGAAATTCGTTGGAAAAAACACATTACATGCAGGTGCCCTGCGATACGTATATCTGAGATATGTAAGGCTACTTTTTTTTTAATTAAAAGATTTTTTTTTATTGCAATACTTCTCAATTTGACAGCTTGCTTTGACGGTCTTAGTTGAGCTAAGTCAGCTGAGAATGCGGTCGACAATAAACGTCCCGGGTGCAAATTCCGATGGCAATACATTATTTTAGCCAATATTTATTATTTACGTTTTTCAGTGACATATATACTTTGGTTTAAGTATCAAGGAATAATATGTTTTGAAAATACGTAAGATAAGATTTTTTAACGTTTTTATATATTTTTTTACATCACTGGTGAACACACAATAATATAATACACTACAAATTTATTGCTATTAAGTTTACAAATTTATTAAATTTTGAAGTGGGATGCAATATGTATCACTTCTGACAGATTCAGCCTTATCCTTAGCTACTTTGCTAGACTTGGCAGTGTTAAAGTAGCCAGTTTTTTTCGTGCTGTTTAGATATTTATCATTTTATATATATCATGAATATGCAATATTTAATGAATGTGTTAAAAATCTATAATTGATAGTATTTGTCTTAAAGAGAACACGTTATTATTTGTGAAGTTGTAATTTTTTCAGAACGTAGTTCTGCGATATTTGAATACAAATTAAATTCATCAATTAGAACGATATACATACAGATAAACTCAATTTTGGAAAAAAATATTTTAGCTGCCACCGGGATTGAACCAAGATCTCTTCTATCTGGGGAAGTGCGATATCCAATTACACTACGTCAATCTGTATTTTTTCGATAAATTGAGTTTATCTGTATGCATATCTTTCTAATTGATATATATAATTTGTGTATAGTATTTATGTTGATTTTAACTAAGAATATTAGACAGAATTGCTTCGGACTGATTTCTATCCAATATGATTATATATTTATTTATTATTTATTTGTAGTTATATAATACAATGTTAAAAATCTGTTTGGACTGTGCCCGTCTTACTAGAGAAATTCTGTGTCGAGACGGGCAATTGTACAATTAATTAGAATTACAAGTAGTAGATAGAATTACATTTATTACTATACAATAGGTGTATATGAAAAACAATTTTAAAGTGGTATAATTAAATTAATTTTGGATCATTTTGTAGCAATAATTAATATGGGTATGAGTTAATATGTTTGGGTGAGTGCACCAATACTGGCTCTACCCATATTACGAATCCAAGTTTTAATATATAGTTTCATGTTCTTGGGACAATTTAATTGGTTTAAATCTTTTAGCATTCTATTAAATAGTTTAGGTCCAAAATATTTGTAGTTCCTTTATATTGGATCCATGTTTGAATTATTTTTCTATTGGTGAAAGATTTCTAATTAGTGTTAAATGTATTGTATAATTTCGGAGCAGATAACCTGTAGAAACGTTGGTAGAATGTTGTTGCTCTCGGTACTAGTGTATGGTTGTTCACTCGTCATCTTGTGTTGTGAGTATAATTTATTACTGTTGATTATTATTATATGTTTGGACATTTTGAACAAATCTCAACATTTAGATTGTCTTACATCTAGAACATTGTACGCTTTAAAAATGAATCGCAGCGTCAGCAATTAAAAGTTAAATAAATGTCGTTAATTAATTTAATTATATTTTCAGGTGGGACAACCGACCGCCCCTGAAGCAGGCGAGCCACTGGTCAGCCCCCATGCTGGGCGGGCGGGCGCACTTCTCGCCCCCCAACACCCTGGTCCTCACTAATTTAAGGTAATTAACATACTGTTGGGCTACCAGCGGCGTGCCATACACTTGATTGCAATCTCGCACACAATACTCGATTACCATCTCTCTATACAGTAATCTTCGCGGTGCGTGACTACCTATCTAGCCGACTTTATCAGTATAAAGTATTAGTTCGCGTCGGGGATTATTTGTTGATTCCATCAGTGTTTCGTGGGTAGGCATTTGAAGCTTGCTTTTGGCAGGGCTAATGGTCAGTGTCCACGGAATGAGACACGATGAGATTCAGTTGGGAATGACACAGACACGATGAGACTCAGTACTGTGTACTCGTATTTAAACTTGATCTTGATATAAACTTAGAGAATTGCAGATAGAAACATGTAAACTTATACGTCTTTTCATTTTTCAAATAAAATAAACTGTTAACATTGTTAGCAATAATAAATGACTATCCTTGAGATACCTACAGCAAGTTAATTTTGTTAATTTCATCCTAAATTGGTGACAACTCGAGTATATTTCAAATTGATACGTATTTGCACGAATGAGATTTTTATGAGATTGTTATCATGAAACAATCTCTTAGACATGATTCCATTAAATTCTTAGGAGAGAACTCAAGGCTTTCTTAGAGTCTCGGAGATTCTAGCCCCGCGATATTCCTCGTACCTCACTTCATGGATTATGCACGTTATTTGACGTTTGACGAACAACAATGTCAATTTCAGCGGTTAATGGATTGATATTTTTCAGTCCATCGACCGCTAAAGTTCCGTGAATATTTCGTACAACTGAATAAATTAAAACAGAATAAATATGTGTACTTAATGCCTTTGTCACAAATTACTCTTATAGTATAGATTACCTAAATAAAAGAAAAAAAAATGTCTTAAATTTGCCTAACTTTTTTGAATAAATAGTTGTAGGTAATGCACGTGTCTCGCTGACAAATCGATCGTCGTGTACATGGCCCAGTCCTACCACACACATCACGAGCTGTGATATCCGCAACAAAATTTTAATATATGTACACGGTACTGATACTTATCTCAACTAAATTTAAGTCTCTGAGATTTATCTCATTTCGTGAACACGGGCCATAACATTTTATTCAAAAAAGTCCGCGAAGACATGAATCCTTAATAAATACATTACTCACAATTTGTTATACTATTAATGGTGAGTCCCAGAGATTGTTGGGTTTCCTGCTGATATAACTTTTTATCAAAACTTCTAAATGAAGGAAAATAAAATAAAGAAATATGTAAGTATTTTTTTATATAATATGGTATGCTGCAATATGTTCAACTTATTTTTTTTAATTTGTATGGTTTGTATAGCTATTCTCACTATTCATTATCGATATTCAATAAGAGAAATGTATCCGAGCTACTTACACCCTTCTAGAATAATAATGTTATTTGATTACCGCGGAATAAGGGTTGATGAACGTGCTTTATTTCTATAATACTCATATCATCGAAATATAGACTGGGTTATATCGTGGCAGGGTTGCCCTTTTTTTAAAAAAAAAATGTATATAACCTAGGCCGACATTTTGCCATCGTAACACGTGCCATTGTCAAGACTTTGCTTCAAAAAGATACGGTACAACCGTACTTTTTCTAATGATTTCTTAGAATTATTTAAAATTTTATAGGTACGATAATGTTTTACGGGTGGGTACCCACTGGTATAAGCACATGAATTAAATTTATTGTTAAAGTATTATATTTGTTCAAAATGGCACTTATATATAAATATAACATGTTTCCCAGAATAGGAAAAGGTTCAGGTTCGAATCCCGGTAGCAACCAAATATTTTTTCATATATATTTCTAAATGATTCATTAAATTTGTATTAGATGTTTGAGATCACCTCTTACATATATTTCTGTCTGTATATTAAGAACATTTGATCTGGATTATTTTTTTACGAAATTTCACTACGTTTTCAGACCCGAAGATGGCGGAGTGTACCGTTGCAGAATGGATTTTCATAAGAAACCAACCAGAAATACAAGAATCTTTCTAAGAGTTATAAGTAAGTACCGATGAATATTTACTAATTGGACGTAGCTCATTCAGCTGTAAGAGTGTCATCAATGTATAGTTCCCGAGTTTTAGTCCCAATAGCTCAGTTTCTCTCAAAGAATAGATCTTTGCATTTTTATGGTGATATATTTTATGCATAGGTGAATATTATGTTCCACACCGATTTCGTTTGGCCGCCATTTTGGTTAGGCAGACATTTGTCAGTTCGGATTTAGTAATCGTAGAGAGTAGTTGATTACAATTTATTATGGAGCATTTAATACTTCGAGGTGTTGAAGTTATTAAAATATTTAATCAAAGTAATAATCGCAATGCTCTAAGCAGTAGTAGTGATCGCTATCGTCACATGTTAAAAAACTTTTTAGTAACCGAATTGAGTAATTGGGCCCCCAACACATGTGGTTTCAACAGGACAGTGCCATCTCATACACAGCCTCACATACGCTTGAAATTTTTCGATAGATGCCGCATAATGTCAAAAAGAGGTCAGGGTTTCACCTAATTTGACGGCTCCCGACTATTTTCTCTTGGGATACTTGGCAGTAAAGATCTACGCGAATAATCCAACAAC
Organism: Eubasilissa regina; assembly: GCA_022840565.1. NCBI lineage: Eukaryota > Metazoa > Arthropoda > Insecta > Trichoptera > Phryganeidae > Eubasilissa > Eubasilissa regina. Next base: position 5,483,935 of record JAINEB010000029.1, on the reverse strand, counting down.
AATTCCGATGCTACGAAATAATTTTCGAAATTAAATTATTGAAATAACACGCGAAATGTTCGAAAATGTTATGAAAATTGTGATTAAAAGAACACCACAATTTGGCTGATGTCATATTTCATGCATAATTGTAATAAATCAAAGAATCGATAACTAAAAATTAAATTTACTAATTATGTTTCATTTCTTAGTTATTTAAAAACAACGTTGGCCTGGAATATAATATTCATTCTGTACTGTACTGTATTGTATGCCAACTGGTCTCCAAGACTTAGCTAAGTCCTTATTGGAACTGACAATTTATCTAAGCAATTTATCTAAACTGTTGCATCCGCAAACCATAGAATGCTCCGTTTGTCAATTATCGTTTTTTCCTTCCAATCCGAAATATGCATACAATACATATTTTATTTACGTAACTAATTCTTGCAGACAATGTAGTTATAATAATGTTCATATTTTTACGGCAGTCTAATGCACTACATAGGTCATAAAGATCGAACAGATTTAGAAGACAAAATACCCTGGAAACATTAATGATCCTGGTGCCTCGGACTAAAAAAGGCCCAAGACAGAGAGTTCGTCCAGTAGTACCAAACCAGAGGACAATACTGAGCAACATGAGAGAGAAATAACTGATTAATTTTTGTTTCAGTTCCGCCGATTCGGATCGAAGTTCTGGATGAACTGCATCAAGCGATCGAAGTCAAGACTAGACCAGTCAAGGAAGATGATTTGGTCCATCTCACCTGTATACCTTACGGAGGTAAATGATATTATTTTCACTTTTGCTCGTTGAATTATGCGGCACCGTCCTTTCCGATATTTGTGACAGCTTCCTGAAGCGAGCTATGTCTCCAAATTTATTCGGCTTGTTGGAGATCATCCACGTGAGCTTTATTTACCAGTCTCTTCAGAGACTTTTGAGTCTAAATTTAGTTATTTTGCATTCAGCTATTTCTTCGTGTGCCGCCAGCACCACATTTATAGTGTATCTTTCTGTGTTCTTGCGGCCTGTTTCAAATTTTAACAGAGATATTGGGAAGTCAATCATGATATTTATAATAGTCTAATCGTCTAGGTTAAAAAATCCTTTCCGACACTGGCCATAAAATCAGGTAAATTAACTATTTTTTTGTACGTTTTGAGCAGCTGTCATTTTAAAGTTGTTCAACTTATATTCCGAAGTAATATTCAATGAAGCTCTTCATAAAGCTACTTAAGGACTTGAAAGATCCTAAATTACTTGCATTATTCAGATGATATGGTACTTCTAGCGAGTAACATTGAAGTTTACAATTTTTACTGAACCAAGTAGTGAACACATGTGAGACTTTCGGGTTAATACAACTAAAACGAAATATATGTTCATTAGAAAACATAACGCGGCTGACAATCAAAGTCTTTATATTGCTGGAAATAAATTGGAAAAGATACAAACTATTATGTACCTGGGTTACAATACAATTGAAAGATAGGATGTCCAGCGGAAAAGTTTAAATATTAAATTGTAATTGCTCGTAAACCATCAAAGTGAGGTAAGTGGGAGATGTTTTGTTTGACGCGCGTAATTTGCGGATTTGCCAGTCGCAATGAGTCACTGGTCGGGAGCGCACCGCGCGTTCGCGGTTGAGCAATATTTAAAGTGCGGTGATTCATTGGTTCGTGAACTTAGCGCTTTTTGTACTCACTTTAATATTCGTCGAATAAGTGATGGGTCGAGCACGCAACTTATCTGATGTTGGGTTCAAAAGTTCAGACAAGAAAGGACAATGGTTAATCGAACTCCTCCGGGACCATCAACGTCAGCTGCGACGCCAGAAAATGTGGCTCAAGTTCGACGTGAAATTATGCGCAATCCGCGTAAATCGATAAGGAATATTGCATCCTGTACTGGAATAAAAAAATCAACAGACAATAACAAAAATAAACAACAGTTTCACCCATACAAACTGCAAATCGAGCAGTTTCTCAACGAAAATAACTATGTTTTACGTGAAACCGTAACGAGATCGATGCTGGAACGTTTGGAATCATATTTTTTACTGACAAAGTACATTTTTATATCGAAGGTTATATTAATAAACCGAACATGAAATACTGGTGCCCCGACAACCCAAGGGAATGCCTTTTCATTGTCCAAAAATGACAGTTTGGTGTGCAATTTCTGCCCACGGGATAATTGGCCCTTATTTTTGTAAGAGACAGTTACTATTGTTAACGTTAGTTAATTCGGCAAGAGACAGTTACTACTAACATGTATTGCTGAATGATCGACGAGTTTTTGGTACCGCAACTTTATCTATTTCTCGGGTTCAACAACAGAACACAATTTCCGCGAGACGCGGCCACTCCACACACAGCTAGTTATAATGGAGAAGCTGAGGGGAATTTTTCCCAATAAATTAATCAGCACGTATGGAGACGTACCCTGGGCACCTCGATCACCGGACCTTACACCGTGCAACTTTTTTGTGTGGGGATATCTTAAGTCGAGAGTTTACAGCAACAATTCTCGAACAATTCAGGCTGTACAAGAAAATATCCGCCGTGAAGTTGCTGCCATTGAACCAACGCTTTACTTTCGCGTGTTCGCAAATTTAAGAGTCCGATTGCAATAGTGTCTTGAGAGAAATGGACGGCATTTAGACGATATTGTTTATAAATCGTTAAACTCCATTTTGTGTAAATAAATATGAGAATAACTTAATAACGTTGTAGTTTTTTTTTTTTTTTAATTAAACTTGAATATTTTCCACTGGATTTCCTTTATATAAATGGGAAGTATCTACGATGTTATTGGAGACAGTTCTCCTGGCCTCCACAACCATTGTAGTTCATTGAAATCGTGTTGTGATAGTTTCGTCATGAGCCTTTCTGCAAATCTGCCCAACATAGTATACATTTCAGGTCTGACACATTTACAGATACGAAACGGAAGCGAGGCCATAGAATGGTATAATTCTTGGAATGGTGTATTCTCAACGAGGGACGCGACGCCTAGCATGATAAGCCAATCACGTACCCGTATGCCTGTAATTCCTTTGAGACCACTCGCCGGGTACATGCACATCACACCACGTTTCTTCAGGGGTGGGCCAGCATAGGGCACACCGCGTCTCGGGAGATACTGATGCTGTATTTCTTACATTATCATAGACATCTCGCAACTCGGTGTTCAAAAATATTAAATAATTCGTGCTCCAATTTGTAAGCACGTACATCTTACATGATGGCATCATCTGTGTACGAATAATTCTGCCACGTCATTCTCAGCATTGTCATTGATTTTGTCACACTGTGTACGTGCCATTAAATTGGGCAATATTTCAATTACTATTTTAGTACCATATTTCGTGACTTACAGAGGCAGATACATTACAGTGTATTCAAACGTATTTTACCGAATATAGTGAATCATTAATAAACAGTAGTGATTATTTTTTTGATAGGTGAACACATATCTTCTACATATATTCAATGACTTGTAACAAAATTATTATTAATACAAATTGAATGCATCAATTAGAAAAATATGCCTACAGATAAACACAATTTATCGAAAAAAAAATTTACCTGCCATCGGGATTTGGACCAGGATCTATTCTTATCCGGGAATATTATTATTTATTAGACTTTATTGATATACATGCTTTTGTCATAACAAAGGTAATATAAAGGTATAATATAACACGATAAACATGACATACAATTATATTACAATTAAATATATATTCATAGACTCCACCTCTCATACGTACAGCATCGTCCTGGCTACTTTGCTAGACTGCAGTCTGTGTTCAAGTGCCAATTTTTTATTATTGTATTGTAGTGTTATTTAATTCATGAACGATAAAGATTCGACAGCAATAAAAATAGGAAGTGGAAAAGTTATGAAAATAGGATTAACTTGCTGGTGTCCTGAAACGAGACGCAAACCCCCGACCACTAGATCACTAGGCTAGCATCTTAACCACTACATCAACAAGCTACTTATTTGTTCGTCTCCATTCCGTGGTATGACGTGTCAATCCCTTATATTGTATAATGGCAAGCACGTAGGGAGTCCATAAATTGGAACATTTGACGTAATACCAAAGTACTTGGATCTTAAGTAGACTTTATACCAAACTGCGAGCGGTTAGAATCCGCCTTCAAGCAGTAACGCAGGCTCATTAGTTAATAGTCAACAATTAACCGCTAGTTAAGTTAACCGAATAAGTTAATTGTACAGAGAATCAAGTCGGGCTATTGCTTGTAATTACGTCCTCCTTTTACTGGTTACGCAACACAATTAGTATGGTGACTTTTGGAACACTTACACTCTCGCGAGTACATCTCCAGCAACACACTACGGTATAGAATTATAAATAATATTGTCATTTTAAATAAATATTATGTAATTATAAATAAATTATATGTCATTTTAAATAAATATTATGTCATTTTAAATAAATATTATGTCATTTTATTTAAGTTATGTAGCCTCAATATAATCGCGAATATGTGTATCTGTGTGGCCAGAACTAAAAAGACTACTTATAGTTGACAGAAGTATATTGATACATGAGCAGATACACAATAAGAAGTCTATACCGAGAAGCGTTTGTTAGAGATCATGTCGGAAAAGCAACCGTGAGAAAAGTATCGCACAAGGGCCAGCCTCCGGACGGCTGTGGGTGCATTGTTTTGGCACATGTTGAAGGCGTATTTTTGCGGATGATTTTTCATATTTTTATTTATTTAGACACATACAAAATATAAACATTGTACTGCTATAAAACCAATACAGTTTGTTTCAGATATTTTACACAGATTTTTAAATGCATTGCCCAACTAGTGAAGTGTGTTTTAGGGCAAATTGAGAAACAAATTACATTTCACAAAACCAAATAACTCATTGAATGCAAAACACAATCAAATAGAATATAAAACATAAAAGGCAAGTAAACGTGCAAATATATAAAAAGAGAGAAAAAATAACAATGTGCAATACAATGTGTAAAAGAACGTAAGCATATATAAGGTAAAGGGAAATATGCGAGATCAAAACACGCAAAATGCAGTTGTAAGAATTATTTCATTATATAAAACAGTTTACTCTTAGTATCGTCTGTACCTAATTTCAACAACCAATTTGAAACATTCCTTTTAAAAGCCTTAATATCACTTAAAGTTCTAATATTATTTCCAATTTGATTGTATATTTTGGAAGCTTGAAAGGTGAATAATCTTTGACTAAAAGTAGTTTTCACTCTTGAAACTATTTTAAGATTATTTGTCCTTGTGAGATAATATCTTTCAGTCCTCACAGATGGAGCACTTATTTTACTATGAAAGCTAGTTAGTATATTCAGCACATAAAATATATTATGATGAAAGCTTAGTTTTACACCCAGGTGCACGGTTCAGGAACCGTCAGCGGTGTTGTTGATTGTGGAGGCGATTGACCTCCACAGTTTGGTACTCTTAGAAGCACTGTATGGTAAGGTCACTATAAAAGATGGAAAGAAATATATAGGATGCCTTCAAGATACTGGAAGGGGATGATTCGTATCCCATGGAGCGCAAGGTGCACAAATGTTTCTATTCTTCAACAATTAAGGGTTACAAAAATACTTTTAACAAAATGCAGGAAAATAATAGCAGAAAATTTACTTTGTGAACGTTGGTGCGAACAGCTAGTCATGTAGTAGCCGAAACCAACAACCCCATAAAACGACCGATTGGATCTTCAAAAACATCGCTGCGATGTTTGATTTGATTTTTAATTTAATTTTAATTTAAAGCGTTATGTATACTTTTAGAGAATATTTCAAAGACATTTACATATTGCAATATGACTGATACGTTCGCTTATACATATAAATATACATATTCTATAATTTGGAATTTCTTTATTACATCATACAAAACTATCTCAACTCTTTGAAAATGTCAAAGCTTGTGTTAATGCATAAGTTTGACGCATTTTTGATTTTCGAGGCAATAGTATTTTGAAAAGATTTTTTTATGATATGTCATGACATATATCAATAGTAATCACTTTGTGGTTTGACGTAATGGATTAAATAAAATACAACCATTTTGTATGAAACCACGAATTTGATTGTACGTCAACCGGTTTTGCTTAGCGTAAGCTTTGGCACGACGTATTTAAAACTAGCAATAAATATTTAAAAAGTGCATTTATGTATATATATATATATATATATATATACATAAAGAGGGATATAGAATATAAAATTACATGTGAAGCACAGAGACAAAATACATATACAGTTAGATAGAACATCAAGAGAGACAGAATATAAAATTATATGCGAAAGAGAGAGAGACATAATACATATGCAGTTAGATGGAACATTAAGAGACGGGGAAATACAGCGTTGATGGATATTAAATTGAGTTTAAAGGAAACATACGTAACATGGGCTAATGGTTAATTTAATTTTATTATTTAGTATTGGCGTACAACTATTTACTGCCGTTTTATTTCTAAAGTGTCCAACTGGAGGCCAAACCCGTTTTTATGGAGGATATTGACCCCCGTGCTATTATTAAAATAATGGTCTTTTGGTTGGAAAATTCTGAGAAACCATTACTGTTTAAATATTTAAGATATTCTTTGTCACGAATATTGACATTACGACCAGTTTTGCCTATGTAGAATGAAGGACAGTTATTACAATTTAATTTATATATATCCTAATGACTTAATTTGTTATCTTTACCGTTTGAGTTATTAAAACTTATTCTAAATTTTTGTTTGTGTAGATCGCTGACAAAATAACAGTTCCATTTTGTTTGAGTTTAACCGGAGGCATTATAAAACAGATTATTGGGAGATTATTCCACATCCGTCCTTTTCTTCTGATATTGCTCCAACAGATATTCATCTTTTCTGCTCTATAGCCAACAATTTTCAAAGAATTCCCTTTAATAATAACGCTGCGCTTTAAAATTGGCTTGTTGACCTCTTCACCTCCAAACCGCCGGTTCCTTCAAATTGAATAACTTCCAGAACGTTGGAAGTGAATGTAAACAACGCAGAAGACTCTATTATTGATAAGTTTATGTATTTTGTTAATTTAAAAAATATTAGTATAATTTAATAAAAACGCTACAAACTTATGCATCAATCTAATATTTTTATACATTATAATAAAATTAAATTTTAACACAATTTTAAAGAATTATTTTTTATTAAGAACACATTCTATTGTGAAGTTGTAATTATTCAAAACATAGGTCTGTGATATTTTAAATACTAAATTAATGTATTAATTATAAATATATACATATAAAATAAATTTTGTCGAAAAATATTGTTTTTGCGTTACCGGAATTCGAACCTGGATCTCTATTTCCAATCCGGGGAAGTACACTACCAATTGGAAATAGAGATCCAGGTTCGAATCCCGGTAATGTAAAAACAATATTTTTGGTAGTGTACTTCCTCGGATTTAGTATTTTGAATTATTTTTTATTTGCTATTTATTCACCGGCTTTAAAATTTTTACACTTAGATACTACCTGTACAACATATTTTAAATATACTATTATAATTGATAGAGCTGACTGTAAGATGATGGACATGACTGGCTGATCTCTTTATACATAATGATTAAAATCTTAAATGGCAATATATAAAACGGCGTCATCAACTTCAACGTCATCATTATCTGCAGCAAAAGCACGTTTAGTTGATTTATTGTGAGTATTTTTTTGATTTATTTGTGGACAAGAAGATGTATGTTGTTTTGTGCAAATCCTCAAAAGGGATTCGGTGGTGTGTGGGAGGAGGGGAGTGATGCTCTCGAAAGAGATTGGTTTATCCGAGTAGTGCACGGATGATCTTCGTGTAAATTTTATGTTTTTATACCATTAACAAAAAATATTTTAATATTTCTATTAATTTTTCTAACATTACTACTGCTAGATAATAAAGTACGCCAAAAAAATGAAATGGAAATGACACATCGCTTGAATGACGAAAAATCGTTGAACGAATGCATCGTACGGTGATCCAGTGGTACCCGATGGGAATCAAAAGACTGACAGGCTACTCCAAAACTCCGCTGGACTTACATCATCAAATCCTGCGGAAATACGTGACAGTGAATAACAATGGATGGAAAAGAGTTAGAGAGGTCTGGGAAAGCCTTCATTCGCAACTGGAAAGAAAATTCTGGTGATGATGATAATCGTGATCAGCACCAGGCGTCTTTGTATTGGGTTTTCCTATTCCACTCGGAGACAGGGATACGGAGCACCTTATCACAAATTATCGCTCCATCTCAATTTGTGTCTATTAAGAAGACGTGCTACCGTCCATTTAGAAAACTTAATTTCTAAAATGTGTCGAAAACGTATGTCCTAATGGTTATGGATAGGTACTGAATACAATATATAGTCACCGTACGACAAGTATGACAGGCACACAGAGCACCTCCAAATCTCCACTAACATTATTTAGATCTGCCGAGAGGGTGTGATTGTCGTCCAATTTAGTGGATGAGCTTGATTGTCTGATGATCAACGATCGACCTCGCGCCACGCCCAATGCAGCCTCAACTAGAGTGGCGCAGATGGCGTTAACTGTCCGCCTCAGTAATTTCTAAAATGTGTCAAAAAATTGTTTTAAATATGAATAAATTATGTAGTCACCGTGGCAACGATTACGTATTTATTTGGACACTTTTTCGTACCATATTTTTCTAAGTATGAATTGTTGACGCGGGCGTAATAATGTTTATCCACAAAAAATCATTACAATACATTTACAAAACAGTTTATTCGGAACTGCGACATTCTTCATTTTTAAATGTTTCTGTATTGTAAGCAAGTTTTTCGCATCTACCAACTCCGTGGATCTTTTTACACACACCCTACGTTTCCGAAATGATTGCTCCTCTTTAATGTTTTAATTAAGGAAAATATATTATAAATAATTCGGCACAAAAATACTGGGATAATTATTGGATCCGTCGACGGCCAAAGGCCGAGACCGAACACATTTTTTTTAAATATAAAAAGTCTTAATTAAGCGGCTTAAATGATGTTACTAAGAAAGCGCACCGGCTTGTCGCTTTAAATTACATAATTAATGTAGTGGTGAATGTGTGAGTTAGACTGCGTAGTGCGTGCTGCGTGTTACGGTCAAAACCTGATGCGGGTGCCAGACGTGCACCGGTTCGGCCAGAAAGTATCGGCCCTACTTGTCGACCTTCACGCAGATTATCGCAAGGGGTCTACAATAATTCAACATTTTCAGTCGTCAAGGCAACTGAATATTTCCTTAATATTGCGCTTCTCCGTCTATTATCAATAACTTTCTGGATGTGGCGGCTGCGGACGTAATGTCATTATGGCTGTATAGTGCTTGATTAGACGTCTAGGTCTGTGAGACGTGAACAGGGCAAATACGAACGTGTTTGTAATATCTCTAGGTTTAGATTACTTAAATGTTTTCTATTTTATATATTCAATAAGAGTACGTATTCAATTTGAAATGAAGTATACATTGTCTTAATTGCGAGTAAGAAAAAAAACATATTTTAGCGAATGTTGACATCTGTTATCTTTTTTTCTGTCTATGGTAAGGGAGAAATCTTATTTACCATAAAAATTGTCTATCCACGATTCTTACATGTCATATAGATGTCATTTTTGTTCTTTTTGACAACTGACTTACAAAGATTGAATAATTTTAATTACATTGACATTTTTATTTACGTGTCGTTTGTTTTGGGGAAAACTATTGAGATCCTGACCGCACAACGGTCACCAATGGTCATAGCGGGACTATCTCCCGCAGGGCCTAGGAGTAAGCTAGTATATATGATAATTGCCATATGAATGGTGACGGATGTCCGATGGGGGAAAGCACCGTAAATAGAAGACATGCTAGCAGAAAGCAATCGGCTGTTACTGATTACTAGACCCTGCGGGCCGTTTCACTGCCTTATGGTGGCCAATTAATTAATGGCGCCGTGTAATTTCAACCCCGAGAAAAATATTGTACACTTTACAAAAATACTACGTTATAAATGAAAGCGATACATTTAACAGGAAAAATATTAACAAAACAAAAAATAAATCAACTAGAAAGATAGACAGTAAAAATTAATGTATCGAAAAAATATTTTAGTTGCTACCAAGATATAACTAAAATATTATCGAGATAATTTTTTTTTATTATATTTCGAATTAGTTAATTTAATTTTCATTAAAAATACCACAGAACTATGTTGACGCAAGTGTTGATAGCACTAGAAGTAGAGGGTAGTCCTGTTAGAAACCTTAATAATTGGAGAGCTTGTGTGAGAAGATATTTAAATGTGGATGAGGCAAGAATTGTGTCAGGACGCTCTATCCTCTCTGCCTATCCCCGCTGAGAAACAGCGTAATGGTTAGTTCTTAAAAACTGCAACTTCGCAACAATAATATGTTCTACATAAAAAAATAAAAATATTATTAATATTATTAACTAATCAGTAATCATATTATTCTGCTCCTTCATTTCATTATTTCATGTTCGAATGGACGTAATACTATCCTCAATCAAACAAAATACGGCTGGCTCTTGAGTCTCTTCAGCTTGATGCTAAACATTCATTAACCATTTCGGTACTCGCCCATCTTCAAGCCTATCTATCACGCCTGTATACTTTCGTTTTCTAGTGTAATTATTAATTAACATTGGAAAACAAATTGGGAATATTTAAGGCAGTGGTTGAGGAAGTTCATAGTGCTATTATAACATTCCAAGAAGAATTGTATTATTGTATTGTTTATTTTTTAAATTATGTGTCATGTTTAATTTGTGCCAATTTAATATATTCACTGTTTGCACTTGTGTCATTTGTAATTAATCAGTTACAATAACTCAATCTACCAAAACATAGATACGCGGTAATAAATATAACACATTGAACTAGCTTAAAAATTAACTCACCCAGGGGAAAATAGTAAATACCATTAGATAAATATCAGACATCTCATAGAGACGAAGATATAGAAATAGATAAATTTATTTAATAACAGTGGCTTTGTAGGTAAAAATTCAGTAATTGTGTGTTCTTGGACATATTCAAATATTGCTACAATACCATTAGCCCTATAATAGATGTTTCCTTTAAAATCAATTTAATATCCATTAACACTGCATTTACCATTCCCTTAATATTCCCTCTAACTATTTATGTATTCTGTTTCTCTCTTTCGCATGTAATTTTATATTCTGTCTCCCTTGATGTTCTATATAACTGTATATGTATTCTGTCTCTCTCTTTCACATGTAATTTTATATTATATCTCCCTCTTTACATATATACAAGTGCATTCTTTTTATATTTATTATTAGTATTAAATAAGTCCTGACGAAGCTTGAGCTAAGCGAAACCGGTTTGGCGTGTAATAAAATTCGTTGTTTCATACAATGTGATTGTATTTTAAATAGCCATTTATTATTTACAACCGTATTATTGTATCACACCACACTGCCGCTCATGCATATGGAAGCAAGTACAACAACTAGTAAAACAAAAACTATTCATAAAAAAATACAAACTTTTTAGAGGGTTTTTCTTGAACTTTATTGCCTTCAATTTCACGATACAATATATTGATTTATGTGTTATTAAACCATCGATATATACTAGGTAAATATACTGTAAAATATAAATTAAATATATTAATTAGAAAGATATACATATAAAATCAGTTTTATCGAAAAATATTGTTGTTGCACCACTGGGATTCGAACCTGGATCTCTTTCCAAACCGAGAAAGGTGCATTATCCAACTATGCTACAGTGACGATATTTTTAGCGACAAATTTTCGAATCTATGTTACCTTTTCGATATCAATACTTTTAATCGTTCCATTATTTGAAAGAGCCATCTACCTTATTTTTACGGAAATTTTGGACACATTGATACAACTTTATTATTAGGAGAAAACATTCTTATTGTGAAGTTGTAATTATTCAGAACAGACGGTCTGTGATATTTTAAATATGAATTAAATATATTAATTAGAAAGATATTAATATAAAATTGATTTTAATAATACTTTTTAAAAATAATTTCAATTTCACAATAAGAATGTGTTCTAATTATTGTATTTTATTTAATATAATATTTCAAACCACAAAGTGATTGTTTTCTACGAAAATATATTATTTTTTCATAGTAAAACTGCAGTATATATATATATATATATATATATATATATAGGCGTTTGGAAGTAAACGACTTTTTAATAAAGAGATTTGAGTGTTAAATAGACGCCATATTAATATCTTAAAAAGTTACAATAAGCGCTTGTGCTGTAAAAATAGATCAGACTTGGATAGCCCCATGAATTGAAACACTCAGGGCAGGCGTACCGACCGCCAACTCATGGATCTGCAATATAATTATATATACGAAACAGGTACAGTCGTACTAATTATACTCTGATATAAGAATGCAAATCACGGACAGAGTACAATTTTAACATTATATATGCATGACAGCGAATAATAAAAACAACTTTGGACATTTATGTTTATAATATGTGCCGCCAGAGGCGCCGGCGTTCTGGAGCCGGGGCAGACAATCTTCTAAGTGATCTCGTTTTGTGGCGATTCATTACGCGTCGTTGATTTTTCACGCCGCTCGAAGACGGTGAGCGGGTGAATTCCGGAACTCTTTTTATTTTTTAGCGATATTTCGTGACGGGACGATTTAAGGTTTGATTTATTAGATGAATAATATTAAGAAACGGACCCGTAGGATGCGTACGTCGTATATTTTTATTTTATTATAGAAATATGAAAGAAGTCGAGGGAGTCATAAAACTTTAGCTCGCGAGCAACTGCGAGTAACTGAATAATATTGTTCGTACTACAGATATCTGATTATCTTATAGCCTCGTTCAAATGTTATTATATACGTATTATTGTAGTAATTAATGTCACATAAGTGAAACCGATATAATTTTATTTTTTGTCTTCAGTGATCCATTTCCCTATGAATCATCATAATCATCATTTTCGGTCCCTTATCCTAGGAGGGTTAAAGGTCCAAAGTTACGACAAGGTCCCCTGTCTTATGTCGTATTAATCCTGATTCAATCTGTCTTTGTTACTGTTAATCTTGGTAACCCAATGGCCGCCTTCCCTTCGAGGTTTCTAAAAAGACAAACATTCATTGTTCATCTGACATTCACATGACGTGTCCAAGCCACCTTAATTAATACCTTTCTATGTATAAAATTAGGGTCTCCGAAGGTTTCTCTTATCTTAGTATTTCTAAGAAGAGAATGTTGTAAATTATCAATTTAAACTTTAGAAGCAGCTGCTTTGATCAATTTAAACTTTAGAAGCTGCTCTAAACAATGACCGTGAGCTGCAATGGAACAAGTCACGCAAGTTCTTCAACCGGGAAATGTGTTTTATTCCTGCACTGCGATTTTCTCGAATCTTCCTTTATAGTATGACTTGACTTAATATTTATATATTAATGCATTTTGAGATTTGTAGGTATAATATAATCATCATTGGAATTATTAAGATTGGTATTCTTTGTTTGCATATAAAGATTAAGAGTTCATGAAATAACGCTTGTAAAATCAATTTATAAGAAATAATATTTTTTGAAAGAATTCGAAGATAATTTTTTAAATGTTAAAACTATTACAGGAAAGAAAGCTGACATCCACAAAACATTTTTAATAAATTTTATATTCTTTTGGTGCCTACGAAAATGAAATAATTATGAAAGGCTACTACCTTATGCATTAGAAATAAATTCCGAGAAATTGTGAACAAATATAAATTGTTTACATTAACTTGTTTTATTCCAAGTAAGGGGTATGAGGGTTGATCATAATTGATTTACTAAATGATTCTCCAATGCTAAGAAAACCCTTTTAAACATTAAATAGCCAATAAAGAAAAAATAACCGAGGAACAAAACTTTCAGAACAAAAATCAGGGCTGAATCAGATACGTAAATATGCAAGTTTTGTTGTAGCGTTCAATTATTTTCTATTTGTATATATAGGTTCAACTATTTCACATATCAATTGTTATTTTCAATAACGGTATAAGTACAGAAATTAAAAACAGATTACAGGCGGCTTAACAAATTTTACTTTGACATCCGAAAGTATCTGAAGATTCACTTGATGACCCGAAAAAGATTAATGTTTACAAAACACTCCTAAATGCTGAATACTCGGTAAAATTCACTACTGGTATTTGAACTTAAGATTCTAACAAGGTTATAATATTTATATTATAATATTTAGTGCCAAAAATGGAAACTGGGTTTGGCGTATACGCTGTACAGAATTTGGTGAACTCAACATAGTTCAGGTTATCAATATAGCACATTTAAGGTGAGCTGATCATGTTTAATAAATGATCTCAGAACGACCAGTGAAGAAAATATTTTACGCAAAATCTATTGGCCAAGGGAGTATCAGAAGACCCAGGCTGAGATGGTTGGATAGCCTCGACAAATTCGTCGTTGTGTGTTGCAGGTGAAGGAGAATTGTCAAGGATATCAACAAGTCACAAACAGAAGATGGGACTTTTTTATAACGAAACCTAAAATTTAAGGGTAAAATTTTACACTGTGGAAACGCATGTAGGTGAAAATATATAAAAATAATCTTCTAGGCCGCTTCTTTTTAAATAAATCGCTTTTAGCCTCATGTTGATAGGATAAATGGGAGTTGAGATATTTCAGTTTCCGCAAACCCTTTACATTGCAAAATATACTACAACAACCTGTAAAACAAACATGTCAAAAACCATAAAATATAAAATAAAATAAGGGTCTTTTTAAACTATTAACAATTTAGGGCGATTGCATAAAAAATATGAGAATATTTAAAAAAAGGTCTAGTACCTATTAAATTATTTAACTATTTATTAAAGTCCAAGCACAATTATATATTTGTATCATATTGATAAGTAAATAATAAATTGAGGAATGTGTGACATACCAAGTCTGAGTCATGAACAGAGCCTCGCAATACATCCACTAAACGAGGTCCAAGATCACGAAGAGTGGTGATAATCAATACATAGACCCTGATGTTCTCCGTAGCACTGTGTGAATTGGAAACATGGACCCTGAGAAGGAAAAAAGGAACAACGTCTTCGAGATGTTGTGTTAGCGTCGCATGTATGCATATATATGCGTACGTGTAAAAAATATTTTTTTTTTTATGTATATACGATGTATGTGTAAGTGTAAAATAAATTTTAATAAAAAAAATTTAAAATATCATGAACTGCGAAACGATTGAATGTCTCCATTCTTCAGAGAGAGAGAGAGAGAGAGAGAGAGAGAGAGAGAGAGAGAGAGAGAGAGATTAGACAGACTTAAAAGAAATAATATATAATATATGTTTTTTAAAACCCAATTCGGCCCTGTATCCTGATAATTAATTTAAAGTTTCATCAAATTTTCTGGGGCGTGAACAGGCGCGTACAATTTTTAATTAAACAATTATCAACAACGTACAAGGAGCTCAATAATAGCTCCCCGCCCTCTTGGAAATTAATTGTTTAAGATATTCAAAGAAATGGGGGCCTACTGCAGTGGTGATCAACAGAGTATGGCATAGTCTCGTGGGCTCTTGGATCTTCAGCCGACGTTTTAGAGCCTTGTAATCAGAGTTATGGTGGACCCTCTCCGTATTTTGGGATTTAACACTAAAGCGCGTCGATTAGGTCCTCACTAAATTTTTTAATTATTTGTATCAAGGACCTTAGCGAAATAGTTATGTTCAAAATGTATTTATTGTGATAGAATAAACGTTAGATAATCATACTCATTAAAAAATACTATGCCGTTTTTTTTGTTTATTTATTTGACTAGTTTTAGGTAGAATTTGATACAAATAGATACAAAAGATCAATGAACTTTCTCCCATTGCGACCTGAATCATATATTCTTATCAACCCAAGTCAACCCTCACACAACTAACTTTTGAGGAAGAGCCTATGTGTTAGCGTTCTGAAACGTTGGCCAAAATTTCTCCAAAAAATAATCTTCAAAAAACCAGTTCATATACGAGTGTATTTGGAATATAATGTATTATATTTTGAAAACATAATAACTTTAATACTTCTTCATGAATTTTGATTAAACTATCTTGGCTAAGTTCGTTAGTCAGCCCAATCGGCCATCTTGTAGCGGCCACAATATACGCCCGCAAGTCGTAGCAGTAAAAAGCAATCGGCAGCCGCCGATTGCTTTTAGTTCAATCTATATTGCTCTCCCTGAAATTGTATAAACGTTATTCTTACGTATTAATTTTGAAATATATATATATATCCATTTAAAGATATTCTTGAAAAATACGAACAAAACATTCATATGATAAGGAAAGAAACCATAGAGTGCGACGTGATATGACCATGAGACATAGATGAGATGACCGGATGTTTTTCTTATCTATGACAGGATGACAGATGCTCAATCTACTGGCAAATGATACTACATTCAAGACGTCCAGAAAGTCATAGAAATTGATGAAGAAACTTAATATGTAATAAAATAAGGATTACTGTGTCCTCTTGGTGCAAAATTACCATTTAGAACCGAAATAGATAATTTTATCTAGGTAGTTTTATATAATAATATTTTTTTTTTAAATATTTCATACCTAAGATGTACGAAGACCATGAAAAATGTAATGTATCGAACAATTGCCTCAGTAAAGCAAATACAAATCTTACGAAGGTATCCTTTAAATATTTCGTTGAAATGCTCAATAAGGGTTGGGTTCTATCTAAGTCAGGGTGAAGTTAACCCCTAAGAGCTGGGGCGTAAGGCTGTTGACCGCAATTTGATAGTATGGGACGGGTCTCTTATAAATGTGGGTTAATATAATCAAAAATCAAAATGCGGTACATTCTCTACCCTAGCCATTTGTACATGTTCAATCTGCACGTGTACTTTGCGGGATTACTTCCATTTTTTGCAATTTCGTGAAAATATATTTTATTTCGTGGATTCAGGAATTTTGTCATTGTGAAACTATATTCGTGGATAGTAAAATTACGTCTTTATCAGAGTTCGCGTGGGAGTGGTAGGTATGTTGCGTGGCTCACAAAAAAAATTGGGCTAGGTTACGTTACATAAAATAATATTTGAATAAGGTAATTAGGAAGCAGTAAAACCTTTTAATTAGACATTTTGAAATAATAATGGTTCCGACCAAAACCGTCGCATTAAAATAGTCACGCCAAAAAGATTTTACTATTGTTTTATACGTATAGTCTGAAATATTTACCCCTATACATACATTCATTTATATATTGTTTTTGTCTTCACCATATTTTAATTAATTTCTTAATCATTATTAAAAATACATTTTTTACTTCCTTTTGAATATTTACTGAAAAGGTAGATAGGTTATAGAAATAATAAAATAATTCCTTTATATCATAACAATAAAACTGGTAATCTAAAATTTTTCATTTCTTTTGTCCAATATACTCGTAATTTGTAGCTTCGCCAAAAGAAATTTAAAAAAAAAACATCGCCAAAATTTTTGCCTCAAAATGACCACCCCAAATCAATTAAAATGATCACGCCCCAATGACTAAGCCAAAATTATCATGACAAAATGACCACGCCAAATTTATTACGCTAATATCGACTACGCCAAAACGATCCCCATAAATGACCTAGACAAATTATCACATAAAATGAAAACGCCAAAATGTCCCAGGCCCTATCGGCCACGTCAAAATTTTTACTTAAAATGAAAACGCCAAAATGAACCAGGCCATATCGGCCACGTCAAATATTTTACTTAAAATGACAACGCTAAAATGACCCAGGCTCTATCGGCCACATCAAATATTTTACTTAAAGTGAAAACGCCAAAATGACTCAGGCACTATCGGCCACGTCAAAAATTTTACTTAAAATGACAACACCAAAAAAATAGTACCAAAATAACCACGCCAAAATTATCATGCCAAATTAATCACACCAAACTCAAAAATCACACATAATGTCCACGATAAAATGATCTCGTCATAATAATCTTACCAAAACTGTTAGGTCAACACGGTCACATCTAAAAACTTAGACTGATACAGCGTATTAAAGATTTTCTCTAAAAGAAAATCTATTGCATTCATCCTTGATTTTATGAAGTTCTTGTTAGATGGAAAATAAATCACGTGAATGGCCTCTCAACTGTTGCGTCCTGAGAAATAGCGTAATATGTACAAGACTTATTTGAATCGATATTCACGAGCGAACACTCCGTCTCATCTGCGTACATCTGTTTCAGAATATTTTTTCGCACAAAAACTCGGGTAAAATTTGTCCATGGCTAACTTTTCGGAAAAGTTTACAAAATATCTTTCTTTGAAAATAATTCTTTAATATCCGCCATAAATATCAATATTTGAGTACAGCGTGTTCAACATAATTTTAATGTTACAAATCCTTCTAATAGTATGTATTGAAAATCTATATTATATATATATATATATATATATATTCTTGATAACGTCTTTAATTTTCATTCTTTTTAAAGTCGTTTTAGTATTGAAAAAAAGTAACGGACGATCCTTAAAAGAATCAAATATTTTAACAGAGTAGCAAGTTTGGTAGTAATTAAAATATTTTTCAATAAATTATTTTTTTCTGAATATATTTATAATTAATACATTTAATTTGTATTAAAATACAACAGAACTATGTTCTGAAAATTTCACAATAATAATCTTAAAAAAAAGAATCGAGTACTCTCTAGTGGTTTTCTTCTTCTCTCAGCGGTCCATCGTTACAAGGATAATTTTGTTATGATTTTCAGGGTATTCTTCAGGAGGCCGATCGAAGTCATAGTGGATTGACGAGATTTTGAAATTGGCTGGTAGCAGAGTGCTGCTAGGAACAGAAAGTTGTGGAAACATTATGGGGAGGCCTTCATCCTGCGGTAGATTAACTCAGACTGATGATGATGACATTCGTGCTACGTCATCATTATACATATGTGTTCTGTCAGGTTCTTAGAGGAAGAAAAGCGTACGATCTATTTTTTCCATACTTGGGGTGAAATGGTCGCCTGAAGAAACGATGGAGGTCTTGAGTTTTTGATCATAGGGATAGTTGAGGGAAAGTGAGCAAGAAGACGATCTCTTGCAAGACAAATTGACCAAATAAAGGAGTTCACAGGGTCCTCTTTAAACGCTGCGATCAACATGGCTCAATACCGGGAGGGATGGAGGCGCATTGCAATACTTCAGAAGACCATGACGTATTGAGAACTTAATGAAGAAAAAGAAGAGTGAATGAAGTGAATGAGTGAAGAGAAATGAATCAGAAGTATGTGTTTTGGCGTGAGTAAATGAATGCCCCATTATATTTCACCAATTCACTCACACGTTCGTTTAAATTATAACGAGTATGAGTGTGGGTGTGTTCGTGGTCAGAGCAGGATGAACAATTACAGACTGCTTATAGTAAGCGATGTGTATTAATGCTACAGTTACAATACAAGTATAAGAAGTCTACAACGGGAAGCGTTGTCCATTGGGAAAACAGCTGCGAGAGAAGTGACGCACTAGGGCCGTCTCCCTGAGCGGCTGCAGCGTGTTGTATTGTTGTCTATTTGGGGTCGGAACAGGTATGTTTTTGAGGTTGATGAGAGCATCGTTTTGCACCCAGATAAATGGAGAATGCACGCAGTTTGTGGAAGCGATAGATCTTCATAAATTGTTTACAGACGATACACTCACATACATCGCGGAAGTCAATTATACAACTATATATAATAAAAGAATTAAACTATGATAATATGACAAATGAAAAATAAAGTAAAACTAAATTCATAAATATTGGAAATAAAAGAATAGCAATTGCTGGTGTATCATAGATGGTGAAAGTCTGAAGGAAGTGACTGAAATCAAATATTTCGTGGTCATAATAGATTCAAAATTAAACTTTTCGCAAAATACAAGACAAATGACTACAAATATTGCTAAAAAAATCTCACTTCTGTAAAGGATCAGAAGATTCATTAGTAGAGTCTTGTCAAATAATGTGCAACTCTGTAATTATTTCTCACATCAACTACTGCAGTAGCATTTTGATTTTGGCTAATGGAGAAGAAATGCAACAATTATCAGTACTGCAAAATAAATCTTTGAGAATAATACTTAGAAAAAATAGATCAGTCCAATGCTGAAAGATATTAAAATGATGACCTTTAAGTAGAAAACATATTTAAATGTTATGGTATTAATTTTTAAAATCCTCATTAAAAAATATCGGCAGAAGTTATAAGAAAAAATTATAAAAATCAACATGAGCACAAACAGCATACAAGAGGAAAAGATAGACTGAGACTGCCATTCAGGAAGAAGGCTAAATCTCAGAAATCGATGATGTACAGTGTGATGGAGATCTTCAATGAAATGCCAGATGATATAAGAAAGGAGGAAAAACTACATAGATTCAAAATGAAACTTAACAAATATGTTTAAGATAAGTTTTAGTAAAAATAAACATTTTGATCTTATTTATATTAGATATTATATATATTTACGTATGTATGCACTATAATAAGAATAAATAAATGAATACTTCCATTGCTTATGAATTCTATGATGGTTGTGCCTCAACCAAAGTATAAGCTACTTGATATTTAATTAATATTTTCCGTTATTATATCTTCTAGCTATCTGTTATCTGAGCATATATACTACTATCTCCGAAAATAATGTAGACATAACTATTCCGTAGTTTTCTTCACACCAATTTGATAGATCGTTCCTAGCGAATGATATTCTACTTTGGAACCATCTGTTCCAATATACCAAGATCCAAATAACAACCCTTCAAAAATATTACACACGAGATATAAACATGCACAGTTAGAGATCTAACTTGCTACGAAGTGCACCTTTCACTTGTATATTATTTAAACCTATTCATTTTATGACACCCTGTATCTTGGTAGTTATTCATCAACATTTTATGGAAAAATATATAGTCGGAAGAAATATGCTAGACGAGCACAAGATGAAAAAACATTACAAGACTTTCTGAGCACCTGGTGCTGATTAGTATTTTTTTGTTATACTTTTTTTTATTTTTTTTGAACGTCTACATTTCTTTTGGTATTAAAACTTCTGCTTCCGCATTGTTTTTTTTTATTTTTTTGCCGCGCCAACGGACAGTCAATTCTCTCGCTTAATGAGCAATATAATTAGGGAAGGGTTTGTTCTCAAACTGCGAATTCAGTGTTTCGTTCTTGTTGTAAAAATATATTTCATTGATTTAAAACTTTACCATAAAATAATTACAAATTGAGCAAAAATGATAATTTTTTATAAATTATGGTTAAAAATTGGCTGCAGAATATCATTGGGTTAAACAGCTTTTTTAAAAACCAAACATCATCTTCATCATCATCAAATTAAACTACATCCCCAATACCCCAAAGATTAGAATATATTTTGACCAATGTATCCTTCCCTTCTGTGAACAGCAAACTGATGTTAAATAAATTCTTATGGGTCATGTTCACGGAATGAGACACGATGAGACAAGTCTCATTCAAGATTTAGTTAAGATATACTCAGTGATCACCGTTTTAAATTCATAGGACCAACTCATATACACATACATCAGTTAGAACTATAGGTGCCTACAACTATTTATTCTAAAAAGTTATATAAGTAAGGGCATTAAATTACAAACGTTTAATCTATTTTAACTTCTCCAGGAGATATTCCAATTTGCCTAGCGAACGAAGGAAACATCAATGGTCAATAGATTGACATTTAATGTTTGACTTACAATAAGTGTGAAGTGAGGTGCGTTACAAAACAAAATATCTATCAAACCTTATTTTGGCGGCAAGTGACGGTGCATTGATTACCGAGGTTGTCTCCAAAGAATCTAATGGAAGTTTGGAAAAAGCGTTTATTGCTTAAATCAGAAGAATTTGTTTGAATGTGAGGCTGAGGGTCCCAATATTCCCATCGTTCACTGAATTCATTGCATATGATATTGCGAAATTTGTACATGTGAACAGGTAGATGAAATAAGATAATAACTTACAGTTGATGGCATTTATTTAGGTATGATGCATAATTTACAGCACATAAATTGAGGTGAAAGTAAAGATTAAGTCTATGTCGAGAAGCGTTTACTTGAGGTGTGCTCTGGAAACCGGCCGAGAGAGAAGCGAATGATTAAGGCTGACTACCGAAGCAGCTACGCTGCGATGTATTGTTGTTTGGTTCGCGGGTCGGTATTAGGTGTACCTTTAAGGTTGATACGAGCTGGTTTTCCAACTATATAACTGTGAGGCGAGTTCTGGGCCTCCACAGAAGCATAATATCTAGTCTCAGAGATTGTATAAAGACAAAAATCTCATAAAAATTTCATCCGTACTACGGTCATTATGGAGATCCCTTTCCCTCTCCTCTAAACCTTAAGGCCGTACCTTGACAGAACATCCAGGTTCTTCCAGACTCCATCCATCCAACGTAGTCGCGAACTTCTAATGCATCATGTCTCATCTGTTTTATTTACGTCGTAGAAAAATAATTAATTAGAAACATATAGTTGAATTGAAACAATATGTTAATTTCCTTGCAGGAGATCCGCCGTCCTCTGTCTCCTGGTGGAGGGGAGGCGCCCTGCTGTCCACCACTAGCCACTTGGAGGTGACCGCCGAGAGGCAGCGCCTTGGCGAGCCGCTGACCTGCCAGGCTTCCAACAACAACATGACCTTACCGCTGAGCGTCTCCATTCAGCTCGACCTCATACGTAAGTTTTATTGTTTTATTTAATTTTCACGGACGTTATATTCTAACAGCATGAATAATACATCCTTATGTCAGGATATAGGATAAATAACTTTTTAAATTATGTAGGACTTGTAAATAATAACTCCACTCTTATCGGGGTGCAGATTGATATCTTAATAATTGGCTTCTCTACATTTTTTCTAGGTAAGGTTGAAGAAAACCACGGTCAACATTTTTTTTTTGATACTTTATAGTGAGAATTTTAAAAAATGGCTAGTTTCCCAGTCACCCAACGATCGTACAGTTGGATGCTGGGTAGTATTTGTGTTCTCGCGATGGATAAAAATTGACATGCGTTCCGATCACTTTGGATTAGGTTCTTACGTCATCCTTGGCATTGGCATAATGATGGTGTTGTGGCTAAGACGCCGGTCTAAGGATCTAGTGGTCGGAGGTTCGCGCCTCGTTCTCGCACACCATCAGTTAGTGTCTACATTCGCCTTGATTATTATTTGGTCTTCTTCTTCACGGTGTCCATGAATGTGTACTTTTCATTGGCCCTTTCGATTTTCGGTGGTGTCTCTTATGGATCTCTGTCATGTACTCTCCTCAATACTCATTTATAATTCCCTCAGTCCAGACTCTTCTTTCCGTTCTTCTCCAACACCACAACTCGAATCACTCGAAATTACATCGTTGGATGCAAAAAAGAAATAGGTAGTTCACAACAAGCTTTTAAATTATGGTGATAGGTGGTGATACGAAATGCGTGGTTTATGATTTTCATTTATTGGCTCAAGAAGAGTAAAGGCAGAGTACAGAAGATAG
Organism: Eubasilissa regina; assembly: GCA_022840565.1. Taxonomy (NCBI): domain Eukaryota; kingdom Metazoa; phylum Arthropoda; class Insecta; order Trichoptera; family Phryganeidae; genus Eubasilissa; species Eubasilissa regina. The sequence goes on along the minus strand of JAINEB010000029.1, from coordinate 5,460,311 downwards.
TGAAGTATGGAGGGTGAGCGGAGCGGAAGAACTATGGTCGTCGGGCTATCAAGCTAAATGGTGACTGGCGACATATATACCCAAGGTGCAGAATCCTGCACCCTAGATGTAGATGTCGCCGGTGTCGTCGGTCAGCTGAGGGCGGCGACAATGGCGGTGAATTGGCAAAAACATTATAAATACAAATGTTTGAATCATAAATGATCAGACAAACGATAAAGCAATTCGTCTGGAGTTATCTGGAGTAAAGAACTATGTTGGAGTGAAACCTGGACGCCTAACCGGAGAGAAAGAGAGAGATATTAATGATATTTGCTATTACGTGTACCTCAAACACATTTAAATAAAACAAATAATCTATCGTCCCTGTCTAAAATAACCGTCATCTATGGATTGTTAATAAGACGAATCGTTCACCTTGACACCGAGCTCGATATTTCATCAAGAATTTCGCACTGCGAAGTCTCGCAATTCCTTTTTCAGCTCGCCTTTCAACAAATTTGTTAACACAAGAGATGCCAAAACGCGTCCTATAATTCCCAACAGTATTTTTCAGGGATCGCTACCATATACTATAAATTCCCCGAAATCATTATCCTCTAAATTCCTGTAAATTTATTCCTATTTTACTTTCGCCGGACTTTAGGGGTTATTTATTGACCGCTCGCTGTTTCGCTGCTATTCTCGTTACAATGAAAGGCGGAACGATTTTGAAATTGGTTTTGTGACGTCATAACGTTCGTTTTGTAATGCCGCACAAGAGACCCGTTATGACGGGGAACGGTCTGGGTGTAAGACAGAAGAAACGCAAAAAGGCTTTTTTTTATCTTCGTGTTTACTTAGTTTTGATAAATATAAACATAAAAATAAAGTATTGTTCATCTGGGGCACATAAGTAGGTACATATTTACATGTGTATAATTTTTATTTAAATTAAAGTAGCTTCGTTCATGTTCTGAAAGTACATAAATATTCACATTTATATTATTTATTATGTTTAGTTTGTAGAACTCCATGTTTATTTTTAATTAAAACGAAATAATGAATGACCCAAATATAACTTTAATCAATAGTCAACAGAAAATTTTCTTCTCCCCACTTTTTCATATGTTCAAAATAACCATGACAACAGGGTAATCTTGGTAGTTAAAATAAATAAAGGCACTTACAGAACATTTTAAATAATCATTTACAGAAACAGAAAAATTGATAATTAAGCTTAACCATTAGTAAACATAGATGTTATACATATCTCACACCTAGATTAAAACTAGGACAATCTAAAAAAATCAAGAATTTTTAATTATTATTGTATTCGGATACTCCGTCATATACGCAACTAACTTAGCCCCAGTTATCGAATAGTACTATTTTAGGAGACATTTATAATCTAAAATTTTATTTAATTTCATAACTTTAGTAACAAAAAATGGAGAAAAATGCTTGTATTGAAAAATTACTTTTTGAATTGTTTTTGTTTTGATCTAGGTGTGCGATATTAACGGGAAATTTTTAATGATAAGATAGCGCCTCTGAGAATAAGGAATATTAATATACATCGGTTCCACCGAAACCACCTAATTACCCATGGATAGAGGAAGGGGTCAATGACAAAATAAGTCAATAAGTGGTTTATCCACCGTTTGAAAATGGCCTTAACCGCCGAAACAGCTGTAACATAATAATACTAACGCAAACTAGCAGAACGCAATAATAATTTGACTTATTATTACATTTATACTATTATTATATAAATTCTCCTTGTCTTTCTATATACAAAAATCGTTACATTTCATCAGTGTCAATTTTCTTTGAAATATAGTCACGTGACCTTTTTCATTCTGAAGGCACATTTTTCAAAACAGTAAACGAACAAGTCGTAATATTTCTTACTTTTTAACTTTTATTTTTTAGCAGAAACATTACGGCACATCATGCCATTTCATTAAACCATATTTTAAATGAAATATCTATAAAAAATCTCCCACTAAACGGCTGAAAAACCGAAAACTTGAGGTGTTTTGTTTTGACCCACCGGACTATAAGTGTTAAGGAGACACGCCACTTGCTTACTAAACTTTTTTCTAATTATCTTCTGATTGCCAATATTTGGTTTCAAACTCGTCATTTGAATTTATTTTTAAAATATTACAAATTCCAGTTTACGTTTATTTATTTATGGAATTATTACTAATCTTATTAGTCTCCATCTCATCAATCTCATTATATTCTATACAGGATCATCAAGGGTATGATAGACTTGTTGTTGGTCTGCTTGACTTTCGTGCACCATTAAGGTCATCGAGACACAATTCATTGTTCTATTATAGTGGTAATGTCAGAACACATGCATTAGCTAACTCTGCAGTCTCCAGATCGCATTCTTTGGGGAATGAATACGCCAAGGTAGTCGATATTTTTGCTGTAAATTTAACTTTTTATTGGATTATATTATTACAATTTTTTATCTCAACTCAATGGTAACGGATAAATTGCTCTATTTCAAATTTTTTATAATGTGAAAGCATACGGATATTATATAATTTTTTTTTTGTGTTCTTTCGCTTCTGATGAGATTTTCTATTATTTAAAAAAATATTATGCACATTCACTGATTGCAAAAAAAAACAAATTTTTAATATGTGATAAAGAACATTTTCACTACGCCTAATATACTTAGGGATACAATGTTTTATTTGAGTACAATATGTCGTCATAGCAAATAAAATTGAAAAAAATTCGTTTTTTCATATTCAGCCGAATTTAAATACATATGCTATGTACAGATCACTATTTGAAATCAGAATATAAATTCGTTGAACTACGCATGACACCTTCCAACTTTTGGGTCTGCAACATGATGCTTTGTTAGTTTGCTAGTTAGTTCTAGAATACCCCTTTATTATCTGTATGGATTGGGTGGAAATCTGTCGATGCCTCCGGGCGAAACTGGTCAATTTATCGCGTTAGATTCTGTACACGGCGAAGATCGGATCGGAGATTTTGTCGAACGTGATTGGTAGCTGATTTTTCCCTCTATTTCGATTTTTTTTGATACCTTTTCCATAAAGGCTTAGCTGTTTCATGTCGCCTGAACGTAACCCGATTATCAGATAGAATATAAAACACAATGCAATACAATGTGACATAATCCTGTCCTTGAAATCTCTGCACAATCGTTCACGATAATGTAAAGTGTGCAAAAATACACGTAGTCTTCTTCTTATTCAAGTGGCGGTATTGTTAAAGCAGTATAGGCAGGTTATGAATCAAGTTTAACGCTTCTGTGCATTCTGAACTTCTAAAAAAGCCTCCCGGTCGAGCGTAGTTTGGGCATATAGGACATGCTCGTATAGGGATGATTCCTTAAAGCTTCCATTTGTGCATTAAAATTCGCTAGCGGAAAAGCAATCGGCGACAGCCAATTGCTTGCTTTTATAGCCAGCGGTGATTCTGCGGAAGCCTTAGCTCCCTAGAATTGTACAAACTGTGTTCTTACGTATCAACTTTAAAATACATATATTCAATTAAAGATATTCTTGAATAAACTGAAATCATGTTTACATTAATGATTATTGAAGTAACTTAAATATTACGAACAAAGGTAAACATTCATATATCATTCGCGTCGCATCGCAAATATTTATTAGTTTATTCATTTGACAGTGCGACCATAGATGAGGATGCTCAATATACTTACGCCTGCTCGCGTCTCATAGACTTGGCCGTTTAACTAAGTACTTTACAGCCATCGCTACTTTGGCGCAATTACGCTATCACTACAGTCCGAGTCCAATAAATCATAGATAAAAGATGGGGAAGTTATGGTTACTGACTGCTGGCAGCTTCATACTATTGCTGTAACTCCTGGCACGCGAGCACCATGGTTACACTATGTTTAATTTCAGTTTAATAATTATATGCATCGATCTGTAAAGTAATTTAGAACTTGGGCATGTTTTACGGATGCCGGGTGAACGATTGCCAAGAAGTATCTTCTCAGTAACTTTGGAGGAACGGAGGTTGGTAGGTAGCCCTAGATCAATATGGTACAAACATCTACGAATACATTATGAAAACAGATTGGGTCTTGATTGGTCGTCAAGAATTGAAAGATTTGATACAGAAGAAAATTGAGAAGGCTTGACGAGACTTTAGACTCAGATAGGGGATGAAGGATAATGGATATCCGTCCTCCAAGGATAGGGAATGAAAATGATAAAGATAGAAAATGATAGTTTATTGCAGAAAGATGGGGAAAAATTTGCAAAACAGCCATGTAATATCAAGTCATAATTGAAGCAATAATAGCAAAAATGGACTAACCCACAAATTTTCCAAACATGAATAATGACATTAATTAACAATTTTAAAAATGATCAACTTTTCCCACTTAGGATACGGATAATTTTTTAATATTTGGTCATGTATTGTGCTAGATTATTATGTGTCGTAGCACTCATGACCTGGTTTATTTATCTCACGCATTGCACCGATAAAATTAATCGACCAACAAATAACTAGCTTATAATAAAATAAATACCATATTATTTATTTATATTAATACCATTTACATCAATGTACGTACGTACATAAATATTTTTTAAACCAGCCCCGAAATCTACAAAACGCGACGAAATCAATAAATAATTTCATTTTTAACCCTTTGCACTCTGTTGGCGATAATAGGCAGTGGTGTGCAGTAGGTATAGATTTAGGTTATGTTCTTGCCAATGATATTATGCAATCGTATGTAACATATGTAATACAATATATATACTTTCGTTTAACAAACTAAATAAATCCGATGTTTATACGACCGTACCATGTATTTATTTGTAATTTTAGAGTACTAGTAACAATTATTTTAGAGTAGTTTAACGTAAAATGATACATTCTTACCCATATAAAAATGTATGAACGTTTTTAAGAACACTTTCTATGACTGAACATGATTAATTTATTGTTTGAAAATCCTTCACATAATAATAATTATTTTTATTAAAGATTAACGGAGGAAATAGTTCTGACTTTTACTTTTTGTTTTTCCCAAATCAAAAACCAATCCATGCACCAAATTTCAAGAACAATCATAAAATCAACACGTTATAATCAGGAAAATAATCAAATTCGCTAATTAGTAAAAAAGTAAGTAGACACTCAATGCAGATTTGCACGCAGTTATAAGCCTTTCTAATCTTATTCTGTTTAAAAAACAGCATAGGTAACGAATCCATATAAAACGGATCAACCAAAATAAATTTTCAATTCAGTAAATAGCCATTTATATGACGTGATTAATTCACTAATTTAAACACAGAACGAAGTGATGTGAATAGCTCGATGCGATGAATACTCAAGAGCGTACATGGGTACAGCGGTGAGTTGTCGTGGTAGTTTTTAGAACTACGCAATTAAAGTCTCTACCGGTACACAGATGGCGCTAATTGTAAAATAATTTTTCCGTTTATTTTAATACAATTATTGAATTTACATTTGTTTCCCAGAATTTTTAGTAATGCACAGCTTTTTTGTTTGTATACACTGCACGCCCCTGATAATAGGTCATCTTAGTGAATTCCTTTGTAACTCTGTTGGCGACTATATGTTACCGCAAACAATACATGTATCTTTTCCCAAAAAAGAGTTGAAGCACCTATTAGTGCAGGTATAAACACATTACATTATTTCTTCTCAATTACTGCTATTATTCAGACGCATACATTGTCAAATATTTATCATTTGAATGTTCATTTATTTGCTACTTTTACATTTAAATATACTTACTTACCTACTTACCATCACACCGTTTCCTCGCGGGGGTAGGCAGATAGGTTAGAGTGCCATTACATATTATTACAACGCGTGCTTTATTTGTTTTTTATTTTTGAAATTTTGCAATATTTTTTTTAATCCGGACGAAGTTCAAGGTATCTGTAGATATATTTGTACACATTTACGTAACACGAAATACTTATATAATACTCAAACTTGTATAAACGTTCTTAAATATCAGGTTTATAAATACACGGAATAGTCAAGAATATAATAAACATAGCTAACGTGTAAGAAGTTGGAAGCTACCCCATAAAATCTGGCACAATGAGATATGTAGAATGGAAGAACCAGGAATTTATGATGGCAGCTCACTAGTGTGGATACTCTTGTCAGTGAGTGTCTTCAAGATCTTACACTCTGACGCGTCGTCGTTCCCGGACCTGACACTAGATTTAAGGGTGCAATAAATTACGTCACAAACATTATAATATTATTACAGAAACAACTAGAATTCATTATCCGATTCTGAAATTATTATTCCCGGAAAATAGATATACATGCCACCGTGTCAGAGCGGAGAGAGCTGCTTTAGAAGTAAAATGTAACAATTTGTCAGACATTTATACTAATTAATTGCACATGATTATGCAGGGAGTAGCTAACCACAGAAAACTCTAACTGAGATAAAAGCAGTGTTAATAATCAAATCTACACAACTTGAATGTTTTTTTTTTTTTAAATAATATACAGGTACCCGATTTTATAAGAAATTTAATAGGATTTCAAAATCAGATAGATATTAAAATCTTTAATCTAAGTCAAGAAATTGACAAAAATGAGTTTATCAATTATCTCGCGTCACATTCTTTTAAATTAATATAATATGATGCAAATTTTAACAATTGAGAAAAATTTGAAGCGTTATATATAGTGTATTGTTACGAAATTCATCGGTAATCCGCTAGTGTTTATTTTGATAATAGAGTATGTCATTTCAACATTGTGTCGTGTAATATAATAATATTTTTAATCAATTCAAACGCAAACCTTTAAATATCTCGAAACGAAAGAGACATGATTTAGACCAGTTTCATAATAATGGGCACATACCTCTATGTATATGTATATATGTATATATGTTATATATATAAAAATAGGGTTTTTGCGTTCGATAACATTTTCAGTACCTAAGCGATTAATGTGAATTTATGTATAAAAGTAGCCTGGGTGTTTTTGGCAGAATATAGAATTAACCTTACTGCGTCTGATTTTTTTTAAGATTGTGCACAGGGTGTTTTGGAATTGCAGAAATAAGAAATTTAAAAAAAATCGGTAAAACTAACGAGTATTATTTATTTATTCGACGATGCAACAAGATTTTGGTAGCTCTGTCCATCAATCCGAATTCTGTTCCACGTCTTTAGCTTCTGCATTCTGCATTCCATTCTACAAACTGGTTTATGTTTTCTTCGGCCGTCCGCTTCTTCTTTCATCCACTATAGGTACGAATGTATTTTACTTTAAGTTATGACAAATTTTCCTGTCATCCAATGCATAATTGGATCTCCCAGCGTGGCTTTAAATTTTTGCTATAATTTTTTTCTAAACTTTAACATTTTCATTTTTTCAATTGTTGTTTCACTCTGTTTTTCTTAGTTGTTGTTATCTTGTTTTTTTCTCTCTTGTTATTGAATTACTACCGGCCGGCAGTGGTGCTTTGATGACTGATCAAAACCGTTTTTCAATTTAGTTTTTGTCCTTTTCCCTTTTCAGGGGCGTGTTCATTTGCTTTTCTCGGCTCTCTGACCAAAGCTGCACACTAAAAATTTTTTTCTATGGCATATATAACTTCAAAATTATCATTATTTGATTTTTGTTTATTTTGCATGCCTTGTTTTTGTTTATTTTATTCCATGTACTATATTTTGAATTGTTGTAGCATGTTTTTGCTCATTTCGAATAAAGAAAAGGTGCAAATTGAGATTTTGTGAAGGCAGCTGCGCGGCTTCATCTTGTCATGTGCTAGACGAAATTAAACAATTGATTATTAGCATTAAAAAAATGTCAACCTGGCGACGAATGAGTACGACCATATAGGAGATTTTGCTTATAAATGGCGTATTCCGTGTACGCATCTCTATTTAAAAAAAAATACTAATACATTGAATACAAAAATAAAAGGTCATCGAATTATTTTTTATTATATAATAATAATTGTTCAACTTCGTAAATATTTATTTCAAAATACGTAGACCTAATGCTTAACGATTTTATAAAAATCTCATACATTAATATTTTCCGTAACAGTACAGAATTTGTACATACTGCTTGAACATTTTCAACTCGAAATTTAGTCAGGTAATTCATCCGTTAGGTGTTATCTACTAGGTTTGTTACATCTGTATTTGTATTTATAAGATTTTTCTTAATATTTATATTATACAGCTGTCTATTTGAATGCTCGTTTCGCTACAGCTATTATTTTACTTATTTATTTTTCGCTTCTGATATGTTAATCTACAATGATTTCTATGGAAAGCCTTTTACGTGTTCAAGTGTTTTGTTATTTAATTTTATTTGAATTTGAATAGTTGTGTTAGCCTTCACTGTAACTAGTGTTATTTTTTACTTTCATTTTCATGTTAACCCTTTATAGGGCAAATAATTTTTTTCTTAAATTCAAATATTTAACAATTTTTCTTAAATTTGTGTATTATTTGAATAAATAATTTGAAATTAAAATTATAAAGTATTACTCGTTTACATGATTACATGATTTATCGACCACTGACCATTTAGGACAATTATTTATAATAAATACATACATACCTTTACTTCTAAATTGTTTCCAAACTTCAACTTCAAAAATGTAAGAACACCCACAGACGCGGCGAGTTGAGATTGTGAACGCTCGGTGGCACGTGTATTGATCAGTGACTTAAATAACCGTTTTCGACTTATGCCCTATAAAGGATTAAAAGTGAAGGAATATTGCGTTCCACATATAGTTATTATCAACTCATCAAATCGGTGAGAACTGGCTTGTGATAACTAGGGCGTGGGGTAAGATGTTCATTTTAGGATCAACATTGGTAGACAAATAATTTTTTTTTTTAAATAAATATGAACATTGAACGTTTAAAATGAAAAGTTTATTTTAAATTAAATATACCTTACCTGTAAAATTAGTTTAACTCTCATGGTTATTAGTAAATATTGCGTGTGTGTGAATTAAGTGTACAATTCACAAAGAAAGAAGGAAGAATTTCAATTCTATTATGTTAATTCGTAGGTACGTGTAGATATTAAATTCATCACAGACTATTAAATATATAGACATGAACTAACGCAAATTCCATGTTTTAATATTTGCATTTTGGTGAGGCTCGCGTGATTAAATAGCTTCGCGACTTTTTTTAAATACATGACTCAGTTGAAACGAAAATTTAAAAGCTGTTTATATAATATGCATTATTAATTAATAAAGTTAAATTGTTAGATTAATTAATAATAATGATTAATGTTATAAATATGTAAATATGAAAATGAAAAAACAAGTGTTTCATTTTCACATATGTGATTATGGAATTCTACAAACTTACCTGTTTATAAATTTGGTTGTGTATGTGATCCATCTAATGCTTTTATTTTCACGTATACCATTATTGAGATTCAATTATTATCGTATCTTAAGCTAATGTTGTGGCGTTCGACATTAGCCCGAAGCCGCTAAATTTGGTATTCAGAGCAGACGGGAGTGTACCAGTAGAAATTTAATTAACACGCCATGCAATGGTCGACTCAGTAAAACGTCACCTGCCGATGCCGATGTGATGGTATGATCGTAGTTGGTGAATTTTGGATTACGTACAGGGTAAAAAATATTAAACAGATATTTTATATACTATTTATATAACGAAGGGATTATCTGATGTATTTTTAAAAGTTCATACAATAATATCAAATATACAGTAAAAATAATTAGTAGTTGGTGTTATAAGGTGTTCCAAAAATAATGGACGATTATAACATTGTATCATTTTGAACATTTAGCAATCTGATTTGTTTATTTATTACTTTAATCCTTGAAAATTTAACGAATTAAAAAAAAGAATTGAGTATAATTTATATATGCACCTATACACACGGAGCAAAGGAACTATTTCTGAACGAACAGTTCGGCGATAGTTTAAAAAGTTTAGAAAAGGAGACTTAAATCTTAAGGTCGATGAGGTCCTGCTACTGTTGAAAACGATGGATTTAAAGCTTCAATGGAAGAAAATACGTGAAAAATAACCAACATAATTTGATTGATTAAATTTTATAAAAATTAACGAGTTAAACAATGAAGTCAGAGAACATAATACAGATAATGGAATAAATAATATTTGTAAAAGATTTGAACATGTTTGAAGTATCAGACAAACCTTTATATTGTCTTTATTACTTCTGTTTTAGTCTACTAGAAGATTTCTCAGTCTATTGAAGATCACAGGTATAAAAATGCCCCAGCGTTTTTCCTGCATATTTAAATTCTTCTTACCGGTTTTGAAGTCTGGCGTTGTCATCGGTCGAACAATATTTTTTTGTTTTAATTATTTCTTTCTAACTCCCTTGGTTTCAATTATAAAAAACGAGGACATTTATGTTATTTAAATTATTTTACAGTTTTGATTTTCAATTGCGATATTTGAATTATTTAATCTGGTTTAGATTGAGATCTCACTCGTAGATAAAATGGATGAACTTGTTTTCATTTGCATACACTTCTGTCTCGTTAAGAAGATAGCTATCATATATCTTACATTATTTATATATTATTGTATTAGAAAATTAAAAAATATTATTTTTTTCTCTCGATCACTTGATTTTCAAAAAAAAAAAAAACACCCCTGTAACGTCCGGAAAATTTCCTTCAATCGACACGTGCTATTGACATAAGAAACGCCATTATTTTGAAATAATCCCGAGATACATAGCGGCACATTCATCGTACCTACGTGACCTTAGGCGCTGATATATTTATTGACCTTTTCCTTTTTACGTATTTACTCTAGGGCCTATTTGCCCGTTGGAAATAATGTGGAAACGCGGTGGTTAAGAAGAATCTGCGGAAGGCTGTGAGTGATCGAGTGGGAAATTAAGATGTGTGTTAGTAAATAGTGTAACGCGAACTGAGGCTAATAGAATGAATTATAAAATATTTGCTCAGCTTTCGGATCGGTTGGTGTATCTGGATTTCGTATTATGATAAAATTTAAAAATATATATATTTTAAAAATCTTATAAAATTTACTGTATATTCTTTGTTATCTGATGGAATTATTTCTTCGAATATTTTATTTTATGGATCAGTTAGTGTGCGTCTATTCTGATGAAGATACAGTAAACCCATCAAGGTTAATTCAATTAAAGTGGGTTATTCAATATTAGTTATTTTTTTTTAAATAATTATTATCTTCAACCACGAAATTAAAACATTAAAAAATAATTTTAATAATAAGATTAACTTGCATTGTTTTATTTTGGCAACCTCTACCCATTCTCCTACAAAAAACTTTATCCTCCTCTTGAGAGACCAGTAAGTCTGTTCGTTTTTCATAAAACTAATTATTTAATCAATTGATATATTTAATATACCTCTCTTTCTCCTGGTCAATATGCTCATGACTGAGCATCGCATTTCTCTATTTTACTTCCATAGCGCTAACTACTTGCCTTCACTCTTTGCGATCTTGGGCCTTGTTTAGTACGGGGTATAGCGAGGCTCTGGTCATGACTTTGTCTGCATATCTTGGAAATCGACTTCTCGCCTTCCGCCCTTGTATGTCACCAATTTCTTCAGGCTAATCTCCACGTCTTCTAGCAACATACCTAAAGGATGAAATAATTATTATCTTGCATATTGTAGAAGACCTTTCTTTAGTGCGAATTTCCTGAAGAATAGAGACAGTCGATCGTTTTGCAGTTCTTGATATATGCGACGCCAACACAATATCATATTTACAATACGGTATTATTGGATGGGGTGGAGCGTATCACAATTAAACATCACAATTATAAATTACTCAAAAAATTATTATAAAAATTGCTCTAAAAAAATAAATATCCAAGTATCCAACTCTTCACACTTTTCAAAGTACCTTAAATACATATACAAAAAAAAATCAATTATCCAAATTTTTAAATTTAAAAATCAATTAAACATTAGAAGCAAATTCAAATTTTTAATTTTAAAAATAAATTAAATATTAGAAGCGAATTCCGATCTACAAGATTTAGATACTCCAAAACTAAAATAAACCGCAACCCAAAATCACTATATTTATCAAGGCATCAAATTTTTTAATAATCTCTCCATCACAATTATTAAAATTACAAACTACAATAAATTTGTATCAGAAGTCAAAAAATATGTACACAGACTAACTGAAACATAAATTATACACTCTCATATATACTCTTTCTCTACACACGAGTCTTACTCTTATAGAAAAGAAATAAATGGTAAAAGAAATATATATATATTCTTCTGATTATTTTAAAAATGTATTACATCTTCTAATATTTAAAAAAAAGCGTCATTCCTTTGTTTCCTTGTCCATATTTCCACTCCACACAGAGCTACGAAGAACACCGTGATCTATATAATATACCTACTCATCTCTATTCTATCGATTAGTTTTAATAGTTAATAATTTTATTTTATTATCAGTTTAAATGATTTTCCGATATTCAAATAATTTTGATTTGGTATAATGACAGGTCTTCGAATAACAATTCGAAGTGTCAGTAATGAAAAAGGCTCACCGCTATTCCGACATAATGTGTCCAAGTTTGTGCGTTTCCTTACTGCGAATAAGCTTGTTTTTATTTAATTGTGTTCTAAAAATATTTAATATTTATAGTTTAAAAACAAATAATTCCTCGAAATACAATTTTTCATTAGAGATCGACCACGCTACGTTTTCAGAATACGCAAATCTTATTAAATTGCACGATAATCCAATTGTAACAAATTTTTGATATTGTTCTTGTAGCAAGCAATATTTGCAACTTGTTCCATCCTACTTTGATTTGCCAAATAAGAGCGGTAGTGAATTTGTTGAAATGTCTGTATTGATTCAAAACTTATTACCGTCATTGTGAATTATATAACATTATACATGCGTGTAGATTGAAATTAATGGTGTCGTAATGGTTCGATTAATGGACATTGACTATCAATAGATCACCACTTCATCATTGATGTTTAATTCCATTACAGGATCCCGAGAAGCAAACTGTGTGAAATTACATTTGCTACTATCAGATAACATCACATTCGTCATGATTAGATGGAATCCTGTTTTCCAGGAAATAGGGAAGGGTTTATGGAAATTAATACCGACCGAAATAATTACTAATATTCAATTTATCTTTGACCAAAAATACTACACAATTAAAAATACAAAAAACATATTATTAATTATAAAACTAAATGTGTATAGACTTTGGTGTGCAGGTATCTCAGCTCGTCTTCCACTTCTAAAGTTTCGTAGTGAAAAAGTGACTAAATAAATATTTTATAAATAAAAATCAAATAACTTTGCTTACACCACTTTGTTAGATATAAAATTTAAATGTTTCCAGAACAATATTCTCTTCTTCAGGATAAGTTGTGTACTCAAGTTGAAAGATTGACATTGGGAGAAAGATAGGGAGAAGGAATAGGGGGGGTTGAGAGGGGTGGCTAAACCAAAATCGAAGTAGGAGGAGTTAATTAGAGAATTACATGGTCATTAGAAGGGAAATAATGGTTTAGTGGGAAAATATTCAATAAAGGAGTGTTCACAAATTTTATCTGATTATTAATTATATTTGACTTAATATTTACACTTTTTTCAATCTTTAATATTTCGAAAATTATAATTTACGATGCCTTTTAACCTGTATGTAATATTTTTAACCCTGTATTAAAATCAAATGTATGGTCATATTCTAATAAATGATTTGAAAATACAGTCATTTTTGCCATTTAAAGCTCTGAGATGTTCTTTAACTCTTATTTCATATAAAAGAATATTATTCTAGAAGTATGAACTGAAGATGCTATTACAAAACTAGTTGTCGTATGTCGTTTCAAATACTATTAAAACACGGATTCGGATTCAAATCAAATATGGTATCAATTCAATCAAGTAAAATTTTACGCAGCTTTATGAATATTACTTTATTAAAAATGGTATTCTATTCACTTTGACAGAGTTTCGTCAGTTACGCAATATGTGCATGGGGCGGTACCGCTCTTATTTCAATGGATTCTCTAATTAAGGTTCAGAAATGGGTCATCAGAGTAATAAACAAGAGGCCATTTAGACATAACTCTCAAGAACTTTTCAAATCCTTTCAAGTTTTGGATGTAACCTAACTCTTTACCAAAGCAATGTTAAAACTTTTTATTTTTTTAAATTAACTTTACTTCAACGATCCGATGCAAAGGAAACTAGGAGCAAAGCCTCAGGATACTTCTCAGTGCCTAAAATGAATACCAAATTCGCTCAACGAACTTTCTTATTTTGTGCTCCGCGGATATTTAACAAATTGCCACTAGACCTTAAAGGGTCAAAAGTGATTAACAATTTTAAATCAAAAATAACAAGGTGATTGCTTGATGTGGGTAGGAAGCAAAATGAAACTAATTTATCATTTGTGCTAACCTAACTACCTACACATTTTTGTCTACAACTATTGTGTATTACAGAGAAAAATATTTTTATAACTTTTTTTAAAATAACATTTTATAACTTCTAATTGTACTTTTCTCACATAACTTTTTATAACTTACTTTACATTATACTTACTTACCTTACTTTATAACGATTGTACCTTAACATTTACATATTTTAAAAACTGTACAGGTTTTAGAACAGATCACATCTAGTAAAATAATTTCCTTTATTTCATATATACTAATTATGCTACAAAAAAATTTTTTGATTTCATATCTAATATAGTGGTGTAAACAAAGTTATTTGAACAAATAATAGACATCTCATATAAACGAAGCTATTTTATAATAATGGAAAAATATGGAAGTATGGGTAATTACAGAGCTTACGGCCTGTCTTCAGCTGCCTTAAGTGATCACTTTACACAATGTAACGTTCACCATTCCACCCAATCAACCTTTATATCTATAAAAATTTTGAAAGTTGTATATATGTTTTTTTTTTTTGCATATGACACCTATGGAGACATTGAGATTTTATGTTTATGAATTCTTATAACTATCCCTAATAGAAGCCTACTGATAAAAAAAACCATTTTGCAAAGAAATGTATAGGTGAGTTTTACACCACACTGTATCGCATTTAGTTGTCCTTTGCTTCCAATTTTCTGAAATGGGTCAGCGACAGTTAAAGGTACATTATCGACAAAACGTCCTTCAAAACCTACGTGAATCTACCTTTTTATAATTGGCCCATTCTTCGAATGAAACAATTTTTTATTTATCACTGTTTTTTTGTATTCCAACACGATAATCTCACTAGATCTCTCGTCTAATCATTTATAAATATTCTGACACACGTAAAACATTCGAGGAAATTTGTAATAAAGAATTTATCCACCTACGTAATAATACTTTTTGACTGGTTCTGCCTTATCTCATATTGTAAGATATATATTTATTAATTTATTTATAGCGACTCCCCACAGCCGCGAGGTAATTTTTCAAACAAAAAAAAAGACAAACAGAAAACCTTAATCGGATAAAAATGATTTTCGAAAAGAAAATAAATACGTCGGCCGGTTAATTTAATAACTTTTAAAAACATTTCAGTAAGCTGAATTTTCATGATAGATGTAGTGTAATATACATTTTGAATTTTTCAAAATGGTCCTGATACGTGCTATCTCAACTTGCTCGGCGATGGGAGTGTTGGAGTAGGCATTTCCGTCACCCGTTTTGTGACATAGGCGCTGTGAGTTTATTCCTTGTCTATATGATATTCATTATTATTATATGTATATTCAACATTGAAGTTTACTATTTTCAATATGTTAAAGTTCATATTTTCAAAATTAAAAATCAATTAAATTTTAGAAGCGAATTCCGATCTACAAGATATAGAGATCAAATTGATATCCCAAAACCAAAATATACCGCAACTCAAAATCAATATATTTATCAAGGCATCAAATTTTTTTTACAATCTTCCCATCACAATTAGAAAAATTACGGACTATCATAAATTTGTAACTGAAGTAAAAAAAATATGTACACAGACTAACTGAAACATAAATTAACTCGTATATACTCTTTCTCTATACACGAGTCTTACTCTCATAGAGAAGAAACAAATGTTAAAATATATATATATTCAAATTGTATTATTTTTTTAATATTAATAAAAAATAAAAATAAACTATGATTCTAACGTCGATACACTCGTTAAAATCCAATGACTTCAAAAGACCAGGCATGTGACTTGAATGACCATAAGCGTACCGTACTTCACATTTCATAAACTAAAATATAATGAAGATAATCCATTTTCAAAATTATCGTTACCGTTTCCACTATTCGCAACTAACGCATCCTACAGATACCAAGCCGTGAAATCAAACGCCTAGTAGGCGTAAACATACCCAGTACTGACGCCAGGTAACAACACGATCGCGGCCGGCAACCATCAGGAAGGCCGTCTACCGAACTTCACGCTTAAACTATTTGCGCCTAGTAAGTTAATTGTACGATCGAATTTCTCTGTATTTATAATCTGTGCTTAACAGTAAACCAAGTATTAGGCTGAGTAGTTTTTCGTTATTTTACCTGCTCTGGCAACATATATGCAAGATATGCGCAATACATCCCACGACTGTCAACCGGACACGCGAGTGATGGGTGAATATTGGGGCATCCACCACTCATACAAGAAGAAAAAAAAGAGACTGACATTCAGGAAGAAGGCTAAATCTCAGAAATCGATGATGTTCAATGTGATGAAGATTTTTAATGAAATGCCAGAAGACATAAGAAAGGAGGAGAAACTACATTGATTCAAAATGAATCTAAGCAAATATGTAAAAGATGAGTTGTATAGTAAAAAGGAACGATTTAGATCTTAGCAATATTTGAATATGTCCAAGAACACACATTACTCCATACTTCCAAATATTTTCCATTAAATATAATAGAAAATAGCTTTGTCTCTACGAGATATCTGATATATGTTTAAGATTTAAATAATTTAGAATTTGGTCCAATGGCAAGAGGTCCGAGACGACTGGAGCTCTCCGTTATTTTCCGGGCTTTTCCGTCTACGCACAGGGTTTTGTACAGACTACACTATCAATTGACTCGGTATTTATAGAATAATAATTTAAAACTGGCATATTTAATTGGTTTGAATGCACTCGCGATAAGCAATAAATGCACAATAACTGAATTAAGTTCACCATGTAAAGAAGTCCCAGAACATTGTTATTTCGCACCTCACCTCGCTTCTCACCCCGCGCTTCAGATACTTACTATATACTTATGTATGCACTATATTGAGAATAAATAAATACGTCATTTAAAACTTCACCAACATAATTCTTCTGATTTGCGCTCACACGCATATTCCTACATCTATCACTATCCTACAGCAGTAACTGGTAACCTTTCATTACACATGTTCATACAATATGTCGGTACATGCTAACGTTTCGTTGGCGATTTCTGATATGTTTGTTTGTGTACTTAAAAAAATATAAAACTATTGCTCATTTTAAAAGAAAATAATGTCGAATGGACAGCTGTTTCTTTTTTTGTGTTATGTAACACGGCGCGAGCCGACACATGAACGAATATATAGAAAATATATTACATGCATGTAAGATTATATGTACATCAAAATTAAATATAGTTTTAGTTATATACGATTGGTACACTCGTATAATATGTATTTATGAGTAGAATTGTAGAACTATTGATTTTAATTATTGCGGTTTCCATATATATTATGCAGTGTAACTGCTTGGCAATTGAAACATTTTTGACCAAAATTCGCAGTGGTTTCTGGTGTTGGTTGAGTTCTAATGTATTGTCTCGGTTTGGCCTGCTGTATATTCTTGTGTAACTAAATGATTTAACATTCTGTGAATAAGATTAATGTATCCACATTTGAGATCTCAAATATTGTTTATTTTATTAAGGAAAACACATTCTTATTGTAAAGTTGTAATTATTCAGAACAGACGGTCTGTGATCTCGGTGACGCAAAAACAATATTTTTCGACAAAATTGATTTTATATGTATATATTTAGTATTTAAAATATTACAGACCTCTGTTCTGAATAATTACAGCTTCACAATAAGAATGTGTTTTCCTTAATAATATATGTTGTATCAATTTGTCCAAAATTTAATAAAAATGAATTGATAACTCTGGCGTCTGCAGTAGGTTTACTCAAAGGTATTTGAGATTCTATAAAAATAATGTAGATGGCTTTCAGATAATGGAACGACAGATGTATTAATTTGAAAAAAATGTAACATATAGGTTCGAAAATTTGTTATGAAAAATACTGGCGTTATAACACAACCGGTAGTGTACTTCCCCGGATTGAAAATAGAGATCCAGGTTCGTATCCCGGTGACGCAAAAACAATATTTTTCGTTAAAATTGATTTTATATGTATATATTTATAATTAATACATTAATTTAGTATTGTTTATTTAGTTACTGAAAATGATGATGAAAATGGTCAACACTACCTTCCTCTCTTTGTTCTCGCCTTATCCTATGTCGATACTACCTATTTGGCTTTTACAGCTATACAAATTAAGGCCCAGATCTAAAACCTGACCTACCCAGATCTTATAAAGAGGACAAACAAACCAAATGAATGTAAGATTTGTTCTCATTGAATTTTGTCATTTATTGAACTGAGTTTATTTTTATTATTATGTAAAGATGAGCTCATTTAAAATATTGAATGAGTACAATAGTGTGTAATTTATGGAAATCGATTACGCAGTGTAAAATGCAAGCCCGGGCATTTGTGACGAAAGAAAGTGACCTCTAATGAAGCTGGTCACTATTTTAGTTAGGTTTGCACCATGGCTAGTACGCCACCAGATAGCGACGTGTCTATAATCCCGTTCATCTGGGTTTGGCTACTCTTATCATTCTATTCTACTTTTTTCTGTCCTGGCCTACAACCTTAGTTACTTTAAATCGCGGCTACTTGATGCTATATTCATGCAGCTCGTGGTCTTCCCGGTCTTCTTCCATCACTCGATACTTTTGATTTCTCTTCGCATCTGATTAGGTCTTATTTTGTTATTTTTGGAATACAGATCGACCGAAAAGGTCAACGATTATAACAATTTCGAACTGATTTCAATCTTGAGTCTCTACCGGCCCACTTCAGCATTTTCATCTTGATTAGCACCACATCAAACGTTTTTTCCATAATCAATTATATTTATAATTTCCGCCGCATTTTATTATTTTTTAATTAAAACAAATTAGATTAATTACTTAAATATACAAAAAAAAAAAAATTCTCCGGGACTCGAACCTGAAACTTTCCCTAGTCGGGAGAATGTAGTACCATTACACTATGTTAACTATTACCACCACGCCATTCACTATGGCGTTGACAGAGAGGACAGAGCGCCACACTAGTCTATCCTGATACACAATTCTCGCCTCATTCACATCCACACATCTTCTAATGCAAGTTCGTCGATTATTGAGACTTCTTACAGGACCATCATCTAGTATCTGATTGTGCCAAGTCTTTATTTCTTACTCTTCTCTTTTTATTCCCCGTTCCATATGACCAAACCACCTAAGCGGTACTTTTATAATCCTATTCACTATGTGAGAGACGTCTATTAAATATCAAAGAACAATGTTCTAAAATTGAACATATATGATTTTATTAAATTATTACTTTTTAATCTGTTGAAGTCACCAAGTAGCTTTGTGGGGGCGGCGATTCAAATTCACCACCGTCATCGTTTCTCCCGCTGATCGTCAACACAGGCGACATCTGCGCCCGGGGATTAGGCTCCTGGCGAGAGGAGCCGCGACCGGTTTTGCTCCCTCGCTCATCCCGATACTAATCCCAATTTATATACATGCTCTTTACATACACGACACGGTCGTCAGAACGCTCCATTTATTTCATAACCAACTTCCACGACTTCACTAAAATCTCATGTGGTCCTTTAGAAATATTCTTTACTAAAATTGCCTTTGCATCATCATAATAAATTGAGGCGAACTGATCACTTAATAAATCGATTATGCTCAACATTACACGTACAATTATTGTTAAGTATCGTAGACCATTCGCGATCCCGGGAATAACATTAGTTACCTCTAACTACTGCTTGGACTGTACTAACATAATTAAAAAGTAAACATGATTAAGCCCCTGAGGGTGTAAAGGAATATTTAATGACAGGCCAGTGACGACTTTCGTCGGCATATCTTTTCAAGAGTCTATCCGAAGCGTCAACGATCGAGAAGAGGAATTGCAAACGTAATGACATTTTTTATTAACCTTTTTATTTTGAAAATTATCTTAGCATTCCCTTATCCAAAGCAATGAAGACTTCTAGTGCTCCATCAGATTTTTAATAAATTTACATGTGTACACAGTGGCGTAACTACAAAAGTTGGGCCCCAATGCAGAATGGAAAAAAGTCCCACTAAATAAGTATCGTGTATAAGATATACAAATATTAGTAATGCGTGGTTTATTCATTAAAAAGTTAAGAACTTTTGTTCTAGTCACTTATTTCCTTTAATATTCCCCTTTTTACAATAAAAACACATAGGGGTCATTCCATACGAAATGGCCCAACATTGGTTATTTGATCATTTAAAAAAAAATCTCATATTTTTTATGCATTCACCACAATTTGTTTGTAGTTCAAAATGACCATTGTTTTAATTGTATTGTTTTTAGTTTTTACGTGGCGGCCGTGTTTGTTTTACGGGGCGGAAAATGAAATATTCCAACTCCTAGTTATTCTATCAACATGGGGTTAAAAGTATTTTGTTCAGAAAGAAACGAGCTACGTGATTGATTTTACATATTTTCACCTAAATGCATTCCCACAGTGTGAAATTTCACCCTTAATACTTAGCTTTCTTTTTATAGAAGTCCCATCTTCACGGGGATTTTTTAAAAATGTTTCTATAACTATTTATATAATTTCTGGATCAATTCATATAGAATAACTCATAAGTGTATATATTTATATGTATTTGTTTCGCCTTAAGACCGTTTTCGGTATTCAGCGATGGTTGGGATTTCTGCTATTGTATACATATTGGGGACAGTGGTTCAAATTCACCGCCGTTCCCAGTCGGCATCGACACCGGCGACGTCTGCATTCAATACCTAGCCAAAGTGCTACCGACAAAGTTTAGCCCGATCGCTCACCGACGATACATCTTCCGTTCCGATGCCCCGCCACGGAGCTATAGCCCGGCGGGGCCGACACCGAACTCCGTCGACTCGCTCTTCAAACTCTCCGTATTTCTCGCTTTTCTGCATTTCATTTTTTACACGAATACCTTCTGTACTCTCTGTTCTATCCTTTGTCACAATAAACGTCCCTACACCAACCGCGTGTTTCCATTTCATTATAATCACCTACCCCTACATATTCATTAATGATGTTTTCACTTGTTTTCGTAATATACGAATAAATATTTCTGGAATTATATAAGTCATTATTTCTTGCTGTGGTAGATTTTAGACATTATAAGTCAATATTAACACTTGAAAAGGTATAAGAATAGATACACTTGTAAAGCGCGTTGTTTTTGGGTCCCTATCTAACGTGGTCCCCAATGCACCGCATTGGCTCCATTGACATAGTTACGCCACTGTGCGTACACGAAATACGTGTCACATAAATATTCACAGTATTTTCAAACTAAGCTAAACGGTTATGTTATGAAAATAGGATTATTAAGAAGAACATATTCTTATTGTGAAGTTGTAATTATTCAAAACATAGGTCTGTGATATTTTAAATACTAATTAAATGTATTAATCAGAAAGATATATATATATATATATAAATTCAATTTTATCGAAAAATATTATTGATGCGCTGCCGGGATTCGAACCTGGATCTCGTTCCATTTTATTTTGATATCCTCTTTATTTTGATTGTTATTACAGGGGTTTAATAAAATTAGATTGTAAGTACATCTCAAACATCTTGAACTATTTGTGATTTATTATTTGATAGAATAATGTCAATATATTTTACACGAATATAAAATAACAAATCTACCCTTATTATTAAATAATTAACATTTTACAAGTTAGAGAGGAAACTGACAACAACAACCCTCTTCATCATCCCTCAGTGGCGAGAGTGGCTTCCCGGTAATAGAAAGGGCCTTGGTTCAAATCCCGTCTGCAATCTGTTTTATTTACCCATGTCATAATTTAACAAGTGAACGTTAATGTTTAATGCGCCTGGCAGGGCCGGACTCGCCTGGGTACCAGAGTGGGCCAGTCGCTGGAGCTTATCGCCTCGATTCGGGTCAGACCATGGTGTATTTGGGATGTCAGAATTTAGGGCTGGAGAGCCAGGATCTGCTGTGGTGAAGAAGTCAGTGGACGAAATTTAATTAATTAATTTTACCCGGGGGTGGTGGGACGCAGGCCTTTATCAGGCGTTGCAAAATACACATACAGGCAAACACAGACTAATAATACGCTTGTTTACTTTAGCGGTATGACGCTCGCTTGTAACTCACCCATCCTTTGAGGGTTTGAGCCGAGTCCTCAGAGATCACCAAGGAACTCATATTATTTTAGAATATTCATAGGTATTTTATAGAACATTTCATATTTTAGAATATGGTGATAATATTATATTAACGTTACGTAATGTAATTTATTCCGTAGGATTTGCAAATTTAACAAAAAAAACCGGATGGGAGAGAAGGTTCTATAAATTTTGTAAGACAACTGTTGAATAACAGATACCTATAAACCAGCATTTATACAATAAAACGTTTGTTAAATTATACCAGTGAAAATTTATGTCAAGTATTTGTACGATATTATATTTAATACGTCATTTTATTGAATAATTTTTATTTATAATGTACTACATCTATGCCTGTATTTATGAAAAATTTCAGGTTTAAACTAATCAAATATATTTTTAAAACGATCTACTTCAATTCCAACAGCCCCCTTTTTATTCTATCAGTCTTATGCTGCATCAGGGCACTGTGGACTGTGCCTCTTTATATCGCACTCGCATGCCGTTTGTTACTTACAAATATCAAAACTAATGTAGGCTCGCCAACTCCGCTTGGCGATGATAATGATGATCCAATGCGTGTCGTCAGTTCCAAAGAGCGATCAAAATCATTTCAGTGGTAGCAGCAAAAGGTCAACAAGGTCCAGTGTAGTAGTAAATCTGGGTCAGGTGTAGATAAGAAGAAAAGTCAGGTAGAAGGTTAAGAACGAAGTGACTTCAACGGCTGAATCAGATTATAATTATTTCATAACGTACATATAGATCATGCCGTCCGACCAATCACAAGGCGTACGTAATTGCCCCGCACTCCTCTCCACGGTAAGCATAGTTTACAAACAATACTAAGGCGGCTCGTGGGGAATTTGCAGGGACATTATATATATATAACAAGCTTATCTCTATCACTATTGTTTAAATTTGTTTGGCCGTTTAACACTATTGCTCGAAAAAGGCTCTTTTCAGGGCCACCAACAAAACACATTATTATTCTTCACACATAATGCCGCTTGCAGGAATGCCGCGCACAAACGTTGTTCGACACACCGTTCATGAGCTGTATTTACTAGTAACTTTGCTTAAATAAATTCAGTGCACACAGTAAGTATTTGTTTCTGTTGAAATTACCTTAATTATTATTAACGCCTGCACACAAAAACATGAAATTGTCTCCACAGACTCTCCTTGCTTCCGTATTTGATCTCACACTTGGTGCTACGCGTTGTACGTATTTCTTGCCGCAGGTGATACGTCCGACATACTTGACCACTTTAATCACAGAGAGATCCTCGTCACTCTGCTGTGTAGGCAGAATAGTAATCCGATCAGAGCTGGCACCAGATCAGAGAAGTGTAGGCAATTCGTGTACTTAGGTTAATTTTAGTAATATTAATAATAATCTCGCACCGTGACGACACTGATCATATTTTCCAAAATCTACAACTCCCCTCAGCCGACGGCCGCGCATAAAATTTTTAATAAATTTCTATATTAACCATTAAAATCTTCCTAGGATATAGCCCAGAAATGGATCCGGTCTAAAATTTTAATTAAATTCCAAGATTACTTTTTCTCATTTAGAAATAATTATAAAATAGTCTAAGTAAAGTGCTGTTTCAGAAGGTTACCATCTCGAGAAAACGTAGAAAATACGCGTATAATAGAATTTAGGTTAATTTATCTACCATTAAAGAATCGCTGAAATTACACCTGGAATTAAAAAGGTACTTATTAATTGTACCACTCTAGCATGTGCGCTATATAATCTGTCTTACTAGGTAGGGCCAGTTTAAAAAGGTCGATTAATATTATATATTACAATTATATAATAATATTTTATATTACACGTCACAAGAATATTTTTAAATTATGCAAAGCCATAGCCTGGTGCTATGAAAGTGGGTAGTTTTATGGAACAATCTACCCTAGTTTTTTTTTAGAATATTTATGATTGGGTATTGTTTTATTAGTACGAAGCTTGGACCCTGAAGTCAGCACTTAATATTGATCGATGATAAAAAACATTACATATTTGAAATTCCAGTTCAATTATTTATTATTACAATTAGGATATGTGTTAGATATATACTATTTTAAGTATATATTTAAATAAACGATTATAAATAGCTTCCTTTTAAATATAATATATTATTTGCAATTAATTTTTTTCAACCCTTTTCATTTTACCAATTCGCTACTGGCAATGTTGCCGGTTGGTCTCTGGCGGCACGCAAAAGTAGATAGTTTATTTGGCAGAAACTTGCGGCGCTCAATCCTCATGCGAATTGACTAGTTAATGAGTGGTTGTGTGTTGACCTTTGTTCGAAAGTTTTTGTGAAGAGTTCAAAGGGAAGAGACAAAAACCTGCGTATTATTTGGAGGCCGAATTTTCATGAATTCTTTATGGAAAAAAATAAATAAAAACGGGAAGAAAATGTCATTTCATGTATCCTTGTAACCCAAAGCTCGGGTCTGTGGCAAATCCTTTTGGAAATATCGACTGCTAGACCTTAATGGAGGATCAGATGATGTGGGTGCCCAGTGTCTACCTTCCTGAAGAGAAACAGTGAGCAGGCAGCTAGCTACTTAATGTAATTGCCATGTGAAATGTTCAGCGATTTACTGTGCCTCCGTAAAAAGGGGTAACATTCAACGGACTTCGTTTTAAAACGTTTTTATACACCTTCAGACGCTCGTCAGAATTAAGGCCATTGTTTCATTAAATTTTCAGTTGCCCACAGCACTTTCAGATAAGAAATATCGCTAGAAGCAGATGGAAGTGGAGGACAGAGAATAAAGAGGAACGCTGTAAATAAATTAAGTGATTTTTTTATCCAACAATGAATGAACGTAGGCCGAAGAAAAATAAGGAGTCTAAAAATTTACCTAACTTGATGGTACTATTGTCAGAATTGTTTCAAAATTTCATTTCTGGCGAGCACTGTGTGACTTACGACGACTCACATTGTTGACGCACGCTTACTATAATTTTATATCTGTTTCTCTCGATTTGCATCATATTATAATCATCTTAATATAAACACATTTAAAAGAAAATGATCGCCATATCACATCTTGTAAACTTGTAAAGTAAATCGAATTTTAATAGTTCGTCCGAATAAATCACCAGAAATTTAAAATCTTGTATGGTGCAAAACCATTTTAGATCGCGTCCCCCCCCCCGTAGGTAATGGGACTATATACCTACATTAACCTAACGTTTTTACTCATTTCTGAAATTCATTAACGTTCATGTTTGAAAAGCCACAACACTCGCGGTAGGTAGGTACTGAACTTATTTGTGAATTAATTACCCACCCGGTACCTACCTAAAATTTTGAAATTAAAAAAATATACAAATGAATCCAAAAACTTATTCTTCTTCACATATTCAATGCTGAGGATCCTTGTAACTCCTGTAGGGGCTGTCGTTGTAGACTATTATTGACTCGTGAAGATCTGAGTTGTCGAGTCACTCGGATGGAGCGACCGACGTTTGTAGGTTATGCGATTCGGATCAGAAAGTTTTGTGCGCGGTGAGACTGAAGATTTTAGCTCTCTTCTAGTCGCACGCGTGTTGGTGCATGTCGCAGTGTATCTTAATGTGCGTGTGAATATTTATGCCGTGTCTAGAACAAGGTATTTAAATGAAAACAGAACTTACAAATGTTGGAGTTTATTGCGGAACGATTTACAACCGCTGGTACTACGAATATAAAGTTAATTGCGCGAATGAAGTTGAAGACTGGAGCCGCTCGCTTGAGGCGTTGACGAAAAAATTGTCTGCGGGGAAGTGGTTGGCTGACTCCTAGGACTCGTCCTAGTGGCTCCGCTATTGGCCATGTATATGGGACACGAGCATGACCATCACACCACTTTATTTGGTTTATCCATCATGCAGGAGATTATCTTATTGCTCATATAAAATAAGTGTAATAAAATTTAATTCCTTCCCAATGAACTGTACACACAACGCATACACACGCGCGATATGTACACATAAAACCATTAAAGTATTAATTTTATTCACTTGATTTTTTTTTCTCTTCCGTTCGTATTCAAATCGTAATGCATCAAAAAATAAAAAATACATCTTACTCAGCTGTGTTTCCACGGTCATTACCGTCATCAGTTTCGACAGCTACGGAGTTCTCAACCATTTTTAGGTCAGATACCTGATTGCTGTATAACATTAATGTGTTATCAAACTTCAAGTATGGGAGGTGCCGGAACAATTACAGAAGACTGTTGACTATCCGGTGGCAAGGAAAAATTGACCCCGATGAAAAATTCCGCCAAAAAAAATCTGAAAAGAAAATTATATATTTGAAGTGGATGCGTTCGTCCGCTTACATCAGAAGTAAACACTGAATGTAAGTGCACTTAAATAATAATTTTGATTTCAATATTGTTCAATCTTATTTTCTTTTTAAGGGGAACACATTATTGTCAGTGGCGTGCAGTAGGTATAGATTTAGGTTATGATGTTACCAATGACATTATACAATCATATATAATATGTGTACTTTCGTTTAACCAACGTTTCTAGACAAAATAAATCTGTCGTTTATACGACCCTACCATGTATTTATTTGTAATTTTAGAGTACTACTAATAGTGTTTTTTAAAGTTTAAGTTATAACGTAAACTAATATCTTCTTACCCATATAAAAAAATGTATGGAGGTTATTAAGAACACTTTATATGACTGAACATGATTAATTTATTGTTTGAAAATCCTTCACGTAATTACCTACTAAAGGAAATAATTATTTATATTAAAGGTTAACGTAGGAAATAGTTCTGGCAATTGCCAATCCAAATCCATGTACCAAATTTAAAGAACAATCGTGAAATCAACACGTTAAAAATAGTAAGATAGGAAAACTCGCAAATAAGTAAAAGAGGAAGTAAACACGTCAATGATTTGCACGCAGTTGTAAGTACTTCTAATGTTACTCTGTTAAAAAAGAGCATAGGTAACGACTCCATACAAAACGGATCAACCGAAAGGAATTTTCAATTCAGTAAATCGCCATTTATAAGACTTTAAATAGCACGATGCGGCCAATAAAAAAGAGCGCCATGAGCACAGCGGTGAGTTTTTAGAACTAAGTAATTAAAGTCTACTGGTACACAGATGGCACTAATTGCAAAATAATGTTTTCGTTAACGTTAATCCAATTTTTAAATTTATATTTGTTTCCCAGAATTTTTAATTATGTACAGCTTTTATGCTTGTATGCACTGCACGCTCCTGATTATTATTGTGATGTTGCAGTTTTTCAGAACATAGTTCTGTGATATTTTTTATGTAAATTGAATGTATTGATTAGAAAGATATACAGATAAAATAATTTATCGAAAAAAATTTTCCTTGCCACCGGGATTTAAACCAGAAACCATTTTATTATTTATCAATTTGAAAGTGTAACATATAGGTTCGAAAATTAGTCGTTAATTTACTATGTTCACATAGTGTAATGGTCAGTGAACTTCCACGGATAGGAAGGGTTTAACTTTCTAATTGATAAACATTTAATTTGCACTAAAAATCTTATTTTTTGTTAAATTTTTTTGCATACTACTCAGAAAAAATATAAGCATAGCACTTTACGGTTGTGAAACCTCGATGACTGACCAGAGAGATGCATTCGAGATGTGGTGCTGGAGAAAGATAGAAATAAATTTGACCGAGGGAATAACTATTAAGAAGATTCTTAGACTCAATGCATACCTACAGCAGAAATGTAATTGGAGAAAGATTAGAAGAAGAAGAGAAAAATTCGTAGAAGAAGAAGAGAAATAATAGAAATATTCTAGATGGTGTTCGGGTCAAAGACGCAAGGCGAACATGCACCGAACATTTATTTATTAACATTAACATTAACAGACATTTAATATGAAAGATGGAGATTATGTAGTTACATGAAACAAAATTGTTCATTCAAAAAACAAGAATTTTTTACTGCCCCGGATAATCGAGAGTTTGTTGTAATAGGTACATATTAGTGCTATCCAGGATGACTACCAGCTTCCAAGTTGCAACCGAACCCGAGACAATTAAAGTATCCCCGCCGGCATACAACTCAAGACACTTGAACAACGTCTCACGCAACCGCTTCGCGAGTCTGCAGAACTCGTCTTCAGCGCGTAATTGGACTTAAAAAATGTTGATCTGATTTTATAAATTGTGTATACATTACATGTACTTCTTTAATTATATAAAGAGAAAAAATACAGTGATAACCGCAAAGGACATTCTAACCGTCAACATACTATAATACGTCGAATAACGTAATTATTCGACGGGATTCATTTGAATTAACCATCTAAATAACTAAATATCTATTGTTGATGTTTGTAGTGTTAACGTTGTAGTTAGAAATAATTTAAAGTTGTCTTTGTTTAAACCACTGTATTATTTTTACTTTCAGTACTAACATATCTTCCGTCAGGATTAGCGTACAATCGAACTATTCTATAAAATTTAAACGACCTCCATTACGGGGTATAGACTGAGTATTGGTAAGAGTTGGGAGAAAATATGTTTCGCTTCATCCGTTGATATCTCATCTTCGATGTTGAGGCTTCTAACAGAACCGTCTTTCAGTGGCTGGTACCTGGTAGTGTCACGACTTCCGCTGACGTTCTATATTTCTAATACCGCCATCTTTTTACATATCTATTTCTTACCTTTTCTTTTTCATCCTTTCGCTTCACATTATAAAACGAGCGACCCTTTTTAAATCCTATTTACTATGCTAAGATCAGCCTTACATTCATTCATTCTTAATTTGTTTATTTCTTACTGCACCATAAATGAATTTGTCTCATATACTCCATAGTGATCCTATTATCCAAACATTATTTACCTGTTTGTATTTCATCACTTGCTTTGCAATACATTAAACCAACATATTTTTTCGAGAGTTAATAGTTTTTACAACCATAAGAAAACGCAAAATAAAAGTAATTAACTTTGCTTTTTTTTTTTAATGTATAGTTATTTAATATTTTGTCACGGCTTGTCTCCGCGAGATCGGATATATAATACATTTACAGAGGAGGTACTAGTAAATTAATTCAGTCACCAAACGCATCACTCGCTACTTGGCGAACTTATATAAACATCATTTAATGAAATGCGTTTCTGGTTACTAAGATGACACTTACCACGCGATTCCCTGCTCGCTTCAGGATTTCAATCATCGGATCGAATTTGTCGGTGCGGTCTTGTATGAGCTTTTTGCTAATAATGTCACTCTGTTTAGACATCCGATCTCTTCTTTTTGCTTATTTTGTAATTTTTGTTATTTATTTAGTGATCACGACCATATCGGTTTGTCATTTTTAAACATAAATAATATATAGTATATTTAGGAGAACACGTTATTATTTTGATGTTGTATTTATTCAGAACATAGGTCTGTGATATTTTAAATATGAATTAAATATATTAATTAGAAAGATATACATGTATCAATTTTCGAACCTGGACCTTCATAATAAGAATGTGTATTTTTAATAATAAAGTTGTATCAATGTGTTCAAAATTTAATAAAAATGAATTGATAATTCTAATTGTATTTGAGATTCCGTAAAAATAAGGTAGATCACTCTTTCAAATAATGGAACAATTAAGTGTATTAATATCAAAAAGCTAACATATAGGTTCGAAAATTTTTCGTTAAAAATATCGTCGCTGTAGCATAGTTGGATAATACACCTTTCCCGGTTTGTAAAGAAATCCAGGTTCGAATCCCGGTAGCGCAACGACAATATTTTTCGATAAAATTGATTTTATATGTATATATTTCTAATTAATAAATTTAATTTATATTTTACAGTATATTTACCTAGTATATATCGATGATTTAATAACACATAAATCAATATATTGTATCGTGAATTTGAAGGCAATAAAGTTCAAGGAAAACCCTCTAAAAAGTTTGTATTTTTTTATGAATAGTTTTTGTTTTACTAGTTGTTGTAGTTGCTTCCATATGCATGAGCGGCAGTGTGGTGTGATACAATAATACGGTTGTAAATAATAAATGGCTACCCTCTGACAGAAATATATATACCGGACTGAACTCCCGTAAAAATAACAAAACACCGGCATTAATATTTCCATAGAGACGCGTCAGAAGCGCGTCATTTTTGCCGTGCATAATAACAGTAATCAGCGGCTTCATGCTCAAATTTGGGACATTCGTTATATCCAGGTCGTCAATCAAAATGGCGGCTCGTTACATTCAAGATGGCGGACGTCTTCCCGCCTTTTCCACTTAACAAGGCGGAATTAGCGCTCGTAAAGCGCCAATTTATGCTTCTGGTTTAATAGTTTTCTGAAATAATACGTACCGCCATTCACATTCCCATCGAAGCGGCGGTGAAGTCTTCGAATTAAGGTCGTTTGGATTGTTAATCTCGCCATTTTAAGTAAGTACGTAACTAAAATTAAATTTGTGGTTCTTTTGAATAAATGCAATACAATATTAAATGTTATTATTTTTATTTTAAAATACAATATGAGAAATCAACAATCTTCTGAAATATTTTCATTTCATTTGGTGAGGAATACAAATTAAGCTTTTGATACTGATCAAAGATGTTGAATCGAAGCGCCTTATTTACAGTGACGGATTCTAGTTGTTCGAAGCTCCAAGCGCAACATATTTTTGAAGTGGCCTTTCCCTAAATAAAATTTTCAATATATTTTTAATGTAAATAAAGGGTGTTTTTTTAAATGTTTATTATTCAAATTGGCAACACTTTTTCCAGCAACAGCTAATTTAATAGCTGATAGCTGATTTGTGCTCAGTTTGATTTGCCATTACACCATGAATAGACTTATGCCAGAACAGCGCTTACAAATTGTGCAAATTTATTTCGAAACACGTGGTTTAGTTCGCAAAACTTAAGATGTCCTATGTCCATTTTACGGTCGACATAATCGTCTATCCAAGCAAGTAATTCGAATAACCATGGATCGTACATATTCGCAGAGACGTCGTACAGTGCATACCGAAGATGCTGTTGTTTCTTCAAAAATGATGCCGGCCAGAACGTTGCTGTTAATGGAGAGCGCTATAGATCCATGATTACTGACCTTTTCGTTCCCCAATTGAATGGCATTAATATGAAAGAGCTGCGGTTTCAATAAGACGGCGCAACATACCACACAGCACGTGCCACAATCATTTTATTGACGGAAATATTCGATGAGTGCATAATTTCGCGTAATGGACCTACGAATTGGCCTCCAAGATCGTGCCATTTAACACCTTTTGATTATTTTCTGTAGAGATATGTGAATTGGCTAGTCTACGTTGATAAACCAGAGACGATAGACGACTTGTAAGCCAACAGTCGTAGCGTTATTGCCGATATACTACTCCAGCAACTCTAAAAAGTGTTCGAAAATTGGACTTCCAGATTGCTCTTTATTCGAGCCAGCCGCGGCACCCGTGTGCGCGAAATTATATATAACACTAAGGGCATAAAATTATCTTTCCAATACTACCCAATTTATTTATTTATTTTATTAGTAACCATGTAATAACCTGTTTGGACAGTGCCCGTCTCACTAGAGAAAATATGTGTCGAGACGGGCATAGTTTACAAGCAATTGTTCAATTAATTAGAATTACAAGTAGATATAATTACATTTATTACTATATAAAAGGTGTATATGAAGAACAATTTAAAAATGGACTTAATTTTTGGATCACTTTGTAGCAATAATTAATAGAGGTATGAGTCAATATATTTGGGTGAGTGCGCCAATACTGGGTACCAATCCAAGTTTTAATATATATTTCTCCAATACTATGGCCATTACCATATTTTAATCTCTATACCTATAGAAATAAAAACACCCTTTACCTGCAGCTAAAATAAGAACAGTTTTTTTACATATATTTATAAAATATATATATATATTATTTGGAAGTAAATGAATATCTTAAGACAATTTAGAAGTTTAATGAATATTTAGGACGCATTTTTTAAGAAATATCAAAAATGTTAGTGCTTGAATTCAGTGTCTACTTTCTGTCTGAAGTTATGGAAACCCTATTATTTCCTTTGAAAGGACTTATTAACGTCAAAGGAGTCCTGCCAGCATCCGACTAGTAATAAAACCTTTTCAAAAATAATTGGGGATTATTTTTTTTATCATTGAAAGAGAACAATACACCTTGCGCCCTGCACAACCTTTTGATTTATAATAAAAATTTAATCGCGTTTAAATAAAATTCCAGTCAATTGTATCGTTTTTGAACGCAGATTTGAAAGTAAATCTTCAAATATGTATGTCAATTTTTACGAATTACGCGTAATGAGATATTTCAAAATTTGAAATTATTTCAATATTTTACAAAAAATGTATATTTTGAACAAGTGATAGGATAAACCGTTATACGACTGTGATTATGACGATAATTAGTAGTTAAGATTTAGCTTTTAAAGATTTATCAGTCATTCTTCAATCATTGTTACAATCAAACACAATCACAGATACAACAATGGTTTATTTAACGATTTAAATATGACTATTACGAACTGAAATTTGTATTATATCGATTTTTAAATAACATACATCATAGATGATCATGTTTAGTATGTTTGGCAATGAGTAGTTAATGCTGAAATATCGTTAATTGCATATTAATTAAATATTTTTTTAGTAATAAATAACATTCTTTTTGAATTGTCTTGTTATTGTGCATTTTAAGTCATTTTAAATCTTTTCAAGTGCCGCAGTTTTATAAATAATTAGCTGAGGTATCCGGCGTTGCCCAGCGTTGCCCGGACTTGCCCGGCGTTGCCCGGACTATGCCGAGTGAAGAAGCTTT
The DNA here is from genome assembly GCA_022840565.1 of Eubasilissa regina. NCBI lineage: Eukaryota > Metazoa > Arthropoda > Insecta > Trichoptera > Phryganeidae > Eubasilissa > Eubasilissa regina. The sequence goes on along the minus strand of JAINEB010000029.1, from coordinate 5,426,887 downwards.
ATTTAAAGAGATGAGGGTAGTTTTTATTTCGAAGTCAGATGTAGACAGTAATTTTCCTATTATTTTGAACGTCAAGTGAGGAAACGTCAAGTCCATCAAGATGTACCAAAATTCTGCTTTAAGGGATGGGATAGGGGTGGTTTTTCAAATTCTCACGTAGATAAGTCATTTTCCTCTTGTTTTGAACGTCAGCTGTGCAAAATTTCATCAAGAAGTACCAAAATTCTGCTTCAAGTGGTGGGAAAGAGGTATGAGGATATGGTTTTTCGAAATCTCATGTAGACAGTGGCCTTTCTCTTGTTTTAAAAGTCAAGTGTGCAAAAAGTGTGTAAAACTTCAGATTTGTATGAAAGAGAAACAAATCAACAGACACTCTTCTTTATGTACATAGATGTGATCTTTCTCCGTTTGCGGAATCACGAATCACGATTTTATACATTTTGACCAATCTTGTACATGTACTAGAAAATAATATATTATTTTGATTAATTTTTATTAAGAAGTTGCTAGCCGGGTCACTCCAAGTAATACAAAGTTTCATATTCTTACCTTTCATTTTTACGTTTTAATATAAACAAGGGCAATGCATATTTCGAGATTCCACTTAAAACCTTACCGCATTTTAATAACATTTTTATGAGATATTTTTCATTGTTTGCAATTAAAATTATATTGCGTGGTAACGAAATTAATTGAACTGTAATAAGGCTCTTAAACATCTTCTTTATTTATTGTTATCTTTGAAACGAATATTTTCTAGAATATCAATTTTAATACATTTATATATATATAATCTCTCTTTTTTGTTCTCTGAAACTACTATTCTAGATATTTCTATCTGGCACTTATCGACAATATGACATTTACTCAAAAAATTTCAACAAATTTATTTTATTGTAAAATAGAGTGCCCTGATATTAAAAATGAAAAAATTTATCCGATCACAAGTACTTAAAAAGTTAATATATTTTAGTTTAGATTTTTCGCCATTAGAAATAAAGAAAGAATGTAAGGCTGACCTTAGTATAATGAGTAAGATTAAAAAATAATCACTTAGGTGGTTTGATCATATGGAACGAATTAATGAGGAGAGAATGGTAGTATAGACATATGACGCCAGTGTTGATGGAACCAGAAGTAAAGGACGTCCGCGGAAGACTTGGCGTGACCAGGTAAACCAGATACTGGAGGATGGTCCTGTTAGATAGGCAGAGAGGATAGAGCGTTACACTCTTCTGTCCTGACACACAATTCTTACCTCATCCACATTCATACATCTTATACAAACTCGCTGATTGTTGAGGGTTCTAACAGAACCATTCTCCATTAACTGGTTTACCTGGTCGTGTCAAGTCTTCAGCGGATGTCCTCTATTTCTGGTGCCATCAACACTTGCATCATATATCTTTCTTACCATTCTCTTCTCATTCATCCGTTCCATATGATTAAACCACTTAAGTGATCCTTTCTTAATCTTACTCACTATCAGCTTTACATTATTTCTTTATTTCTTCATTTTTACTCTGTCATAAATATGACTTCTTCATTAGCCAAAAAAAAAATGCTGCTGCAGTAGTTGATGTGAGGAATAATGAATCTTGTGATCCTTCCCAGAAGTGATATTTTTGTAACAAGTCACGTCTCTTGTATTTTGCGATAGATTCAGTTTTGAATTATATCTATGACTCCGCCAATCTTTGTCATGCTCCCATTACTCCGATTACATTTTTTTATCTATCGATAATATAAGCATCATTTGAATCATCAAAGAATATTTTTTATTCATCCTTTATCCATCTGCTTTAATAAATGACTTGTCCATTGTCATTTACGCTTTTTAAAAGTGATGATGACGTCATTACCTTAATCTGCGTCCTAATTCAAACTAATAACTACGTGTATATTCTTATATTTATTATGTATTTAGTTATTTTTGTTTCATTCTCTTTATAATTATTACATCTGTATAGATACTTGATAGTTTTGTAAACTGTAGTTATTTCGATATTTTGTTTAAAACGTAAAAAAATATTTATACTTGAATATATATTCCATTTTACTAGTGGTACGTTTGTTTTAAATAAATATAAAAAGACTATTTTTTTATATTTATAGACTAAACAATGGCTTTTCTTTTTATCACATAATAATTAAAATATATTTTATACTCATTTGATAAATTTTCTTGAAAAACGTTTTTCATTCAGATCCTTCGAAAGCCTTCGTAGTGATCTAAAAAGTATTATTTCTATTGTTTTTATTATATGTACATTTTTAAATTACTTTAGACTTGAGGTTTACTTAATTCTCTTCCCTGTTTGATGAGCGTGACCTCTCAAAATAAGGAGATTGAACTACCAGTTTCAAAACTAGCTTCCAGTAGAGTGTAGCTGAACCCAGAACCGTACCGCAAAATGTTTTAACCATAACAATAGATTTAGACTTTAGATTCGTTGAAAATGTCCAGTTTTATCTACTCGTAAAAGCCACGCTCTCAATCTGGTCCTGTACGATCTTATTATATTACTAGCTGAAAGCTGTTTTTAGGTCCTGCGGGAGGCTGTATGGTGGCCGTTAGGCAGCTACAACCAGTGCCTGGAATTGACAAAAATGTAACGAGAACAATCTGTGTTGCGGCCTGTAACCCTTGTGTAAGGATCCGTGAAAAATATGCGATACTTCTAACAAGTAATATCAAAAATATATGTTAACGAGTCACATTATTGACGTATTCTCTTTATTTATTTTTAAATTTATTTACCTCACTTTCAGTAAAGAAGTTCAAAAGCTTAATATGACATACAATAATAAAAAAATACACATACTTATTTGTCTTCCTTATTGCAAACATTTTGAAAGAAAATATCACATCTCTTAACGCATCTTTATTGATTGAGTGATGACGACGGCTGTCACTGCCGTTGTCCGCGTATGTGTAAATAGCGTACATTCAAAATATTTAATGCGAATCGGCAGTCTATATTTGTGTGTCATCATAAAGTGTTTACGATAAAACGATTCTGCAGTACGAATTATTGTCTTATTAACGCTTTTGTTTAAAATTATTATTGTATATCTATTTTTGTTGATGTGACATAACCTCTTATATAATAAGTAGTATAAGAATCATAGTTTTAATTTTTTTTAAATCTTGAATGAAATAGAGATTGCCTGTTTATGTGTGGAGGTCTATCGCCTCCACTCTTATTATCACCGCCCGGTGATACTGAACGCACCTTGTATGTACCGATGCGTAAAATGAAACTTTTGTCAGCCGTAAAGTCTCCTAGAATCGACGTCATGTTGCAATACTAATGCGGCCAGCAACCGTCTGGAACTATGTCTGACCTATCAATAAATCATGTGTCAACCGTAAGTAGTTTATCGTTTTCATTACTTGCTTTGGCGACATACGCACAATACATCCGGCGATCATCTAACTATCACGAGAGTGATGGATGAATATTGGAACATCCACCACTCTCACATTAATCACTTCACATAAACTACAAAACCCTTTAAATACGCATCGCAACATATACGCACACACACACGTCTATATTATGCATCATCTATTCATTCAATATCACCAGCATTCGTCTTCATACCGGCGATCCAATCATAACCCCACCCCATAGGTATATAAATGCAAAATTTGGTTTAGATCAGTCAAAGGCTTTTATCAGAGTAATACACAACTAACCATTTAGACATAACTTTGAAGAATTCTTTAAATCCTTTCAAGTGTTGGATGTAAGACAACTGTTTACCAGATCAATATTAAAACTATATTTTTTTTTTATATTAATTTTACTTCCACGATCCGATGCAAAAGAAACTAGGAGCAAAACCTTAGGATACTTTTCAGTACCAAAAATGAATACCAAATTCAGTCAACGAACTTTCTTGTTTTGTGCACCGCGGATACTTAACAAATTGCCGCTAGATATTAAAGGGTCTAAAGTGATCAACGATTTTAAACCAAAAATAACAAAGTGGTTCTTTGATGTGGGTAGAAAGTAAAAAGATACTAATTTTTCATTTGTGCTAACCTACTATCTACAAATTTTGCCTCCAGCTATATTACAGACAAAAATATTTTTCTAACATTTTTTTACAATAACATTTTATAACTTCTGATTGTACTTTTTTTTACATGACTTTTTATAACTTACTTACCTTAATTTATAAAGATTGTACTTAAATGCAATTTTTAAAAACTGTACAGGTAAATTTCTTTAGAACAGACCACGTCTAGTAAAGTGATTACCTTTATTTTCATATGTACTAGTTCTGCTTCAAAAATTTTTTAACAAAAGAGGACAAACATTAAGTTTTATATATAATACTCAAAAATATACTTTTGTTACTTGTCTTATTTTTGTTCTCACTGTCTCAATGGTCGCGTGTAATAAAATCACTCAGACTGTTTATTATGTTGAAGTGTAACATTTTTTAAACTTTTCAGAGTGCCCTGTGACAGTTAGAGAGGGTTGTTGCTAAGTCGAATAGCATCAACTGAATATTCTATCAATTGTATTGTTGAAATAAATAATTTAATTATTGGAATGTTTAAATGTTAGAGCAAAAATGACAAATTTAATCATATGCTGTTTGTTGTACACGAGATGATGCAGTATTCATGATGAATGGTAAAAAATATTTACGTAGTTTAGTGAGTAGAATGTATGTATGATGTGTGCAATGAGTTATAACCTTAACTCGACAAAGCAAAAAGTAAAAGAGCGTGTAAAATACTGGTAGGTTTGTTACAATTAGATGAGCTTGTGTTTTTAGAAAGTATGTTTGATAGGAAAGGAAAGGCTGAAAGAGATATCGAAATGAGGGTGACTGCAGGAATACAGTGATCATATCAGTTATATCGGGTTTTACTCAAAGGTATTCGAGTTTCACCGTTATATAAAGCTGAATGCTTTTAAAAATGGAATGCTACATCTAGTAGCAATTGGAAAGATTACAGAATATAAGTTCGAAATTTGTTGAAAATTTATTCGATTGATATAGCAAAAATGGTGAAAGGGCTTTCCTGGACAGTAAGAGCTTCGAGATTCGAAACCCAGTATCAACTAAACATTTTTTCGATACAGATTTTTTTTAAATGTCTTAATAATTGATTAATTTTGTTTGTATTAAAATACCACAGAACATGTTCTGAAAATGCAACTTCACAACAAAAATGTGTTCTCTTTAAAAATTTGATAACATTTTTTATTGCATCCGACTCCAGATCCGGGTATGCTCCGAGAATGATCATGATACAAACATATTTTTAGTTTATCAAATATCACACGGCACTACTGTTTTTTAAGTCATAGGCAGGGGCGTGCAGTGCATACGAGCAAGAAAGCTGTGCATTACTTAAAATTATGGGAAACAAATATAAATTAAACCCAAATTACCTGGGTTTAAGATATAGACATTTAGAGATTTTAAAAATGCTCATATCTTGTAATGGAGAGAGAGGTAATGATTTCCTAAAAAAATTCAGAAATACAACAATAATTTTAACACAAATGATTAATTTACGATTTGACACGAAAATATTAATTGAGAAGTCGTGCCGTTTAATACATTTTTGAAACTTTGCCATCTCCATGTTGCACTGCAATCATGAATAGGGAAAAGGTGAAAAAAAAATTTACACGCCGAGCAAATATCGAAACGACAAAAAAAAATATCGCGCTTCGTATTCAAATTTGGAATACGGCTCCGCGCGCTTTTCGTCCATCTGACGTTTCCCCGCGGAAGTGCAGAGTTTTCGCGGTTTTTTTTATTTTGACAAATCCGCTTTGTGTGAGAGAAGAAGGGCGGTGTCAGTCTGCGGTGACGCGTCAGCCATTATGGTGGATTATTAATGTTATTTATTACTCTAAGCTCAAATTCTACACATGAGAGGAAATGGCCTATTTCTCTACTTTATTGGTCATATCATATTGCAACATAATTTACAGTTGTATATTACGAGCATTGTTTTTGGACAAGTCCAACCTTGAACGCCATTATTTCTGAAAGTATTTAAACATTAAAAAAAATTCAATAAACAAGGTTTTTGATTTTTACTTACTTTTTTTACGTACTGCAAAAGTTCATTTCTGACATACCTCATTATATATATATATTTTTTTTTTTTTTTTCAAATAATACTAATAGGTACTGAATTATGCAATCTCTGGGTCGCACGTTCCGATTCCGCTCGTAAATCGGAATCACCACAGGGTAGGGGAGGGAAGCAGGAAAACGTGGTACTGTATTAGGTCGGTGAGGGGATAGGGGTTCTAGTCAAAGGACCAGTGAATTTCGGGGAACCGGGATCCTGAATAACTGCCTGCCTTACCTTGTATATGACGCCTGACGTTCCAGGAGACCAGCAAGTTAGTTCTATTTTTGTAGTATAAGCGTATAGCTTAGTTTGAAAATAGTAAGAATGTTAATGTGACATGTATTCCGTGTACGCGTCTCTATTATTCAATTAAAAAAATAAAATTAAAATAACAGTAAAAAAGTAACAACATAACATATATAAACATATATTTTTTAACGCTTTATAAAATATATTTTAAAGAGAACACATTTTTATTTGTTAAGTTGTAATTTTTTCAGAATATAGTTCTGCGATATTGAAAAATAAAATAATTTAAATTTTTTACCTGTAATTGAATTGAATGATGCTATAGCAGTAAAATATTAATAAATAATACATATTGGTATTAATGCGAATTTTATTACAATGTAAGGGATGAAATTATAATAGATTAAGGTAAGCAGAAATAATTGTTTACAGGTTTGTAGATTATATATTATACATGGTAATAAATGAAGACTCATCTTCAGAAAAATACCGATTTTTGGTGGATAAAAATGTGATGATCAGCAGGTTGCATGTGTGGAGGTTGGGGCTCTATTTCTCCCAGCGCTCGCGTGTTCTTTTGAAGATGATCGCGGGTGTAATGGCAGGAATAGAGGTTGTGGCCAGAAAGAAGGCAGCTAGTCGAGTGAAGCTCGCAATTGGTCCAAGCTTCCCGATGGTTGCCAGTTGATGTAATTGTGACATTTCGCCTGACGTCGGTATCGGGAGCATTTATGACTGTTGCGAGCCTGGTTTTATGATCAGGTGACTGTGAGGCACGTTCAGGGCCTCCACATATCACTGCAATCTGACTGATGGTGAATGTGATATCGGTATTATGGAAACACAAAGTTTTTTATTATAGTGTATAATTTTATTAAATTGTGTTTTATATTATTATTGTATGTATGTGTATTACAATTATCTTCCATTATTATGAGAAAGATAGACTTTCAATTTTTTTTTAACTCCTTACGTATATGTATATTCATTATTATACAATATCCCCAAAAAGTATTTTTCATAATTAAAATTCTGTAATAAAATAATAGATGTGTTTAATAAAAAAATGTCTAAACGGGAGGCAAAATTTCTGAGAACTTCTCGGAAACGTATTCTCCGTGATCGCTGTCATTTCTTTTCAGATATTTTCTTTAAATTAATCCAGAGAGGGATGATTGTTACTGTATACATTTGATTTAAGGTAGCCCCGTAGGAAAAAGTCCATCGGTCTGGTCACCTCGTCGGGATATCAATTTTTCAGAGAAAATTTCACTAACAACTGGTAAGAACTCGCTCCATAGCGTCCGAATTCCTAATACGCGGCTAGCGATCGACATACCCCCCGCCACTATCCCGCTAGTTGCGTTGGTGCAGCGAATGAACCAAAATGAAAAATACTTTTGGAACACACTGTACAAGTGCATACTGAATATAATATATATATATATATATATATATATATATAATATCCACTCGATAAAAAAATGACTCATTATTATTTAGGGGATGGGGGTGATCATATCAATACTTTATCCGTATTTACTTTTGAGTTTATCTCTTTACACAAATGAATATTTTGAAACCTTATTACGAGCAGTGTGAACTGTCGAATGCAGATTATGGTGAAGGGAAAATGTACCAGAATGGATCAAAGTCTGCCTCGCATTGTATCGACGTGTAAACTACAACTGTCCCATCTGCCACTCTTTGACAGAATGCACAATGGCGCGTCGCCCGACTCAAAGCGAGTATTCTCGCAGTCCAAAACAATGATCTTTTATTCCTCAATTAAATGGTGCATTGAATAAACGAGTATGGCGAATCCGCGACAACGATTTCGCTGTCAACTTTGAAAGGATTTAATTATTCCCTAACCGTGTAGCTGTGAAGCTGCCCCGGGGGGATATATTGTAAGGGGTTGTTTTTCATTTCCGGTTACCATTGGATTACCCGTTTTTAAAAAATACATCGTCCGTGACTTCGTGTTAAAAGTTTTCGTATCGAGAAGTTTTACGGTCTTACTAAAAAATATTTTTTCCTTATCAAGTGTAATGCTGAAATTTATATTAAGTTCTGCAAAAAACATTTTGTTTACGCCATGATTCATTTTAATTTTTAAAAATCTGCATGTTTCGGGAGCGATGCTTCCCTTTATCAGGACAAGAAATATACTAAAATTAATTTACACGTATAGAAAGGCAGATATGTTAATTATTGGGAGGGGATTAAGTGGGAGAACAAATTAAGGAAGCACAAAGTAACTTCAATGGAAACAAGTTTAAGAGAGGACTATTTACAAAATTAATTTGATTATTTATAATATTAAAGCTTTTATTAATTCTTTTCATAATTTATAATATTTCTAGATTATTCAAATGAAAGCTTTTGACCTAGGTTAACGCTTCAGAAACATTTTTTTAGATTTTTAAAAATATAATTTAATCGTGGTAAGAACAAAGTGTTCCATTATTTTATTTATAAAATTGTGCCACAAAGTGAATTTGAAAAATTTGAAGAATTATTGTAAAACACTTGTTTTTCTTTATCATTCATTATTAGGTAAAATCATATTTACCCCCTTCAAAATCTTTGCAAAGCGAGAATTTTTTTAGGTGTTTATACCCTGCATATTCGTTTACTTCTTCTCACCTCACTATATGGCCAGCATGGTCCACATTCAGCTTGGCGATGGTCGTTGGTCCTCCTGTTTCTCAATGAGATTGCTCGTTCCATAGCTCTTTATATACAGGTCGAATATTATGTATGTATGTAAAAAATACAGCAAATCTATGTTCTAAGAATATAACTTCACAACAAAAGTTGTTCTTCTTAAAAATATTTATTATTATTATTTACCACAAGACATTGAATATTTTCTAGTTTAATTTTTATACTGCAATTAATGTGTGAAATATTTTTGATTACGAAATTTCGTGCGAAGATTGCAATAGTAAATATATCGGACAAACCTCTAGAAATCTCAACATAAGATTTAATAGATAAGCATCGTCGTTGTCTAACTAGTAACAACTTTTCCGAATTCGCGAACCACATCATGGATAATAATCATTTCTTTCATTCCGGTATCATTAAACTTCTCCATCCCGTCACGTGTGAAGTTAATAAAATAAATAATTTTGAAAATTTCGAAATAAAAAGGAAGTTGAACTCGGGAATCTGTTAAACAATATTACATTCTCTAACTCATCTTCTCTCCTCTCGATATACCCCTCCACTGTCCATCAGTAACTCCGCCCCTTCCCCCCCCCCCCATCTGTCAGTACATAATTACTTGTATGTCTACCACTTAAGCCTTGTCTTCTATATTTATATTATGTTATGTTTAATACTTCACCTGTCGATGAGAGTTATTGTTTCTCTCGAAACTCGAGCAGTGCTAATAAACTCAAGTAGAGTTATAACATTGTTTCATTTATATCCATCCATTATTTTTGTGGGATTTCTTGAGGTTAACTTAATTAAACTACAATTTCGCTTTTTAGGACAACCCTGGTAAAAATACAATGAAACTTTTAAGGACAACCCTGGCAAAAATATTATTTTTCACAAAAAAATTATAGGAGATTGAATCAATAAACCACGAAGTATCATGACAATTGTCTGCAGTTATTTTCAATTGAAATGTTCGAGGTTTTGTATCTTGTCAATTATTCGTTATATGAATTCAGTCCAGCATTAGTAATTTATTACTTGGAGAGTTGTCAGACTTGACTCTACTCCACTGAATTTCTTCAAGGGTATTTCTAACTAGGAGTATTGTTGTACTTAAATTCTATATTAATAGAGTCGGCGATTCAGGGTTGTCAAACAACATACTTCTAGTAGTACCAATAGATACAAATTTAGTGTAAAATTAATATTTAATAAATAAAGTATTTGATAAAATATTATAATTTTAACTTTTCACTTAATTCATCGTAATTTAACTTTAAACTTTCCCGTAAGGTGATTAAATAAAAACGCACATTCCGGTGCTGTAAACTCAGTGTTCATGTAGACTTTTGTTATTTTTAAATCAGAGAAATATTAATATTAATATTTATTATTTCTAGTAATCATTCATATAATAGTAAATATGCTAAAAATGAGATAAAAACATTGGTCATCACTAACGACAGCATAAAAACACATAATACACGTGTAATTCGGCCGGCGCACGCTCCGCCACTAAAGTGACGATCGGCATCCGGCTCCCCGCTCCCCGCGCACTGCGTCCCACCATACGTACAAATACACAATACACATATTGACAAATTTACGTCAGGTTCTTCGAGAATTTTTTCTTTACTGTTGCGAATGTTGCATAACACTTACATATTGTAAACTCATAAATATATTACAGAGGAATACCTAAAATATGAACTCTTTATTTTATTTAGTATATTTACAAAGATATTCATATAATACAAAGATTCACCGTTCATGCAAATACTATAATGAGAAATTGACTTTTTCAACATTTGCCTTACTACGCTTAAAGAGTTCTTTTTCTCCACCTTTTCTCCCACCTTTTTTTCTTTTTCTTTATCTTCTATTATATTATGCACCTAAACATTTCTGTAGATTTTCGTAATTAGTATCACATGTTAAATATTTAATATGTTAGTTCTATTATGTTTACAGTGTCAAAATCCCTTATAGTTTTTTTTTCCACATTATCGATGAGGAATGGTTAACTGTAATTGAACTTAAATCATATGTCATGTGAGGTTCTCCAGAATAGGCCAAGAGTCTAGTGAAGAACCCACCGTTTAAAAAATGTTACGTTGAATGAATACAATAATACAATTCTTACCAATTATACTATGTTATGGCTTAAAAATAACGTCATAATCCACGTCGGTTCCTTATGACATGGTGGTGACCTCCATGAACTCCCGCCTTTTGTCTATGCTCCTCCACTTTTCTAGGCGTTCTGCAGATCTGTCACTAGAGAAGCGACTGTTACTTTTTCCACTTGGTTGGTCCAACGTGTGGGGGAATTTCCTCTTCATCTTCAGAATTTAACGACTGTTAAAATGGTAAAATAAAATGGTAAAATAAAAAATCACCTTATATTATTTCTATTTCAATGTACCTATGTATCTGAATGAAGGGTTAGGGATAATGGGATATGGGAAGGGTAGAAGGAATTCGGGAGAGGAACATTAAAAGGGAATAGGTGGGTGGCTGAAAGACCACTCAGAACCAGAAAACACGACCCACCTGTGAAATGCTCCCTTCGGTGTCTGAATCTTCTTCCACTGGATCCACAGGGCTTCTGGCTCCAGGACACGTACTCCGTTGTTCCGCTCGAAGTACACTTCGGTGATAGCGCGAAGTGTCATAACACAAACATTAAATCGGTACGCACGGTAGCGAGAAACTGAAACAAATAGATTTATAGCCTACCCGGTACCACTGGTAACCGATATATGTCAGTTCAAAGGTTTAACTTCAATTAATCCAAAAAATCATAAAGAACAAAAAAAGATTATGCTCTGGTATTCGGGGATGGGGAAATAGTAGGTAATGAACAGGAATTATTTTATACGTCGCATTCATATCGATCCACGAATCATAAAGATCGACCATTATGTATTAATATTAGTTTTACGTTTGTTCTATCATTAATATGTATTTTTGGGACTTATCTATAATGGTCAAAAGAGATCTGATGGTAATCTGTTTGAATAAAATACAACAACTAAATATCCAATTTGCTTTCAGAAATAAATAATCAATATGTCAGAAACACACGACAAGTTTATATCTAATTTAAATTCAGTTAAATTTTATTCTATCGTCCTGAATCTTAAAATGCCGTGTGTCGTGCTCAATACGGCCCAAAAAAGTGTAAAAGAATTTAGATTAGAATTTAAAAGTTCTTATGGCGTTAAAAGTTCCAGTCTTCGGGCGATATTCTGTCACTAAGATTAAAAATAAAATTATTTGCTTCAATGGCGAAAAGTTTCTGCGTCGCGCAGACGCGACGTCACATTATTCAAAAATAAAACACATCTTGCTTGTGTAAAGTAGCTCGTGGAAAATTACAGTGAACACCGCTGAGCTGAACTGTGCCTACTGCTTATTCGAATTATCTTCACTGTGAACAATTTCGTATCTTTAAACTGCTTACATTTTTTTGGGGGTAGAATGTAGGTTTTTATTTTATGTTAAATGAAAAGAGGGTGGATTATTAAGATCGGGGAGAATAATCTTTTGCAGTTTACAAATTGCTGACTATTTATTATTCGCTCAAAGTATAAATAACACTAACACACACAACGGGTGACAATTAAAAATCAGTGCTCGATTTTAAATTAGATACTTTATTGACACGTGTATTAATGCATACGTCTATGGTGGTGAGGACCCATGGTGCCACCATGTAAATTTTCACCACATGAAGAGCAACGCGTCCGTTATCGCCACCAAGTGAGGACGACCGCGCGCTGCTCCTGCGATCACGTACCACGTTCTGACACGGTAGTAGCGTCAGCGCAAAATGAAATTGAAAATTATTTGACGTCATTTGACTCGATTCGTCGCACTGAATTACTGTTCAGTAACCTGTCAAACCTCTTTTAATTAATGTGTACCTCATTTTTATGATGCAATTTTGTGTTTCTTTACAAAAATAATACATTCTTATACTTTAGACAATTTTATCCTAATAAAACCGATTCAAGGGGTTTAATTAATGTTTCAATTAGAATCATATTTTCTAATGATGTTGTTACCTACTGGTATAGAATTGATCTATTTTATAAATTGGAAAAACTGCTCCATCGCCATATATAATACAAAAAATAATTAAAGATAATAAATGAAATACGCATTATAAATCATATATTATATCTATTGTATTTCTTTCTGAATTACTGAACAGTAGAAAAGCGAATGTGACGATTTTATTTCCGGAATGACTGCGTAATCGCCCGCACCGCCCCTGGCGTAATAGTATCAAAATCACGTAACATGTTCGAACTAATATGTGCGTAAATTTTAAGCTGATTGAGCCAGTTGTTAGTTAGCTATTAGTAATGTAACAAATATATGCGTGTGTGGTTGTTCGTCTAAGTCATTGTAATGATGCACATGGAGAATACTTTGAAGACGACAGTAGCCACTTCTGGACAGTTCCACGCGAATATTTTTTATATGCGCATTCTGGGAATTAAATTGTCACACCTCCCCGTATACAGGAATTTTAAATAAATTATATATTACGGTAACGCTTCACCTACAGAGCCCTACTTTAGAATGGAAATTAAGGAATTGTCCCACTTTAGACTTTATTAAACCACACCTAACCGTTGTGTAAACCCTCATCAGAAGTTAACAAAGGGTGTTTGTGGCCGGGACAATTGTCTTAGGGATATTTGGAATTCGCATTCCGATGAATTTCCCAACTCCATACCGAGGTGATATCAATCCGAATTATAAAACACCTTCAACAATGGACCCAATCGTCTCAAACCTCAAGTATAATTAATTTCACTTCACCGAAGTATAATAAATATGTCACTGGAAAAATGCAGAAAAGAATACTTGTAAGAAAGAGCATATTTTTTCGGAGGCTTTCCTTCATTAAAGTGCGTTAAAAATCGCGTTAGAAGAGACCGTAATATTTTGTACAAGGTTCGCCTCGCCGGTGGCGATGTAATGCAACATCATATTCTTCGCTTTTACTGCTCCGTGGCTGCCCGGTTTTTTTCTTATTTTGCGTTGAATCGGTTTCTTCAAACTTCCTGAGCCACGATTTAATTAAATTAACACTCAAACATTGATGCACACTGTGTAATCGGCAGTGAGCTCGAAACAGGCGCCGAAAAGTCACATAAGTTTTTTTTGCAAAACTATTTTACTTTTCCCCGTGAAGCGATCCATTGTGACTAAATTTCCACGGATCATGTTCCTGCGCGCGTCGCCCGCATGCCCACCTTGTATAAGAACCTTGTTATAGATATAACGTGTCTGTACAGGGTGAGCAGACCTAGTCCACATTATTATATGGGTGAATACCTAACTAAAAGTCGAATTAAAAGTCGAAAGTATAAGGAGTAGATAAGTATAAATTTTGGTCTGTGACGAAAAATACTATTGTATGAGATTTTTAGGAAATCGTGTCAAGCTTTAAGTCTATAAGAAATGAAAATATTTTTTTATTTTTATTTTATTTATTTATTTACATTACAAACATACATAAAACATTACATACATGTATTAATCAGATAACATATCTGGATGATTATTACATTACCCCATTAGGCAAGCCTGTTTTGGGGTAAGTTGGTATTTATTTATTAAAAGCAGTATAATCAACGTAAGTATATGACAGATATCAATTATGTACAGTGTTAAAAAAACAAAGTATGTACTCCGATATGTCGACCGAAGAACGCAAACTAGTGAGTTATATGCATATCCAACAATATCGTATTTTCTTACATCTCGTCATCAAATACACGTACACTTGTAAACACAACATCAAGCTTACATATATATGTTTATTTTAAATATATATATATATATATATATATGTATATATCAATCTGTTTTAATTACAATGATACAATACAATAATAACTTATTTTTTTAGTTCTACTACTTCTCTAAAAAGCATGTACTTATGCAGAGAAGAGGATTACATATTAATAATTATTATTTACAATAACTAGCTTATAATAAAATTAAATACAATATATTAATAGCAACGATATTAAAATATTATAAATTTCGGGGTACATGTTTATCTTTAAAGTATTTTTTGATAGCATTGATTATTTATTTGTTATCATTAATATTCCTGATGTTTTCGGGTAAGCTGTTAATTTTTTTTCCTATGTGCGTATAGTAGTGTTATGCAAATGATGTATTAATTTTTGAGCACTAAAATACAAATTTAAACCTTGTACGATTTTCAGTGATAAAATTGTATTTTTCTTTTCCTTTTAATATTTGAATAATAGAATTTCTTTTGAGTAGATCACAAAATTATAAATTCTTCGAAATTGTCGGATAATCTTTTAGTTTTTTTAGTATTATTTGTATGATAAGTTTTTGTACTTTTTTTACTGGAATCAGGTCAGTGTTACAGCTGTTCATTATTATTATATATCTTTGGTTTAGATCTTAAACCATCTAACAAAAAATAGTCTGGCCGCTCGAAATTAGATGACCTATAATTTTTTGTATTCAATATATAATTGCAATTAATCTTATGCTTATATCTCTGACATGGCTGATATTAGGCATAATATATATTCCTGGAATATTATCTAGTAGTTTAGTCAGGTATCTATCCACCTATAAAATATTGTGAACTAGAACTAGATGTGAACAATGAACAGTACGGTCGCTCAAGTTCGATGATCTTTTATTTTTTGTATTTGATAAATGTAGACTTTTTTAAATGCTTTTATATCTCTGACATAGTTAATACAGTATGCCCCAAAAGTCTTTTTCATTTTGGTTCGTTTATTCACTGCACCAACGTAAGGAGCGGAAGAGGTGCGGAAAGTATGCTGATCGCTAGCCGCACCTTAGTAATTCAGTCGCTGTGAAGCGTGTCTTTGCCAGATTTTCCCTGGAAAATTGATATCCCGACGAGTTGACATAAACTGGCCTCCACGTAGCCCCGACTTGACACCAATGTACTTTTTCCTATGAGGCTACCTTAAATCAAAGATGTATAGTAATAATCCTCCTTCTCTGGACCAATTACAAGAAAATATCTGTGAAAAAATGGCAGTGATCGCGGAGAATACGTGCCTAACAGTTCTCAGAAATTTTGCCTCCCTTTTGGAAGAGAAAACATAATTTTTAAGAAATAAATTCTTAGGGACTGTACTTAAATGCTTACAGAATTTTTATTATAAAATATTAGACATTTTTAAATCATATTTTTAATATGTATCTACCTTTAAAATATCGTACACTAGGTGTGTTCCGCTTAATATAGACACCACCTGAACTTGAAATAAAAATCAGATGATGTTCATAGAAATCAAATTAAATATAGTAATCTGTATGGTGGAGCGGGGTGAACAAAAAACATAAACGTGAAAATTAAAATGTGTCCCTTCATGTCCCAGTAGGTAAAGAAGTTATTTGTCAGTATCAACAATAACTGGAAGGTATGTGCTAAAAAAAAATAAATTAGAATAATAATACATACCTAGTTCCTATATACACAAAGTAGGTACAAGTCGGACGAATACAATGCAAAACAATGTTTTGTAATTAATAAAATTTAAATTATTTCTATATACTTAAGTTTATACTACACACACGTTGAGTTTTTTCGTCACTACTGTAGTTTCAATCAGTGCAGTCGATCTCATCATCAGTTCTGAATACAGTTTTGTGTCGAACTACTCGGCGCATGGAAGGGCGGGAGGGGGGTTTCGGTCGTAAATGGAAATATGGGCAATACGGGTAATGTATTAGGAAACGTGATTTTATTCATGTGTGTTTTCTTCGAATTTAAATTCTTTTGCACTTCCACGATATCTAAGATTTAAAAAAAAAAAATACGTACACGGAATACGTATCACTTTAATATTCTTATTTTTTTTTTAAAACTAAGCTTAACGCTTGTGCTATGAAAATAAGACTAACTTGATGGCCTTCAGTAACGAGGCTCGAACCCCCGACCACTAGAGCACCAGGTGAGTATCGTAACCACTAGACCACAAGCACGTCGAGTTATTAATTAGTAATCCTTTATACCTCTCGAAACTATAGTAGTGATAAAAGAAACTCTACGTGCGTGTAATACAAGTTTTAGTTTATTGAAAAATTTTTAATAATTTCTAAAACATGTGTGATAAAATTTTATTCCTCCTATCTATTTTTATTTATTTGTATACATCTTTCCTATCTATTTTTATTTATTTGTATTTTGCCTACCGTCAGCATTCTCCGATCCCACCGAGGATCTTTACATAATAATTTTAATTTAATTTAATTAAATAGGGATTATTTTATACAAGTAATAACATTAACAAGAAAATAACCATAAATTTACGCCTTGACAGGACTCCCACAAAGGATCTTTGTATTCCAATAATTGTACTTTCGCATTTTGATCATAGCGGTACTCAAAATGAATTCTTAATCCTGAACTAGCGAGGATCTCCGCGGAATTGGAGCTACGGTACGGTACCGGTCTTGTGTGCGCTCCCAAGAAATGGAATGGGATTATATTTAGACACTTTGCTCCAGATATCTATAGTCGTACTGGTCTATTGTTCCCGTATCCAGCTATACATTTCTGTTCTGACACTTCTTCGGCATCATCCACACCTTTGTATTTTGCGTTTTCCCCTTTTTAATTAATAGTTGTATTCAGTACATAGAGCCAAGACTCGGATATATAATAATTTCATTTTTACTCGCCTTATAGTATGATTATGTAATTAAACCTATTCTCAAGTCGGCAGGCTGACCTTGAGGGAGGGTAAAAAACTCCAACGTGGAGTGAACAGAAATAACAACACACTGTTGGTTTACCTCACTGAATAACCAGCCTTAAGGCCAGTATACACGGAAGGAGACAAGATGAGATAATCTAGATTAAGTTAAGATTTATCATGTACATGAATTGAGATTTTTATTTGGAAATATATCGGGGTCACCAATTATTGCGATTTGATGTTAAAGATTATGTAAACTCGTTAGGGTCGCCAATAGGGATTATTTGTGTCACAAGGATGACAGTGAAAATCGAGGGTCCTATACCTCCTCGCTTCTCCCGTATGTATATGAAATATATATCAATATAAAGGCTAGTATTTGTGGCTATATTTAATGAAACAGTACTTACGATAGTTTCATTTATTTACAGATCAAATTTATACTTATTTATTACATTATAAAAAGTATACGTTTAATAATAGTTCAGTAGTGGTCGGTTCTAAGTTTTATCGGACTGGTTGCGGCGCGACGTATTGTTGTCTGGTTTTCTGCGGGTACCAGTTGGACTGTATGGTTGTCAGATTAATGCTTACTCGGCCACCACAAAGTTTTTTTTAAATAACGGATTTGATTTAATTTCATCGTCTGCTATTGAATTTTCAAAATACTTGTTGATACGTATTGAAGAAAAATCATTCTAAGATGGCTTTATCGAACGTAAAATAAAACATTAATCGTGCATGCAGGGTAGGTAGGTTCTATACTTTTTTTTTTAATAGTAAGATATTGCGTTCTCTGTTTAATTATTTCTACAACTTTTAATACATAACTTTACAGTTGAAGTGTAGTAATTTTATTAATTAATTTGATGAATTTTTTAAATTGGGCTTTTTAAGTTTATGTGTAATTATTACATTACATATTAGCATCTACACATTAAAATGTTTGCCCGAGCACGGGAATGACCCAGTGAGGCCATCATTATGAATATAACAACTGAATAAAGCAATTTATGTATAAATAAATAATAATAATAATTTTTAGTTTTATTCCGTAGTTGTTATGTGTGTTATAACATCGTTGTTGAATTTCAGTAGAGTTGTTGCTGAAGGTTTGTCGTAAATACTTTATTCAGTGCGCTATCCGCTACACTAATGTTTTTCCTTTATGTCCATGTTAAATTATCAAACTAGTTATAAAATTATTCTAATTTTAACAACAAAACTCTGTACAACATACACTATTAGTTTTGAGAGGTGCAGTCCCTCTCATCAGTTGATAACTAAACTAAATACAGTATTATAGTTTAGTCGAACAATGGGGCGGGGCTTGAGAAGTGGGGGGGGAGGTTTCGGTCGTTAACAGAGATATGGACAATAAAGGCGAAGTATTAGGTAATGTTATGGTATTAATTCGAGTAGCTTGTTGGTGTAGTGGTCAAGACGCTGGCCTAGTGATCTAATGGTCGGGGGTTTCAGGACACCAGCAAGTTAGTCCTATTTTCATAGCACAAACGTTTAGCTTAGTTTGAAAATAGTTCAAATATTGATGTGACATGTATTCCGTGTACGCATCTCTATTTAAAAAAATAAATAATAATAATAATTAACAAATAAAATTTAAATTATCATATTGCACTACAAAGAAACCTCCGTGTCAATTAATGATATTAGTTATAAAATATTTATGGGCATCTTATGTAGACAGAATTTCTGCCTACGTGCTATTTACTATGGTATAAAAGACGTAACATGCATATATATAATAACGTGGGAATTAGTCGCATGTATGGCTTGCAGGTGTCCTTTTTTTTCCGTTAAATGCGGCACACGGAAAATGTCATACATGGGGGTTTATGTATTTGTTAGTTTGTAGATAGATGCACGTATATTGATTAGCGGTTATTCGCGTTCGTAACTTTTGCCCACTTTTGTAATATGTATATGGTCTCCAAATATGGATCCTTACGGAGAGATTTAGATCAAGAAAGTGCAAAAAAAAAGATAATTCAGTTTAATAACTTCAATAAAACAAATGGTTGAAATGACTACTAGGTATAACAGTGAAAATAATAATGTTCATTGTTTGGAATCCTTATCTACGCAAAAAAAAAAAATCTGCTACACATTCATTCCATTTGATTAAATCACCAAAACGTTATTTTTTCATATTAAGCTTATCCATAACTAATTTTACTTTATTATACTGTCTAAAAATAATATAGTCGGCTACGGTAAAAAAAAAACGTTTAGAAATATTTAAGCTCGAATTTAGTTTTATTTTTACAACAATGGCAAACAAAAACAGTATCATTGCGGTTGTATTTTTTCAGTTTCATTGTGATGTTTTTCCAATAGGCAGAAATGTACACGTTTACACATGATTTATCATGAAAGATCGTTGACGTTTTTACTCGTATAAATCTTATTTTTCTACATTTACTGAACCCAACTTCTGGAAGAATTATTATACTAAACTTGTGAAATGTTCTTAACTCAATTTAATTGTTAAAGGTCGCAAGGCTCACAAGGTTCATAAAGGGTGCATAGGGAATTATATTAATATAATTGTAATCTATGTTATGTGAAAATACTGAGTAAACGAAGCAAACTGTTAATATACTACTATAGTAAGACCAGTGATCACTTATGAAGTGTGGTGCCTAACCCAAATCGAAAAAAAAATTGTAGTTTTTGAGCGTAAAATAATAAGTAAAATTTATGGACTTACACTATAAGATAGACCTTACAGAATAAAAATAAATCAATAAATGAACAATTGTAAGATTCTTTAGGTCCCAAAGACTGCGATGGACTCGCCATGTTGAAAGAATGCCAGATAACAGGGCACCAAAGATCACGAACAAGTGAATACCCCAGTGGAAGCGACCTAGAGACAGGCCGAGGAAGAGGTGGGCTGACTGTGTGAAAGAGGACAGGAGCAGGATGGGAGGGTCTGGGAACTGGACAAGAATGGTCAAGAAAGAAGTCGATAGAGAGCACTTAAGGAGAAGACCAAATGCCATCCTGGGATGTAGTGCCGTGGAACAAGAAGAAGAATTTATGATATAAAGAGGTCATATTTATTTTACCCCGTAAAATAAATATGACCTCTTTATAGTGTAGTGGGACCTCTTTATAGGGTAGTGGAACCCCGTTACTCGTACACAATTCGTTACAGGAAACTGTATGAATTGTGGTCTGTACGAATGCCGAATCAATTAATAATATAAGTTGGATTACTTCATTCCAGACTTCCAGATGATTGTTTATTGAGTGGCCAAGTCCGAGACATGAACGAATCCGAGATTGACCGCATGCTCGAACCGCGTTGTACGAATTCTGGGTAGATGTACGAAAAGTTTGACGAATACCGAGTTGTACGAATAGAGAGGCGGACAAATGGTGGGGATTCGCTGTTTGTACAAAATATACGTTATGTAATCGCTCTTTTCGACCTTCCTCTAGCTCGGCTTCAAGTCGTTCACTCTTCCGACATTTCATCCTTTTCAAAAACATAAAAAACAAAATTAAATCTAAGACTTCTTATTTCTTTACAATGAATGTATGATTATTTATGAAGATGCTCGAGTCTGAATTGTATTCAAATTAATGGTGTTTCACAAGTCAGCACGGCCACGCAATATTAATTACATACAATGTAGGTAAAAGCTCGTAATAATAATTTAATTCAACTACAGAATATTAATTTCGAAATCGGCCATTGTCATATTATAAAACCCGCCAATGTGAACCCATCGGGATAAATTTAATTTAAAATTATCTGCCGAAACCATGTTTCCCGCGTCCCTCGCGATTTGGGTAAGTTTGCGTACCTAAAACTGTTTCATAACGTGTGGTCCGGATTCTGTAAATTGTCACGTATCACCACAAAACTCTTATGTGAGAGTAGTCATAGAAAATAAGCGTCTGTCAATTTTTTCACATGCGTGAAAAGCTCTGTTTTCAAAGCTTCTGTCGTCATTTAAAAATGTATATTATTCAACATTAGATTCGTTGCTTGAACGACAAATCTATTCCAATCATCTTTATTTTGTATTGTTACGTTGCGAATCCGGCGGATTGAATGCCAAGGCAACGCCGCCGGCTAGGCTCAGTCTGTAGGTGTAAGTGTGTATGATGTCGGAGTGGCTGGCTCGGATAGATGGAAATGGCATCAAGCAGTAAAACCAGTTGTTTTCAATACATTATTCGTAATTTAATTCAGATTCTACATCAAGTTCCCGATATTATAATTTCTCAATCTGAGTCCATCGTCTTCTTCATTCTGACACGTATAAATTTCCATCGGATGAGGACATTGTTTGTAATGAAATTGACACAAATTATGATTAGAGACGAGGTTGTGATTTACTGGAATGATTCCATGGCTTCCATGGGGTAAAATGACAGCCGTGGTCACGGATCGTCACGTGTCCGTGCCCAAAATTGATCCCTCGCCACCGAAAGATTTACAAAGCGCCATCTTGACGCGGGTTGAGCTCGTTCATTAGCCGTCCCTCGCTCGCAGTCTCCCCACTAATCCCAACGGAGTGTTTCATCCCATTACGTGTGTGGATTCAATGTCCAAACATCTCTTGAGTCACCTTGGTTTCCTATCTCCATGATCGTCATTTTTTCCTGCGTCCAGCCAAAAAACGGCCGCGCACCCGCTTCCTCGAGTTGCTCTCCCCGGCTGCCTGAACGGAAGTCCTCACCCTTCAACCATGCCGACTCTCCTTCTCATTCGTCCAATTTTCTGGTCAATCAATGACTGCGTCTGCTCGAGGTCGGTATAACAGGTCGCCGTTGGCGTTACCGCGCGAATTTGAATGTGACATGACATCTGTACACAGTTATGTAACAGTGTTACATTTCTTACTAAACAATAAATAAATAAATGTTTAGGAATGTAACCTATTTTAAAGTTTTGAGTATTTACTAGACACCTTGTAATATCATGTTTAAGCATCTTTACCAATTATTTCTAATTTTTATACTATTAATTCACGGTGGAATTCTATTTTAATGATTTATTAAAACACTTTTTAACTTTTTTCCAGTATTTATTATTTAATGACACGGCCATCTTCAGACTGGTACATTTTTCTCTTAAGCAATAGGATATTTATACAATTTAATCTATGGGTGTTTTTCAATGAGTCTATACAATTTGAAAGTTGGTACCAATTTGACTAATGTTGGAATTTTCCCTTATATATTAAATACTAATACATTAATTTTCACCGGTTTTGGTGTTTACTGAGCTATTAGAGTAAATTTACATTTATTGGTCGAGTGCTTCTATTAACTTTATGATTATATTTTTGGGTGTAACACGTGTAATACAATACACATGTGTTGTACAGATTTTATTATTTTCGTGGGAAGTCAAGAGTATTTACATATTATTAAGAATTTAGGTATTTTCATTAATTATGTGTCCTATATATAACATATTTACGTTATTATTACATTATAATGGTTATATTAACGGAGACTGAGCATTTGATTCTAATTGTTTATTCGTAACGAATTTAGGTTGAATTTTAGTGTAAGAATTACTTCGTAGGTGTGGTAAAATTGCAAAATTTGAGGTTATGAACAATTTAAAGAGTATCTCCGTTGATCTAGCTCAGTAAGAGAGATATCTTATCCAACTTGGGCTGTGGGAAGATGTCATTCAATCGGGAACATTTCAATTAAAGAGGTGCTTTAGTTTAAACACAATTTATTGAAACAGGTTATATAAAATACAATAATCAAACTATAGAAGAAATGACATTAAAAGAATGCGGGACAATATATATGCAGATGAACAATAGCACGAACAAGTGGGTGTGCCTTGCACGAGACTGGCGAGCTTAAATTCTCTAATAAATAGTTCACAGTATCGACTGATCACCGTACCAGTATGGCGGTGATGCATAGGACGCTTTGTAAACAATATCACTCACTGAATTTAACCTGATTAACTGTTCAATAAATACCTTAGGCTTATTTAATAAATCTACAGATATATGAAGAATGCCTGCACAGAGGCTGTAGGGTACAGATGGCGGTGGAAGGACTCCTAGTAGGGTAATGCCAACTGGAGGACATGAATGATGAGGCAGGCGTCAGCAGGAGCGGCTAGCATGGTTCCGAAGTGGATCCCTAAGAATCCCGAAGAAGAAAAATACAGAATGATGAGACGATGATGCAATTTGTTCCAGGATTACGGCGGAGGTTGTCGGGCGTGCTCAAAACTTTGACAATGCGATGCACGATAAGATGGTGTGGAATTGCGAGCTACGAGTGATTCTAGTGCGATCGATGATGATATTGTAGTTGGTTTGATACGACAATTCGGTGAGATTACGTGGAACATATAATGGCGGTCGGTTAAAGTACACTAAGAATAAGATAGATACAAATATCTTTGATCACTCGCGGAGTAACACTGATAATTTACACAAAAATATGGTAAGTTATATGGTGGATCACGATGGATTGATTCCAGACTACAGCTCTTTAGGATCAAGCTGAGTTATATAAATGAAATCCAAAATCCACACGCGATGATGTTAGTACTCAGAGCTCGTTTGGGAGAGTGACCGTTGGAGAGTGACCGTTTGGGAGAGTGACCGAGCGTCCCTAGTTTTGAACGGAAGCAAACTGCTAGAACAATTAGGTGTTCGCGCGCAGTTTAATTATTTATGACGGTAGGTACTCAGAAATTAAAATAGACTCACGACATTAGTTAGGCGATTAATTTCTAATGACTAGTCTATTTAATTTTTTACCTTTATTAAATTTTAACATCTCTATCTTTATCGAAAGAATATTGGTTATTTAGAAGGTGCATAGCATTGTTCGATAATTCTTCTTTGTCATTGACCCAGTTGGTGAAGTGTTATTTTATTCGGGTTGTCACTGATCTTCGCATTTAGTCCAACATCCAAACATTAGAGTCAAATTAGCACCAACTTTCAAATTATTAAATTTAGACTCACTGAAAAACACTCCTATATTGAATTGTATAAATATACTAGCTTAATAGAAAAATGTACCAGTCTAAATAGTGGAAAAAAGTTTAAAATTCATTACCAATATTATTAATATTTTTTTTGCTATAATGCTTTAAAAGCTTCTCATATTTGGGTACGATTTTTTGGAAATTCGTGTGGAACAATATTAATGTTGGGCATATATCAGCACCTTGAGAACCATAGTTCTTTAAATTATTTCATACATTCTCTTTTCGTGTGTTTGTGTTTGGATTATTTAGTGTGAGATTATGTAAATATGAATTATTACATACGGAAGGGTGTGCATTATAGTCGGTTCGGAAATTTTGCCAAACTGGATAGCCCGCTTAACAAGACAGGCGGAAGTATATTAAACTTATTCGAATTAATTATTTGTTCTTTGTTTACTACGCTCGTAATATTTGGCAAACTAATGTACTGAGCTGTATATTTTGTTTACGCAATACATAATACCTTGTTGCATACTATTTTGATATCGAAATTTATAGAAGAAAAATGATAATATGAGGGAAAATACAAATTAAGATTTGATCGATATCACACTAGATACGTAGGTACTTTGTAATTTTAAGTAGATTTTAATAGAAATTATACCTATTTTAAAGAGAACACATTATTATTTGTGAAGTTGTAATTTTTTCAGAACATAGTTCTGTGATATTTTAATACAAATTAAATATATAAATTAGAAAGTATACATACAAATAAACTTATTGCAGATGCTTCTTAAAGCAATGGAAAAATTTAATACACTTTCATCGATCACGACTAGGAGACCTTCAAGCCACCGTTAGTTATATACAGATTTGGAAACTCCCCTAGTTCTCATCTCATTTCAATCAAACTTTTTGGTAAAATTGAATTATTGGTGGATATTGCTCGATACTTTTCCCTCTATCTTGTTTCAAAACAGCTGCTGTTCAAAAACTTGTAACTCAGTTATTATCGGTCCTTGAAAGAAATGTAGAAATGTTCCTCTTTTTCTTCTCGTGCGATATCAGGTCTTATTTATTTTTTAAAATATTATAATTTCGTAACTCTGTTAATATTGGATCTAGAGAAAAAAGTTAAACGTACTTTCACATATATATGAAATCTACCTGATATTTTCAGTCCCTGCTGAAATGAATTTTTGACTATCTAAATTCATAGACGAAAGAATTTACAGAAAAATTAATAAATAATAAACTGAGAGAATGAGTTTAAATATTTAAATTGTTTTGTTATTATATTTTTGGTGATTTTTGAAATAAATTAAACTATCAATTTCCGGTAAAATAAAAACGATCTTGGTTTTTCAGATCGCATGAATTTCTGTAGACCGTACTGCACCAAGAGTGCGCTATACTAAATTGCGAATATTATAATATTATTTCCGTGATGTAAATGCAATGTCTTGCAAATGCAGAAGACATTAATCTGCACCGAGAGTTCTCTTAGCAGAGGCTGACTCAGTTACGTCAAAGCAGTGTGCAGAATGGCAAAAAATATTTTTAATTAAGATTCCACGTTGTGAATATTTCACTGACAAGACAAAGACGTCGCGAGTAGCGTGCAACAATTAAAGTTTTGAAAAAAATGTTAAATAACATCTCCAGCGTAATATTCAACTTTGTGTTATTTAATAAACAGTTAAAAGAGCACAAAAGGCAATTATAAAGGGTTATGAATGATCGCCCTTTTAGGTATTCATCGGATCTCTTTTTGAAAATAAAACAATGTTCTAATTGTACGCCAAATATATACGTTGTGACTTATTGAATTTTATCATATATATTTATTATTATTTTTATTTTATTAAGGGATTTTGACAGTGAAAACATATTGAATAAACTTAATAATTATTTAACATGCGATACTAATAATGAAAATCCACAAAAAGTATTTGAATACAAAGTATGTTTAGATGAAAGAAGGAGAAGGGTGGGGAGGTTGCAACTAACGTTACGGTAAAGGGAGAGCAACATGAGTTTTTATAGGTATATTGAATGGCCAAAGTTTAGTTTAATATGCGAGTATCGTACATGATGATACTCGCATATTAATAAATCATCACGAGTGAAACACAACACACCAGTATCACCAACAACAGTTTTTGATCCGGAGATAATCTCAGAGATCACCTTGAGATTGATAGAAAACTCAAACCAGTGTACACAATGTTCGATTTGACAGCGAGATTTAACGCGAGTACATAAACGAGTAGCTTATTTGTGTAGTGGTTAATACACTGCCCTGGTGACCTAGTGGACGGGGGCTCGCGCCTCGTTCCAGGACATCGGCAAGTTAGTCCTATTTTCATAGTACAAGCGTTTAATGTCACCTAAAACCTCCATAGATCATTTACAATCAACATCAAAATCTCATCACGTGTACACGGTATTTAGGTATATCTCAACTAAATCTCTGAGGTCGTCTCCTTCCGTGGACACGGACCTTAATATAAATTTATTTGTAATTTGTCCAATATTATTGTTGTATGTTCACCTCTGATATAAAAAAATCTATAAATATATCAGTAAGGTTTATCTTATGTTAATAAACTGAAGTAGTCAATTTTAACAAAAAAATCGAGTTCGTTATTAATTAATATCCACTCTCGTTTGATATATGCTAACATCGCTCATTTGTTTGTTTTTAACATTTTAAAATTTTGTTAAAAACTTGTTAATTATTGCATTGTACTAAAGTACTATTTAGGTTCTTATTTGAATTCAAATTTTTAGGTAGGCACTGTATAGATAATGAATTCAGATTTTTTTTTTACCTACCTTAGAGAAATTAATCCGCGTCCACATCCATTAGATCTCTAGTCTATTTTATTCTAGAGATTAATCTGTAAAAGTCGATATATATTTATAAGTTGTGTTCTTCTAGTCTGCATATAAAATATGACAAGCGATGTTAACCCTCAACTCTGTACTGTCCTAAAGAGACTTTTGAGATGTGACAACTTTCGAGTATCTGAGACGAGTGTCATCTGTGTACACTGAGAACTAAAAAATAAAAAAATGTTAGTGAATTTTTTTGTTTGTTTATTATTTGGTGTGTTGAAAAGTCTTCTTCAAATCACTTCTATCTTATATTGTGAATTGTGAGAACTGTTATTTTGTAAATGTGTGTGTGTGTGTATCACAAAAGTGAGTAGATGAGTGGTGGGGTACGAACTTTATAAGAAGGCGTCGCTGGGGGAACAGGGCTTTTCCATCACAGCTTCTCCTAAATAACCAGTCTATCTCTGAAGTGTGTAATTATTATTGACTGTAAATACGTTGTTGTAATAAATTTAATATAGTTACACTTACAAGCATTCGGGACCCAAGAAATTAGACATTAATCAGAGGATAAAACACCAAGAGAATCTAGTGATACATGGATGTTGCGAGGAAGTTGTGCCATTTTGCGCGCTTTGAACGTCCGCCATTTTGTTCGCCCCCAACACGAAGAGGGCATTAGACAATGAACACTTGAATCATTTAATTAAAACAATGGCTACTGCATTGTGTTTGTGTTATTACAGACCGCCATACAAAGATTAATTGGTATTATCAATTAGTTTCATGAAGCGGCGCGTTCGCCTTCTCAAACGCCGCCAAGTACGTACTACGTACATACTAGTAGTGTTTAAACCCCGTCCAAGGGTACACAGGATGGTCAGAGTGTTAGAAAACATCAACTGCACGTCTAATTTGCATTGGTTACCGTCTTTCTTGCCCGTAACAATTTACCATTCTATTTTCTCTATGCAGTCTGTTTATTTACGTCACTGTTTCTGAACTGGATCGTCTTCCATATTATTGAAATATCACAAACTGAACACCGCAAACACTTTTTAATATCCAACGTCAAGAAAATAAAATAATTATAATTAAATCCATATTTATTTTAATTTCCTTGTAAGCACCATTACAATGTTTCAATTTTTTCAATTATCTGATAGTAAATGTCTTCGTTAACTATTTTGAAAAATATGTACCTTCAGATCAAAAAGATCTTACATGATCTTTCAAAATAATTTGACGTTTTTCTTTAATTAAATGTTTTAATTTCCCATACAATATGAACAGATATTGGAATAAGTATAGAGATATAAGGATTTTATTTATAACAATATTATATTTATCTGCAATTTAATTCATGCAATTCATCTATAGATATTATCCAATTGTATACACGAGGACTGATAATTAAGTTCTTAAAAAAATTAAATAGAATTACATACAAAACATACATATTCATTATCTGGTACCCAAACGGTCTCCTTCAAATAGTCCCCTCATAAAGCATTGCACTTGGTCAAACATTTTGAGGCTGCTTAGAGCACGCGTCGTAATCCGTTCCATCTCCACTCGTGATCCCCATTGATGATCCTTCATGTCTTTTTTGATTTTGGAAATAAGAAAAAAGTCGGAGGGCAGATCGGGCTGTACGCGTAATACGCGTCACCCTCGCTCGCAACCATTCTATTAGCTACAGAACAAATTCTCGATACACGATAAAATTCTCCTCCTATTGAAAAACACGATTAACATGTTCTTGATGAACTGTCGCTAGAACTGCGGGTGGTTGTGGTGGCTATGATCAGTAGTTCCGTAAAACCTAGTTTTCAGCAATCAAAATATAACCTCACTTAATGTCTCAAATAAATATATTGTCAAAATGATCCAAATACATTATACACGTCCGCCACGTTTCATGTCCAAAGGCCGACTGCCAAAACCGCCTGGTGACAGATCATGACTATCGTGCGTCACACCTTTAAGATATGTAATATAATTTCCTGATATCCGTCCATATACTGGGTCGCATAGCGACATAAATCAAACAGGATCTTCTGTCAATTCTATAACGTAAAAGTGGGCGGTTGTCGGAATCCAAATTACCTGTTGTTCTCTTCTTTACCTGTATTTAATACAATCCGTACTGTTTTCTTCTGTATAGTAAACATAACCCATACTGTTATCTTCTGCACAGTAAACATAACCCATACTGTTCTCTTCTGTAAAGTACGCAGATCCCATAATCTCAACATTGTTTCATAAACTTTGTTACGTTTCATATAATAATATTATATTATAAGCAGTATACTGTATTGCGTTTCTTTTCATGTCCGTTGGACAGAATATTTTTACAATACCAATACTTAGAAGAACAATCCATCGTGTCGTCTCGATATTGAAAGAGATAATAATTTTTTTTTTAGAATGGAGTGGGAATGGGAACATTCCTGTTCTAAATAATGGCGACAAGAAAAGTACGAACAACTTCGAAATTCGAAATGTGACAAATGCGATTCGTTGTCGGTTCTTTCGAAACTTTGCCCGTGTTCACAAAGTGACGCGCGGACAAAGTTGGAATTTTGTTTGCAAAGCGTATTTCAAGTCGAGTAGACTTTTTTAAAATACAAAATAAAATATGACATTAAATGAGTCTCTTTTCTCTAAATATCACTCTAGTTTCAGTGTTCTACTAATGGACCAAGCGACGCAGATCTCCTCTCGCCTGATACTACTGGAATATTACATGGATTGTTTTTTAATAGAGATGCGTACACGGAATACACATATCCTTAGTACAAATTAAATTTATAATGTAGAAATATATACAAAAAAAAATTTTTGTTGGATTGGAAGAGGTTCAGGTTCGTATATCGGTAGCAACTAAATATTTTTCAATAGATATCATTCAATAGATTCAATAGATTTTTTTCTGTATATCTTTCTAGTTGATTAATTTAATTTGTATTAAAATATCACAGAACTATGTTCTAAAAATATGTTCTTATATTCTTAGTATTTTTAAACTAAGTTAAACGTGTATACAATGTAAATAGGGCTAAATTAGTGGAATTTTCTGGAACTAGGCTCGAACCCCCCGACCACTTAATCATTATATTCCGACCAACGTAAATTGGCGAAGGGCGGAGGGCGCCACTGTACTCATACTGAACATTATGATGAAGGGAATAGCCGCGCGCGAACGAAGGGAATGTTAGTTCGAAAAGTCACCCCTCACCAATTTACGTTGGTCGGGCTATAGGCGAGCATCTTAACTATTAGGTCAACAGGTGTCTCTATATTTAGTGTACGTAATGTAAACATTTAAGTATGGTGTAGTCAATTTTGACTAGTGGTGAAGTAGATGGAGTGTCAGTGCACTTTTTTATTATATCAGTGTCTCATTGTGACTTTCATTATCGGTGTCCCTGATTATGTGAAGTAATTTGAATAATTATTATCAATATACATACCCCTATCAAAATGTCTATGATAAAAATTATAAACTATGTCAAGAGGAAGTGGATGATTTTGTCATTAGGAATTTGGTTTCGTAAATGCAGCATTGCAATGTGAACAGCAGTCCCCATCTTGCGGCGTTTTGAGCAACTTCTACACGATAGTCAGGACGTATGCCAAATCAACGCGCGCCATCGGGTCCACACGGACAACGCACCAGACTTAGGAGAAAGTCTGGTGGATCTGAAGACCCCGCCTCTTTCCCTGGTGGTATTCCAGTTTGCATGACCTGATCTCAGTCTACAGTTAAATACCTATCGAACTTAATCCCGTAGCATTACGAAACGTAAATATTTAGTTGATTAATGATTTATAATCAGTGAGTACTTATTATCTATCTGACTTCCACATCTAAACATTGTTACATGAGATCCAGATGATCAGCTCAGGGTAGACGTAGGTAAGCTGATAGTTTTTTTATTTTTGTGTTATTTGTAATGAAAATTTCGCGAAGATTTATTTTAGAATTGGGCATTGATGAAAAGGGTTCGCAATCTCGCGAGTCGAGAGCGAGTTCAGCGGACGTGCGAAACATCAAGTCTGCTTTTCTCAAAGTCACAAAATTTCTGTTTTCCTGGTATTTCTATTATAAACGCCTTATTAACTAAAAGAAATTAACAACTGCTACAGGTATTATATTTAGCTGCCGAGCGGTTCCTAAGCGACGGTTCATTAAAATCTCAGTTTTATGTGTAACGATTTCTTTGTAGGCAGGTTTTAAAGGAAATTGATTTATTACCTTTGAGTTAAATGTCAATTGCCTTTGAAATACTAATTAGGTCTGTCTTTCAGTCAATGTACTTTAATCTGCTTCTACAACTCGATCTATCATACCCCTATTTCTCACAATCCTGGGCCTTGTTTAGTGCCACGTGTAGCAAAGCTCTGATCATGTACCTTACTCAGTCTATCCATTTTTTTAGAGACCCACCTCTTGACCCTGTATTATCCGCATTCGAAATGTGGTGTTGGAGCAAAATGTTGAGAATAGCCACACCAACGTGTCGATTGTCTAGGAACTCGACGCTCATCGACATGCCCGCAATTCTTTGAATATGTCTGATGATTAGAGATGTTTTGATTTAAATATGTTTTTTATTTATTATTACAGTTAAACCGTTGTGGGTTAAGATCCAGGGGAAGGAGAGGCCATTTTCCCACAACAAATCCACCGAAGTGATCTGTCAGACCGTCGGCGCCAGGCCCAAGCCGTCCATCTCGTGGTGGAAGGGTTCCACCAGGCTGAAAACCACAAGAGAATCGGTAAGTCATAAAACCCCACAGCGCGCTTATCAGACATCACGGTCCCGATCCTTTAGAACAGGAATGTAGAACTATTTTAAATAAACCTGTCAGAATACTTCCCACAAATTGAGATGATGATATCGTTAGATAATTCTCGTTTTGTTTACTGATGGATACAATATTTTCAAAGTGAAATAAAATAATTGAGTTCTTCTCTTTGTAGTAGTAATCTCACTCCTGAGGATCGTGACTCTATGGCTAATATTTAGGACGATTGGATTATGGTGGATCCGTATCGTAACCTAGGCATGTTGCCGTTTAGGCACTGCTCTGAATACCTATGTTTAGATCGGTTCAGTTACATATGGCTCTAGGTAAGACGCATATGAAAGCGGGGTACCTTACAAAATTTATACAATACATTACAATGCAATAATTGTGCCCACGTTACAATCATACATCTGAACAGTGTGGCGTTGATTCAAAAAGTTTGTAAATGAAGACATACGTCCCGAATAGGGATTCCAAAAATACCGACTTTTGCAAATACCGGTATTACCGAAAAAAATATTTCTATCGACGGTATTACCGGTTTTTACCTGTAATACCGTCTTCTTTTATTCATCTTCTATTATTAATTCTCCCAATTGTTTCGTTCATCATTAATTTGTTATTAATAATTAATTAATTTGATAACTTACTTTAATTAATTATTAATTACTTTCACAATCATTAAACTTATTAAATTTTATAAAAAATACACAATACATTTTTTTTTGAAAATGTTTTATTAATCGATAAAATTGAATAGCAATGAGGAGATCAAACAATTTATTAAATTTAATTATACATTATTACATTACAAATTATTAGATTAAATTTAAATTATTACATTATTACAATACAAATGATTACAGTACATTCAAATTATTACATTACATTTATTAAATCAAAATATTTTATAACAATAAACAGAAAAAAAAAATAGAATGCATTTATTTACAATATTTTTTTGTATTAAAATATGATTTTTTTCCTTTCCTTTCGACCTTTTTTTGACCTGCTATTCAAACGAGCCGCCAAATGTATCGGAATTACTTCCGACGGCTATTCGCTGATTCCAATCCGTCCAGATAAATCAGATATATTGGGGGTCATAAAATATAGAAGGCTTTTAGAAATGTCTACCCGTTTGTTTTGTATTGATGTATACCATGAAATGCCAGACACCAAGGAAACACGACTGAAAGTATATCCTTTTTAACGAAATTAATATATTTGGGTATTTACCGGTTTTTTATTTCGTAATACCGGTAATACCGGTTTCCCTAGTCCCGAAGATGAAGAGAGTCGGGAATGTCCTGTTACTGTTAAAAAAAAACGAATTGAAATCTTTTATGGAAGAGAACAAGCGACAAACAACCGCTAGTGATTCATCGAAGAATTGCTTCGTGACAACTTTTACCTTTTCAAGCGCTCCGATGACTTCAATAATTCTTGGATTTTCTACCTGTGTTTTATTCTACGGGCATAAATGAACTATAAAATATAACTCGGAAAAAATGTTCAAAATCATGATTCTAAAGATGATTTTTAAAGTTTTACCATAAAGTTTAATCGAATTTAAACGTTAAAATTGGCCTTTTTTTTCGAAACCACCTAATTTATTAAAATCAACGGGCAAAACAATAAATAAAAAAGACTCCCTCTGCAACAACACTGTACATTGGTTTTTGCAAATGTTGAATAGATAAACGGAACGACGGCCATCTTGGATGATGTACAGTGTTGGTGTAGGAAAGTTCTCTTAACAATTGTTTTTGGTAATATATATATTTTTTTTTTTTAATAGTAATTTATTTATTTAATTTTCAGTACAGTGTGTTATATTATAATCAGATAAACATTTCAGAAAAGTAAGAAATATATTTGGGTACTCTGCCTGCTACACTAGTATTTTACTGTATTATAGTAGACAGTGTTCTTCCCTTCCGGTATAGTAGTAAAAAATGTGCAATAATCAATGTACAAAAACATATATATATAAAGATTTAAACAAGATGTCATTAGATTAGATACAAACTTTGTAAAACTTAACGTAAATGCATTGTTCAATGTATAACATATAATATTTGGTATATGTGAAGAGTAAAGCAAGGTGCAATTAAATAACATATTATTACAACGTAAAACTTAAAGTAAGTCCAATGTTAGTGTATAAAAAAAAAATTAAATATATAAAGAGTAGAACAAGATACAATTAGATAGCATATAAAAAAATATATATATAAAGAGTAAAACAATATGTAATTAGGTAATTCAATACACTGTTGTAACAATTTTAATCTCAAGTTTGAACCTTTAAAAGTTCTTGGGCGTAATTTCTTCCCATTTCGTGGAGCCAGAACTGCACTTTTCGTGAAAAATATGCAAGACTACGGTGGTAATTTTTTACGTTTGCATTTAGACTGTTGTATATTTTTGGTGCTAGAAACAAATGAAATCTCTGTGCAAAAGTTTTGTTTAGTTTTGGCACAAGATAGTGACAGTTAACCTGTGTCCTTGTTAACTGAGGGTGCGTAATTTGCTGGTAATTTGTGTATGCCGGTAAAAGTGTTTTAGTATACCAAGAATATATATTTGACGGATGTCTAGGACGTGACATTCTTTGAAGAGTTCATTTGGTGGATAGCGAAAGAGTCTCTTATGAATAAATCTCAAAATCATTTTTTAGGCTTTACTTACGGAATCTAGGACTTCATATGGTTGTTTATGGAGTCTACAATTTCACATAATTGTTTAATTCGATGCCGAAGAAGATATATTGTGGCATTCAAAGCGCAGATCTGCTCAAAACCGATATACATATTTAATAACGAAATAAATAATGGTTATCGTTTGTTTGTAGATATACCATTAGCCAGACTTTCACTTTGTCCCTATTTCGCATGCATTCGTATATCTTGCTGTCCGGGATATTCTCCACCAACAACACATTTCAAATGCGTCTTTTCTCTATCTATTCCTGACTATTGTTATCCATGTTTCAAAAGCTTTGAAGAATATGTGAAATTCATATGTGAAAAGATTCTTAGAATATCGCGCCACCTTGAGCAGCCTGCTCCAACTGCTTCTCGGTAAAATGATGAGAATATTATTCGTGATTAAATACGATGCCACCTACATGAATTACACGGAAACAATGTTATATTACAATATACATTTAATAAACAAATTTGCGTTTACATCTACTAAGCGTTAACTCGAACGTTTTACAAAATTGTGGTTGGTAATTCTCGGTAATTAAAATTCGGAGAAAATACTTACACATGTATTCTGGAAGCTGAGATATTTGTAATATATTAAAATATAACATTATTCTCGCCTAAAAATATCCGTTACATGGCTCAGACACGTGTACCATACCACTCATACATAGAAAAAAATTCTGGTCAGAAAAAATGTTCATATGTAAATTCATCAATTGATAAAGAGATGAAAACTATTTTTTGTATCTGCTTTAAAATTAACATTTTTTAAGGTTTGTTGTTCATAAAATAAAAAAAACAATAAATAATACTAAAACGTTCTAAGTGATTCATTGAAAACAAAATTTTTTGATTTGATTCTGATTGTCTTTTTTTCCGTACAAAGAATCCACGTATAAAAATATTTGTAATGTATATAGTTACTAGTATTAAAATATGATTGACTCTCCATTGATTTGTTATATTTAATACTGTTACTGCCATCTATGAGCGTGTATGTAAACTGTAGACAGCCAAGATGCAAACCGATTGTAGACAAATAAAGAAAATCTTGTTTTTTAACATTTGATTATATTATTACATCGTTCAAATTTTATTCACGATGGAATTAGAAATTAGTTTTCGTATATAAAACGGAGGTATTGTCATTACAATACTACAATGGGAAAAAAATAACCCATAATTCTATTGTTTGTAGGTGCACAACTCTATTGTCGTTTTATATTGTCAAATGTACCTATATATATAAATAAATATATGTTAATGTGGTAATAAAAGTACCTATATATATAAATAAATATATGTTAATGTGGTAATAAAGGTAAAAAATAAACTTTGCAAATGTCTTGGCTACTTAAAATACTTTTACAATTGAAGTAAATAACTTTTCGTTCCAAGAATCCAACTGTAATTATTGTTGTTTTCAATTTTAAAGGTTAACGCATTATTGCAGAACGCTATCCATATATATTTACTAGAGCTACGAGATCCACAATAAATTGTGTTAATTTGTTGAGTTAGGTAATACTGTGTTAGACCACATCCCTTTTGTGATAATAAATTATATTTTCAACGTCAAAATAAAAGTTTTGCGGAAAAATTGAACAGCTAACATTAGCCAAGAAGCGGCTACTACACTACCTAGCAAATGCAATCGGAAATGCTGGCCGTGGCTGCGTAGCAGTGGTGACTATATTATCTACTTTTATCTTGCTGATAAATAATACAAAATATTGTGTTTCCAATAGATTTATATACATTTGTATATATTAAACCTGGATTTAATGCAAAATATTTTATTTTTGTATTTCTCTTATGTAAATATATCCTTCATCAATAAATAAAAAATTCCTAAGAAATAAAAAATGTTATGTAGTGATAACAAGTCAATTATTTGCTACGTTTTGTAATCGTATACCTAATTCTTGTTGATTTTTTCAATTTAGATATCATATTTGTAAAATTTACATCTATCTTCAAATCTTTGGAAAAAGCATTAAAAATTTTAACTCCTTTATAGGTGAAATGGTGCAGAGATATGACTGAATTTTTCTCGTGGGAATCATAATTATAATCAAATTAAATTAATTTTCAGGTATCCCTCGATGGAAATGTAACCACAAGCATTCTGAGTTTCACTCCAGTAATGGAAGATGCTGGGAAGTACCTCTGCTGTAGATCTGTTCAGACAAGTTTACCAGAATCACTCCTGGAAGATGGATGGAAGCTGGATATATACCGTAATACTTTTATATTTCATATAAGTTTTACCAGTGATATAAAAATAAAGTAATCTTTAGACTTTAATATATTAATATTTTGCCAGACAAATCTAATCATCAAATGGAAGGTTATATTCCCATCTTGGTAAAACAGTTCTTTGAAAAGATCTTAATTTATATATTATTATGATACAGTATGTGATTATCCGTGGTCCAAGTATTCTTCAAATTAAATGTATTAATTAGAAAGAAATACGTATAAAATCAATTTTATTAAAAAATATTGTTGTTGCTACCGGAATTCGAACTCAAAGAAATGCCTTTCATTCATATTATTTATTGATACAATTCTTCCTGAAAAATTAATAAAATAATTTCATTGTCCACAAAAGAATGACTAGCAATTTGGTAAATATTTTTTATTACAGACATTCCTGTTGTGAGATTGGAGTTAGGGAAGACCCTAAAAGCTTCTAGTATAGTGGAAGGTTCCGATGTATACTTTGAGTGCAACATCAGAGCTAATCCTTGGATAGTCAAGATAAATTGGTATCAGAATGTAAGTCTGCTGATCATACCTTCATAAATTAAAAGTGCCTGGTCAAATCACACATTAAATATTTTATCTTGTGCATTTCTCTGTTTTTAGGGTGAAATTTTACAGTCCAACCCTCAGGAGGGGATTATAATATCCAACCAGAGTTTGGTGCTGCAGAGCCTGAAGAGGTCCAGGGGTGGGGTGTATCAGTGCACTGCCTTAAATGAGGAA
This sequence comes from Eubasilissa regina, assembly GCA_022840565.1. NCBI lineage: Eukaryota > Metazoa > Arthropoda > Insecta > Trichoptera > Phryganeidae > Eubasilissa > Eubasilissa regina. The sequence continues at coordinate 5,388,763 of JAINEB010000029.1, read as the reverse complement.
GGAGAAGGAAAAAGTGACAAGTTTCTGTTGGATATTAAATGTTGGTACATTAAAATTATTTTTGAGGTTATGATCTTGTAAAATGTTTTATTAGGTTTGCAGGAAGCTGTAAACAAAATGTTTTCTGTAACCAGATTGAATTGATTAAATTCGCTATCAATGATAGAAAAATAGGCATTTTAGCTTTGAAAAACCATCATTATGAAGGACCGCTAGTTTGCGCAAGCATTATTTAGACGTTTCAACTGTTTCGGCGGTTAAGGCCATTTTCAATCAGTGGATAAACCACGTACAGACTTATTTAAATGGTTTTAGTTACCCCTTCCTCTACGGGTAATTAGGTGGTTTCAGTGGAACCGATGTATACTAATATTCTTATTCTCAGAGGCACTACAGTTATCATTAAAAATTCAAATCACAAATAACTGTACCATCTAAATAATGCTTAAACAAACGAGCAGAACTCAATAATAATATTTATTATAATTAGATTTTTTAAATTTCATTAAAAATAAACATGGAGTTCTACAAACTAAACACAATAACAATAAATAAATTATGAAGGACATTTCTGCAGAATAATCTTGTAAGTATTAAACAAGAATTACCCACCATATTAGATTAATTTCAGAAACATTTCGTACTGTTTCCAATTTTAATTATTGATTTTTTTTATGCAGAAGATTGGGAATGTCTAAGATCAGTGGCGTAACTATGCCATTGCAGTGCATTAGGGTCCAAGTTAGATAGAGGCAATATCTATTTGAAAGCAATACTTTCTCATACATGTTGTATAGTATTCCATAAAAAAAAATGGAATTATAAAATTTAAAGAATCATTTCTCATACATGTTATGAAACATATGAAAACATTATCGGTGTATACAGTAGCTATACTATGTCAGGTTAGGGACCAGACTATCACCGTAAAGTGAAAATAGAAAACCATTTGTCAAATGCATGTCCATAAATGGTTTGCAAATGGTGAATATTATCAAAACATACCAACCTTTGCGAAATTGTGATGGTCGCTCTCCCTGCAGTCTTGAATCTTTTTATAACTCGGTTGGCCAACCTCCGAAACTTTACACAACCAATAACCGAAAAATAATACACAAAATGTTTTTATATCACCGCCGTAAAATATAACAGACCGCCTCCTAAATTGTCTCTGAACAGAAGCAGTTTAGCTTTTGTTTTCTGTTTTAAATTTACACAAATGGAATGTACATATTCAAACATTAAAACCAGGCCTACCTATCGACGTATAAAAATGCATAAACAACTTATTTAGGGCCCCCTTTTTTAAATTTTGCATTTCTTCTTTATTCATTCATTCTGTTAGAAGTATAGAAGTGTCATGTTAGGTTACACAAAATTTCCCTCAAAAATAATGAAACTTATAATTCAGCATTTCTAAATTTATCATCATTCACAATGTTTCTTTTCAGACAAACCATTCTGTCGGCAAGGGCAACAAGTCATCTACAACATTGCGAGGAACGAGGAAGCCAAGATATCTTGTGAACTGCTTGCTAATCCATTGGTAACTATTTACTATCTTTTCTCACAAATACAAATAAAATACAAAGTAGGTATGAAATAAAATAAAACTTCATTGAGCCAAAAATAATATCAATATTAAATTATTAAATAATTTTAGGATCCCGTGCACTTCACATGGAAGTTTAACAACTCTGATGTCATGTCGACCACATTACCGGCTAACCGAGTGATTGTCTTCAACCAAGGAAACAATTTTGTCTCAAGGATTGAAGGTAATTGCACCATATATCTGTTTATCTTCCTCATGATATTAAGATTTAACAGAACTTCAAAACTGTACATTTTTAATTATAGCATGGCACATGAGTTAGACTATGACTTCTCAAGTACAGTCATTTTACCAGCTTAAACATAATAAAAAGATTCATGCTATACACTGAAATATTGAGATTTGTGTATACTAAATTTATATAAAATTTATTTACTTCCATTGACGCCCTTGTGGGCTTTTACATAAGAATAAAAATTTATTTAATTTAAATATAACAGTACAATTTAATATATGTAACGGTTTAAATATGACTTTAAAAAAAACAAGTATAATTTTTGTACAAATATTTCTTCAATTCAGGTATGCTCCTGCAACGAAAAATGTCTACGAAATTAAACTTGTTACCAAACCGATGCATCCGTATTATTGGCGAGTTAATAGAATCATTATTTCTATGTGTACCTACAAAGAACACTTCATGTTGTCTCTTCTCCAGGCTAATTTTTTCAAGTGATGCACTCATTAAAGAATCGTAATTTATATTTTCTATTGGAATATGCAATTTAAAATTGATAATTCTTAGAAATTAATGTTGGACTCTTTTGATTTTTATAATATGTAAGCCGTAGTAGGGAGACCACAGAGTGGAGTTAAATTCCAGCGTATTTCTTACAAAAGATGTACATAAAGTGGTTAGAGAGTGGAGCGAGTTAAAGTTTTTGGCTGTCCTTAACACAAATCCTAAGGATTTCGTTGCTTGTTACAAATTTCGTTGTAATGTTGAATAAATGACAATTTTTCGTCAAAGAGCACACCAAAATCTTGCATATTAATGCTGTATTGAAAAGGGAGTTCATTTTTAATTCTATTGAAACATATTTGATTAAAGTTTTCTACATTAAGATCATATATTCACTCTAGAAATTAGAATGTATGTAAACATATGTCAATTAAATGAAACTCTTGTTAATGATTACTTTTAATTGACGCAAGCACAATATTTAATCAATGCTAAGGTTATTTTCAAACTATAATATAACATTTTATTTGCAGGTTACTCGTATGCCACAAGTGTTGCCACCTACAAACCAAGAAACTCTTCAGATTATGGTACACTGATGTGTATCGGAGCTAACGTAGTAGGAACCCAAACTACACCATGTGTTTTTCATATTATTCCTGCAGGTAAAAATATTAATGTGTTTTAAGAACTCAATATTGTCATTAATTTGTAGATGTTGCTGTAACATTTTCAGTCATGCATAAAGTTAGGTTAACGTGCGATGTGACAATAGCACATTGTATTTACTGACAATCGTGTGCATATTTAATTTATTTTATCATGTTATAATATATAATATATGCACTGGATAGATACCAAACACTTTATACTTTTTATTTTATAAATATCAATGTGCTCTGATTATTGCGGTCATTTGGTCTGTTTCTACAGTGCAAACTACTTGCCTTCACACTTTGTGATCTTGAGCCTCGTTAGTGCAACATATAGAAATGCTGTCCATTTTGTTGGGAATCAACCTGTCACTCGTTACTCTGTACATTCCTACATAACTAATTTCTCTAGACTATCTCTATATCAGGGTCCATGTATCATTCAACATCATACAGATCTAAGGTTTTTGATGATATTTATATATGTATTTGGGGGTTAGGACGGTGGTTAAATGAAATATATGTTTGTTTGCGCATGTTGAGATTTTATTATGACAGTATGGTAAAAACAAGAAAGACAAAATGAAATGAATAAATGTAAAAATGAAATGATGTAGAAGGTGCGTGTATATTACGAAATGAAATGATGTGAAGTGAATTGGCAGTCTCGCTCGGCTCTCGCGAACCGGCAAGACCGCCATTGTGGAACGATGAAACTAGAGAGAGTGCCTAGCGGTGAATTCTGAGCCAGGCTCGTGGCAGCAACCGGCAACGCTGTCGCTAGCGTCGATGCCGACTGAGATGGCGGTGGATTTGAATTCCGGCCGCTACATGTATATGTTTATTTTTTCCAGGTAAGCCAGATCCAGTTACCAACTGCAGTGTGAGCAATCAAACAAAGGATTCCCTGCTAATCAACTGTACGGAAGGTTTTGATGGAGGACTGACACAACGGTTTCTAGTACAGGTTAGTTCATACTCTTTTCGCTGCTCCATATCTTATTTATAAAATTGATAAATGCAATAATACTAATTTCACTGTGTGCAAGAAATGTGTACAAAATAGCCAATTTACTAAAAATGGGCAATATCAGTTTTTAACTCTGTCATTTCCTTTAATAACCTTAAACAAGATTATTAAAAATGATCATTATTATCTAAATTAGCTGAATGACAAGTATGGTGTGCTGTATTGTCATTTAGCGTGACTTTTTTATTCCACTTGTCTGACTGTCTGCAATATTCTACAGCCTTTGAAACCCTTCTAGCTGATGACATTTATCAAAGAACTCTAATTTTGCAAATCTTTAAACCTTTAACTGCCAACTCTATTTGAAATGGAAAACTGGTGTTAAGGGTTAAGGTTTGAAAATTTATCATCAAAAATAATGTCGCTGTAGCATAGTTGGATAATGCATGTTTCCCAGTTTGTAAAAAGATCCAGGTTCGAATCCCGATGGCGCAACAACAATATTTTTCAATAAAATTGATTTTACATGTATCTTTCTAATTAATTAATTTAATTTTAATCACCGTACAACAGCAATGCAATGGTACAATTTTTTTAAATATCTGACAGTAAATTTCTTAGTTCAGTACTATTCTGAAAAAATATATCATCATAACAAAAAGGTCTTATATGCCCTTTCGAAGGAATTTAACATTTCTCTTAAATGAAATGTATGAATTTTCTATTCAATTTTCATTGGTGAAAAGTAGACATTAAATAATTTAGGATTTAATTTATAAATATATAAATATTATCAAATCAAATACGTAATAATTGAAAATATTATAACTGTCAAAGCATCTTCTCTTAAGACGTAGCGACATGTTGTTTAAAAAATTATAATTAATATTCTACAGGTTAGGTAAGGTAGCTTAGTTTTGTTTCCTTACTATTTCCACGTGAAGTCTTGAGGAGATGAATTGTCCTAAGCCGTATGTATAAGTTAGTTAAGACTGGACTCGGAATATTATAGAAGCTTCAGAAGATACAACAGTAGTAGAGAGAGAAGAATTGATTTAACTAAAAATGTGTATCTTTTCAGGTATACAATGCGCACAGCAATTTTCTGATGAAGAATGCTACATTCGGCTACACACAATTTGAGTTCAACAATTTACCGAGCGCTGCTGTATTCAACGTAGATGTATACGCTTATAACACAAAGGGGCTCAGTGAAGTTTATAGCTTGCAGACTCATACGTTGAAGGAACCGCTAAAACAGATGGGTAAGAAAATATTACCTAACTGTTTTTTTTAAGCATTCTTTTAAATATAGTTTTTCAGACAATTGTTTAAATACATACTAGCCATTTGATTGAGCATTGTAACATTTAAATTATACATTTGTATTAAATATACTTGGGTTTGATTAAAATAATTGATAATAAATTCTGAAAGGATTTAAAAATTCTTACATTTTTCCACCGCATCTAGTTTACTTTCATTCTTCTTGCTTATTCAAGACTTTACATACATTACATTAGTATTGAGGGATAACTTATTCCTTTACATAATTAATAATATGGAATTCTAAAATATTTGCGTATTGTCAACAAAGATGATTCTAATAAAACTTATCTTCATCGTTACTTTTCTCTCTTGTAAGTCTCTCTATTGACTAATATTTCCAAACATACTCCAATGTTCATCATCACGGGTGATGCTTATTATATTTGCTGATACATTGTTCACTTGTCCAAACGTTCAATTGTTTCAATTTATTAATCTATGTAATTAATCCAAACTTGTTGAATAAATTTTTCCAGGCGGTTTGGTGATGTCCCTCCAATTGACACCGCTACTTTCAATACTTCTCGGTGTAACGGGATTTTTAATTTTACTCTCCGTCTTTCTTGTCCTGTTAACTAAATGTCGCGGACCGAGGCGGACACCTACCAATGGTATGAAATATTAAATTTATTTAAAAAGCTTAATTTTAACAAAAAGAGTACACATTGGGTTTGTAAAGTGTAGCTTCTTACTTACTTACTCATCCTTGCTAGTGGTGCCCGGGGTTTTGGCCTCCTCAAGAATTTTCTTCCATTGAGTTATTTCTCTCCTGGATGCTAAGGTATAATGTCTTTAATGATATTGTCGCTCCATTGCGTGGCCTGGCTTTCCCGGAGGGCCCTAAATATCTGATAATTAATGAATAGCTATTATAATACAATTTATTTTATTATGGCTACCTGATGAAATAGACTGTTGTGGAATTTTTAATTTTTTAATTTATTTAGACATATATAACATTTGTATAGCTACAAAAAAAAAGACAGTTTGATACATATATTTTACACACATTTTTAAATGCATCACCCAACTAGGCAAGCCTGTTTTAGGGAAAATTGGTAAACAAATTACATTTCACAAAACCTAAACTCATTGAAGGCAAAACACAATGAAATAGAATACGTAACATATAAGGCAAATAAACGTGAAAATATTTTTAAAAATATCAATGTACCACGCAATAAGTATGTAGAATGTGGACACATATAAGGTAAAGGGAAATATGTAAGATTAAAACATACAAAATGTATTATAAGAATTATTTCATTATTTAACCTTTACCATACCATGATATAAAATACCCGAACGCAGCCATGCTGTCAACTCGTGTTACCATAAATAATAGTTTAAAAAAATGTTTTTATTAGCTTTAATTGTTTTAATGGCACGAATTTACTCTAAATATTGAGCATTCAATTTAAAAAAAAAGATTAATAATATAATTTAGAGCATTCATTAAGTCCTATACTATGTGTCCTTCCTTCGTATCTCTCTTAATTTAATTAGCGAGAAAGAGACAATTATATTTGTATGTGTGTTGTTCTTTTCACTGTGAAAATAGTGTGTGATCTCTGTCTTTCATATCACGAATTATATTTTTACCAACTTTACAATGGATTGAATGGAGAAAATTATTGTTTTTGTACGATTTCCTTTTCATAATTGGTTTTTCACTAGTAATTTCTAAGCGTTAATATTTTCTTTAGGATTGTCTAAAATATGAATTTTATGTTGCATGTATTTACCGAAATATTACAGGTTTAATTATGTTGGTAGACTTGTGTTGTTGCATGGTTTGGGAAAGGTTAAAACAGTTTACTCTTAGTAACTGCTCTTCTTAATTTCAACAACCAATTTGAAACATAAAAGTTAAAGTTGAACAGTTAAAGTTGTAATTTTATTTCCAATTTGATTGTACATTCTGGGAGCTTGAAAGGTGAATAATCTTTGACCAAAAGTAGCTTTCATTCATTGTTAGTGCTTGATTGTAAAGATGATTAGTAACCGTGTTTTAAAGGTTTGAAGCTTAAGACTAGTAATATGTGATTGACTGCCGAATTAAGAATCACAAACGAATGAATCAATTTAAGTTACCAATCATTATTACATGGTTGAACATCATACTTTAAATTTGTAATAGCTTCCTTACGAATTTGGTTCAGTTGAGAGATTAATTTTAGCATGTGATTGAATCGGACGGATGAATTTTCTAATTTAATATACATTAGAAATTGTACATTGTCCGTATAAAAATGTAATCATATCAACAGGTCAGGGAACAACCAAGCCTTATGCAGAACATCCTGACGGATCCAATATTCCTCTTAATGCTACTGATACGGAGAGCGTTGATAGTTTAGGTTTGTTCAATTATTTTATTTAAAAAATAGATTTTTTACATTTATTTACACTTCTATTTTATATTTTCCTTGACCAAATTATTTGGTTTAATTCCGAAATCATTATTGCATTTTAAATTAATTTTCATATACGTGTATTTATGATACCAGATAAAAGTCCAGATATCTTATTGGATGGAAAAATGGCCGATAAAACCAGCAGCAAGCTGGCCAAGCTGAAGGCGGCTAATGCTGCCCTGCAGTCCCCTGACCCAGATATGTCCAAAGCTCAGGGTACATTGCCCAGGAAGCAGTACAATAATGATCAGAATGATGTCTTCAATGGACAGTATGTGCAGATAGACCCTTTGAGATATGGAGCACAGATGGTTCAGCAAACCAGATTGCCTGTTTACAGATTGCAGAGTGGACAGCAGGTAAACTGTTTGACAAATCATTTACTGATATTTTTATTTTTTATTGGAAGTAAAACAAATATGTAGGGGACAGGATTTCCAATTCACCACTGTCTCGGCCGGCATCGATACTAGCGATATAGCGCTGACGGCTGCCGCTGTAGGTCTTGCCCGACTGCTTACCGACGAGCCTTCTTCCATTCCACCGCTCCGCAACGGGGATCTTGCCCAGCCCACGCGCGCCGGGCGAGACCGCCGACTCACTTCGAATATTTCATAGTTCACACTCACCTTCTGCATCTCCTCATTCGGTCTGTAATTCTCTATTCTTTGTTCTATCATACTGTCACAATAAACATCAACATGCCAATCATCACTCTTTCATTTAACCACAAAAATATAAGTACACGGCATTGGATTTTCTTCCACGCGTTACATCTCAGGGTGGGATTTGGCCGACCTCCTCCACAAGTGCTCTCCACTGACTCATACCCCTGGCCATTATCTCCAGTTCCTGGACTCTCCCATCCTGCTCCACTCTTCCTCACAGTCAGCTCTCATCTTTCATGATCATCATCGTTCTAGTCATGATTTTTGGTGCCCTGTAATCTGGCATTTTTTCAAAGTAGCCAGCCTATCGCAGTCTTTGGAACCTACAGAATCTTACAATTGTTTCTTGCTTAAAATAAATTCTCGAGCTCATGATTCATTTTTATTCTATAAGTCCTATTTTCTAGTGTACTTGAGTTATGGACTATTAGTGACTGACAAAGGCACTGGATATAGAAGAAAAAAATGGTGACAAATTACTTACATCCCAACAAATTTCACATGAACAAGATAATGACATGAAAAATCAATAAAAAATAAAAATCATTTACATACTGGATCAAAGAATATTGGTTGATTCTTAAATATTGGTAAAGATATAAAATATATCAATGTTGGTAAAAAAAGTCATAAAACTAGTTTTTTAGTCTGATGGATAAGTATTAGATGGTAATATCATTTCTCATTAACTTAAAATTTTAATTTTGTCAATCATCCCAATGTCTCATTTAAATGAACTCAATTTTCTCACCATCGCTTCTCACACAGCAAGAGCTTAAATGTGATAATAATTTATATTATTTCTAGTAATTGATCATGTGCATTTATTTATCTTATATCTCCTTCCCTTTCATATTTACAGGTATATGTCACAAATAATCCAAACTCTGAAGATGAAAGAAGAGAAGACATGAGGGGACACGTTTACGACAGAGTTTATGAAGATATGATCAAGTTTCGAAGATCACCAGGTGTACAATCACATTTGGTGAGTAATTTAATTGATATTGTTTGGGACATATATGTATTTATGTGTGTATAAATATATGTATTTATGAACAAAAATAATGCACTGTGCCTTCCACCCCCTTTCCATCCCTTCCCGGCCTCGTCGTCGACCAGTTGATTGGTGTCCTTAGACCAGTGCGGTTATACGTGTACGGAAAGGATTACAATATTATACTAATTTGAGATTTCGCATCTATACTGTGTCGGAACCTTTGAGGAAATAGTGAATAAAATATACAGTCCACATTTAAATCATTATTGTGACAGTGATTATGTTCAATTGTAACAATGATTGGTAACTGATTATTTGTAATTTTTTGAGCATTGACTAGTATACTAGAAAGAAAACATCCACAAGACATTCACTGAAGAATGTCCTATCCGCCTGAAGCAAATCAAAAGATACAGACAGATGTTAGATTAAGGCCAGTAAGCTGCCGATTATCAAAATTTCTCAGGCCAATCTGCAAAGATGCGAAGCCACGAGGTATATCATTTTTGAATAACATTACGAAACAAAAATTTGATATCGCCCTTGTCCAAGAACCAAGAACGCAGGTAAGACTGGCAGATTAAACATGTCTACGTATAGTGGCACAGTCATCCAAAAACGCAGGGTGGAAGATTCCATCAAAGCCGCTATTATCATTCTGAACAGTGAAATTGCTAAGAACTGCAACTAATCCTTTCCCTTGCATACTATTATTATTATTATTACAGTCTATTGAGTGCACAGGACTCTCTTCCAACATCGTATATCAAATGTATCTAGCGTTTTCCTCTCTTTTCTTCTTAGAGTCCACTCCATGTAGCATTGAAAAGAACACCATAGATTTTAACGTTAATAACATACAATAATGGTCATTTTTTCCAAAACGTTGTAAGACTTATCTTTGCAAATTCCACCCCAGTAATTTGTATCTGTATTTCAGCCTCTCGTATCTGAGTTTTGTTATGTATCAACGTACCAAACTTCATATTTCTTCATATAGGCTTTAAAGGACCTCTATATTACTTAGAAGTTTCTTAAACAATGGAACACATCAGGTTACACATTCAAGAACAGGGGCCTCAAAATGATAATAGCACAATGCAACATAAACTATGAATAGCAATATAAATATAAAGATGATGTTTTATTCATCTAATAAAGACCGAGCATAAACAAAGTCATGAATAAAAATAATCAAATCTGTCAGTATTTTTGGAGCTAAAATTTAAATGTCTTGTTTTATTTAATTTTTTCTTGGTTTTTTCTTTCCTTTTTTCAATGATTCGGAAGCCCCCTGGAAAGTGAGGCACTTGCAATTGCATCTTGCACGACTATAAATACGCCACTGATATCCGAGAAAAAATGTCAATAAAATAAGTCCATAAGGCATTGAACTAACAGCCTTAATGTGGAAGAAGAATAATCTCTAATTATCTTTCCATTTTTTATAATCTGTATCCGCAAAATTAATTCCTCAGAATATCACTTTTTTATTTTCTTTTTTAAATTTCTTTTAATTTTAGGAGTGGAGTGAAGAATGTATATATTTTTACTTGGTATTTTAGATTTAATAGCTTACATACTACGTTGACAATGATATTTTAAAATGTATTATATGTACAAGGTGGCCCAAAAAAAGTGAGAACATTTCGTAAAATGTGATATAATTATATTAAAATTAGTTAAACTATATCAACAATAGCTTAAATAGTTTACTAATTTACTTACTTACCTATTTACCTATATTATGTTTTATTTCTACCATTTCCCATCGCCATCTTTGATTATTAATGTATATTTGGTTTTTTCAAATTGTTGCCCAGAATAACAAAAATTACTGCAGATGACAAAAATTTGCATATAGAAAAACGTTGGGGTGCTAGGAAAATGATCAAAGAGTTTCAAAACAAAGCCTGGAGTATAACCAGACATTACAGCATAAGTGTACATTACAGCAGGACGGAGCTCCATCTCACACAGCCAGAAATACAATCAACTTTCTTCGTTGTGAGAATGTTTATTTCATCGAGCCAGGCATGTGGCCACCGAACAGCCCATATTACCCAGTAGATTATGCAATATGGGGTGTTTTGATGATTTCTGATTAGCTAAATATTGTGCAAAAAAAATTAAATTAAGAATTATAATTAATTATATTATGTTTTGAAATAACTCATGTGTTATGAGATGTTCTCACTTTTTTGGGCCACCTTTATGTAGTTGGTTTCTTTCAAAACTAAATTGATGAAATTTTTAACATTTAAACAATAAAAAATAATATATGTAACAGTTTTAAAAGAGCTTTATAAATACATGATGATACTAAGACAATAATTGTCCATATTGGAAAAACAAATAAAGTTTTAACAATTTTATTCTCGTTACAAATTTTGTGATACAAATAATATTTGTATCAATCTTTTAGGTTCCGGACAATGCTTCTTCGAATCATCCAGACATGTACGTAAATTGTCACCCCCCTGTACAAGCTCTCTACAGTACTGTAGGAGTTAGCAACCCATCGACAATCCTGAGTGGTGGACACACTAGTAACAAGATGGCCCCCAACTGGTTTCCCGCCAACCAACATTTGGTCAATTATGTAAGCAGTCAGCCACAGATGCTTTCCAGATCAGGTAAATATCATTGAAAACCAGTTTCAGTTCAGTTTTAGTTTAGATTCACGTCATATTGTATGCAGTGCGTTAATTTTTTACTTGCTGTTAGCACTGTGGGCGGCTAATTTTTCCTTACTGGCAAATGACACTACGTCTGAATCCCGTACACCCAGAAAGTCATAGGTAAAAGATGGGGAAGCCCAATATTATCATGGATAATTTTCTCATACTAAATGTGATAAATATCAAACATCGACCCTTTTACGCATTGTCATATTATCCTTTAGACTAGCGGTCGCCTAATTGGTGGTCCACAGACCACTGGTGGTCCGTGAGAAAATTTCACAGGTCCGCAGGGAAATGTAGACATTATTTGCATTTTTTAATCCACACAAACCAATCTGAAAAAATATGTAGCTTGCACTGATGAAATATGTAATGTGCATGAAATCATCTCAATCTCATAAATTAATATTTATATATGTTAACGTTTTATCAATAAAGCTTTTTTATAATATTGGATTTGTAATATGGGTAGAGCCAGTATTGGTGCACTCACCCAAACATATTGACTCATACTTGTATTAATTATTGCTACAAATTTATCCAAAATAATTTAATTGAAATACTAATTCATAGTACAATTGCTTGTAAACTATGCCCGTCTCGACACAGAATTTCTCTAGTGAGATGGGCACAGTCCAAACATATTTTTTACATTATATTATATAGTTACAAATAAATAAATAATAGTTTTATTTTATTAATTAGGTGCATTTTATGTGTTCTTTAATTATTTTTTCTAAGTATATTAAACACTTGAAAAAATCCTATTTATTAGTGGTCCATGAGGTCCTAAAGTTTGGCGACCGCTGCTCTAGTCAGTCGGTTGGGGTTCTTTTATTATAAGCACCCAACACAATTAATTAAGTATTTAACAAAGAATTTCTAACAGGCGAAGAAGTCTTAAGATCCAGGATACATATAACATACCAACATACCAATACTGGCTCAATCTATAAATATTTCACATTTCTTAATTTTACAAAGTTAGATCAGACATGATTAAAACTTAAATGATTTAAACTGATTAAAAAGTATTTTGGTTAGTTCACTAACAGCATCAATTAATGCTTGTAACTATATTTTAGGAACTCCCCTGTCAAACAGCGGGATGTCAAACGACAAGGATTATTTAATAATGTCGCCAGGTCAGAAAGCGACCATCATCCCAAAGAACTACACTCAGTCTGGAAATATTTACCATGGATTAGGTCGAACAAACAATCAGCCCTTCGATGGGGCGTCATATTCAACACCGATGATGCCAGCACAGAGGAGCCATTGTAAGTTAAAATCAATTCACAATAATTATTGTTGATTATTTCTTATACGTGCAGTGTTTGTATCAGTTTCAAACTAATTATTTCCATCTCTCCGGATGTAACTTTCAGATTAACAGTTATATTTCAACAACTCCCATACTGCCCCAAATTATCACTACAATATTTTTCAAATACAAACAATATTATGTACATATTTACATAATTGTTGGTAACATGAGCATATTTATTTTTCAAGATTCAAACTTTATTTGTGTATCGTATTGTTCGGTATGTACTGTAAGGTTTTATGTACGAGGCGCGTTTTTTAAGTGAGTACCGTTGCCGAATATTTGCGGTGTAGTGCTGCGGTTGTGATGTTGCGAATGCGCAATAGTTTCTTCCGTCTGTTGACTCACGACATGCAACGTTAGAGATACTCACAGTGTGGTCATCTTGTAGTGAGTGGTTGAAATGTTCAAGATAATAGATCAGCCCGCCGACTATGAGAATGCACGAAACATGAAACCAGCTGACATTCATCGTCGAGTGTATCCTGTTTTGTTCTGATTTGGCACCAAGTTATTTCTATCTTTTCCTTCGTCTGAAGCGGTTCCTTGGTGGCAAGCATTTTTATGTTGATAATGAATTCAAAGAAAGAGTACAGACACAGTTTTCATCCCAGATGGTGTTGTTCTATGACAAAGATATACAAAAATTGGTGCCCCGTTGTGGCAAGTGCCTTAATAATGGTGGTGACTATCTTGAGAAGTAGTTTAAGGTTTGTAGCATCCGAAGAAAGTAAAGTGAAAGTAAAAAGAAAACATACTTAAAAAAACGTACCTTGTATTTCCTACAACATATGTATAAATCATATCAGTGCTAGATATGTTGAAGTCATTGTAATTCTTTTTACATACAGGTTTCTACTATCACAAAAATTATTTCTCTCGTGTCTTAAAAAAAATCTGTTAAATAAGTTTATTTATGTGTGTACATAACGCAATGTAATCTTGCTTCTTCATTATTCTATCGATTAAGATAGATTGTAATGTTTTTGATCACAAACATATCATTATTTTAAAAGCTATACTCACAAAAACTTAAATTTAATACTGCACTCCATAAAAGTAAATATTCAAATTATGATAAATTTCCGATAAATAGTTAAATTGTTTTGCCTCCACTGTAAAAAACTTATAAAAAACATATGTTTTTACTAACTTTCGTTTGCGTACGTGTTCCAGTACTGTCACCTGGCTCTATGGCGCCCGTATCGTTACCAGTGAAGTACGAAAGGCTTTCACCAGAAGATTCTATGAGGTCGCTTCACATCAGATTGGATCCTCCAAGTATGAACAGTTTTTAGATCCACAAATTAAATCTTTAAAAAAGAGGCCGTTTATACATTTTTGTAGTCAAAAAACAGCACTTTTATGTTTAACTTTATTTTATTTTAAGGAGACAGATAATCAACAGGTACTTCTACAAAAATATATTAAACCATTTTGTGAAGATAGAAGTGTTACAATTGTATATATATATTATATTACGGTTATTATTAGTCTGGTCTGCAGTCATCACCTGATATTACATTACCAGATGTGACTACACTCTACATATGTATATTTTTTATAGGTTTTTGATGTGTTTTCTTAGTTCGCGTGCCACCCCTTTCATAAAAAATTTCATATTAGATTAATTTCAGAAAAATGTATGAATAAAAAATGATAAAAAAAATACTTTATAAATACTTCAGTACCTATAAATGTCAAGTTTATATTTTGACAATTTTCTGAAAATGAATTCTAAATGTTCCTCTTTTTTCAGATATATCCCCCGAAATGTGTGAAATGACAACCGACTTTTCAACTCAACGTAGAATTCCATCTGGTGATTCGGAAACAAAGCTCCTGGAGAGTGCTCATTAATGTCCAAAGCCAACGTCCAGCTGCGCAATGCGAGCTAAAGTGAAATCTTTGTGAAACTTACACTCAGTGATAACATTAGTTATTTTTGTAAAAAAATTGTGATGAATATTTATATATCCGTCGACGATATATAGTTAGTGCCATGCACATAGGGTTTAAGACTGATAGTGTATACGGACAGTATTATAATGTTTAAAATCCATAAACAATACGTATTCACGGCTACCGGAAAAGTGTCACGTGAAATGAAAAAGTATGATACGGTCATCATTATTGTCGGAGGTGTTTTATATGATAGTTGGTTCTGAGTGAACAAATTTAAATTACGTTCTGAAATGTTTAAAACATGAAAATAATGTCCAAACTCTCAATTTACCTGCAAATACTACAGGGAAACAAAATGTATTCATCAAAGAACAAATGTTAGGTCCGATTGGAAATTTTCGCTAGTTCTATTAGGAACAGTTATACTCCACGCATCATTCTGATAATATTCTTCAAAATATTATATAATATTTCACAAAAAATAACAAACTGTTTTCCATTAACTTTACCCTGATCATGGATCATAACAATTGGGTTATTACAACACCATGTGGCATCCGTGTGTTGGGAATGTAGTTTCAAAATATTTTTGGGCTTTGGTACCTCCAATAATGTGTATTATTTATTTTATTTGTAAAATATTGGTGGTATAAAAAATGGTGGCAAGTAAAGCAATTAGAGGGAACGTTAAATTGTTAAGAAGATCTCTTATCGCATGCAGGGTCACGAAGACTAATCTGACCCGACTAGGTCTGATCTGTTCGATACATCCAGGAATGACCCTGTAAAAATATTTATTTCGGCATTAACTGAGGTTGTTTCTATTCCGTTTGCATTAATGAGCATACAAATTAATTATTATATATTTCTAAGAACTGTGCTGTACTAAATTAATTTTTGAGAATGCTAAAATATGATGTTAAGAAGTTAGCATATGACGCAAAACGAGGCATACAATTAAGATCATTGAAAAAATTTATTACTGAACATACTTATTTGTTATCTGGTAAACTCATTCTCGTCCTCTTCTAAAGCAATGCACTTGGTTCAACATCTATTCCATAAGTAATATTCAAACTCATTCTCCGTGAGGCTGTTTAGAGCACGCGTCGTAATCCACTCCATCTCCACTCATGATCCTCAATTATTTTTGATTTGGGGAACAAAAAAGACCTAAGTGGGTCAGATAAGGTGAATATGGTGGGTTTTCCATATTATTTAATGGCGGAAAAGTCCTTCATAACAATGGCTGTGTACTATAGCATTATCTTAATGCAACATCCAGCTTTCATTTGCAAACAATCAAGCTGGACATGCTCATTTGCTCTCATAACTGTTTCAATACCTCCAGATAGAATGGTGCATTAACGGGTTGTTCTTCGAGAACAAATTCAAGTATTTTTCTGCTGCCAGCTCATTGCCGATGTTGCAGTATTGCCACATAACGCGTACTAAAAAAGTTCTCTGTAAACTTAATTGTCATCCTCGTATATTAAGGTACAAGTTCATTAATTGTAGAGTCCAAGGGCATCATTTCTATCTCTCGAAAATACCTTATAGGTACTACTGCTAAGTACAAAGATCTTTATTTGAAAAAATATTTTAACATGACTATCCAAGACATACAATTTTAAAAGTACCACACAATACTGTATATAAAAGGGCCATGACAACTTTGGACTTATTTGGCATATTATTATTTGTATTATAATATTTAAGTGTTTAAGTTCCAGCTGATGAGATACCAAGATGATAAATTTACCATCTTTTGTTTGTATTAAATTATTTTCTGGCAATTTTTTATTATTATTATAAATTTTCAAAAATGTTTTAATAATAATTTCAAATAATTTAATTATATATTGTATTATCAAGATTAATTATCAACTAAAATGTCCTGATCATGACAGTGTGATCAAATTTGTTTATATTTTCTTAAAATGTTGTAAATATTTCTAAATCAGTGCCACCTGGTGGAATAAATGTGTATTATTTTGGATGCCGACTTATTTGTGAAGCTATCAGCATTATTTTGCATTATAATTTTTGAACAATGAAACTCATATTTATGTAAAGCGAGTAATATCTTTTTTATGTTTAAATATTTTTTATATTTCTGATATGAGTTAAGTGTGTCAATTATGTATTATTGGAAAACACAGTGTTAAATTAAGAATTAGATAGGAAAATAATATATTGGTGTATTTTTTTAATAGGTTAAATTTCAATTTTGTGTGTCCAGAAAATATTAATATTCCTCATAAGTATTATTATTATTATTATTTAAATGACAATATATTTAAATATACCATTGTAAACATTGTCACTAAATATTATATAGGTATATAAGCTTATCTCGTAACTGTATAACTTTTGTAATTATCTTGGTGGGAGTTATTTTTCATTGTTGATCAATCTCACACTCATAATTTGACTATTGTAATGTGAAGTATTTTATTTGCATCTTACCATAATATTGCAATTTTCTAATCTTTTATTTGTATAAATCTTACAGATATTGGAATTTAGTACGCGATCTAAACTGAACACTTTATATGAAACATGAAAATTCATGGACTTCACTTTGTGTCAAATTGTATAAAGTCGATGTACAACGGAGATAGAATCAAAGATACAAAGACAGATTTTAGAATGGCAATGATATAATAAAAATATTAGATGTTTTGGTGAATGGCTGTCAAACGAGTGTGAGTGGTATATAATACAATAACATGACTTGATCATAATAATTCTTCAGTGAAGTCAGTGAAATGTTTGAAACATGTTTATGGATCTAGAAGAAATGAAAAACATTTGAAAGGACGGGTACATTGTTTATGCCTATTCCTATGGAGATGCGGTGTAATGGTATGTACATAATTACATTTTACGATTCTTCTCAAAGATGTGTAATATTACAAACAAATATAATTTAAAAGTGACAATAATAAAATTATATCTTAAGTTTTATTTAGTAATTCTGAGAATATTATTTTTAAATCTTCAGTGGCTGTCTCACCATCTATGATTAAGCTCTGATTACTCGGTAGTTAATAATAAATAATGCATTTTATAACTGTTGATTAGGGTTAATATCTGAATGATGTGATTAACTTAACAAATAACAATGCTTATTAAGAACACATTATATTGTGAAGTTGTAATTATTCAGAACATAGGTCTGTGATATTTTAAATATTAATTAAATGTATTAATTAGAAAGATATGCATATAAAATCAATTTTATCGAAAAACAAAGTAGATGGTTTTCAAATAATGGATCATGGGTTCGAAAATTTGTCATCAAAAGTACTGTCGCTGTATCATAGTTGGTAATGCACCTTCCCCGGATTGGAAAAGAGATCCAGGTTCAAATCCCGGTAGCGCAACAATAATATTTTTCTATAAAATTGATTTTATATGTATATCTTTCTAATTAATACATTTAATTGGTATTTAAAATAACAATGTGTTTTTTGGTCTGGTTGTTAGATATTCGCCTAGTGATGAAGTGTGCGGAAGTTCAAGCCTCATGGAACCACTGACTTAGTCCTATTTTTCTTTGAACACAAGAGTTCATAAGTGTTCAGTTCAGTTTAAAAGCAGTAAGAATATCGGTGTGGCATGTATCTATTTCTTAAAAAAAGTAAAGGTATGTAAAATTCTATTGACATAATTAAAACACGAAGGAACATTTGAATAATGACAACTGACTTCATCACCGAATACATTTATCCAGGATATAGTTATTTCATAGTTTATCCAGAGGCGGTGAATTAATTATCGTTGATCAAATCACGCACATAAATTACACTGTGTAGGTTATGAATAAAAATATGATTTATTTTAAATTTCAGATATACAACCACCGTTACATCTAACCAAAATCTCCCTTTTTTATGTTAGCGTTGTTCGTATGCTCTACATAATTATTAAACTTGTTATTAAACACAGTTACAGCAAAAATTCAAAGATTGAAATAAAACCCAATAGTCGTACTAAACAATTTATTTTAAATTAATGTTTCATTGGGCTGCTATGTTAAATTATCACTCGTCAGTTGGTAAATATTTTCATAGAAAATAAGCACAGGGTATGGCAAATACATACGTATGATGGATTCAAAGAATCATCTTCATAAATACGTTTGAGTAGAGAGAGGAAAGATGGTTATAAAAATGTTAAATATCTTTTAATAGTAGTAAAAGTCTAATGGTGCATACACAAGGATGAGGCTCATCTTCAAAGTTGTGTAAAGGACAATACAGAGTTGAGCGTGGAGTGAGCTATTTCTCATTGTCTATATAATAGAATGACCAATCGAAACACACCGACCTTTACCACCAAATCTCCGAGACGAAATATTAAAATCTGTCCGTGGGCACGCACTCTAATAGTATTCAATGAGCTTTAAACTGGGTTGTATGAATGCAAAAGTAAAGAAATTACTGGATGTAGATTCGTATAAGTTAATAGACAGACAGAAAAATACTAACACTTGTAAATATGATAATAAATGGCAGAACGCATTGAATTTAGAAGATCTTTCAAGCTGTTATGTAGTTTCCTGGACTTCTTTGCCACATATTTTTCAGTCAAAAATGAGCTGGTGTGAACAATCAATTTTTTCTCTTTTTTTTATACACTAGATTCATTTGGATCCAAAATTCGAGTTGATTATTTAATTTCTTTTTCAATATTTTTTTATTTTGAGAGTGAATATATTGTATAATGCAAGTTATTGTATCTTAAATAAAGCAAATTTTGTTGCGTTTTTTCATACCTGTGATATCTTAAATCACTGACACAGAAATTAAAGGTTAAATTAAAGCCACGCTCGGTTATTTTTAATATCTCTGGCAATTATATTACCAATCTAATTAGAATAGTCAACTTCCATAACTAGAATATTATGTTAATTTTGTCTTTTTAGTTAAAGAAATCTTAGAGAGTTTATAACTTATATCAGATGACTTATAAAATTACATTTTTTTCAATGTAAAAATATCTGTTGCGTTGTATAAATTTTGACCATGTACATAAATAATATAAAATATTATATTTACTGAATAGCGAAAAGTGTTCAAAATTATTGTACCATATTTTGATTATTATGAATTATAATATTTAACCATAGGAATAATTAAAAAATCAATTATATAATTAAAATACAAATATACTAACTGTGTAATATTCAATTATATAAATGCTATATTAAATGTAAAATTTGATAACAAAATAATAAATATGAAAATAAATCCATAAATATACCTATAATGCAAATGCTTATTTTTCGATAAAAATGTTGTTGAGGGTTCGAATCCACCATTGAAGTAATCCTATTACCCAAATAATCAAACAAAGTCCTAATTATCTGATGAATTCATTGCTTTGAGTGGTGTTCCACAGGGTTTCCATATTGGACCTATATTGTTTATTCTTTTTATTAATGATATTGTCAATGTTTTTGATGATGTAAAAATTCTAATTTTAGCTGACAACTTGAAGATATTCAGACCAGTGAATAGTGTGTCTGATAGTATGATAATACAGAGTAATTTGAATACCTTATTTAAATGGTGTTCCAATAATTACCTACATCTTTATATATCTCTAAGTGCCAATCTATTAGTTTTACAAAAAAAATTTTTTCTGTGAAATTTTCGTACTCTATCAGCGATGTTGACTCGGTAGTTAGGGAGATCAATGATCTGGTAATATTTGACAGTAAATTATCATTCAATCCCCACATCTAATAAAGGTCTATAATGTAATAACTAATAAAGGTCTCAAAATGTTGGGGTTTGTTTTATAAAGTCCTCTACACTTCGTTAGTCAGACCTCAGGTAGAATATCATTCCGTTGTATGGTCACTACATTTCATTGTTCACTCGACGACGGTTGAAAGAACCCAGAGAATGTTTCTAAGATTCATTAATTTTAAATTAAATATATAAATTAAATGAGTATATCAATTATGATTATCTCCTTAACCTTCTGAAATTGTTAAAATTATCAGTGAGATGTACGATGACCGGCCTTACATTTTTATACTGGATCATCAATGGTATGGTAGACTGCCCCCAGATTGTTGGTCTGCTTGACTTTCACACACTATTGAGGTCATAAAAATACAATTCATTGTTCTATTACAGTGGTAATGTCAGAATTCATGCATTAGCTAACTCAGCAGTCCCCAGAATGCATTCTTTGGGAATGAATATGCAGAGGTAGTCGACATTTTTAGTGTAAATTTAATTCTTTATAGGAAGACTACATTATTACAATTTTTTGTGTTTCAACTTAATGGTGAAAACATGCCGACATATAATTTTTTTCTTTGTGTATTGCACTTCTGATAAAATTTTCTGTTATTTTACAAATTATGTTAAAGGTGTATGTATAATAATAATAATAAAAACGTTGAAGTGAATTGTCAAATAACCTTATGGAGGCCATGGCCCACAGTGGACTGTTGTGGATGATGGAATATAAGTATTCATATTTCAATACCATTGGCTCTTTGAAGGCAGAGGAAATCATCAAATATCCATACACTGTTGACATCACTTTTATGAGAAAGAATTATTCATCTCCGTGCGTGCATCCACTTAATCAGATGATTATTTTTAGATGGTTGTTAGATGTTATGCACATTTGACCGTGTAATACATGCTTACCCATATACCATTGTATTATTACAGCGGTCGCCTAAGTGGTCCACGAGAAAATTTTGTTTGTCCACAGAGAAATGCGGACATTATTTGTATTTTTTATTCCACAGCATTTTAATCCATGGTAATATGTGAATAATAGATCAATTTGCAGCAAACATTTAAAATAGTAATTTAAGCATGAATCGTGAAATTTCTTTCATCCTCGTCAAGACTTCAGTTTTGGAATTCCATAAAAATGCTTTGTGAAAAGGCAATGAAAATTCTGATTCAATTCTTTACAAGATTATGAGAACAGGTCTTTTCATCTGTCATAGCGAATAAAACATGGTACCGATCTCGGCTTGAAATCAATGCAGTTCTCCGTCTTGCAGTAACATGATTGGAGCCAAATATCCATATTTTTATTTCAAGCAAGCCGGAACATCCATCACACAAGAAATGTATTATTTTGTTTTATTAATAAAGCTTTCATAATTTTGTTACAATTAAGTTTTATTTTATTAACTAGGTGAATTTTATGTGTTATTTGATAACTTTTTTCTAAATATATTTAACACTTTAATAAATTCTATTAGTGGTCTGCGGGATTTGAAATGATGAACTTAATAAATGGTCTGCTGTACTATTGCACAAACACACCATATTTTCCCGAATGTCACACACTCTCACCATATCTTTGATCCTGGAAGCCATGACTAATGATATGGTATTAAGATATTATATATTTTTTCTCTTATCTTTAAAATAGTACTACTGAGTTTTTTCTCAACTCAGATTTTTTTTCATTATTTTGAATATACCAACATATATAATATTTATACCCTAGTATGTAATTATTGGATTGTGTACAGGAGATTGAGAAAAACTTGTTGATTAACTGTGTAATTAAAAACTTTATCAACAATGTTAATCCACTGTTGGATGAAGGCCTTCCCATGACTACCAATCTCACTCTTCAATCTTATGCTAATCTTTTCCATGTCACTCCCTCACTCACTGCTCCAATAATTTCATATCTCCAATGATACTTTGTCTTATACGGCCATCCATACATGGCCATCATTCAAGGATATTCTTTATCCGCCCGTCCATTGCCATTGCCCTTTTACATGAACTACATTGACTCTGTTTCCCTGAAAGGATTAAATTTTAATTATACAAGGTGACCCATAACATGGTGCCTCTGTATTTTCAAGAGCTCTGCATCCAAGACAACTCAAATAGTAAATGTCAAACTCTCAGGTCAGCCTTTACTTCAGTCACAGATAGGGTTGCCAAAATCTAAGCTTAGTGAATGAGCATTGCAGTGGTAGGCCCAAAAGTGTGGTACTCTTTACCCCCTGTCATAAGGAACAGTGGTTCAGAGGCTTTATTTAAAAAGAGACTAAAAATGTACCTTTTCAAAAAATCATGTCTATAAGTGAAAATAATATATTTTTATTTTAAATACAAAGATAGTATAGGAATAAACAGTTGATATGTAAAGAACCCTTAAGGTATTTTTTTTTACATAAATAACGCTATAAAAATTATCCAATGTTATTATTATTGTGGTGTCTCCCTATGGGTTTACTCCGGTTCTCATTAATGAGTAGTTAAAATTGAAAACCTCTTCCTTAACGTTTATTACTGGATATTTATAATAAAATCAAATATTTAGACAAGCAGGTACATTTTGACACATTGAGAATCGCTGGCATTTTTTTAGCAAACTGGATTTATGGGGGATTTCACTGAATCCACTCATACAACACATACGCAGTTTGTCCTGTTGGTATGCTGCATAATGTATGTCTCTAATTTTGTTTTCAAGTTAATTAATATTTGCACAATATTACATTGGTTTTTTTTTTACGAGAACACGGGTTGGCACACTGTTTCTTCAAGTGGCTTAATGGACTGCACATGTTTTGAATTATATCAGTCAATTTACCTTTTCAGCACACGTATGAATGAAAGTTTTCTATTGATAAATATATTTTATATTTTTCAGACAAAATCTCTTCCAGTATAGTACAATATAACTTAAAAGCTTCATTTAATTATTTTTTTTAAATATTATATATTATATGTACATGTTACAGTTTTTACCCATTTTTTATTATCAACTGATTTATTTTATACGCAGTCACATTTATTCTTGATTTTTACACTATTAGAATTACTATGTTTATTTTTTCAGGATACACATCATTTTAATTAATTTGATATTACCAATTCAAAACATGTACACCAAACTTAAAATTAAAACATACATGTGAATTCGCTACTCCCAACTAGACTGATCTAAGCGTATTTGTACTCCTCCTCGAATATCGTCACTAATGGTGATTTGGAAGAGTGAGTAATGGGCGTTAGCATAAAATATTACATCGTTCATAACTTCGGGTTTAGATGATGGATTAAAAAAAATATAACTACTTTTATTTTATTTCATCGTTTATTGTCGAATTGTAAATACGAAATCAAATTTCTAGTTTAAAAAAAATATATTTAACATAACCAATAGTCCAACTAGGCAAAATTGAGCAAAATGTTTCAAAACTACTTAAAAAGCCATGTTTATAAAATAATGATAAAATAAATTGAAATTGAACAAAAAGTATATTATATTTTTTTCTGATTATTTAAATTTTTTTAACCTTTTAACTTTGTCCATGCCAAGGATATAATAATTCACATAAAATAATATCCCTTTCACGCGCAGGTTTTTGATAGAAAAGTAGAGTTACTTCCACTCCACATTACTCACTTTGAATATCTGATAAATTTGGTGCTGATGAAATTTCCTACAAATTGGTTAATTTTATTCGGTTTCATCCTTTCAGGGCTACATAAAAAACACATTTTTTAAAATATTAAATAATATTTCCGTTCTTTTTATATTTGCTCTGAAAGTAAGTTACAACTCACAGTCTAGTGATGGTAAATTATATATCATGACATGTTTTCGATTAAAACGATGATTATGTAAGTGAGTCGGAGGTTTAGTTCCTAGTGCACTAGTAATTGAGTCGGAGGTTTAGTTCCTAGTGTACCAGTAATTGTGTCGGAGGTTTAGTTCCTAGTGTACCAGTAATTGAGTCGGAGGTTTAGTTCCTAGTGTACCAGTAATTGAGTCTGAGGCTTAGTTCCTAGTGTACAAGTAATTGAGTCGGAGTTTTAGTTCCTAGTGTACCAGTAATTGATCGAATAAATAGGAATAATCATTTACCATTTAACACAATCGCACTCGCAATAACAGTTTTATAATGGTTTAAATAACTGGTTAAATAACGGATTAACTTATCACTAATTCATGCATTCAGAAATGACTGTCATTAACCTTGTAGATGCGAAAAACATGGATATAAATAGGCGAGGTACCCATGTTTATTTTGTATCGACAACTTTATTACACAGATACACAAATATTGAATTATGATTAACTAACTATCTTAGCCGAACGCCGTTTCACACATGGATAGGCAGATAGGATATAACGCCGCCTTTACCTCATTACATTTCTCACAATATATATATATATATATATATATATATTGTGAGAATTGAGATAGGAGTCCCGCACCTCCACCGACAACTTCAGACGACAGCATGAGATTAATAAAGATAAATACCATAATTAATTCCAAAACTAATCTACCAATAGTCGCCTTCAAAGCTATTGGAGTTTATAGAGGATACTGCTTTATTAAACAAGGAATAAAAAAATCATTAAATTTTAAAAATGATTCAAATAAACTACAGTATGGTCACCCTGTACCAATGTTAAAATCTATATTTGCACAAGAGAGAATTTTTTTTAAAGCACACTTGTTTAAAATTGACCATATTGTCTGCTATAAGATTGAAGAGATTTAAATTTCAACCGTGGGAGATTTATATCTCCTGCAAAAAAGTGTAGTTGTATCGTAATTTTCTGAGGCAACGCCTTGATAATGGCACGTGTTACCGTGCAGAAACGTCAGCCTAGGTTCCCCCAAAGAAACCAAGACCAAACAATGAGCGCGATCTAACTCAGAAGAGATGCCACTTGCATATATAACATTACATATAAATATATAATGTTTATATATTTATATATAAACTTATAATGTTTATATTTTCTTATCCCTTATTTTTAAATATCAATAATAAAAAATATAAACATTATTATAACAGACAAAGTCATATTACAATGTTGTGTTAAGTGAAAAGTAAATGATTGTCTACTGACTCACAGCTTTCGAAATGCCGGGGCTGGTAGATGGTAAAAAATAGATAATTGATTATAGAAAGATCTCAATTGAGGTAGCTTAAAAGCGTCTTGTGGCACTGTAGGTATAGACTACCAAGATGTATCTTCTTGGCAACTCCTGAGGGAAGATGGCTGATGGGTCGCTCCAAATAGTAACAAAGACTGTATGAAGACAGATTGGATCTTGATTGGTCAACGAGTACCGAAGCGGCGCAAGACAGCGGTAGATGGAAGCGTCTTATCGAGACTGGGCCGGCGACCCTCCTAGGATAAAGGGACGAAAATGATGCTAAAGGTAATAACTGTAATGGCTCGATTCAATGGAAGAGATTTTTAAGAGGTTTTCGACTCGAGGCAATCTCTGAGATAAAATCTTTTGCTCCCATGAAACTCTTTGGATACAACTCTCAGGTTTCGTACTTCACACCATGTCTCAGAGATTCGCCATTTCGCACCTTACCCTATGTTTGTCGTACGTCAAACGTTAAAATCCATAGTCGTTCGTCAGTTGGGTGATTTGAATCTCCCCAGTAGCAGTTGTAAGTGAATAAATAGAAAACTTAGAAATATCAATAAACACTTGAATAACCTTTTAAAGGTTTAATTGTTTAACAATAACCCACTTCGATACAGGATAATCCTAATGAGGAGGCATTATTTTTAATAACTGTAAAAAATATTACAAAAAGAAGAAAAAAAAGTTTGCAATTTAACGACTTATATTAATTAATGACTTATATTGAACTATTCAGGATATGTAGATAGTTCTAGAGATACATGGTGGTTTTAAGTAATATCGAATCTCGTTATCAAATCGAACGTCGTGTACACTGGTCCGAGTTTTTGTCTATTTCTACCAATCTCAAGATGATCTTTTAGTTTATATCTAGATCAAAATCTCAACACGAGCACATAGTATTGAGACGTATCTCTGTAGTTATCTTATCGTGTCTTCTTCCGTAAGCACGGGCCTTAACAGTAATATACGACATGTACATATACTTTTTATTTGATATGATTAAAATGTACATCTTTCGGAGGTCGCCTGTTTATGCTCGAGCACGCCACTGGCCAGAACGTGTGAACGTGTGTTGTGTGATCGTGCGCCTGGTGACAGCGGCCGAGCGGACGCACTCATTGTTCGGAGCATCTGACCCAAATGACCGACCACGGTTTTGAATGCGACCATGAATACAATATATCCCAACTTCATCAATTAATTATCGTGTTATCTGCGTACACAATTAGACATTGTTTATAAATACAGGAATACCAATTCGGATACGTCACTTGGAAAGATCTTCTTGCTGTACCTTATCCGTTCAACGAACTTTGCCTTTCGTCACTCTGTTCACTGCGTCCCGAAAAAGCTCTACACCATTGCCTCAGGTTCTTCAGCCATGATGTTCTTCTTCTTCCAGAAGCCTGATTTAGGGCAATATTTACCTGCATTATGAGATGCAATATCTAGTAATGGTTAAACCGTGATTGTGATTGATCGATTGTAACAATGATTGGTAACTGATTATTTTTAATTCTTCCAGCAATCATTGGTACCCTATAAACTTATAAGCGTTACAATCGAACACAATCACAGTCACAATAACGATTTAATAACAGTTTACCATCACGAGATATTGAAGGCACAGACAATAGTTCGTTCAAAGTATATGTTATTAAGGAATAACACATTCTTATTGCGAAGTTGTAATTAATTGTTCAGAACATATGTCTGTGATATTATAAATACTAACTAAATGTATTAATTAGAAAGATATTCATACAAAATCAATTCTATCGAAAAATATTGTTGTTGCTACCGGGATTAGAACCTGGATCTCTTCCAATTCGGTGAACGTGCATCAACAGATTATGCTACAGCACACAGTAACACAGAGATCCAGGTTCGAATCCCGGTAGCAACAACAATATTTTTCGATAAAATTGATTTTATTTTTTTATATTTATTTGTTTATTTTTCTAATTAGTACATTTAATTTGCATTTAATAAATATATGTCCTAAACAGCCTCGAAACAGGACAGCTTATATAATAAACTGCCAATAAAATTTAAGAAACTAATTATTCAAATTATTAAAAAATCACAAGAGATGATAAAAAAGGAGCTAACAACGAGCACAGGATCATTATAAAAGCCTACAGGATCATTTTTAAAAAATAAGTCATCAATTTTTCTTATAAATATTAATAGACACTTGAATAACTTTTAAGTAATAGCCCACAAGATCATCCTAGTGAGGAGGCTTTATTATACATTTATAAATTGTATGAATTTCGACTCATCATACAGATCGTAATGTGTCTGGTGATAACGCCTTCGCCCCACCCCATTGTCATAAACAGCTACGAAAATTCTCACGAAGATTCATCTTTGAAACACATATTTCTTGTTTATTCTACAAATATAATTTAATAAATATAATTTGTATTCTAGATCTCATATTTGTGCGTGCTTTTTCTTTAGTCGCCATTGCAAATTTTTGGTGATTTCCTTCACCCACTTACACAGGCCATACAAGGAGGCCATAAAACCGCAGAAATAAGTGTTGCAAATTTGTAGCAGGCATGACAAACAAATTTGCGACATTGAAATACATTGTGCTTCTTCGTTTGTGTTATTATAATTGAACAATCTCATGTCGCATTAATAAGTTCTGCAACTTTAACACTTAAATGTGACGTTTACCTTCCCCTTTTGGGGGTGCATGACTTCTATAGCTTCTATCTGGCTGCCTTCTAGAATCAATACGATAACGAGTCTCACGTCAGTGTAATACCGCATGGATATTGGTTCTGGTACGATGATACCGGAGCCAACCTATATCAGTAAATGATCAAATGTAATAAATATATATTTGCTAATTGTGCCATATAATAAAGAAGAAAGAAAGTATACTGTGAAGGAAAGCCACGGAGTATTAGTTGACTAACTGCCGGAATATAATTAATTGAACTTGACTTTGTATATTTATTCTAAAAAGCTTTTAAGATTCTGTAAATTATTGCACGCGTTGCTTTGAGTAGAATCGAAGCGAAAGTAAATAACTCTTATAACGATTCCGAGAGAGTGTGGGACCCTTTGCGGTTTTCTTCATTCGGTGTTGTATAAGTCTGTATATGTGTAATCCACGTATCTTCAATTGACAGCTGTAGATACAATTACAGGAAGCTGAAATTTTGAATAGAAGCGTAGTTTACAGATAGTGACTAACCAGGATTCCTGCGGATATCCTGTTATATTACACAAATGACCAATAAACCCTTTCGTTAGAAGTCACTACCTCACGCGGGATACTACATAGTTCAATACTTAATACAGTGTATGGCGGCCTACCGTTTTCTCAGAACCATTTTGTGAGAGGAGATTGGGTCTCTTTATTAATTAATTTAAAATCAAAAACCTCTCACTATCCCATGGATGCTATTTTTTTATTTGAAGAAAAATACGAAAAACTTATAGAAACTTGAATAGAAATATATTTATTAATGCTCTTTTTATTATTATCTATAATCTGGTTTAAAGTATTAAATAAATGCAACAACTTGTTTCCAAAGCAAGCTAGTTCCCATACTGGGAGCCATTTCAATTTCAGAGAAGCGAAAACTGCTATTTGTCGAATTATAATATAAATAATTTCACAGATTTTAATGTAGCAAAAATAATAGACATATACAAAAAAAATTCAAATTTTCAAAATTAAAAATCAATTGAATTTTAGAAGCGAATTCCCATCTACAAGATATAGAGATCAAATTGATATCCCAAAACTAAAATATACCGCAACTCAAAATCAATATATTTATCGAGGCATCAAATTTTTTAACAATCTCCCCATCACAATTAGAAAAATTACGGACTATCATAAATTTGTAACTGAAGTAAAAAATACATACATTTTTTAACAAATGTTAAAAAAAAAATTATATATATCCACTGATTATTAAAATTGTATTATATTTTTAATATTAATAAAAAAATTAATTAAAATAACTAATAAAATGACAAGGCGTTAAACTACTACATATGGGAAGACACTGCATTAAAAGTGAGAAAAAAATATAGCTTACTGACTTCTCAACTATTTAGTATATTCTTATATACAATAAAAACACATATTGTACGTTAGTTCAATTATACATATGTAGTGCCTAACTCCAAAACCCCCTAAAATGACTTTTTGAGTCATAACTTCATCCATAGTTTGTTTTTACATCAACATTCTTTAAAGAGACAATTCTGTAATGTATTTTTTTTTCTGTGTATATCGTTCTGGCAGCCATACTGGATTTTAGATCACGTGATCATTAACAAGCGCTGTGATTGACTGATTTTATTTTAGGGGGAATAGCAACTTATACGCTGTCTACTTTGAGGTATTTTGAAACTAACCTTGATTTTGAACATGCAATATCATTGGATTTATGTGGCCTTTGCGAGAAACAATGTGATCTGCATGTAGTCGACAAAAAAATTACAAAAATGCATATTTAACTCAAATTATCCGAAATCCGTTGTAGGTGGTTTTGGAAGTAGGCGCTACATATATTCAATTCAACAATACAAAACGCATTCGGGGAGTTAATGAACGTTAAAAGAAACAAAATCGCGGCTAAGGAAAATTTCTATGCAGCACCGCATCAGAATGCCGGGGGCCACTTCGCTTAAGAAATCAGAAACATTAGCAAAATTAGTCAGTTCAGATACCATTCGGTCAAATGTTGAATGCAGAAGGAGCAGGTTCAGGTATTGATTTTGCTTGGCCATCCTGGATTCGATCCGAAGACTTCTGGGTCAACAGGCAAGTGCGCCACCGATGATGCCATGGAGCGTATTTATTATTACCGATGCATATTTGGTTTTGTGGTCAATGCCTCGCGCATATGTTTCAAGTCTGATGACATAACCTGTCAATACAATATGCTAATCGTCTAACACTTGCCAACTAAATATACCGTTTGGTTTTGTATACCAAGGTGATTTAACTAATTGGGTGTATGTTGAGTGTTGCTATCACAACACTGTTCAAAATCGTCTTCATTTCATTTTAGGTTAAATTTTTATTATATTAAAATAAAAATTGTTTAGCCACATTATTTTTTCGCTATTTTTAGTTATTTAATTATTATAATTGTTACTGTTCCCACTCTTGCATCCAAGCAGCCCATGGCGTGGGCGGTAGCGACCTTCAGTGAATCAATTTTGAGAAACCATCCTTCGTCGAATTGAATAAAAATAATACGTATTATGTGAGATCATCCCTGCAACAACAATGTATATATTGTTTTTGGGCAGATCTGAATTATAAATTTCACAACGCTGTAGATCTTCTTGGGAATTAAATGGTTTTTAAATATCCATATAAAATAAATAAAAATACTATTACATACAATTTCTAAGTGATCTTACCTGGAACAGTATTGAATATCATCCAAGATGGCTGACACTCTGTCTATGTATCAACATTTGTAAAAGCTACATACAGTTTAGTTGCAGGTCTCTCAGGGGGTCTTATATATAATGCAAAAGATACAGATTCAAACCAGTGTAACTACAAAAATTGGGTCCCAATAAAAAATAGAAAGACCACTTAAACATGTATGTACAAATAAGAATATTATAAGTACTGTATAGTTTCACTCATTAAATAGTAGGATTAATTTCGTGTCTTCTACAATATTCATACTTACAAAAAAAAAATATATATACATATTAATGGCATTAATATGCACTTGTAATTGAAAAAAAAATCCTTGCTTTGCGATGATGGTCTGGTCCCTAACTCGACATATTAGCGGGGTATTATTTAATAATACAGAACAGTTAGATGACC
Source organism: Eubasilissa regina (assembly GCA_022840565.1). Lineage (NCBI taxonomy): Eukaryota > Metazoa > Arthropoda > Insecta > Trichoptera > Phryganeidae > Eubasilissa > Eubasilissa regina. The sequence goes on along the minus strand of JAINEB010000029.1, from coordinate 5,356,747 downwards.
CACCCTTTTCCGGAATCAGTTTAGGAATCAGGAATCAGGAATAGGGCTCCCTTGCCGGTCCCACTCATCAAAGCTAATAAAAATACGCGACATTAATTCAATACTATATTCAAAAACATAAAGAAATTTAATGAGGTTATTATCAATTTCGACAAAAGTTTAAATTTAAATCTTATAGCGTCCCTTAAATGTTATCTTTCTTCTTCTTCTTCTTTTTTTAAACAGGCAATCCACCCTTCAAGAGTGATTTGTGCAAATGTTATCTTTATTCATATAAAACTTATAAACATAAATCCTCATACATTACACATAGAAGGAAAAATTATGTTAAATTAAGGTGCAGTTGTTCAAGGCAGACATTCAGGGATGCAGTTATCAAAAACACTCCTAAAAGATGGACAGTGGACGAGACGTAGTTTGAGTCACACTTACTTGGACAGACTAACAAAGTAGCAAAACACGAGCTATGGAGAGAGAGGGCTCTCTCTATCTAGCCTACCTCTGTAGGCGCGTAGGCCGGCCGGCCTAACTACCTACCTAAGAAGCTCCATCGTGTCACCCATACCCGAATAAATTCATTATATAAAATAAGATTCGTCCCATTACTAATTGCAACTACTGTTTAATGTGTCAATAATAATATATTATATTTTCTAACTTACCTGTTGAGTGAGCTGGTGTTCTGATGATATTCCTACACTTATTATATTAAACTCCCTTTTTAACCGCTGAATGTGGCGATGGACTCGGTGACAAGCTTCTTCAACTTGGCGTCTTGAAATAATTCCATTTCTTGGTGTGGTGAATTAAAAAAAATATTAGTCCACATTAGCGCTGGGAAATTATCCATACCAAATGTGTTTTTCTTAGGCGTCAATATTTTGGGCCCCTTTCCAACGTAGGCCCTAATGCATCGTATTTGGTGCGTTGGTTTAGTTACGCCTTTGGTTCAAACATTATATGTTTCCATAAATCCTATTATATTTAACAGAATTTGTTTGATATCGAACACAATTGGTTACAATAAAACCCCACAAGCATTGCTTCTTACGATTCGTCTGAACTCGGTGTGCAAAATAGGAAGTAATTTATTCTGCGCGCATTCACCAGCAGGATGTTCGATCATATTGGCACGCTTTAGTTACAGCGGTACATGCAGATAATTGAGTAGATCTCAATGTCATTAATGTATGACTTGTATGGCATTTGTATGAGTGATCCTGCGCGAATAAATAAATAAATATATTCTATTCTCTCTGAATTTTTATGCGTGTAACTGTATCGGTCTAGGAATATTGTTTACCCACAATTCTACCGGTCGCAATTTTTCGCCCGGAAAATTGTTCGCCACACATCCCGAAAAAAATATTGTAGATAAATTAGTTCTAGTGTTAATCCTTTTTTAAATATAATTATTAAAATTTCCTTAATACATCCATGTACATATGAATATATAAAAATAAATAGTAATAGTATGGTGAAAGAAATAAAGTACTTATTAATATAACAATGTTCAAATAAATTAACCTAACCTAACCTAACCTAACCACAGTAAAAACTAGTAAAAATGTTCACGGTATAGTTTTGGACAGATGTAAAAATAATCCACACTAAAATTTTAATTTTGGCTGTTTTTTGACTGCCAAAAAATATGTGTTTTTAATATATATAATATTTTAGGCGAAGAAATGTGTGATAAAAATTGTGGCTGCGAACAATTGTTGCCGAGTTATATTATTTAATGCCAACCGGTTTTGAAACAACTGTTCATTTGTCACTAAATATAAATATGTAATTTTATTATTATTCTCTATCTCTTCTTTATATATTATACATTTATTCTTAATATAGTGCATACGAAAGTATTTTTATATATGCTCTAATATAAACAAAATCAAAATCGTTTCTTTTACTACAACTTATCTTTCATATATTTGCTTAGTTTTATTTTGAATCTATTTAGTTTCTTCTCTTTTCTTATGTTTTCTGACATTTCATTAAAAATCTTCATCGCACTATAAATCTATGACTCTAAAGATTATTTAGGTATAAGGCCGAATGTACATCCCCCTCCGGGCATCACTGCTTGAGCTGAGGTCTTCCAGCAATGGGGCCCAAGAGACTGTGTACTAATCGAATTTCTGATTCGGAACATTAAGGCTAGTCACTAGTTTTGTTTTGCTCTATTTAATAAGCTTATCATCCATATCGGTCCCTCGTGAACTCCCGCCCTCTTGACTATGACTCCTCCTACACTTTTTTCGGCATCCTGCAGATCTTAGAACTATCACCAGAGAAGTGCCTATTGCCTTTTACATTTGTTCGATCCAACGAGTACGGTATCTTCCCTTCCTCTCCGTCATTCAATGTGACACCACAATAAGCCTCTCCAAGTTATCTTCCCTTCTCGTAAGCTCAGTAATTTCCAATTCGGTATCCACTGCATTTATCAAAGTCGTGTCATCTGCATACCGAAGATACAATAACTCTGATCTCTACGCCGTCACTTCATCCATCCTGTGTTCATCGCACGAATAGTAGATAATCGACACAAGCGGTAGCAGTTAATTCAATATTACCTAATGTGATATTGTTTTAGAAAATCCGGTTAATCGTTGATGAAGTGATCCCATTGAGGTCAATTTAAAGAACATGTATATTTCGTGCGGTCAAGTTCCTTTCGACAATCCAGCCGCAAGATTTGTGAATTGAAATTCAGTCTATATGAGTTCGAAGTCCTTGATTTTCTCTGTGTGATTGATCGCTCATGTTATTGAGAAATATTTAAACACAAATATTTTAATATTTAAATATTTATTTAAATATTTAACACACAAAAGGTGCGTTTTATATCGTGTTCTGTAGCGTTAAGGATTCAAATAATAATGGAATGGTTTATAATACATGGGTACTTGTTCATATATATATATATATATACATGACCAAGTACCCGTGATTAAATAGATATATATACATATTTAAAATTAATTCATACATATATAATATCCATCCGTCCATATCGCATAGCAAAATAAGACAACCATGTCAGTTATTCGTGCCAAATGGCATCATAAAATAAACAAGATTTTTAGTCAATTATATCACGTGAAAAGCGTGCGATTATCAAAAAAATAAATAAATATAAATAGTTTTGTAATTGTATTAATTGAAATTATTAGAAGGGTTAATTCTTATATATTTTAATAGATAACTAGTTTAAAATATACTATACACATTGCGATCACCAAAGGGTTTTTCATATTGTAAATTTCATCAGATTATTTTTTTCATAGGATTAATTTATTGTGATTTAAATACTCATAAATACAATTAAAAACATAAAATATCACACATAAACTACATTATAATATTATTTAATAATCACAACATATTATCCTACGTACGCGAGTACCAGAGTATGTTAACAAAATAAATAACAATCGTCAAAGATTTGCGAGTAGCGCGGTGACGAATATTAATATGCGATAAATGAAACAAGGTCGATATTTTGACTCATAAATAACTTATTAACTCCACGTAATAGAAACATACATGGTGTTTTTATTTTCTAAAACGTTTTTGTTACTAAATTCGGTAAATAAATAAATTGAATGTAGTCAAAATTGGCGTAATAATTGTCTTAATAATAAGCGTAATAATATTTATGCTTACCATTCGTACATATCCACGGCATCTGTGTCATAATAAAAACGATAATATTATTAAAATTAATAATAAGTTCATTGATCCACGTTTTATAAATTTATACCATTTTTTTTATTGTTAATATTATACAGCAAATTAAAGCATGATTACCGTATCCCAAAAGTATACTCCAAAACAATAATAATATTATACATACATATAAAAAGTGGCATGCAGTAGGTATGGATTTAGGTTATGCTGTTACCAATGATATTATACACTCATATATAATATATGCACATAGGATTATGTAGGATTAGTACACGTGAACATGCATCCTAAAATATAAAATATTTACTGTCACTGCATAGTGAACAGAATTAAGAAAGGATTGCTTAGGTGATTTGGTCAAGTGGAACAAATGAATGAGAAGAGGATGGTATAGAAGACGCGAGTGTGGACGGACTAAAAATAAAGGTGTCCGCGATTGGCTTAGCGTGATTAGATAGATAGATATAGATGGTTACATTTAAAATTTAACCAAAAATGAACCTTCTATCTGTTAAACCATCAACATCATATAAGAAGATTGTGGATGAGGAGACAATTGCATGACAGGATAGAAAAATACGGTTGCTATCCTCTGTCTACTTCTGTGGAGAAAGGTGTGATGGTAACTTAACTACTTAAATAATCTAGGGTTTCTAGGAAAGTTTCATGAACATTTATTCACTTATAAGAAACACACCCTGAACTTAAACAATGAGTTTACTTACATACACATGGGCTAACTATTTTTAGAATACCTAAATATCTCTTTTCGTGCGAACTACAAAAACAATATGTTATTAATCTTCGCATTGCAATTATAATTTAACTACAAATAATCCGGCCGAGATGACGACGAATTAATAATTTACTTTGTTACTCTATTTTTTTTATTTTTTTTATATTTCCATGAGACACGGAGAACTGTAAAAACATGTTTGTTTGACGTTGCTATGCGGTACTGAAATTATTATCATTTAATTTCATAAATATTTCAGCGGTTTAATATTATGAATACACAAGATTAGAGTAATCCAATAAGTCTTGGACGATACTCAGTGCTCTTGAAGAATTGAATTGAACATGAAAATATCCGCGTAGGATCAAAGTCGTCATTTTTACTTTTTCATGCCAGTATTGATATTAGTGATGGTAAAATCGTCGGAGTATTAATGGTGAATAATTAACAAGGATTACAGAGGCTAGTGAGTAGAATGTACGATGTATGCAAGGAAAGCGACCTTATTATGAATGTCAACAAGTCGAAAATGACAGTATTCTAGAAAGACGAAAGCACGACACCGTGCAAAATACTTTTAGATAATGAATGTTTGGAACAAGTAGATGAGTTTGTGTATTTGGGAAGGATGTTCGATAGAAATTTGTCAATTGAGACAAGATTAGCGGTTCACAATGCAGACTTGGTACCGACTGATGTGTGAAAGTGAGGCACGGAGCTGGCAGAAGAGAAGCGAAAGTAGACTGAAAGCAGTGAAAATGAGATCTCTTAAACTTTATGACAGAGTAAAGAATAAAGAAATAATAGGAAATAAATAATGAATGACAAATTTTTGAACCTACGTATATATTACACATTTTCAAATTAATACATCTATCGTTCCATTATTTGAAAGCAAATTCGAAACCCGGTGGCGCAATAACAATATTTTTCGATAAAATTTATTTCATATGTTTATTTTTCTAATTAATACATTTAATTAGTATTTAAAATACCACAGATCTATGTTCTGAATAATTACAACTTCACAATAAGAATATGTTCTCCTAATAATATTTAATTTTAGTTTCGGGCTACGGATTTGAAATATAGTTTTGAATCCTGTAGTAGTTCAGACACAGTTAAAACGAGATTACTTCATATTGATTAAAGATGGTTCCAGGTGCTTGAAATTTAAATACGAAATTTAAGACGTTCAGAGGTAAAGCGTTGGTTATTTGATCTAAGGGTGTTAAAAAGTTTACTTCACAAAATAATACAGTGCATAAAATAATATTGGACATTAAATTTATCAATAAACATAGCGTTAAATTAAGAAAACTAACATTCTTCTTCAGATGTCTTAGGAATATTTTTGAGAAACGTATGTTGAGAACAATGTACTTCGTTCTGCTTCTTAGCTACGCGATCTTAGGTTGGGGTGGAGTTGGGAAAATTACCCTTAACCAATTAGTAATTACACAAAAATCCATTATCAGAATCATCTACAGAAAACTATATAGGTTTCTCTCTTATTCACTGTTTGAGGAATGTCAGCTTCTTGATATTCAACAATTCTATGTAAAAAGGCTGATCCTTTATTTTCATTCCAACAAAGAGCTTCGTCAATATTCATCTCATAATTATGCTACAAGAGCAAAAAAGAATAGACTCTCCGTGAAGCCTAAAAGAAAAACAAGCTTTGGTCAATCCTTCCATATGTTTCTAGCCCCCAAATCCAATAACATTTTCCCGAGTAGTATGAAACGATTCTCGATGGACAAACTCAAAAAACCATCTCGGGAGTTAGTTATTGGGTGTTGGCAGCAAGAAAACTGAGCAAAGATTCATGTAAATGATCACAGAAACAGAACATCATTTCTTTATATTCATTTTTCTGTTTTGCGTAGTATTTCAATCATGGGATGGCGAGGGTATTTTACTTATTTATTATGTTATTAGAATTCTTTAAAACCTTGTTTACTTCATTCCTAATATTTTTGATTTATATAAAAAAAATATTTATTAATAATAATAATGGTTTTCATATTTTTATGATAGACAACGGATGAATCTATCTCCTTTAGTACAGACTTTTGGTCTAGTTAAGAGACAATGAACATCTCTTACATTATGAAGCTTAATCGCCTTTTTTCTATATTTGTATGTTTATAATATGAGAAATACATGTCTAGTTTATATTTAGTTATCACAAACAAGTATCTAGATAGTACCTACCTTATATGATGCATGTTTTACTATCGTCATCATCATCCCGGACTCCTTAAAATACACTTCCACCGATTTAGGATTATTATTAAGCAGCCATTTCAGCATCATTCACACACATCATCGCACCATCATGGTCTAACCATCGAAGCCTTATTATTTTGTAACTTTCCGCTCATGGGTTTATAACCTATGCTACACATCTTTTTTGACAGCTCTGAAAATTCTCCCGAATTTTTTTCAAATCAATCTGATGGTAATCTGATGGTAATTGTTTGTTACGTTTCACTATAATGGTGATCTCTCAATGAGATTTTGATCACTGAGATGAACTGGACGCGTTATTCTAATTCGAGAGCGAAACACACGAGATGATGATTCGTCGAACACTTCGCGCTGAATCATGTACTGATCTTTGTCCTCTTCGACACGAATCTCCGAGAGAAATCTCATCCGAGGATACGGGTCTTAATAACAAATAACAAACACCTTTGCTAGTGATTAACTTTTTTGTAAATAAATGTAATTTTGGTGGGGTTTGAATGGGTGGTCTGATATCTGATCTGTCTATCCTCACAGAATGCGACGTGACGGTACGAATTTAAATTCACTAATTACATATATTTGTGCGTTAGAAAATTATGAAAAACTAGCACGTTCCCTCGATAAACCTTGCAAGCGGGCGGATTACATATTACACAAGTGTCGGAATCAAACAACTCCTCAAGAAATCAAAAGTGTTCCGTTTCAATACTAAAGAAACAGTCACACGTACGTACTACATTATTTATTTGCATGTTGCAAGGGGTACGCAACCATTGCAATTAAACCTTTTTATTCTAATTAAATTTTAGGCTTTCGACAATATTGTGTGTAAAATAAAAATATTATAAAGTAATTCATTTGTGGGTACATTACAGGTAATATATTATATGATGCCTGGGTAAAAAAATACTAATTATTGAGGAATACGAGTCATGCGAATCTGTTTATAATATATTATACAGGATGGCAGATTAAGTATTAAAAATTGTAGTTTATGATCAAACATGCTACCACAACAGTAATTATTTAGATGAAATTAATAAAAATTCACTTTGTTTAAAATCACTTTATTCATCACCAACCAGTTTCGGGACCACCGTTCCTTCTTCAGGGTGATACATACTTAAACTTGATTTTGTACTTAAAGTAACCAAAATTACTGATCTATTCAGCGCAGTACTGACTTTTAAAATTAAAATTTGTACGAAATATTGTACTGATTTTAAGAAAGAAAAATGTACCCAAATGTATGAAAAAATTTCCTTGTATTCATTTAATTCATAGTATTCTTACTCATACCCCCGAAAACTTTATCTACTTACTTCCTACCTCCCATTATTGAGATTTTGCGATGTTGGTAGCATAGTTGTGTGACAGCTGCTTCTGGCGCCTAATGTAATATTTATGTTGTGTTCTGTAACTGAAGAGGGAAAATATTTTCTAATTACATTTGTAATTAAAATAAATTGTTAATAATGAATTATAAAAAATGTAATGTGTTATGTTATATACATAAAATAAAAGCCCAGAAATGTGTTCCATATAACGCTAGGTACAGCGTCACATGGTCAAGCCAAATTATTCCCAAAAGAGAACAATTTACATTTCAAAAAAATTATCAGAAGTGGTGTACATTAAATTCTTGTTATACTTAGAAATTCATTTCATTAATAAATCAAATTATTAAATTTTTTTTTATTGAAATAAGCAAAATTTTATATTGTATTTTTAATAATGAAATGTTTACTAAGATTTTTACGTTACGTAGTAACGGGAAAATTACAAATATTATATATGAGGATTAGTATAATATCTAGTATAAGTTTTTGAGTTGTAATAATCGATTCCTTTTCACACTCATTATTCTGAATTTTATTAATAATTCAGAAAGGTACTAATTTTGTTTTTTTTTAAATTGGCAAAATTAACTTCGTGGTTAAAATGAATTATTTTTATATTTAACTTTGTTTTATTAACCACTTGTTGAGTTTAAATACATCTATCGGTTTCGAAAAATATCATTTTCTTCTTCAGGATGTCAATAACAATATAAAATGTATGTTATTGTTTCTTTAAAACAATCTTTTTTTAAAAAACAATAACATATATTTTGATAAAAAAATGGTCATGGTTTCGATAAAAAATTGGGGTTGTCTATTTTGCATGTAAACGGTGTTGGTCATAAATTAAATAATTTGGAATCGTTGGAGATAAATAAAGCGTATAAAACTAATCAAAAAATTATAAACAACTACAAATTATAATTTAACTACAAATCTCGTTCTAAATTTTTTTTCTAAAAATTATTCTAGTAATTCTGTATCATCAAGTAACTATTTGAGTTAAGTACTAAATTTATTTTTTAAATAATTATTGTTCTTTAAAAACTGATTTGTTAAAGAAATAATAACATAAGTTTTTTTATTAGTTATTGACACCCTGAAGAAGAAATTAATATTTTCGAAACCGGTAGATATATTTTTACTCAATAAGCGGTTAATAAAACAAAGTTAAAAATAAAAATAATTAATTTTATCTTCAGAAAATCTGGTCGGTTTATATATACTACTTCTAGTTAGGTAGACTTCTATCAATGTCAGTTTTAATGTGACTCTTCTCTGAACGATTTATCTGTCTACCAGGCTTCTAATGTTATTTGCATACTCTTCTATCACGTTAATACGTAAAAAAATAAAAATGTAGAATACACCCGTTGGTCACTCATTTAAAGCCATTAATATTATCGTACTTAGGTCAGTTATCTTAAAGTTCTAACTATGATATGTTAAAAACTTAAGCTAAAACCATAAATTCAACTATTTATTCTGAAATTTAGACAAGCAAATTCATTAAATTACAAACAATTGATTTCAAACGAGATTTAAATCAATTCAACCGATGAAAGGAACAAGAATGATCCATTGAATGACATTTGACGTGCAACAAGCATGAATTGAGGTGCAAGACGGCGAGACATGATTACATGGGGACTACGAAAGCCGAGAGTTGTCTTCAAAGAATCTCACGGGAGCAAAATCCGTATCTCAAAGATTGTTTAGAGACAAAAATCTCTTCCGTAGATATGGGTCATACATTTACTATCCAAATGATCATCAGTGATATTTTAATAAATTTTCTTAGACAAAAGGTTCTTGTCTCGTGCGAGCAGTGCAGCAGAATCAGTCCAAGTACCGATTGTCGGCCGGATAAACAAAAAAGGCCGCAATTTAGTGAAGTTACCACCAGGAGATGTACCCACCAGTCACCAGCCCGGCTAGAACACACGCCGAGGATGGGCGACTGCAACGGCAGCTCGTATTACAAGAGCATTTACATTAATTATTTATTTGTAATTTTTTAAATATTAAAAAATGTACACAATATAATGCGTTTTTATAGTATTTTTTTTTCACGTCTATAGAATTCAATGTCTCCATTCTGCAATAATTAAACATCAAGAACAGACTCTCGACCATTTGTCTGAGATGAATCGTTCTATTTTCCCACCCGTTGGACCAACCAAGTTGAAATGTCAACAGGCACTTCTCTGGTGACAGCCCTAAGGTCTGTAGGATGCCTAGAAAAGTTAAGGAGCATAGTTTAGAGGGCGAGAGTTTATGGAGATCGTGATTTTCAGTCATGAAGGACCGACGTGGATGATAAAATTCAGATAAATCGTCCTAAAAAAAAAGCAATCCAGGGGATCCAAGATTTTCACGTACGCTACTCATAGTATACATTAGAGGACCCCTAGAAAACTGATCAGGAGTTAATTTAGTTAACATTTAGGGGTAATAAAGGCATTTTGAAATACGACAGTTCATGTTGTACACACTTCTATAAAAAATACTACATTTTTTATCTAAATTTACTTAGAATTATTAAGGAGAACACATTCTTATTGTGAAGTTATAATTATGTTTTTAAATACTAATTTAATGTATTAATTAAATATATATATACATATAAAATCAATTTTGTCGAAAAATATTGTTTTAGCGTTACCGGGATTCGAACCTGGATCTCTATTTCCAATCCAGGGAAGTACACTACCAAATTGTCATGAAACAACAAAATTGATTTTATATGTATATATTTATAATTAATACATTAAATTAGTATTTAATAACTTAGAATTAATTAACTAGTTAACCTCAATGTTAATGCAGCTATATTGGCTTTCTTCCATATTATCTCTATGCTGCAGTAGTTATATTGCTTTTCTTCTACATATATTCTCTTAAAATTACTTATTTTAATACTCAAATTAGTATAGAATAGTAATTATGAAGTATTTTTTACACATATACGTTCGTAATATCGCTTTTTATTTGAGAATAGGTCTAGCTAACATGGTGGTCTTCCGGGGCTAGGCTGAAAGCATATACTTCTTAATAATTTTACAAGTATATTGCCGCTATACTAAACAAGAACGCACATATTTGAATAAATAGTTATATTAAAATAAAGTAATTATTAATAAAAAAATTAATCATTTTTAAAAACTCTACATATTTGAATAATATCAGTTTAATACAAATTAAATTAAACAACTAAAAAGATATAGGAACATATAAAATCTATTTATCAAAAAATATTTTTTTCTGTACATCTTTCTAGTTGATAATTTGTATTAAAAATATCAGAGAAGTACGTTCTGAAATTGCAACTTCGGAGTAAAAATGTATTATCAAAATATCAGTTTATTTTATTTATTCTTAAATTCACCGAGAAATATTAGAAATTTGAATTGGTTAGTGACTTACATAAATTAATTTACGTCTATTTTAAACAAACTTTGCGCTGCACATACAACTAGGTTTTATATTTATAACCGATATAGTTTCAAGAGATGCAGTCATTGATTGTACTGATTATTTTTACCTGTTGATAAAAGGGAGTGCATCTCTTGAAACTATATAAATAAAACCCAATTGTGTAGTCTGTAGTACAAAATTTGGTTCGAGATAAAATGACTTGAAATATGTAAGTAAGTAATTTAATTATTTAATAGAATGATAAAATGTTTAAGTTCGAAAAAGTGCGTTTTAAAGAACTGTCAAAGAAATGGTATCACATTGTCTACATTACAACCTGCATCATGTAAGGCAGGCTTCCATATTTCGGCAGTCCGAGTCCTTGCCCGTCTTAGAACATCCACAAGAAATTCGCCAATTACTGTTTCTGGTCACACGCCAGCCGCCCAGTATAAATAGCTAGGTGACCGAGCCAATAGCATCATTACTTCGTCATCAGTCATTGTTTACTAGTATACTATCCAGTGCTAGTAGTAATACCAAACCTCAAAATGAAGGTGAGAACCATTGCAATTACTCAACTGTTAAGGGTTGTCACACAAAACGAAAGCAACCTCACAAAATAAAATTATTAAAACTTGAATTTTAAAAAAAGTATTCAATTTACCACGACAAAGATAGTTTTCATCATGATAATCGAATTAAATTTATCAAAATATTCATTTGTAAAGAAAAAAATAAAATTATGAGTGATTTTGGTTATCAATATCACATACAATTCTATGATGAAGTCTATATATTATATGGTGTAGTTAATCCGAGATTGAAAAACTGAAAATCTAATTTTATATTGATTTAATACCTTAATAAAAATATTTTGATCTTATAAACGTTAAAAAAGGTTTAATCGCATTCTTTAAAATTTATTCTTAGTCATTTAATTCGATGCTTGTTCAACGTGTATTAAAAAATAATCTTTTTTTTGTATAGATGATATCAGCATTGTTCCTCCTGTCCTGTGCGACCTTCGGTGCTTTGGGGGCTCCTGAAGCGCCCAATGCGCCCTACGCTCCGAGTGGCTGGAGGCCAAGGGGTCCATCATTTGAACTGCCTACCAGGAGTCAGGAATCTCCATTGGTATGTTCATAACATTTGGAGAACATTTCAGGTTTCAGTCATCACAATGATGTCATACAAATCCATATTTAATATAATTCTAATTCAAGTATTATAAATTCTTAATTTCAAACTTACCAATGTTTGACGTGAAGAATATTTTTATAGAGTAATAACATATTACAAAAATGATAATTTTTTAGTCTCTGAAAGTATTCGGTATACTAAATCCATACCCAGCTCATAAAGAAAGCCAAAAAAATACTACACCACAAACATATTTTTACATTTTTCCAATTAAATATTCGTTAAATTTTAATAATTGACACAGCATTTCCTTGAAATATGATATTTTTTAATAAATTAAACTTACGTTATTAACTCTTAATAATGATAAATTCTCATGTAGTAACAACATAATTTAACGTCTGTGTATTACAATGCTAAGTTTATCGGGAAATTGTTTATAAATTCATACCAAATAAAAATACTTATCAATAATTCAAAACAACCCATAAGTAACTAAATAAAGGTTGCAGTGAGATAATTAAATTAAAAAATAATAATTATTGTATTTTAAAATCGCAAACTATCGATTAATATAATATTTTCCTCCGATCACCAACTCAGCGTTGCTCTGCCTCCATTGCTAGAAAAGTTTAGAATAAAGATTGCGTTTTAGATTTAATTTCAAAAGTTTACTTTCATGAGATTAGTAACATTTTCATCATCATAAAGGCCATCCAGGTCCAAGGCTAAACCCCTTCAGTTCGAAACCTGCAATATATCTGTATTTTTTTTCACTACCACCTATATTTAATATTACATTTTGGATGCCCTGTGGCCGAGTTCCAACGGGGGTTCTTGATTTTTAGAGCGTAACCTTAATATCCTCAATCTCATAACTGTAACTATTCTTATAATGTTGGACGGGAAACGCAGAATAAAAATTCTGTCATTGCTAAAATCATATATTTTTTTTTACATATATTTGTAGTTATTGTAAAAACAAAAATGACTAGGATAACTACTAATGATTTGAACCCCTTATGTCTACAAAATGGCAGTCTATAGAGTTCATACAATTCTACAAAAATACTGGTATACAAGTACATATGGTTCACAAAAATAGACTCAGAATGTACTTATAAATAGACTGTCATCTATTAATTTTCAATATTTCTATCACACTGGTGGCAAGATTGATTCAAACATTTTAAATACATTTACATTATAATTAATAACAGCAATTAAAACACGATTCCTAAGAGGCCACTAAAAACGTGATATTTAAGATTGTGCGTGATAATTCATATGCCTGACAAATTTAATGAATTATTTAGCTCACAACAATACTTTGTGGTATTTCAATGTTATTATAGGTATTTATTTGTGTCTTTGTTGTATAATACGGATTTTAATTTTAAAAACATTAAATTTGTTGTTTTCTGTTTCCAATGACCCAGATTCGCCTCAACACGGGTGCATTGTCATTCCGGGCATATTTGCATCAATTTCACACTCATTTTCCACATTTAAAAAAGCAGAAGCCGGTTAATTGTAGCGCATAGTGTTCCCAAATTGGTCCACATACAGTTTTGCATATCTTCAAAGTCGAATGATGTAACCGCGAGACATACGGTGAATAGGTAATGTGTTGATTTGTGCAACACTCGAATTTGTTGTGGCCTTTTTAGAGAGCAACGGAAAGAATTAATAATTGTCTTGATGACATTACTGCCCGATGATTCATTGCAGATATAAACAAACAAATCAAAACTTCAATACGCATATGTGTACATATGTAGACTGAACGGACATTATAATGTTATGAAATCGTTTAGAATGGGAAATTTATTTTTTAAATACACACTTTCTCTGTATTATTATATATATTATTTTAATTATTAAGATTCTATGAAAAATCGCAACTTTACAAATGATTATTAATAATCAAAACCATTTAACTGCCAGCCATATTTGACACTGGGAATATTGCACGTGGTGGAAGTAGGCTTTAAGGGTGTTGACTTAATATTAAAAGATGAATGCTATCGTCCTCAAACGGTGGAGTGATTTTAAATATTTTTAATTAAATGCCACGTTTGATTCCGTCTTAAAATGCGATATAAAGATTAAAATTGCTTATGGCTTAATTTAACGTCCAAAATTGGCGTGTTCATAATATTTACAAGGTGAATGATAGTATTGTATAATGTTTGCATTACTGCAATAGTATATTTTAGCCTTTTTTTTTACTCTATAAAATTCTCTAGACAAGCTTTAGGGTTCAAAATAAATAGATCAAAATTTACATTAATTTAAATTTATATTTAATATTATATTTGTACGTATATGTATAGCATCACGTATCTCTCTGAGAGAGAATAGTGCGATAAAGTCTAACTTGAAGGGTAGTTGAACTATTACATATTGCAGTTGTGCAATATAATCGAGCCTTCTGCGAGATTGAATTAGGTTCACACGTAACAATGTCAAAATTCGAAGACTTACAAATCATTGCCCTTGAGGTTGATGTATATGGATTATGGTAAATTTGCTTAGTAACGAAATAAAATGGGAAGATTAAAATAATACAATTTAAAAATATCATTCAATTTGATCCGTTATTTGAGTAGGCGTTATAATCCTGGATTAAAATTATTAGTAAGACTAATATTGAACATAAAATAAAGGTAAAGTTAGGTTACATATGGTAAAGTTAGGTTATATACGGTTTATTAAAAAAATATGTAAAATAATGAGCACAAGATCTATTGTTCTTATAAGAATAAATTAATTATCTCCGAGTATATAACATCTTACTTTATAATACCGCATTATCATCCATTTCTAGAGGCATTCGTCTATATTGTTGACCCATTGCTGTATTGTGACTTGAATTAAATATGTACAACTAAAATTTGATTGCGAGTATTTAATATACAGGCAGGCTCTAGTGCCACTCTTCGTATTAAAAATACGTCAATCAAAATGGACAACCAAATATTATGCACTAGCAACTCTTAAACACATATTTGTATTTTTGAAATGAGCATTGTGGTTAAAATTCGTTATTTTTATTTTACTACTAATACTAGGAGTTAGTATTGACATCTTGAAGAAGAAAATTGAATTTTTAGAAACCGGTAGATGTATTTAAACTCTATAAGTGGTCAATGAAACAAAGTTAAAAAATAAAAATAACATATATTTGTTTTAGAAACATCATTACAATTTATCTAGTTTTATGTTTTAAATCGGTTAGCACAATGATATCATGAGGGCTAGACAAACCATAATATGTTTGCGTAAAAAAGTTTTCAATACATTAATATGCAATAAAATACTTAAATCATTCAGAAAAATTAATAGTTTAGAAACAATACAATATTTTTTAACAATAAATAATCAAGATTATTCTAATTTGTAAAAATAATCTGATGGGTTTAATGAAATTAAACTACTGTAAATAGTGACTTTATAATATAATCTGTACAGAACAGAGACTGTTAGTAAAAAAAATGTTATATGATTTGAAATGTACCAATAAATGTTTATTATTTTTTAATTAAAATACAATTATTTATTCACCGTGAAAAGTGGATGACGCCTCTCTCTGCACGTAGACGATGACACGTAATTTCATGACGTAACATTGTACCTGCAGTTTGGTTAACTCGTGTGGGTTACGTTAACTGGGACACGCCGGTTCGTCTGCTGATCCGCGATTTACTCTCAATATCGACCTCGAGTGGTGTACGTCTTGAATACCAATAGGTTTTTCGAATTCAAGATGTTAAACTATCACGTACAATCTGAAACACATCATTCGGCTTCAAAACTTCTAAAAATTATGTCATTTGATCAGTTTTATTTCATCAATATTTTATCAATAATTTCAAGGTTTTATCAATAATTTCAACATATTTTACTGATCTCTCTCGGGATTTACAATCGATTTCTATTCAAATTTTTCTTCTTCCTTGGGTTCCTGTCATCTGAAATTCTTTCAACATGTCCAATCTATCTCACCTTTAAAATATTTTGATTGATTTTTGATTAATTACGTTTTCTAGTTCAAGTTTACAAATTTATTTCTAGATCGGAATTCCAATACAGAAATATCAATTTCCATTCCAGTGTTCTGATTAGCACGCTGTTTACAGGTTATTAATTAGCATCCAGCAACTACTACGAGTATTTTCTTTTTAATATTTTCGTCATTCATCATTTTAGAAGTGGGACTGTTTTAAAAGTCAATGGCGTTCTATTATACTTTAGAAAAGGCAACATGTAAGTTTTATGCAATTGAAAAAAGCCTCGGAAAGATTAATTGATATACTATTATGAGAAACTTAAATGACTTTAAGCAATTTTAGGGGTCATGCACCATTAAAGGTTAAACTATAGATTTAATTATTCCTTTCAGATTTCATATCTAACAGGCTAAACAAAATATCTGTATCTTATTTAGTCTTCTAACTGAGAATTTAGTTAATTTTTCATGAGATATATATATATATATATATATATATATATATATAATTATTATATCTTTCCAGATACCAAGCCAGTTTGAATCAAATCAGGGAGAAGAGCTGGAGACTGGTGCAGATATTGAAGTCACAGAAGAAGAAGTCCAGTACACCGGAGAACTGGGCACCACAGAAGCCACAACACCCTTCCTCCAGTACGGGCCACCGATCACAGATCTTCCCGAAGAAGAGTTCGCACCGACGACTGAGATTGTTGAAGTCGAAGATGAACTTGCCGTTCAAGGTAAGCATATTAGTTTCTTTATTTTTAAATCATAGATCAAATTCAATTGGACCAAATCTGTGTAAATATAATAATATATACATTATTTCGAATTTAGTTGACTTAACAAACATGATTCATCGAATATAAAAATAATGATTAGTGAATTAACAAAACGATTAATTTTAAATCCGGATTGGAATTATAGATCCAGGTTCGAATCCCAGTAACACAAAAACAATATTTTTCTACAAAATTGATTTTGTATGTATATATTTATAATTAATACATTAAATTAGTATTTAAAATATCATAGACTTATGTTCTGAATAATTACAACTTCACAATAAGAATGTGTTCTCCTTAATAATAAAACGATTAATGACTATATTTGAAAAGCTATCCCAAATAATATATCCGTTCTACGAGATTGTTTTGAGACCTCGCATAAGGCTCGAAGGTATCGAAATTATTTATATTGTTCATTGATTCAGTTCAATGCTTCGGATATCGCATTGTAAATATCAGGAAATTCAATTATGAAATGAAGACATATGAAAATAGATCTGTACACTTATACAATACTGAATCCTTTAGGCCCTGTATATGCATTGTATAGGCCATTACTGTGAAGATGTGTTGTTACTTAAAAAGTATGGAGGTAATGAGAATCCAGGATGTCTTAATGTACTAATGAAAGTTTTAATTTCAAAACTTCTAATAATTGCAGGTCTGCCTGGAACCGAGCCTGCTCAAGAATTCCGCTCCATCACAAATGAACGCCTTCGCTCCAACCGTGTCCAAAAACTCCGCGCACAGCCGAAACAACAGAAAGCTGGCAGACTCCAGGCGGCACCAGCCAGGCAATACTTCCAAGGACAGATCCAACAGCAGCAGCAATTCCAACAACAGCAGCAGTTCCAGAGACAGCAGGTAGCTTACAGTACCACAAATGGATTCCAGCCTCCGTCGCAGTTTGGATCAAGGGTACAGCAGAGTGGAAAGAGGAATCCAGCCTTCAGCCAAGGGTTCGTGAGCCAGCAACAGTTTGGAAGATTCACTGCTCCTCAAAACTCAGCTGCGAAACAAAGAGTCAGGCCAGCTCCAGTTTTCAACCAGAGGTAATTAAAAAAAAAGCCTATCTATCATTGCTGATCACTTCATAATATGTTGTGTTTAGAGCATAATTTAAAAAAATATATTTTGTAATCTAGTTCCTTAGAATGGATACTTACTCTTTTTTAATGGGAAATTTTTTGTTTGATTATGTAACTGCGACAATATATTTTAGCACACAATCATAATGACAGAAACACCAGAAAAGTAAAACTTTTTAATCTTATATAGGTTCGTCCAGAAAAGCCAAAGACAAGAGGCATTAGACACCTATGGTGCTCCCGCTCAAGCATCCGGTCCACCCGCCCAAGAATACGGACCCCCCGCCCAAGAATATGGACCACCACCAACCCAGGTAGTCCCTCAGGAAGAACAGGAAGTCGAACAGGGACCGGAACTTCCAGAAGAGGAAGCAGATATCCCACAAGTAGAAGAAGAGGTACTTTAATAAAAACTATTAATATTCTTCAGAAATATTTATTTTAGCATTTTATAGAAGTACTTTATGATCCGTAAATTCAAAGTACTTTAATTTTTTTTTGCATTTGTGGAGATATATTTCTTTATACTACGATTCTTTTAAATCCATTAATTTTTGCAAGACTTTATAGTTCATCATCTTGTTCATTAAGATCTTTACGATCTTCATTTCTTTTTATCTTTGATCAATTGCATATTGCAGAAGGCCTAACATTTGAGTGCATATTTAATATATTATTTATCTAATCCGATTATATTTTAAATTTATTTCATTTGTGATAGTGACTAATTTAATATGTTCTCAAACAAGGAGACCACGGAGGCCAATGCCGATACTGGAGATGAGGAAGAGGCTGATGATGGTGGCGAACTTGCCATCTCCAACGCAGTGGCTTCTGGAAGATACGTGCTTCTACAACAAACTGGAAGGCCAGCCAAGCTCAGGGCTGCTGGAAGAAAGACTGCCGCTAAACTGAGGTAAAATAAATATATTAAACAAATTACTGTAAATTACTATATCGTGTACTCGAGAAATCAAAACGAATTGTGAAGATGATACTGAGACTCAACCTATGATGCTTTAACTTAATTTAAATTTTTAGACATACCATTAATCATTATAGTTTTATTTTATACCGAAAGAGGGCAATAATGTATTTAGTATGCAGCGAAATTGTTAGATGGTGCTGGAACCTATTCACTAATAATGTTTTTATACCACAATAGATGTCTCGCTTTTAAAGAGTTTCAATTTCTTTAGGAAGTCTTAGAATTTAAAGTACTGAGTAGCTCAAATTTTAATAAAGTTCAATTTAATGAGTTTATAACTGTGTAAACATTTTGGCTCGCCCTCTCTTCTAAAAATATCGTATCAGAGTAATTTCAGAAGGCGAAAACACGACGAAAAAATTACTGAAAAAAAACCTAACACTCATTGTCACGGCGATTACATTATATGAATGTTACTAATTGTACATGATTTTTTCTTTTCAGGGCGCCAACCAGTAACTTGAGGCAAATCACTGAACCAATCTTCACTTACAATCAATTTGGACAACTCGTCCGAATCTTCTAATTTATTCGCTGAAGCCTTCAGGAATATTCATCTTTTTCAACCTAAAACCATTTCTTATACATTTAATAATCGTAGAATCGCCAACACTTCAATAGTATTAAGACCTTGCTTCCTGTTCGATTTGTTGGAAAATATTTTAGTTACAAGACATGATATGAATTGTCATATTAAAATAGCTTTAATTGAAAAACTTTATACAGCAAAACCTTGATAAATAGGACAATTGTTTTAATTTTCATTATTTATATTTTTTGGGAACAATTTTACAACCATAACATCTTCATTATTAAACTGTATAAAGACATTATCATAAAATAGTTTGTTGCATTTTACAGAATTAAGTTTTGTATAAAATATTTCTTCTGTGTAAATTTATTATGTGTAATTATTATCTTGCTATTTATTATCGTGTATTTCCAAATCTTCCGATACCCTTTTTTTTGTATATTTGTAGATATTTTTTCTATCACTTGTTTTCGTTTGGCACCTGAAATTTAAAAACAATATTTAAATATTTTTAACGCTAATGTTTTAGTTATATTTTAAAATATTTTTTCGGTTATTTGAGCCAATCTTACCAATTGTTATAAAAATCCTGTATCAAAATTTTTGTATGGTATATTTTCTAATAAAACATGTTTAAATATAATTTGATTGTTTAAAACCGTCTCATGTCCTCTAATATCCTTACCTTGTCCCAATTCATCTTCTCAATTGTACTCCTCAATTCCTTACATACTTAAATATCTAATTTACCTGATCATGATACTTTGTATCTAAGTTCTACTATTTTGTCTCATTGCACTCAAATGTCTAATACTTAACATATTTACTGTCGGTAAAACAAGTCGTAGGATAAATATATGATTTGATGGCTTCAATTTAAAATTACTGTAACGTGGTTAAAAAAATATTTAAAAAATCAAAAATTAGCAAACAATTAAAAAAAATTGAATATTATTATATATTTATTAGAAACTTATTATATATCATACATAAGGTGTATGTATAAAAAGCAATTACAATGTGGACTATCAATATATTATTTTAGGAAATTAGTGACAACAATTATTATAGATTTGATCTATTTATTTGGGTGAGTGCACCAATACTAGCTCTACCCATATTACGAATCCTAGTTTTTATTTTCAGTTTCATGTTATCGGGACAATTCAATTGAATTTAATCTTTAAGTATCATATTAAATAGTTTAGGTTTAAAATATTTGAAGATCTTTTGGCTATATGTTGTATGTGTTCTTCGGGCTCGTAGGTTATGTTTATTTGTTAGTGTGGTAATTATATTTTGGGTTACTTTAAAATATGTCTGTGTATTAGCATGTATTTGTCATATGTCAAAGACATCGAATTTATGTTCGTTGTGATTGGGGTTTTGAGGATAATATTTAAAATAGTCTTCTGTTATAATAATAATAATAATAATAGCGCCTATATCATTGAGTTGTTATGTTATTATTTTATAGATAATAACTTAATTAGACCATAAAATGAATGATATGCTTTTAATTGGGTATATTTGCAAATGGGGTGAACAGAGATGACAGAACGTCACACTCTTCTGTCCTGATGTACCATCTTCTAATGTATGCTTGTCGATGGTTATTAATGGCCTATCCTTCGATATCTGGTTTACCTTATAGTTGCAGATCTTTGGCGGATGTTGTATATAGTTTTTTTACACAAAAAAAACACGAATTGTTTCACTTTATTTTTCAGATTTATTGCTTAATAAATAATAATTAGGAAACTTAAGATTTCTCAAGATACATACATAATATATGAGAACATTCACAATCAAAATTCTTAACATTTCAAAGGTGGCATCTGAGAACAAAAATTTGAATCATTAATTCAAAATATCGCTGACTTTACTGTTGTATTAGAAATAAAATGAAAATTTTTACATTTTAAGAGTATTACAATTGAAATCTATCCAATAAGAAGTTAGCGATATTTTAAATTATTAAATTAATTTTCTGTAAAATGATTTAAATGAGTATTGCACTTGGTTGGGTTTAATAGGGTCCCTGAGATCCTGAAGAGTGTCCACCGTTGAATCCTGAATGACCACCGTTGGCTGGTCCGCTTCCGTAACCGTTTCCGGCTCCCGAGTGTCCACCATTAGCTGATCCGCTGCCGTATCCGTTTCCGGCTCCGGTACCCTCGTACCTGATCTTGGGCCTGTATCCTTGCTGGTCCGCCTGGTATGTCACGATCTAGGAAAATATCAAAATTAACAAAGCGCCTTTACAAGACATATCACTAACGAGCATATTATACAAATTGCATATATGATTGTTGACAGGCGCAGATATTTTAAACGTAACAGACTACTATAATATAATATAATATATTATTATCTAATTGAACTATTATCACGCCTTAGATAGAGAGGCTTCACTCATGCTCGCTCGTTGATTATTGAAGCTTCTAACGGAGCTGTTCGTCAAATTTTTGTTTATCTGATCATATCAAATCTTTATGGATGCACTCTGTTCCTGTGATCCACACGTTCAAAGCATCACAGCGACCTTTTGTTTAAATAAAACTACATACGCTACTAATTAGTTAATCCCTCACTCTATAGTATATCTATTTTCTACACTTACAGACTGACTTCGTATTTAAGATCACGGAACTATGGAAACAAAAACAAACGATTTTATTTGATCATTTCAGAAAAACTCTAAATACTAAACACCATCTTTGATACTTGATGAATTAGTTTTTTTGAATTTTTTATAAGGAGATCTACTTAGCTAATATATTATCATTTTTTGAATACACAGTATCCACGGGTAACGTTGATGTGTTAGTTAATATACTCATACTTAGCTCTAATTTTGCCGTCCTATCCTAGATCAATGTGTCAAAAAGATGTTTGAAGACTACATTTTTACTACTGCATTTGAAAATAATTCACCTGTTTCCTGCCGTCGGGAAGAAGGACGTAGTATTCTCCCTCAGCCCTGTCTCCTTGCCTGGACTCCTTGTGACCGAAATCATTGCCTGACTGCTGGTCTTGTACCATGTACTCGAAGTTGTAGTTGGCAGGCTCCTGAAAGACGAAATAAAATAATTTATAGATGATTGTTTAAGAGTACGACTTTATTCATTCAAAATAAATTTTAGAACTATTTCAAAAAATAAAAGACTTTTGATAACCTGGGGAAAAATCACATACAAAGTCTATTTTTTCTCTCGATTACTCAGGATATCCGGTCCAATATTTGCAAATTATTTTTTGCACTAAAAGGTTTTATTTGGTGTTTAAAAAAGGTACATTATTGAAAATGAGTGACTACCAACATTGTACTGTTCATCATTATGTCCTTGTCTGCCGTATCCTTGGTTGGAAGGAGCTCCGTAGTTCTGGGACGGCCTGGGAGCACCATAGTTCTGGGAAGGTCTATAAAAAAAAAATATGTATGTTAATATAGGAATTTTATTTATTTAGTAATAAGGGTTCATCGAATACAATATTTAACGGTTGTGAAGAAAGCAGAGGATCAGCATAATTGTTATTAACATACCTTTTATAGATTCTTGGAAAAAGGTTCGAATGTTTTATGAAGGAAAATGTTTCTGTGGAGCGTATAGGTTCAGGTGCTGAATTACACGTTCATTTGGTGAAGACTTTCAATATGTCGTAAAATCATAGTGTTCAGGAATGGATTAATCATTTTTGAGAAGTGTTACTGGGTTGCAGGCATTCATAGTATAGAGTAAATGCATTGGGGGTCATACAAATATACTTTCTGTATCAGAAGTTCTCAAGTAAGCTGGCTTCGATACGCTTTGCGAGTGTCTCAAAAACGCCATACGGCCCACAATCATTAATGCAATCTGGCAATCAAATTGCAAATTTTTGTTAGAAATGGTTGAGACTACTGTGGACTGATGTCATTCAGAGGCGGCTTTTCAAACACAAAATATTTCATAAGAATAACATTAAATAATAAAAAATAATTAGTTTATTTTTATCGTAACGAAAAAAATCTAAACGTAAATTTTTAATCTAATTACAAGACAATATACCTGAATGCTTGTGAATGAGAACCACCGCCGGGAGCTCCATACTGGTTGGATGGGGCATTAGGGGCTCCGTATTGTGATGAGGGGGAGTTCTGGCCAGGAGGGAGGTACCTGTTTACTGGAGGCTCTGCGCAGCATACTGCGGCGAGGGCGACGATAAGGGCGCAATACACCTGAAATGAAATATGTTTTATTAAGGAGAACACATTCTTATTGTGAAGTTGTAATTATTCAGAATATAGGTCTGTGATGTTTTAAATACTTATTTAATGTATTGATAATTATAAATGTACACATATAAAATCAATTTTGTCGAAAAATATTGTTTTTGCGCTACCGGGATACGAACCTGGAGCTCTATTTCCAATCCGGGGAAGTACACTACCAATTGTATTATAGCGCCAGTATTTTTTATGACAAATTTTCGAACCTATAACCTATAACTAATCCTGGTAGCGCAAAAACAATATTTTTCGACAAAATTGATTTTATATGTATATATTTGTAATTAATACATTAAATTAGTATTTAAAAAAATTATTTTAATTAATTTACGTAAAATTTCATTTATCCAGTTAACATACAATCTGCCGGCAATTGACGGGCTCTGTCTTTCAATTATGATGTTAGGTTTATTTTAATAAATGTGTATTTTCGTTGAAATAACATGTTAAAACAATTAATAACATATTTCAACACGAATCAATCCACTTTTTAAAATAAAATGAACAATTATTTTTCACTAATGAATTAATTTGTCTAATTTATTATCTCTATAATATTAATATTTCTAAATATGTATAAATATATTAGTTACCTTCATTTTGACTATATTTCTTTGTCCAAAATATCTGAAAAAAATTTAAAAAATCATGTATTAGTATTATAGTTAATTAATTTAATATTATATAAACATTCAGCTGTATCTAGATTAACGATACTAAAATAGTAACAGAAAAAAGATTTATCTCGAATTATGTAATACCGTGTCGCACCTTAACCATTTTGTCTAATCCATTCCTAATATGCTTTATTCAATGCACTTCATTTTACTGTACAAAAGGTAAAGGTAAAATATGTATAATATAATATCTTATATACGTATACTATTTACATCTTTTTCAACTTTTCTAGTTTTCGATATCTTATGTACTTTTTGTTCTGAGAAGAACAAAAATATTTAAAAATAATTATTTTTAATAATAATATTTTTTACGTATAAATCCATAGATTACAAGTTTTGATTATATTCGAAGAGTTAAATTGTAACTTCATTTTATTTAACTGCTAAAAATGATGAAAATATTTATGGATTCGAAATTAATCAAATCAATAACCTCTTTGAAAGAATCAAGTATCGACGAGAGGTACCAGAGTACACTTTGTAAAAATAAAAGTATTATTTACACCTTAATTCTGCTGTAGGAAAGTTTCATTTTACTAAATTTTTAAATCGTATATTAAAATTCAATTATGAGAATTTGAGTCACTCTAAGTACACACCCTGGGACTGAATTATTAACTTTAGTATGTTTTCACTATCTCTGCACTGTGGATTGAAGACACACAAACACGTACACGGATTTATTTAAGAGATTACTAAACTAAACATAAGTCATATAAAAAATTGAAGCAAAAATTGCAATTATGAATAAATAAATGTAGCGGCGCAATATCTCACCGGAAGTTAAAAATATAACTGAATTTAATTGATTGCAATTGTAAGAGATCTTCTTGTCTGAAGACAAGATGAGTCTGTGATGCTCATGTGAATAATCATCGGCTCTTTTATACCTCTCACCAAGATGCAGAGATGGTATTCTTACGAAATCAGATCATTTTTTAATAAGTGTCGATAGTGGTGATTGGAGATGCCACTGTGTGAGCACTTTGGAAATTGCAGACTTTATTGAAGGCCGCTTTGAATATTCATACGATTTATTTAATTATTTAGGATTAGTACTTAAATAGGTATGGTATTGCGAATTCAAGTAGAAAAGAATTGCAAGAGTATTAAATTTATTATCAGCTTTTATATATACTAATAAGATTCTGCTCTTCGAATGGTCCACTTTTATAATATTTTCGACTTGACACATTCTCTGAGACAGGGATCACTCTCCCGCGAGATTCTCTGGAGAAAACTATCAGCTTTCATACTCCACCGTATACATATCAAGTCTCAGAGGTTCGCCTTCTTGCGCCTCACTTTATAGTTGTTGTAAAAATATCAATGTACTGATCATTAATATTTTGTTCGTCAGTTGAATTGAATTGAATATGAATTTGAATCTCTCCAGCAGCTGTTAAAATGTGGTAGGTACTAAGACGAAAAACGTATTATAAAATTAAAAAAAAAGAAATTTCGGATGACGGCTTACATGATCTGTGGCCTTTTTGTGTAGCCCTTATCAGGACGCTCCATCGTTATGTCCTACCACGTGATTTGATTCATCCACCACCCTCCTCAGGGCTACCAGTTTTTTGATTCCTTAATGGCTAGTGATATAGTGATAAATAGCAAAAATATATAAATTGCGCTTCTTTTGCAAGCGTATGCTTGTGTATAGAAGTGGAATGTATATCAATAAAAAATATTATTTACAATAAGTATTAAATGTTATATAATAAAAATAATAACGTTAGCGATGTAGATAATATTATAATTTAAGTTTAGGGGTACCTGTTTCCTATTAAGCTCACTTTGAAGTGTTTTTTAATAGCATTTGATAGTTCTTTAGTATCGCTAATTTTCCTAGTGTTTTCAGGTAAGCTGAATAAGAATTTTTTCCCGAAGTGCGTATAGTGGTTTTGTGCAAATGATGTGTTAATTTTAGAGCATAAAAATATAAAGTTAAATTTTTAGTAATAAATTGATTTTTTCTTCTAATATTTGAAGAATATTTTTTTTAAAATTGGTTACAAAATTTTGGTACTTAGAATTCTTCAAAAAGTAATTTTGACGATATATATTTAGTTTTTTTTTTTTTTAATATTATATAATAAAAAAATTTTGTACGTTTTTTAGTATTATATACTGATCCCCAAATAATAATGCCATATTGTAATGTGGATGTAATTAATGCGTAGTATATTAAGTACAAATTTTCTAACGATATAAAAATACTAATTCTTAAAAATATGCATATTAATTATCTAATATATTTAACATCTTGACAAATTTGATTTTTCCATTTAAGATTTTTATCGATATATTTTGTGTGAAGTGCTCATAAAGTATTATGTCGATTTTTTTGGAAAATCATTTGATTTTATTTCAAGCGGAATAACAAAGGTTTTTTTCACTATTTAATGAAATTAATATTTAAAAGTTCTTAATTGTGTTTATATTTTTTGTGGCTTTTAATTTCTCACTTTCTCAATTATTTTCACTTATTATTAGACCGAGTCGTGAAGTAATTTGAGAATGTTTTGATTTATAAAAAAATATCGTTTACATATATATATATATATGTAGTAAACAGCGCTGGTCCTAACACGGTCTCTTGGGGGATACCGAAATCTGAAGTTTCTTGATTGCTGTATTATTAATTTTTACAAGTATATATAAATTCAAATAGTTAAATAGCGATATTTTAAATAGTTTCTAATCCAGAGTGTAACGTTCTTTTAAACCAATACTATTTAATTTCTTCAATAGTTTTTAATGGGAAATACTGTCAGACGCCTTCTTGAGGTCAATGAATATTCTCATACATTATTTTCTTTTATATAATGTTTCGTGTATGGTTGAAGCTAGCTATTGAATTAGCTATTGTATCTTTTGTGCTGGGTTCTGAAATATTTTTTCTTTTTTACAATTTTTGAGAAAATTTTACCTATAAAGACGATTGGTCTGTAATTAAAAACTTTTAATGGGTCATCAGATTTAAAAATAATGTATGAATATTTATAAATTTCGAATAAAATAATTACTAATACTGTGATTTAATAAAATATATAGTTTAAATTCTCGAGAAATCAAAACGAATCATGTATATGATACTGAGACACAAATCTATGACGCTTCAACTTACTAATAACTATTATAGTTTTTTGTTATGCCGAAAGAGGGCAATATGTATTTAGTATGCAGCAAAATTGTTAGATGATGCTGGAACCCGTTCACTAATAATGCTTTAATACCACAACAGATGGCGTAATTTTAAACACATGTCTCCAGTTTAAAGACTTTGATTTTATTATAAATAATATGTTGTTGCTACCAGGATTCGAACCCGGATCTCTAACTAATCTGGGGAAGGTGCATTATCCAGTATCTTTGTCGACAAATTTTCGAACCCATATGTTACATTTTTCAAATTAATACATCTACCGTTCCATTTTTTGAAAGCCATCTTCATTGTTTTTCCGAAATCTCAAATACCTTTGAGTAAACCGATAGCAGACGCCAGAATTAACAATTCATTTTTATTAAATTTTGGACACATTGATACAACTTATATATTATTAAGGAGAACACATTCTTATTTTGAAGTTGTAATTATTCAGAACAGACGGTCTGTGATATATTTAAAAAAAATACTAATTAAATGTATCAATTAGAAAGATATACTCGTACATATATAATCAATTTCATCGAAAAATATACTGTTGTTGCTACTGTGATTGATCCTGGATCTCTTTCCAATCTGGGAAAGGTGCATTATTCAACTATGCTACAGCAGACAGTACCTTTTACAACAAATTTCCCAACCCATATGTTACATTTTTCAAATTAATACATCTACCATTCCAGGTTCGAATCCCGGTAGCAACAAGAATATATTTTTCGATAAAATTGATTATACATGTACATCTTTCTAATTAATACATTTAATTAGTATTTAAAATATCACAGACCGTCTGTTCTGAATAATTCACAATAAGAATGTGTTCTCCTTAATAAATATACATGTACATATTATTTTTCCTATAAATGAACTATACTTATATTTAAATTATTAAACGGGTTAATTATTGTATTTTCTGGTCAATAATAGTACATAATAAGTTATTTTAAAATGAGTGATATTTTTAACACGCAAAAAATTATTATGAGAATTCAACTACTTCTGAACTGCTGTTCAGAAATTATTACTTTAATGAGTTGAATCTGATTAAATTAAAAATTAGAATTAAGAATTTAAAGTACTAATAAATTTTAACAAATTTCATAATGTTTATAGTTGTGTAAATATCTTAGTATGCCCCCTCTTCTAAAAATATCGTAACAGAATAATCTCAGAAAGACACCATCACGATGAAAAAATTTTGAAAAAAAAACGCAACGTTCGTTGCCATGATGACTGTATTTTATTTTAACTCGATTGTGTTGTTTCAGAGCGCCAACTGGTAACATGAGACAAGGACAGCTTGTCCGAATCTTCTAAATCATTCGCCGAAGCCTTCAGGAATACTCATCTTTTTCAAACATAAACCATTTCTTATACTTTTAACAATCTTAAAAAAAATTGTGTTTTTTGAAACCGGTTGATGTTTTAAAATGACTCAAAAATAAATAAAGTAAAATAATAAAAAACATATACATATTGTTTGTTGCATTTTTCTGAGTTTCGTTTTATATAAAATATCTCTTCCATGTAAATTTTTCTATATAATTATTATCTTACTATTTATTATCGTTTATTTCAAAGTGTTCCGAAACTCTTTTTTTAAATATTTAATTATTATTAATTTTTCAATCAATTGTTTCCGTTTGGCACCTCAAATAAAGGAATAATTTTTTTTAAATGTATATATTTTTATTATATTTTTTCGGTATTTGAGTAAATCCCACCAATTGTTATAAAAATCCTGTATCAAAATTCGTATATGGTATATTTTCTAATAAAATATGTTTAAATATAATTTGATTGTTTAAAACTGTCCGCTAATATCCTTGACTCGTCTCAATTCATTTTCTCAATCGTTCTTATCGATTGTTTAGATATATATAATATCGGACTGACCTATTCATGACTTCTTTCAGGGGCTTCGTATCATAAGTCTAGTATTGTTGTCTTACGCACAGTGCTCATATTTAATTCGAGCTCAATTGAATCTAATAAAATGTAGGCTTACATTACTTTTTAAGTAAATCAAGCCGTAAGGTAAATATTTAAATATTTTTTTATATTTTAAATTTAAAAATAATATGTGCTGCATCCTATTAACGTTACTCTGAACTAAATGCCGGGACAAATTCAACTACTTTTGAATTCATCCTGCTGATACTAAAGTTTGTTTTCGAATCAATATTCGTGTGATGAAGGCCTCTGAGACCGATTAAAATAACTGTTCTATGGCAATAAAAGAATCGCTTCAAAAAGTTGATACAAAGCCGAAGCAATTTTCTGAGTAAACATATTTTTACAGCCTATATTTTAATGATAGTGTTTTAACAATATTCAACTTTATAAAACCATAATAAAAGGAATGACATGTATTTAATAAAGTCTATTTTCAAAACGTATAGACTTCTTCTCATCCATGCTCGTCGATTGTTCTGTTGGAGCTTCTTTCAAACCATCTTCCGGTATTTGGTTTACTGGTCTTTTTAAATCTTTAGCGGTTGTAATATATATTTTATTTATCTTTCTCTCTTCACATTTTTAAGACAATCGAATATATGATTTATTGTATTTCAACAAAATAAATAAATTGTTTCACTTTGTTTTTCAAATTTATTGCTTAATAAATAATAATAAGAAAACTTACTTTATAAGTTTTTTGAGTTACAAATATAATATATGAGAGAATTTCCTATGTGGCACCTTAGAACAAAAATTAGAATCATTAATTTAAAATATCGCCAACTTTACTGTTGTATTAGAAATAAATTGAAAATTTTTATGTTCCAAGGTTTTTAAATATACAACCATTATGAAGTTATATTTAACACCATAGTCATATATAAAAATAACAAATTAGTAATTGAAATTTAACCAATAAGAAGTTAGCGATATTTCAAATTATTAAATTCATTTTTTGAAATGTAATGATTTAAATGAGTATTGCACCAGGTCGGATTTAATAGGGTCCCTGAGATCCTGAAGAGTGTCCACCGTTGAATCCTGAATGACCACCGTTGGCCGGACCGCTTCCGTAACCGTTTCCGGCTCCCGAGTGTCCACCATTAGATGATCCGCTGCCGTATCCGTTTCCGGCTCCGGTATCTTCGTACCTAATCTTGGGCCTGTATCCTTGCTGGTCCGCCTCGTATGTCACGATCTAGGAAAATATAAATTTAGCATACCGCCTTTAGAAGACAAATCACGAACGAAAATGTTATACAAATTGCATATTTGAACATTGACAGGCGCAGATCTTTTAAAGGGAACAAACTACTGTATTATATTAACTAATTAAACTATTATCACGTCTTAAGTAGAGACGCTCTACTCATGCTCGATCGTTGATTATTAAAGCTTTTAATGGGGATTTAAAATCTGGTTTATCTGATCATGTCAGATCTTTATGGATGCACTCTGTTCCTGTTCAAAGCATCACAGCGACCTTTTCTTTAAACAAATCTACATACGCTTTTTTGTTAAGATAGTATATAGATTCTCTATACATACAGACTGATTTTGTATTAAAGATCACGGAACTAAGAAAACAAAAATATTTTTTTTTGTTTCATGATTTTTTTGATCATTTCAGTAAAATTCTAAATAACAAACACCAACCATGAAACCTTCAAATAAATTATTAAGAATAATTTTTTGATAGTTGATGAATTGATTTTTTATATTGTTTATAAGTAGATGTACTTAAATAATATATTATCATTTTTTTAATACACTTTATCCACGGGTAAAGTTGATGTGTTAGTATACTCATACATAGCCCAAATTTTTCCATACTATCCTAGACCAAAATTGTCAAAAAGACGTTCGAAGAATACATTTTTACTACTGTATTTGAAAATAATTCACCTGTTTCCTGCCGTCGGGAAGAAGGACGTAATATTCTCCTTCAGCGTTGTCTCCTTGCCTGGACTCCTTGTGACCGAAGTCATTGCCCGACTGCTGATCTTGAACCATGTACTCGAAGTTGTAGTTGGCAGGCTCCTGAAAGATGGAACAAAATAATTTATTTTGATGATTGTTTAAAAGTATAATTTTATTCATTCAATATTGATTTTAGGAATATTTCAATACATAGAAGACACGATTATCCAGGGACGCATTAACAGGAGTATGAAGATTACCCGGGGCAGAAAAAAATCAGATTTTAAATGCTACTTAAAATATCTATTTTTTATTTTGACTACTAGGGATATCCAGTCTTATATTTGCTAACTATTATTCGCGCTACAAGCAGAAAATGAAGAATGCTGAATAGATCACTGAAAAAGCTATAGACAAGCCAATTTTTCACAAAATAAGTGACACTAACATTGTACTGTTCATCATTATGTCCTTGTCCACCGTATCCTTGGTTGGAAGGAGCTCCGTAGTTCTGTGACGGCCTGGGAGCACCATAGTTCTGGGAAGGTCTACAAAAAACATAGAAAATTATAAAATATTGAAGAAGATTAAATAATCATTGCTGTAACATTTAAGGGTTCTAAGAATATTGGAGATTTATTTAATTAGCAGTAGAGGTATACCAGAAACAATATTTTATGGTTGTGAACTCCTTTCACAACCATAAAATATTGTTAATTATGTTGATCCTCCATTGCGGAGGATCAACATAATTGTTATTAATATGGATTTTTGATAACATCGTCGGTAGAGAATTTGAGTGTTTCATAAAAGAAAAATTCTCTGGAAAATATGCAAGTGAGAGATAAATATTATTAAGAAGAAGATTGTGAAGTTGTAATTGTTTTAAATACTAATTAAATGTATTATTTATAAATCCCGGTAGCGCAACAACAATATTTTTCGATAAAATTGATTTTATATTTGTATATTTATAATTAATTCATTTAATTAGTATGAGAGATAAATATGTGGCAACTTTGTAGCAATTCAGATTTAAAAGATTTCTATCAAATTTTTTTTTAGTTGGTGTAGATCGAAACGAATAAAATGAGGACACAATGAATAAGAAACGTGCTGTGAGCCGTATTTATTGAAGGATCCCAAATAAATTGCGAATTTTTTGCGAACCCAGTGGACAATGTTAGCCCAGGTACCAAGTTATAGATTTGGTGAAAGCTTTCAATGTGCCATGTAATGTTTTACGTCCCCAAGTCCGTTCTATGATTAGGAATGTAGTAAATATTTTTGAGGAGAGTTACTAGTATGTTGGCATTTGTGCAGGGTGAGTGCACTGGAAGCCCTGCAAATAATTTTTCTAGTACTCTATATAAAAAAGTCTCAAGTAAACTGGTTTTGAAATATGTTGCCAGTATCTCAAAAATAGCGTACAGTGCGCAATCATTGAGAAAAATTGATTGAAAAAATTCAAAATCAAATTGCAAAATTTTGTATTGCGTAGAAAATACTGAGACTACAGTGATCTGATATCCTTCATAAGAAGCTTTGTGACCCCGACCTTTTAATGGAATTTTCAAATACTAAATAATCATAAATATTTCATAAGAATAAAATCAAATAATAAATAAAATAATATTTTCGTTTAATTGTAACAAATAAAAACTGGAGGTAAATTTTTAGTCTAATTATAAGACAATATACCTGAATGCTTGCGAATGAGAACCACCGCCGGGAGCTCCATACTGGTTAGATGGGGCATTAGGGGCTCCGTATTGTGATGAGGGGGAGTTCTGGCCAGGAGGAAGGTACCTGTTTACTGGAGGCTCTGCGCTGCATACTGCGGCGAGGGTGACGATAAGGGCGCAATACACCTGAAATAAAATGTTGTTTAATTAATTTAGTATGATTTTTTCCAAAAACTCATCTGTTTCCAGTAAAATTTGATGGAAATTGAAAGGCTCTGTTTATAAATTATAGCGGTAGTTTTATTTAAAAAAAAATGTTTTTTTTTTTATTTAAATAACTTTTTTCAACAAGGAATAACATATTTTATCATGAAATATTCTACATCTTTAAATTTAACGAACAATTTTAATTTAACCAACGAATTGATTTGTGTATTTTATCATTTTTAATTATAATCAATGTCTCCAAATATGAATAGTAAAATTTCTAATTAAACAAATAGTTACCTTCATTTTGACTATATTTATTTGTCCAAAATAACTGAAATAAAAAAAATCATGTATATTAAAAATGTGAATATATAAAAACTTTCAGTAACACGTAGACTAATAAAACTTAAGTATGTAATTCAGATATCTGACCATCTATACGAGTGATCAACAGAAACATGTTTTTATTTCGAATTTTTTAAAACCGTACCGCTCTTTAACCTTTCTGTCTAATCCATTCCTAATATGTTTTATCCAATACCCTTAAATAATTCAACTCTTTTAGTTTACTGTTCTAAAGATAGCTCTTAACTGAATGTTATATAAATGCTTCTTCAACTTTTCCATTTTTCGATATTTTAAGTACTTTTTGTTCTGAAAAGAATTTCAGAATATTTTACTTATTTTTTCATTTATTTATCTAATTTATGGAGTTAAAATATTAAGTCTAGTACATTATTTAATTTATCAAATCAACAACCTCTTAGAAGGATTAAAATAAATCTTAGTGATGGGCGGTATTGGTAAGGATCTTCGAAGGAATCGAATGTCGAAGGGCGATATCAAAATAAACATTTAAAAATAAAAATATTATTTTCATCTAAATTCTGCTGTAGGAAAGACTTATTTTTTATACTTTTAAATCGTGTATTAATAGCTCATTTACTTATAATAATTAATGTCACTCTGAGGGAAAATTTACACTCTTCGTACACATCCTATTATATTCATTTTGGGGCTAAACTAATAACTAAAACATGTTTTCGCTATCCCTATATCGTAGATTGAAGACACATAGACACGCACACGGATTTATCTGCATTATTAAAAAAAATACTGAACTAAACACATGCATGTACAGAAATTGAGGTAAAGATTGCAACGAAATTATTAAGAAATAAAAGTGGGGATGCAATATCTCACCGGAAATTGAATAATAAAACTGAATTTAACTGACTGAAATTATAAGAGATCTTCTTATCTGAAGACAAGATGAGTCTGTGATGCTCTTGTGGATAATCACCAGCTCTTTTATACCTCTCACCGAGATATAGAGATGGTATACTGACGAAATCAGATCATTTTTTTAATGAATGCCGATTGTGGTGATTGGAGATGCCACTGTGTGAGGATACTAGGAATTGCAGGCGTTATTGAAGGCCACTTTGAATATTGATACGATTTATTTAATTATTTCGGATAAGTACATAAATAGGTATGATATTGGGAATTCAATTAATTAAAGAATTACAAGAGAATTCAATTTATTTCCAGCTTAAATACACACCGGCAGGGTTCCATTATATTATTATGCTCTTCGAATGGCCCAATTTTACAATATTTTCAACTTGAGGTAATCTATGAGATCACGCTCCCATGAGATACTTTGGAGACAACTCTCAGCTTTAATACTCTACAGTGGAGGTAGTTACTTTATATTTGTTGTACAAATATCAATATACTGATCATTGAATCTCTTTAGCAGCTGTTTTAATGAATAAATTCTTGTAATTTATCAAGTTTTCAGAATATATAGTTGTATCTATGGTTCTAAGCAATGTTTAAACGCCCTTGCTTTCAACTTAAAAGTCGTATACACGGATTTGAAACTCTTTCTACAATTTTCAAACCGATCTTATCTTCGCTTACATGGCGTACATGTTAAGTACTGAATTTGTGGCATTTTTGTGTAGCCCTTACCAGGTCGCTTCATAGTCGTGTTCTACCACGTTATCTGACTCCCCTGCACTCCTTGGGGCCACCACCACTCAGTGTCGCAAAAATATATAAGATGCGTTTTGCCAATATATATATTATATACATTTCAAATAAAACCTATAACCGTCATGCACGTTGTCACTTGACCAAATATGAAAAAATACTCCCCTCTGAACGTTCTGTTTTTCAAATAAATCATCTGAACCTTGCGTATCTAACATAATATGTACTTAACATGTGTTAAATAATAATTTAATTCGATACTAAACGGGAGCTATCTATCTAATATTCTATGTAAATTTGAAAACATTATTTGTATTCTATCGTTATTAGACTCACTAGAGATATTATATGAGTACTAGGAGTTTCGACTTGTACTTGTATCGAGCTTCCGTGAATTTAGACAAAAATATTATACCTATAATATAAAAATATTGTACCTACAAACTGTTTTAAGAGTTAATGAAATAAATAATAGAGATATACAAATTGATTTCAAGCCATATAAAATATAACTAGTCTACTTAAAAAATTTGTAAAAAAAATATATCTTATATCTTAGCACCAAAATTTACTGAATTTGTTGATTCCTTCCTGGTGCCAATTTTGACAACCCAATTTATTTGGAGAAAAATTATAGCCTTTTAAGGACTTGTTACAAGGATTTATTTTAATATGTTACGGTTGATTAATGATTCCACGGTTAAAATGATTGAACTATATAAGGCCAAGCATTTTTCTGTCTAATGAATCCAATTTAATTTCACAAGCGTTATTTTATTATAGAGATATTTATTTGATTATTGAACTCTATATACTCTTCAATTTAAATTCTTAACTTTTAGTTTTTTTTTTAATATATTAAAAATAAAATTTGGTTAGTTATTTATATAGTGTATAAATTTATTTAATTATTATATTTATATAAAAAGTATTTGAGTACGTTGCCAGATGGATATTACCTTTTCAATGTCGGTTGGTCCAATCAAATCTCCAGATAAAATGAAATGTTTAAAGTTATATATCTTAGGTGAGTCTCAACTACTTTAATGTATCTCATGGACTACTGACATGCAATCTATTATTTATGTATGATTAAAGAAATATAGAGATTTCATCTCTAATGCTCGCAAAATTGATTATTGTAGGTAGAAAATTGAATGATTGATTACGTCATGTTATACGAGGCTCAGTCTAGATATCACTCACGCAAAACACTTTTTATGACGCTCGTATTACATCAATTTAATGTATTTTCGTCAGCCATAACAGGTACGCAGTAAGTCCAAAGTCGTGCAAATTAATCTGTAAATTCCAAAAAATCTCTCTTTAAACAGTCGAAAACAAATGATTAAGTTCGTTGCCCTTGAATTATAATCCTAATTCGTTAAATATAATATAAAAACCATTGAGCAACCAGAACTGACTCATCATTTTTGTCTAATTTGGGAATGTGGGTCAAATAGGAAATATTTAAAAAGCATAATGACAATCGATTTGACATGAGTTTTTAATGTATAATATTTATGTAATAAACTAATTAAACTAAATAATTTTTACTATATATAAATTAAATTAATTGAATTAATGAGTTACTGATGCAAAATGAAAATATTCTGGAGCGTAACTCTACATGATTTCTTTTAATTCAATATTGTGTAGAAACTAATTTTTATAAAATTAATGTTTTTATAAGTAATGTTGCAAATATTCAGAATGTATGGTTCTTTGATAATTAAACCAAAGTAAATATTTTAGGTTATAAAGGTATCAAGTTTTACTCAAAGTTAAATTTGAGAGACATTAAGATTTAAGTTAATTTAAAGGTTATTCTGCAAATTAGTCGTAATAAATATTTTTATTGCTATTGAAGAATGTGAAATGTACATTACGATAATATCTCACCGTTTCTATGCGTAATTCATCAAAAAGCCAAGGCACTTCACAGACTCAATATTATCAGTCAAATTAATGATTCTAATTTTCATAATAAATATAGTATACAAAATAAACATAGTCTTATTATTTAAAACCTACTAGTTTCGGAACAACATTTGTTTCTTCATCTTGGTAGTCAAATTTGTTAGATGTATCTAGTAAGACAGGTCCAATATCAACTTTATAATTGTATTGTATAGTGAATAAATAAATAAAATAATTTAAAAATACTAAATCTAAACATATAATAAAATAATTTAATCTCTGCTTTCGTTGATTAGGTAAAAAAATTATCTATCCACGCAATATTATTTTAAATATTAAAAATACAGTTGAAAAATATACTATTATTGTTTGTTTTATTATTGATACAATTTGAAACAAAACAAAATTTCTATGTCTTCCATAAAAAAATGGTAACGAATTAAAGTCGGAATCTTTTTATAATTCTTATTTATTTTTTAATTGAATGCTTACTCGTACAATGTGGTAGTTTAAAAATATGTTTTTCATTTTGAAACCCAATCTGATAATTCGGTAGCCACATTATATTATACTTATCAATAAAAAATAAAAAATTTAAAAGATATACAGAAAAACTATATTTATCGTTTAAATATTTTAGTTTCTACCGGAACTTTTTCTTTCAGAACCATTTCGGGTTCGTATCCAAAATATTTTTTTGACTAATAGATTTTCTTGTATATCTTTCTAATTGATTAATTTAATTTGTATTAATAATACCACATAACTATATTCTAAAATTGCAACTTGTGAAGATGCAATTATTATACAAAATAAAAATATGTTTTCAATTAACATAAATTATATATTATTTAACATTTTGGTTTTACTATACCTTTAACAAATCTCGAGAAATTTAATGAATTGGATAGAAACTGATCTCAAAATATTTGAAAAATAAATATTTGAAAAAAAAAATAACATAACTACCCACATACTTAACCATGAATGAAAAATAAATAATTGTACAGTAGTTAATTATAGCCTTTGTTCAAGTTAAAAATTTTAAAATGTCCGTATTCTCGGAATGAAACACAATAAATCTCGGTGATCAAGTTGAGATAAATCTCAGTTACGTGTACACGTGTAGAGATTTTGATCAGGAGATAAATTCAAATATCAACTTGAAATTAATGAAAAGATACGAAAACTCAAACCCATGTACATGGCTTTACCTCGAACTAAAGATACTTATAATTCTTTATTCTGATAAGATAAACAAACAAAGGCATCAAATTTTTTTTTCCATTTTTGGAATCAAAATTCATCTTATGAACGAAACATGACGGTCAATGGATTAATATTTGATATTTGAAGTGAAGCGTAATTGACTGATACCGAACTGTTCGGTATGGGTACCCAAAGTGCGAGGTGAGACGTGAAATAACGAAGTTCTGAGACTTGTTGTTTACATGGTGAACTTAGTTCAGACATTGTGTATTTAGTGCTTATCTCGAATGCATTTAAACCAATTAAATATGCTAGTTTTTAATTGTTATTCGACAAATTCCAAGTTAATTGACAGCCGAACAAATATATCACATCGAGCACGAGTGAGATTGGCGAATTCTACAGCCAATATGAGTCAAATAGAAATCTTCACTGCAACTAATTAGGAGCCTTAATAGTATTGTGATAACCGTATTTTGTTCAATCAATTATCTATATTCATGAATGAAATATAAAGAGTAATTAGCTTCATTAAATGATGCATTATCTCGCGTATGCTATCGGCTCCGGTGCTGCCCTGTCCCTACTGTACTGTAGTATGTTTAAAGCCCTGTGGATAGACGGAATAGGCTATAAACAAACGGAGAGCTCCAGTCGTCTCGAACCACCCTTACCATTGGACCAAGCTCTGCATTACTCCAAAAATGCACGTGGGTGGTACTGTACAATACCACCTACACCTTAAACAATCCCACGAACAGGCCTCTACCATGGACAACCCGAAAAACCATAACAGACGTCATCTTCGTTACGAGAGACCGCTGAAGATACGATATCATCTATAATATATAGATGACTACGATAGTCGCAAATTGTGTCCAAAGAATCTCATGGAAACATAATTCCTGTTTCAAGTCTCTCATTAAAATCTCTTCCGTAGACAAGGGTCGTAAGAATATGAGCTAAGTGCACACTTTTTAATGCCGATTAAGACACTGTATTATAAATGAAAGAGTAAAAAATGACTATTTTTGGAGGAAATGGAGTATTCCAAATAATACAATCATCTAATTCACGGGCAGCCTAAGATATATTGATTTTTATTAAACAAATTAAAAACACTAGGAAGCTTTTTTCTCATAAGTATTTTTAAGATTATAAAAAAAATATAGTATGTTTACACCGCGGTAATAGGACAAGTTTTATACAGGGTTGGGAGTAAGAACAACAAAATATATTCAATTTGTTTTGTCAAGTAACTTATACAATAGTATATTGTAAAATAAATAAAGAAGTCGTAATTTTGATGCGTAATTTTTGATCTAATGTGGTTGGTTTTAAAATGAGTCTAAAACCAATAATCTTCCTATTTACTTACTAAGACAATTCAGGTCTATGGTCAATCGCACAATCTCTCCCCTGATTTCTCTGACTTCTTCATTAATTTCCACACAGACACTTCCACATCTAATTTTTGACCATCACAGGGGCTGCATTGTCGCCAAATTTCTTACCTAAGAAATATCTTTCTTAAGACTTTGGAGGGTTTTGAAATCTAATGAAGTGGCAACGTATCTTGATATTATACGCCTATTTTAGAGTAGCTGTAATGTTTGACTGCTTAAAAATATCAAAGAGTTCAGCATTGATGCTCCATTGTTAAAATAAGAACCATGTTTTAAGGACAAGTTCGCTTCAATTCCATTCCTTATTTTTTTTTAAACACTTACACCATATCATTTTTGGTCATTATATTGATTCACTAACTCTTGAAGATTGAAGTGCTTTCATATGCTTATTTACCTATACTCAGACACCATGTTGGACTGTTCTTTTCCGATTCTCTAAATATTTGGTCTTTTTGACGGAGATATGTATCTTCTTTTCTTAGGATGGCGACCAGTTTGTAGTATGTTAATGGAGTGATTGTAATTTGTCGAAATAGCCATGTCTCTCTTCCGCCTCCTCTCCTCAAATGCCTCCAATCTTTAAATGTTGGTTTCTTTTAATATCAAGAACTCGACTCCACAGAACAGGGTTTTACTATGCTCCAATGACATTATTTTATTTTATAATTTTTCCGTTTTTCTCCAACACAAGAATTTTTTAAAAAGAAATATAAATATTATTTTTTGAAATTTTTGTCTAAGTTGGGTAATTTTTTGGATAAAGTTATAATAAGAAAAAATATATGCATGTTGGTTGTCGTACTTTTTATTAAATAAAACACGTAATAAATACATTCATAAATGAAAATTTTTGACATTCATCATTGCAATCGGCTCTAACAATTAAGTAAACCCAAAGCAAATTAGACTGTTCTTTGAGATGAATTACCAATCAGATGATCCAAAAAAAGAATCAAAAGCAGGCAAAGAAAAAAAATGGCTCAAAATGATAATCAGTAACAAAAAAAAAAGATGTAATGGAACATGATATAAATAAAATCAATATCACAGAAAGATTAGACGATACTCTAACAGTCCTGTAAGATAATTCTGTGTTTTCTTGTCAGTAGCTTAATATCCTCCATTGGCTGGTCCTCTTCCGTATCCGTTTCCGGCTCCTGAGTG
Organism: Eubasilissa regina; assembly: GCA_022840565.1. NCBI lineage: Eukaryota > Metazoa > Arthropoda > Insecta > Trichoptera > Phryganeidae > Eubasilissa > Eubasilissa regina. The sequence goes on along the minus strand of JAINEB010000029.1, from coordinate 5,315,149 downwards.
TCCGCCATTAGCTGACCCGCTGCCGTATCCGTTTCCTGCTCCGGTATCTTCGTACCTGATCTTGGGTCTGTATCCTTGCTGGTCCGCTTCGTATGTCACGATCTAATAAATAAATCATTATAAGCGATGTGCTATACAATCAAGTTACTATTAATCATATTCATAATAGTTTACATTAGAGACATCTAGTATTTTGCATAGAAACAAACTATACTTACAGAGTTGAGTCGCATAACTCTGATAGATATTAAAATATAATTAAATATCATTTTTGGGGAATGTTATATCACAATATATACTTTTTTATGAGGGAGAAATTAAAAACACATTAAAAAAAACATTATGCTGCAAATTGACAATTGAGATTAAAGGATTCATTTGACCATGATACATTATTAAAATTCTCACCTGCTTCCTGCCGTCGGGAAGAAGGACGTAGTATTCTCCCTCAGCCCTGTCTCCTTGCCTGGACTCCTTGTGACCGAAGTCATTGCCCGACTGCTGGTCTTGAACCATGTACTCGAAGTTGTAGTTGGCGGGCTCCTGAAATTAAAATTAAAAATTATTGTTTATCATACGGTCTTATTAATATAATTCTAATGGAGACCAGTTAAAATATTGTCAAGATCGATAAATCTATGCTTTAACTAACGTATTTTATTTCAGTATCTAAAAACTTCGTCTCCTAGTCCACCTTTTCAATAGAAAAGAAGATGTAATAACTAATTTATTTTTATATTTTTAATTCTTTTAACATTAGCAATATTACCTTTGTGGTTAAAATTCATATTTTTTATTTATTATCTTTGTTTTATTAACCACTTAATTGAGTTTAATTACGTCTACCGGTTTCGAAAAATACCATTTTCTTCTTTAGGATGTCATAACTAACTAAAAACATATATTATTGTTTTTTTACCAGAATCTATTTTTAAAAAAACAACAATTATTTAAAAAATAAATCTAGTACCTAATTCAAATTGTTGCTTAATACAAATTTAGTCGAATAATTTTTAGGAAAAACTTTTTGATTGGGACTCGTAGTTAAATTTAGTTGGTTGTTTACATTAGACCGGCATTTTATACAAATAATAGTATAGGAAATTTACTCATAAATTCTAAAGACAAAGATGATAAATTTAACAATTCTGGTGTCTATAAACTTAGTTGCAAAGATTGTGCTGGATTTTATATTGTTAAAACGGGTAGAAATTTTAATATAAGAGTAAGGGAGTATTTTAAATGTTTGAACAATAGTGGGTTTTCAGAATTTGCTAATCATTTGATAGAAAATGGTCATGGTTTTGATAAAAAATTGGGATTGTCAATTTTGCACGGATGTTGGTCAATAATATATGTTTTTAGTTGGTAATGACATCCTGAAAAAGAAAATGGTATTTTTAGACACCGGTAGATGTATTTAAACTCAATTAAGTGATTAATAAAACAAAGATAATAAATAAAAAATATATTTTTATTCCTTTAATTGTATTTGTAATGGAAAACAATATAGAGTAAAGGTAGGCTTTAAGGATGTAGACTTAAAAACATCTATAAAAAGCTGTAAATTGTCATCGATAGATGGAAAAATGATTTAATCTCTGCAAGTGGCTTTAGTGTTTACAAAGTCAAAAAGTGCGGGTTATCACGCTGTTAGCTTGGCGTAACATGCAAAATTTGGCGTATTAACGCGCTCGTAGCATTTAAAAAATTAATAACTTACATTTAGAAAATCTTAGAATCCGGGATCTTCAATTTATTGTAGGTATTTATGAATCCCAGGATTAGTACGTTAATTCCAAAACTTTTGGGATTAATATTTCGGATGAATTTCGGGGTATCAAAATTAGATCAAGACTAAATGATGAAACAATAGATGCTTTACCACTGTTTGCATTACTTACTTCCTATATTTATTATTTCTGACCATTTTTATAAATAAGAGAATAATTAGAACATGGCGTTTTCATTTTTAACATTGGTTCGGGACTAGATTTACTACTCACGTTGTACTGTTCATCATTGTGTCCTTGTCCACCATATCCTTGGTTGGCTGGAGCTCCATAGTTCTGAGACGGCCTTAAAAAACATTTTGTAAATAATATGTATTATTCAAGTCCTTCGAAAATGGTTTTCCAAAAGAAAAGGAAAAGTCATGCATAATAAAACAAAAATATTCAGGCTACAAGATTTCTTGATAAAGGACAAACATGTTAGTAATTAATCTAGACTAAAAAACTTTTCAATTAAATGTTTACCTGTGAGTTTGACCACCGCCGGGGGCACCATACTGGTTAGATGGGCCACTTGGAGCCCCGTATTGCGATGAAGGGGAGTTCTGACCAGGGGGTAGATATCTGTTCACTGGAGGTTCTGCGCTGCATACTGCGGCGAGAGCGACGAGGAGGGCGCAATAAATCTAAAAATAATTTTAACACAAATTTGACACTAGAAATAATTATTATCACGATAAGAAGATTTTTTATTTAATAATTACAAATTTAAAATATGTTCAATAATAACTAAAACATCAGACAGATAATTTTAAGGCTATATAATAGGGATTTTATTTAGATTATAACGTGAATTAAATTTAATAATACTCGAAATAAAGACAAACCTTCATTTTGATGGTAGGTAAAATGCAGTTCAAAATATCTGAAAAAATATAAATTAAACATGTATTATACAATATTATCATTGAAGTACTAGCTTCAAGAACTACAGTAGAAAACGTACCAGTTTATATTTAAAAAAATATTTTTATTTTATATTAAGAACTAAATAATATTCAACAATCAAATTATCACAATAGAAGTGGATAATTTTAAAATGAAGAAAATCAGCATAAAACTGAACGAACAAATCAAAGAAGTATTTCGATCAATATTTTAAAATCTTACCGAAATAAATAAGACAATTGCTTTGAATTCGAGATCTTCTCTCTCGAAGACACGAACTGTTTGTGATGCTCCTGTGGATGATCACTTGTGCTTTTATACCTCTCACCGAGAGGCTGCGATGATGCACTTGCGAAATCAGAGTATTTTTTATTACATTCGATAGTGGAGATGCAACTCTGCAAGGAGATTGCACCCGGCAGATTGTATCGATGGCTTTATTGAACAAATCGATTGAAATCATTCAATCCTTGATGGTATTTCAATTCTATTAAATGCGTGATCAGTTTAATATAAAAAATATTGCCAATTACATGAGAATATTTGTTTGTTAGATTGCGTACATGTTTGTTACACTCTTTTATTGCAGAAATACTTTTACGTATAATTGTTTCAGTTTTAGTACCATGTTATGACTTATTATTTTAATTCATAAATAACGTTATTCAAAATGCAGTAATTATTAATGAAATAGTTATTTCAATTTAATTCATGTTTGGAATAAGAGTTTATGTACTACGGAAGTATCGAATAGGAACTGAAAGACTGAGAACGATATCGAAAGGAGGTCAACTGCAAGAAATAATATGAAAGGTATCTAATTTTATTAATTAAAATTATGTTTAGAACAAGTAGAAGAGTTTGTTTAAAAGAGAAGGTTATGTAAAGGTGTCAATGAAATGAAAGGACGACGGATGCAGGGAATAAAATGAGTGGTACTTTGAATGCGATATAGATTTTTTTAATATAAAAAAAAATGGAGTTCTACAAACTAAATGAAATAATACCAAAAAAAATGCAAACCAAGATAAATGATCAATTAATAGCATTAGTGTCGCATAATAAAGTCCTATAAACCAACGCAATGTATGTTAGTTGAACCTGAAGCTGGCAAAATACTTACAATGCAGTAGAAATAACATCTCTCAGGCGAATAAGTGGTAAATCGATTTATGAGTGTAAAGTGAACAGGATTAAGAAACGGTCTCTCGGGTGGTTTGCTCTTACGAAAAATTATAAGAAAGACATACGATTCAGATGTTGATGGTACCAGAAACAGAAGACGACTGCAAAAGATCAGGTACTGGAAGATGCTCATGTTAGAAGACTCAATAAATGACGAGTATTCATGAAAAAAAAAATGTTAATAGAGATGCGCATACGGAATACTTGTTATATCAATATTTTTACTATTTTATAAGATAAACGCCTGTGCTGCGAAAATAGGACTAACTTGATGGCCTCCTGGAACGAGGCTTAAACCCCTAACCACTAGATTTCAAGGCGAGTATCGTAACCACTAGACCATAGCACGTCTATTAATATAGATGAGAAGATAGTTGTATCAGAGCAGAATAGTGTATTGCTTGCTATACTCTCTCAGCCTATCTCGGTATGATGATTATGTTACGGTCAATTTAGGCTATCCTTTTTAAGATCTTCGCTGAGGTCCTACATCTCAGGTGAGATGATTTGGGAAATGAATTGAAGAGGTGATTTAATTATGTGTAAAGTTTCGAAGTGATTGTTGAAGGACAGGAATAGGCGGAGATAATGACGCTACATATTGTTCACTTTTGCAAGATTTTTACATATTTTAATGTTCCATTTAGAAAATATAAATTTAAATCTCCATTATATATGATAATCAAATTCTAATTATAGGTTGCGAGGAGACGGAAACTCTTGCTCAAATCTAACTGACATATTAAACTGCTAACCGTCTGAATTATATAGCATGAGAAGATTTTATACGCCTAGATAGTTCTAATATGGTTGAACTTTATTATTTTATATTTATTGTTACGCGATAGGTTTTATATTGTGTTATTATGTACATAGAATATGTTTATTAAGCCCAAAAAGTTGTTTTAAAAACTGGACTAGATTCTTACCTTTACAAAGTATTTTATTTTCACCTTAACCGAGATTAAATATTATTTATATACTTATTATAAAGCTAATTTTATGAAAATATAATGCTACTTTAAAAAATATATTTTGTACTACACTATACGAAATTGTACCACATACACACAATTTTTGAGTTAATATCACTAGTTTCGGAAGAGGAGTCTATCCTATCTATAGGTATAAATTTAAGTTTAATTTATACTTGTAGATGGGACGAACCGACCCTCCCGAAATAAGAACTACATATAAAATGATATATTTAAAAAAATAAAATGTTATACCACAAAGTAATTGCCTAATCAATCAATGATATATAATACTAAGGTCATACTTGTTTGATCTAGTAGTGAAATCAAATAGATGGAGGTTCAAAACTCAAATCAGGAGATTACAAATGTTCTATTTTAATAGCACAAACGTTTAGTTTAGTATGAAAATAATAATAAAAAATACACCTACATACTATAAAATAAATAAATAATTAATAAGAATGTAGTGCTTATTTTATGCGTATGAATGGTTAAATGTCTTAATTATTAATTTTAACAATAACTATGATACTAAATTTGAGATGTGGTGCTGGAGATGATGGTGAGATACACAATTATCTCCATTTTGCACGAATTGAACATCACGGATATACTTTCAACCTGCAACCTGATACGAATCCATCTATTTTTGATCATCTTGCGAGAAAGGAAGATATCTTGGAAAAGATTATTGTGGTGGGCCACGTCGAAGAACGAAGAGGAAGAGGAAGAGGAAGATCCAAGTAAAAAAGGCAACACAGGTGATGATCTCTGGTGACAGCGAAGAACACGATCTTCAGTCATGAAGGACCGACGCGGTTAATGATACTAAAAATGTGTTTCTATTTAAACATATACACAATATATTTTATCGGAGGCTCCCCATAACATTTAAAATATAACGATAAAAATAGCGCGTAATAAATAGAGTTTAAAAAATTCGGAAAATTTTACGATTGACTGTAAAATATAAGAACATTGTTAAGGGTATTTAGAATTCTTGTAGACAATACCAAGAAAGGAAAAAAGAGAATACATATTCGCCGTGTAGCTACATTTTCAGAACATAGTTCTGTGGTATTATAATACAAATTAAATTAGTCAACTAGAAAGATATACAGAAAAAATCTGTCTATTGAAAAAAATATTTCATTACTATTAAAAATATTTTATGATTAATGTTTCTGAGACAACATTTTTTTTTTTTACTTTTTTTTTTTTGCAATAAATTATTGATCGAAAAATTTATGAGGGCTCATCTGCAAACATGGAGGGTATTAGGTAAATGTACACAGAGATGAATTCGACCGCCACGGTTTATATTGAGAATATGGTGTTTTTTCAAATTTTTACAAAATATAAATTTTCGGTCGCAAGTATTTAAAAAGTTTTAAAAACATTTTAAAGATTTGAATTATCATCGTACATTTTGATATCTGAAACGGTTATCTATGGTGAACATGGTTTGTTCGTCCTATGATTAAGATATTCATCTAGTAATCCGGAGGTTCGATCCGCATTTCAGGTGACCAGCAAGTTGGTCCTATTGTCATAGCAAATAGTAACAATATTAAGTGATATAAATAAAGATGCAAAAATATCTTCACATTGGATGCTATGCTAAAAAAGACGCAGTGGAATTGCACCTAAAACACGTTTATAAAACAGGGAATTTATATAAGTTTGTACTCACAATAACTACATTATGTACTAATAATTTGTATTTTTTTAGAATTTTTTGATTTAACCATCTATTTATTATTTACCTACTCATCATACTAAGTCTATTAATTTTTTAGCCCTTGCTTCACTAGTACCCTATTCTCACGACAATATTGTTCTTGTCAGTACTTGGCTCACTGATCGTGCATAGCACGTAACTGAATCTGGTTTTCAAACAAATTGCTAACCTATTTCTTATGAACGGATATTAAACTGATTTATAATTTTCGTTTTCTATTTTTTAAATGTTTAAATTAATGTTCAACTGGCGGCTTTTTTAAAAATAATAACTATTGTATATTACTTTAGATTTATATAATGATTTATAATTATTTTAATTTATTTTAAATAGTATCTGCGACTAATGAATGAATGAATTAAATTTTTAAAACTAAGAATTATTTATTATGAAATTGCCAATAAAAATCTAAAAAATTTAACATTTTACATGTATATATATTTTTCAACCGGAACGCGTTAATTTATTTTTCGAAAATTATATTATTATTTTCTTAAGTAAATTTTTTTTTCGTAGTATCTACCTACGTACATGGTCCATAAAGGTGCATACAAAAATATAGAATATTATTTTTTTCAAACAAGTTCAAATTAAACAGTTTTATATAATATAACTTTGAAATGAGTGACAAAATATTACCAATAGTTTTATTACTTCTATAAATAAAGATTCTTAATTAAATTGTCAGTAAAAATGAAATGACAAGATCAAAAATGCATAACGCTGAACGATCAACTCAAATTTTGGCATGGTTTCAAAAAATCTAGAATGTTAATACAGTGTAAACTTATCTATCAAATATGTCATTCATTTAAATAAAATCTGGACATTTTTATAGAAAACACATATTTTAAATTTATTATTCCCGCAATAAATCAGGGAGCGCACAATACACTACTTCTTATACCTTATAAAATTGAAAAAAGAAGTTAATATATTTGCAGAAACAATAATATAAAATGATTGCGCTTGAAAAAGCATTATATTAAAATAATAAATTATACTTTATAATTATAATTATTTATTTAACGTCGAATATATAATTTACTTCACAAAATACAAGACACGTGACTAAAATGATTGCTAAAAAAATGACATTTCTGTTTATCAGTACTGAGTCTTAATATAGTATAAAACTCTATTATTATTACTCGTGTTAACACCTACAGAAGTACTTTATTTTGGCTGACGAAGAAGAAAGGCAACTATTTATCAGTACTGCAAAATAAATGTACTCAGATAAGTACAAGGATGAAATGCTTAATGTTGTGGTATTTTTTTTTTTCAAAATCATCATTAAACATATGTCCTCATAATTTATAAGAAAAATTTAGGAAAATTAACGCGAGCACCGACTTCATATAAGGAAGAGATAAAATGGGACGAGTGAGATGAATGAAATTCAGAAATAGCTAAATCTCAAAAATCAATGAAATGCCAGATAATTTAAAAATAGAAAAAAATAACATAAATTCAAAATTTATTTAAGTAAATTTGTGCAAAATAAGTTATAGTTAAAAAGTGAAATATTGATATTGTTATATTAGAATCATATTTGCCTATATTATGTGCGCACTAGATTAAGAATAAATAAATAAATATAAATGACATAATCCTATCCTCATTTGGTTTTATGTTCCAGATTTGATCAATTACCGACATATATTGAATTAATAATTACAAATTAATACTAGTTGGTTTTTTTTGAACAATTATTTTGAATAGTTAATTTTAAAAGAACTAAAAAAATATCTAGTTAATTCAGCCAATATACCTACTTATCATCTGGGTTCAGAGAGTTAGATTACTCGAGCTCACAATCATGTCTACTTTCAAATACAGTCACCGCCTGCGGTATCATAATAGTCGTGTTTTGATCGCTATTATGGCCCGTAACCACGAATAAGATTTTCGTCTCGAGACAATTCCTGAAACAAGGATTACGCTCTCACGAATGGTACTCTCGGATTTCGTAGTCCACTAGTATACACAGTAGTCATAAATAGATTCAAGCACCGAAACTTGTCTCGCTCTTCAATTCAAGTTTGATGTACGTCAAGACCCAGTGAACATCCTAAAATACAAAGTGAAAAAACACATTCTCATCTTATATGTTGTATTTCATTAAAAAAAATCTTTGTTGTCGATTAAACACTGTTAAATATTATGTTAAAGGAAATTCTTAACATGAAACTGTATGCAAATATTGAAAATTATAATATATATATATATATATATATATATATATATATATTGCGATGTTACGAAAGTACTGTAATTTATTTATTTTAGGTGCGGGCCAGCTGTTCTATGAAGTGGTATAGGAGCGCGGCGAGTGGGAATATGGCGGATTTTGACATTTCCGGAATCAGAGCCAGACAGATGGGTAGTATCCGCACTGATAAAAATGTTAAATCGTTAATCATTCAGCCTTGTAAAAAGGGTAAATATAATTGATATAAATACTTATGCATCTGTGTGTGATGTGTGCGTCGCTAATTTGCATTGTGAATTTCTTATTTTCTAGAAACGTGAAGTTTCCTTTATGCACTTGGCGTCTCCTTACTGGGGGCATATTATTACATGACGTTCTTACATGGAGGGCATATTATTATATGGAAATTTATTCATTCTTCGACTCGCCCACACCAGATCAAAATGGCAGCAATGGCTTAATAGTAATGAAATATCAAAACTGACTCGTGGAACGTAAAACAAAGTATGGCATCTCAGGATTTTTGTAAACTCAGGATAGTACAATTATCTTACGCTGAAATTCTGCGAAATGCTGACAGAAATTAAGGACAGACGACATTTAAAAAAAAAAAAAATAAAGATGCGTACATGGAATACATGTCACATCAATATTCTTACTATTTTCAAACTAAGCTAAATGCTTGTGCTATGAAAATAGGATTAACTTGTTAGTGTCCTGAAACGAGGCGCGAACCCCCGACCGATATCACCAGGCCAACGTCTTGACCACTACACCAACAAGCATCAGTGAAGTTTATGGGAGTGTTTTTTTTACCTTAACATAGAAATAATTCATCTTTACTGGTATATTATCGGCTGTACATAATTATTATCGATGAGTTCTATGCAGCAGCTAGTGTCGATGTTTCCATAATATAAACACCAGAAACTTACATTACTTGTGCCATTTCTATAGAATAATTTTGCATTATTTTAAATATACTTATTTTATCTAAAATTATTGAAGATTAAACATTTGAATATTAAAGCTATTATTTGGAATATAATTTTGTTGTATTTGAATGCAAAACTTTCATTCAATGTGAGCGCGGAGTGGGTTTAAATAAAGAAATTTAAAAAATATTTTTAAAAGATAAACCGTTAATAATGATCTTGGTATGCATTTTAAATAATGCGTATTTCATCCATCTAGTGCATTGACAATTATTGATTTTACTTCATTAGTTACCTCTCATTTTACCTAATTTATTTTTAGTATTAGACAAAATAATATAATTTAGATTATTTTATAAGATATATTCTATTTATTCTTCAAAAATTACATTGAATGATAATTACTTTGATATTTGACATACTGATATGCAATAATTGTTTTTTTTTATTTCCACAAGTGACGAAGATATTTTTTTTTTTGATAAAAGATAAGTAAGTGATTTTGATGATCCACTTATCTCATGATTTTAGCTGCAGCTTTCGGTGTATCGACTTTCATCTGTTGCCTGTCTGTTGAGTAAATATGAATCTAATGAAATCAAAAAATTATAAACAATCAACTAAATTTAACTACGAGTCCCATTCTAAATTTTTTTCCGAAAAATTATTCGACTACATTTGTACAATTTGAGTTATAGGTACTAAATATATTTTTTAAATAATTGTTGTTTTTTTAAAAATAGATTCTGGTGAAGAAACAATAATATATGTTTTTAGTTAGTTATACCATCCTGAAGAAAAAAAAGGTATTAAAAGGTAAGGTTAATAAAACAAAGATAATAAATAAAAAATTTGAATTTTAACCACAAAGTTAATATTGCTAATTTTAAAAAGAATATGAATCTCTTCTGCAGTATTTAAAACAAAATAAATAATTTTAGATTCTAGGTAACATTTTTATGCACATGTGGAGTCTTAATGTTAAATCGAACGCCACGTACGAATCAAAAACTCAACACGTATACAGATTTTTCTCAACTAAATCTCTGAGAATTATCTCTTATCTCACAGTGCCTCATTCCGTGGACACAGACCATTATATAATATAATAAAACATTGAACATTTCGTCAATTGATAAGTACTCAGATTAATAAATAACATTAAACCGTCATACCAATACAAATATTGACATTTTAAAGATGATGGTTTATTTCACAATCAATCCAGTCTATTTTTGAATGTTATAATAACAATTTTATCATTATTAATACATATTTATAAGACGACTAGAAAGTCCATATTTCACAATTACTCTCGATACCTGGCCGAAATCTAGCGCAAGTGAAGTAAATAATAATATGATTGTTTGGTCCAGTAGTAAAATATTTAATTAGTGATAGAAAGGTCAAGAGTTTCTGAAACATACTGTGGGAATATATAATTAAACCAAAGTAGGTTAGTGTGTTGTTCCCTGAACAAATTTTAATGCGCCAGATTTATTATATTATATATTGCCAATATCTACTAATGACGTGTATATTTTTCCCTGTAGAAAGCTGGTAACTACGAGATGGGGTCAGAATGTAGGGTTAATTTCGTAGTTTTTTGGAAAACATTTGTCTTTTGAATTTTTTCGGCGATTCATTGTATTATGTTTTTTTTAATTATTCTTCTTCTTTTTATATATATTTTTACAGTTATTAAAATAGTGCCTTTCACTAGGATGATCCTGTGTCGAGATGGGCTATTGTTATAAGGTTATTCAAGTTGTTTATTAATGTTTAAAGTAATAATTGAAGACTTTTTTATATAGTGTTCGTCGTTAGTGCCCTTTTTAACATATATTTTTATAAATAGTTTCTTAACTATTATTCCATCTTTTATTTTCATTGATATTTTGTTGCATAATTTTGTCGAGTAATATTTAATAATTCTTTGCCGGTATTTTGTAATTTTTATTTTTGCTGTGTTTCGTGGGCTTAAACTGCTGGGTGATTGGGTAATTTTTATATTGGTAGATAAGTAAATTATTGAACATTTCCTTTCAACTCGTATTGATATTTTGAGTATGACTTTTATTTATAGCCTTGTGTTCTAAATAGTTTTTTAATATGTGTACATGCTGCACCTCCTCATCTAATTATGTCATATTATTTTATTATTTACCTTGTTGATTTCGATATATCCAAATTAAAATATTCGATCCGTATAGAACATTTTGTTTTACGTCATCATATATGCGCGGCGCACGGCCAATTACTAACAAGTCATTGATGTGAATCAGTACGTACGATATACATATACAGAGTGTGCTATTATTAATCCAGTTGTTAATCAAGTTTCTTGCTGACGATGCTAATATAACCGATAGATTTGAAAGGAAATACATCTAATTTTACATTGCGTATTATTTTTTGTTTGTATTATTTTTTAACTTTATCATCATTTTTTCATCGGACCTCATAAAACACAACGTGTGGTCCTATTTACTGATTTATTAATTTTCGAGTAGCGGATACAACACAGTCGCCCGCAGGGACTAATAACAGCTACCGATGTCAGCCGATTGCTTACTGCTAGTATGTAGTACTTGGTAACACGTCTCAGAACTTATTAATTACTTAACTATTAACGTCATTATTTATTTTATAAAAAAACATTATTTTTCATTGGTAACTGTTCACCATCTTCTTTATTACTTAATACATATTACATTTTTTTTACAAAATTCACAACATAAATTAATTTTCATTTCATTCATTTAAGATGCGACTGGCACTGTAGGAAATATATACATATATATAAAAAATTTAAATATATTATTTATATATTTAAAACTAAATCTAATTCATCCGTTTCGATAACACCATGCTTACCATGCTTTCAGGATTTATTCTGGAGCAAAAATACTCCCCCATGCATAATTTTATGACTCAAATCAGTACTCCAAATATTGCACAATAAAAACATTATTTTTTTATTAATTCAATTCAAATGTAATAAATATTAAAGAATTAAATAAATTAAATGAATACTATATACGAGATTTAATATTTTATAAATATATATTACGTCTTAAATGAAACGGTGAAACTATAAAATGATATGAAATTAATAAGTGAACCAATCTATTGTATGACTTTTTCTTATTCTATTCTTAGAATATTAATAATTAAATGACTTTTATGGGTGTTGTAATTAAGATTGAATAATAAAAATAAATAAATGAATGAAATGGTTTGCCGTACTCAAAATAAATATAAAAACAAGATTTTCTCAAAATCGATTTCTTGCTTTGCTCAGCATCTTATGACCGTTCAAGTGTCAATCAATCATGGCAGTTATGGCATGGAAATCAGTAAAAATTTGTTAGTATCCCTGATGTCCCCCCGACGGGTATCCTCCGTTGGATCCTGACTGTCCACCGTTAGCTGGTCCTCTGCCGTATCCGTTTCCGGCTCCGGCTCCTGTATCCTCGTACCTGATCTTGGGCCTGTATCCTTGCTCATCAGCCTCGTATGTTACGATCTGGGAAGTAAATATATTTAAGTATTGTCATGTTTTAAATTAAATATTACACCCATAACAGTGACAATGCTTCGTGTATTTGCGTTATGCGAATTGTATATTTCAGGCGTTTTGTTGCAAGACAATATTGTGAGACTTGTTTGCGTTTTCAATTCTGCTCAAAGGCCACAAAGACAAAAAAATATATGAATGAATTATTTATATTTGATTGGAATATAAAAATCTTAAAATATGTTTTAGTAAACATATTTTTTTGAATTGTTCTGCTTAATAGGTGAAATTCTTTTACTGATTTTTTTGCTAGGTAGTGGCCATCTCGTGGTTAGTAAAATTTTGGTTTCCATAAAATCTATTTATCAGTATAGATTTTATAATTTGTAAAAAAAGATAATTAATAAAAGTAAACAAATAGCCGCTTAGAGATATTTTAAAGATAATTTAAATTTAATAATTTACCAATTTAGAAATATTTAGCGACACACGAATACTCAATGTCTAGTAAAGCGGTTTTTGTATTGGCTAATATTAGAAAATTCAACCTGCACTCCTACATTTTGATTTATAGATAGACGTATTAGGCAACTCAGCTACGGTTGTGATGATATTACGGTATAATTATGCAGATTAGTTAAACTGTACACCATCATACGACAACACGTGGATGGTGATATCAAGAGCAAAATGTAGATATAGTACTATTTCAGACGTTTACCTGTTTCCTGCCATCAGGAAGAAGGACGTAGTATTCTCCCTCAGCCCTGTCTCCTTGCCTGGACTCCTTGTGACCGAAGTCGTTACCGGAATGCTGGTCCTGTACCATGTATTCAAAGTTGTAGTTGGCTGGCTCCTGGAAGATAAAACAAATTAGGAATCCTTACGTTTATATGTGCGACTCGTCGGTTAAGTTTTTGGAACTTAGAAATGTACGTCTATATTTTAAATAACGAATTAATAATTAATATGTAAAAAATAACCGAAAGACCACTCACGTTGTATTGTTCATCATTGTGTCCGCCACCATACCCCTGGTTGGCTGGAGCTCCGTAGTTCTGGGAGGGTCTGGGAGCACCATAGTTCTGCGACGGCCTAAGGGTGCCATAATTTTGAGAAGGACTTTATAAAGAAACAAGCTTATTACTACTTCATTATAACTACCTAATTAAAATACAAATTAAATGTATCAGCTAAAAAGATATACAGGTAAATTCAATTTTTCGAAAGAATATTTTTGTTGCTAACGAGATTCGAACTTAGATCCTTTCCTATTCGGGAAAATGCGTTAATCGATTATACTACTATGTTGTAGTTATTTAAAATTGATACATTTATCAATACAAATTAAAAAGTTATCACTTTTTATTGCGAAAATCTCAATAATTTGAGAAATATTCGCGAGGAGACACCAAAAATTAAAACAATTTTTTTTAAATTTTAGATAAACTTTGATACAACTGCAACATCACAATAATAATGTGATCTCTTTAATACTACCTAATACTAATTTATTTATTTAGACTTTATTGACATACATATTTTTATTGTAACAGAGGTGAATATATTATAATATAACGTGATAAACATAAGATACTATTATATTGCAATTAAATACGTGTGTAGGATGGAATAGACTCTACCTTTGATATGTACAGCGTTGTCCTGGTTACTTTGCTAGACTGAAGTCTGTGTTAAAGTAGTCAATTTTATTCGTGATGTCGTAGTGTTATTTAAGATAAAGATTCAACATAAATAAAAATAAAAGAAAAAAAAATGTAGTTGGATTTTTGTAGAACTAGTGAATTATTAGTGTAGGCACTGTATAATGATTAGAATATTGGATAGCCACGCTTCTGATTACTCTCTACTCGATTGGATCATATATTGGGTTTATATTTGTGCAATCTTATTAAAGTTGAACGATTTTCAGTTGGTACTGATTGTGTTGTACGGTTTCGAAGCTAAGAACATGTAAAATTTTTGATAAAATGTTGTAAAATTAAATTAAACAAATTTAAATTAGAAAGACACACACATCCATCTTTATAAATAAATATAGTGTATAAAATAGATGTCTTACTAAGAAAATATAGTATTTATTCAATATGGTGACTTATGTAAAAGGTATTGAAGTTCTCTACAGGTAATATAGAGTTCCGGGTTTGAGCCTCGGTGATGAGTTGAGTGTACTTTTTTGATAGATAAGTTTTTACTGTGTATTATTTTTAAGTAACGTATCTTAAATTTTGTTTTAATTATCAAAGAACTTAATCCTGCCGAAATAAAATCATTATAATTATTTAAGTATTGTAAATTAAATACAACAGTTTTAAATCTATTTGTTAAACATATTCATTTATTTTATTTTTATTAAAGAGAACACATTCTTATTGTTAAGATGTAATTATTCAGAACAGTCGGTCTGTAATATTTTAAATACTAATTAAATGTATTAATTAGAAAGATCAATTTTATCGAAATATATTGTAGGAACGATACGTGTATTCATTTGAAAATGTAACATATGGGTTCGAAAATTTGTCGTCAAAAGTACTGTCGCTGTAGCATAGTTTGATAATGCACCTTCTCCGGTTTGGAAAGAGATCCAGGTTCAAATCCTATTAGTGAAAAATATTTTTTGATAAAATTGATTTTACATGTATGTCTTTCTAATTAATACATTAAATTAATTTTTTTTTTATCTACGCAAGATCAATTAAAATATTAAAATTAGACTATGCCTAATCTATGCGTAATCGCATAGATTAAAACCGCGTTAAATATCGACGCGTTTGCGAGAACCGGTCAAAAGTTTATAAATCAGAATCGGATCTGAAAATAGCTGTATTAAAAAAGCCCAGCTAACGAGTTGTAAAAATTCATTTCGCAATGACTTGAACCCATTTATTTCAAAATCTCCCTCATCTATTTGGCCGGTTTTGGCTTGCCTCGTCCGCTATTAGATTATTTAACAGCAGGCTTTTAAATTATCGCCACCAGGCGGCGCTGTGTCACAGGCAAATAACATTATTTTTTAAAGAATTTGTTGACGTTAATTGATTTAGTGATCACATGGTGTCCATTATTAGATTATTTAAAACTAATCATTTGGATTAATACCAACATTGGCCGTGATGCGACCACTATCTAGCGAGATATTTTCTGGCAAAATACTGTAGAGTTATTTGTAATAACATTTATAGCTTGTGGGTTAAAATATGATTTATTTCATTTTGTAAGATGTAAACAATCGTGCAGTAAAAATGAAATTCCAGACGAGCAAAAAATTGTAAAGCAGTTTTAATTTTTGCGCAACCACTTGATCATTGGAAAACGAGTGTATTGTTACGCAATAAGAATGCAGCGAATTTTTTAGAATCATTTTTTAAATCTTTTATAATGCTATTTTCGACGTTAATTATCCTAATGTATGTAACCATGGCTTGCACTCGCGAACACAGGTTGTACGTTACGCAGAGATTATGGATAATAAACAATTTCAAGGTCTATCAATTCGTTTTTTTTTTCATATATGGTTTACAGGAAGGGGTAGACCATCGAGGGTTTATAGAAAGGGAACTTATCTAGGGTTTAAAAAAAGGGTTGGAATTCTGCTGTCAATACTAATGTAATAAAGTCTGGAATTAGAAAAAATTAGAAGAATATTGACTGCAGTTGAAATGCAAAAAAATAATAATAAATTTAAGAAAGATTCGCCGAGATAGTTTGAGCGTATAACGAAAAGAGAATGGCAAAAAAAATATATGAGGCGAGATTTGAAGACAACAGAAGCAATGGGTTTTCGCAAGGAATGATAACGTAAAACAGATATCAGAGGACGGCCTTGTTAGAAGTTTTAAAGATCGACGAACTGCGTATATGAAAGTGAACGAGATGAAGAATGGTACACAAAGACAAAAAAGTGTGGCGTTTTATTTTCTCTGCTTACCTCTACTCTTAGTGCTCATTGAGCGGGCTCAATAAATTTAATAATAATATTAGAACATTTCATTAAAAAAGCATATGAAGAATGTATGTACGCTTGGTAAAAAAATTGAATAACAAACGTGATTGGGACATGTCAGCTGCGACAGAGGAGAAGAACAGATAGAAATTTTAAGCAACCGAAAGAACTAGTGAAAACAAAAATTGCAATTTTCATTAGATATTCGATAACCCAAAAATCAGTGGTCGCAATATTATATAATATTTAAATTATATAGAAATTATCATTTATGGTAAGAGAAAATATAAGCACCTTATAAATATGTATATCGTTCGACCTATTATTGTGGCTTCTATATAATTTAACGCACCAGTATGATAGTATTATTATGATTATAGCGTGATTAGTTTTAAATAAATACCAAATTATTATTAAACTTCAAATATTGGACGTAATAGCAGAATGGCTAATAAAATTGGACGTAGTATTGAAGCAGAGCTTAGAATAAATAATGAAGAAAATATGTGCCATGTGAACCTGGACTAGAAGACTGTTGCTATCTGGTATCAATAATATCATCAGAACGACATTCCTACTAATAATGTTGAATTATAGATCCTAGGTAAAGAAAAAATCTTTACATCTACCTTAATGCAGGATATTCTTAGCAATCAGTATAGCACCTTTGGCCTTAGTATAATTTTTTTTTAATCTATAAAATAATAGTATATTTGATATATATGCAAAGGTGTTCAGTAAATGAGATTATACAAAGGACGAGATTTGGAAAAATATTCGTGGAAATCGTGCAAAATATATAAATGAAGAGACAATGTAAGAAAGGTATACAAATACTGCGTTGCTGATGGTGCCAGATATAGAAGACGTTCACGACAAACCTGGCAAACAAGGAACCATGAAGTTTCATCAGCCGATGAGGCGAACGACGCGTGCCAAAACAAAAGAGCGTGGTGCTCTATTATTTCTACCTACCCTGGACGCCATAAATGAATTAATTTGGTAGGTATATTCCGGAAATTGAACTGGCCAAAATGGTTTCAACTCTAAAGCAGTTGTCATGTATCCGACGTCATAATAACGAAATTATATTTGAATTTCGAATTAATATAATTTCTCTATTACGTGAACATTTATAATTAAAACTGAAATGGAACTCAAAATAACTTGTATGTAAAAATATTGTTTTTAAATTTTTACCGCAAATGGTTGGATATTTAAAAATAAATATTTTACATACCTGAAAACGGCCTGAGTCGCACCGCCGGCACCGCCGCCGGGGGCTCCATATTGGTTGGATGGGGCACTGGGGGCTCCGTATTGCGAGGAGGGGGAGTTCTGTCCAGGGGGGAGGTATCTGTTTACTGGAGGCTCTGCGCATACTGCGGCAAGAGTGACGAGGAGGGCGCAACAGATCTTAAAACCAATGAGTTCATTGTTAATATATATAAATATATATTATTCACAATAAAAGGTTTTTTGTTTATCCATTCGTCTAAATAGTTTCGTACATTGAAAATATTTAATAGTAAACGAATCGGAATATTACTATTGTATTACATGATGTTATATAATATGTTATTTATTTAAAATATCATTAATATTAAGATTAAAATAATATTTATTTAAAAATAAAAATTTGTTATTTTATAATTAGCAAATTTAAAAAATATTACAAACCTTCATTTTGTTGATATTTTTATGTCTGTCAGAGCTGTAATTCAAGAAATTTATATTAATCATTATTAAAGCTTGTGATTTTTTTCAACACCGCAACGTCTATATATTTTTCTGTTTTTTTTTTTTAATAATAATTAATTAATATTACAAACAAAATAACAACATACTAAAATTTAAAATAAAAATTCTGCTTAATATTAACATTACGCTAGTAAATTAAAATGTAATTGAATTACATTTTTAATGTTTCGATTTATATTATATTTAATTTTTAATTTTAAATAAGCGTGACTTCATAATCACTCTTGTGATTTCTGAAGTTAATAAACACTTTTAAGATTGTTAACATTCAAGATGACAAAAATAATTCATTCAAACTGTAAAATAATGTTGATCAAAAAACGATACATTATTGATTTATTTTTAACGTGTCATAATATAACTGTTCACTTATGATATATCTGACTGTAAGTGTGCTTTTAGTGAAATATCTTAACGAATGCTTAGACTTCTTAAACTTCTACTATTTTATATATTCTACTGAGACATTATTCTTTTTGAACTACACTGCGACACATTAAAAAATCCACCATCGTATTCTCGAATATTTTATACTTTCGTGTACACGTTTATTGAAAAAGTATAATAAGATAGAAACGAATCGATGAAATGATCTCACCGAATAAATTAAGATAAATATTTCGGTCACTAGATCTTCTCTCCGGGAGACACAATGAGTCTGTGATGCTCCTGTGGATGATCTCTCGCGCTTTTATACCTCTCACCGAGATGCTGCGATGTTACACTCTCGACGCTTGCGAAATCGGATCATTTTTTATACAAGGCGTTACTAGAGATGAGACTTAAAAGGAGATTGGAGCAAGTATTTTAAGGTGTATTATTGAGGTTTCCCGGATAACATGTGCCACAAAATTGCGTTTAGAAAAGCACGTTACAAAGGTTTGTAACATAAAATAAATAAAATGTATTTTTGTTGCGAATTTTCAATTCCAAAATTGAATTTTTAATACAAATTAAATTAATCAATTAGAAACATATACAAAAAATATTCGGTTGTCTCCGTATATTTAATTTAATTTGAATTAATAAACCAGGGTTACTATTTTCCACAAATCAAAAGAATTAAAATTCAGATTATGTTTGAAGGTACCAAAACAAAGTACCTACAATGAAGTGTATACGAAGTGGGATAGAAGAATCATAAAAGTATCTGAGAGTTGAACTTGAAAAATTATATAAAAAATATCGTTATTTTTTCTTAAACGTTTTCGTTTTTCAAAGTTATATTTTTTATATAATAATATTGACTATTTTTTAAATTAAATGAAAGTACGCAGAATGCAGCGGAAATGAGGTCACTCTGACGAATCCTACGTTTATGACAGAGTGAAGGATTAAATAATTAGGAATGAATTCATAGCTGATTTAATAAAAAATGAACAGGTTTAAGAAAGGTTTAATTAAGTGGAACGAACAAATGAAGAGAGGGGTAAAAGAAAAATATAACTTTATGACGTAAAATAATGGACTAATCCATGGGTTTTTAAAGACTTGGTAAAACAGTCAAGTTGAGCTTGTTAGAAGTCTCAACAACGAATGACATTATATTATATATATATGCAAATATTAGTACTGTATAGTTTATCTATTAAATAGTAAGAACTAAATTAGCGTGTTGTCTTCTATAATATTCACACTTTCTGGTTAAAAAAATTAATACACTTATACACACTTGCAATTTAAAAAATACTTGCTTTGGCAATTTTTGCTTTATAGCGATGGTCTGGACTGGGCCTACATAATAATACTGTACTTCTAGTATACACTGATAATATTTTCATAGGTAACGATTTTTAAATTTAATAATTACATTTCTCGAGTGGTGGATTTTAAATATTATCAGACATTCACAGAAATATTAATGCCAACGTTTGGTCCCCTATTAAACGTGGACCCCGATGTACCACATTGGCTGGCTTTGCATAGTTACACCGCTGGTTTTAAGACTGAAGAATAAGGCATCCTGTCAGGGGCTTGCACTCCATATAATATAAAAAGCTATGCATAATTCTAATGTTTGCGAAATAATTCTAAATTATATATTTATTTGATAAATATTCTATACGTGTTAAATATGTATGTGTGCATACACCTATAAATAATTTAAACTACCAATGTTAAACATGTTAACTATCAACAAAAGAATTTTGAAACAACAAGTAAAACAGTGCAACATGTGTTTTGCATATTTTTTTACAAAATCTATCCCAAATGTATACGAACTAAACGTAATACATATCCCGCTCACGTCGCACGACATTCTGAATACATAAACGTTTTTGATCTAACTGACGTGTTAAAAAATCATTACTAATAATAGAAATTCTATATTTGAAGCGCTCTTGAAAGTATGCATTTTATTACATTAAAAATATGATATTATTTTTTATTTTTGTGTAATATTTTAAGCCTTGAAGAATTTCTCCAAAGATAATATTTTTCAAAAAAAAAAAAAACAGGAAATAACTTCACCACTTCTTATACACAGCAAAGCGCTTCTGAATATAAATAAACAGATGAACACGTCTAGTGGTAATATAATCAATTTTACTACTACACCAGCAGCATAACCTAAGTCCGCGTTTAGTGCACGCGATAGGTAAGTAAAAGTAATTTCATAATTATCGTACTACGTGTAGCCACGTATTATCTACTATAAATTTTTATAGTAGATAAATAATATTGTTGTAAAGGACTCTTGGAAATTTTCACAACATTTTTATGTATTATCACTTCATATTTAGTACATAATATATTGATATTTTTATACCATGTATTACAGAACTTTGTAGCTACTCCTCTCTCTTTCTGACTAGTTCCATACGACAGCGAGACGTTGTTTTATTAGAATAACAACAGATGGCACAATTTACAAAAAATAAACAAAAGTGAGTCATGACGCGAGGATTTCAAAATCTTAAAAATAGGTGTAAAAAAGACGGTTCGTCTCATTTCTCGTCATATTCCGCGTGAATAGTTGGAGAATGGATTCGGACTATTGCTACATATCTGCGTATATGGACAGAATGTTTACGTATAATACTTTGAACAGTATTTTAGCGAGGCGCTTGCGTTGATGAATGAACTCTACGCATCAGTGACATTAACCCTGATCTAAAAACGTCGTCAAGAATGGTTAAAAACCGAAGTCTGGAGTTTTCTGGAGTTCAAATCTAGAAATATTTGTAATAGCCCGTGTCCATAAAATAATGCACGATGAGATAGATTGTACATATGTTGAAATTTTGATATGGAAATAAACTCAAATATCACCTTGAGATTGGTAAAGAGAGACAAAAACGTTGAACGTTCGATTTAACTAAAAGACATATACTTATAAACGACACCTAGAATTATAGATACTTATTTAATAATATATAAATATGTATTTTGAAAAAAATATAGACAAACCAAAGGCATTAAATTACAAACATTTATTCAATAACATAAAAAGTCAATCGTCTGACATTTACACGTTTGATGTACATGTGTAAAATGAGGCGTATATACACTGTGGACTACGAAAGACTAGATTTGTCTCCATAGAATCTCATGAAAGCATAATCTGAATCTTATAGATCCTCATTCGTGGACATAGACAATAACAATGCATTGAAAATATGTAAAAAAAAAAGATCATTAAGCATCGAAGAATTCGTTTTTTATGGATCATATTTGGGACATATATTTAAGTGTGTATAAATATATAAATTATTGAATGAAAATAATGCACTGTGCCTTCCCTCCTCCTCTTCCCCTCCGAAAAAATGACACGACGGTGATGTTCGGGTGAGAAAAAAGAAGAAGAAGAAAAAATGACACGACAGCAAGACGATGGCGGCGATATTTGGATGAGAAAAAAAGAAGAAGAAGAAAAAATGACACGACAGCAAGACGATGGCGGCGATATTTGGATGAGAAAAAAAGAAGAAGAAGAAAAAATCACACGACGGCGAGACAACGACGGCGATATTCTGGTGAGAAAAGAAGAAGAAGAAAAAAAATCACATGACGGTGACATGACGATGGCGATATTCTGGTGAAAAAATTAGAAGAAAAAAAATCACACTACAATGAGATGACAATGACGATGATGATGATACATAATAAAGAGGTGAAAGAACCCTTCCACCCTCGACCAGCCGATTGGCGACCATGAACCAATGCGGTTATAACGTGTATAGAACAGTTTATAATATTATACTAATATCGAGACTTTGCGTCTATACTATGTTTGACGAAATAGTGACTAAAATATATAGTCCACATCTTTGGAGATAGATGCCAGTAGAATCCGAATTGTGATGAGTGCCAAACTCTTTCCTGTCCTGAAATTCTTCCGGCACCTATGCTCATACGCAACAAATCATATCAGTTATAACAATTCGATATTAATATTCAATGTCGATCATCACGACAAAATGTATAAATATAATCATCAGATTATATTTAAACGTGTATTATTAGCGTGCCCACACACTTTAATTAATATTCCTATAGTAACGATTGATGATATTACGACGTTCTGTGATACTTACTTAAGTTCGGTAACTTTTGAAATAATATTCAATAAAGTAAAAAAAGTTGGCAGTTTAAATAGCGATGTGCGCAACACGTACGATAATTATTATGTAAAAAAAAATTAAGTGAAAAAATAATTTCATAATTATTTTCACATTACGTCATGCGGTACAACCAAAATTAAGTCTGACCGCGAATACCGCCGACTGCCGCTATAAGAATTCACCAGATGTTGGGCCGAGTCAACGTACCTACTGCAATTTAATTTATTATGAGAATCCGCGCATTGTGTTTTCTACCAATTCAATCAGTGGACGTGAAAATAAGGCTGTATGTACGTCTCGTTGACAATGAACAGACAATTTGAAATTTTTAATTTAAATTATTATTTTATTAAACACTACCTTGCGACAGTTATGGTAAATCGTTATGTAATTGTGATTACGACGATGATTGGTAACTGAGATTTAACTACGATTGGTAATTAAGATTTTGCTTTCTGGTGTACCAGTCATTTCTCGAATAATTACGAATATTTAGTATCATCGTCAGAATCGAACAAAATCACAGCCATAAATAACTATTAAAATAACTGCTTAAATAACAGTTTTAATAACGATTTAAATTACCATTAGAAGACTTTTGTGAAGAAGAAACTTTTCTTAGACTAAATGCAATATCATCTCATACCACATTTTACCAAATATATAGACATGAATTAACGCAAATTCTTTGTTTCAATATTTTCATTTAGGTATCCCCCACGTAATCACTTCGGTTTCACTTACGCAATCTAATAGCTCCGCGACTTATTTTAAAAATATGAACGTGTGTGATGACACGAATCAAAATCTTCGATAAGAAATAATATTTTTTTTTTTTATCTTTATATATTTATTTCATAACTTTAATGTATAACATAATACGTATTATCTCTATGGCGAATCGGGTTAAAAAATCACATTATTATTATTAATAATATCCGATTGTTACATTTTTTAAAATATGAATATTATTTCAATCTGACTTAGGAGGAGGGCAATATTGGTATTTATTTATTTCATACATTTAGAATTTTAATATCTGCCTCACTGGGCTTTGCACGTGTTGAGGAAAATATTTTACATTGTTAATCAAAAATTATATTATACATACTTGCTTCAGAAAAAAAAAATTAAAATAATTAACGAAAGGAGAGAAATAAAAATTATAAATATCAGATGAAAGAAGGAAATAATGCAATATGTGAATCTTAAAAATATATAAGACAATATCTGTAAACATAAAACACGTTCGTTTTAATGAGTTTAAATTAATAAATAATATAATACAAGTTCAAATGTTCAAATAAAGAATTTTATAGATAAAGATAGATAGATAACGATTTCTAACTATCGATGAGTTTATACGTCTATTTATTCTATCCTGACACACAATTCTCACCTCATTCACATTCATACATCTTCTCATATAAGCTCGCCGATTATTGTGGCTTCTAACAGGAACATCTTTCAGTATCTGATTTACCTGTCTTCCCGAGTTTTCCACGGGCGTCTTCTATTTCTGGTGGCATCAACACTTGGGTCCCATTCTCTCCTCATTCATTCATTCCATATGAGCAAACCACCTAAGAGAATCTATAAATGATACAGGGGCTGTAATTAATTATTTTATTTTAATTATATATTAAGATTAATTTTTACATTTTAATACCCCATTTAACGTTTATTCAGCACTATACCTACTTTGAATAGGTAAGTAAGTTATTATTACGTGTTATTTATCTAGGTATAATTTTTAAATTGAAGTTTTAAAATTAATTTCGTTTGTTAGAAAACGGTTGTTTAGTTTTGTATTTTGGGTTATTTTATCTTGCTACATGGTCGTGAAAGGACGATTATATAAGATATTAAAATTTTCTAGCGTCTTGTTTTTACATTTATGAGTATTGAATAAAGCATGTCGTCATGTATTTTTCAGTGATTACTCTAGTATTATTTCTTGGGAAGATTTTTACACATCAATAAAATTTTTTGTCATAATTATTATTTTAAAGGCCAATAAATTAATTATCCCACCATTGTCATAGACAGACGTGTGTACCTCTAACAAATCTTCAGTGAATGATATAATAAACGGTTTCACAATTTACCGCAGGCTGTTGTGAGACTCGGTGAGAGTGAAACTATTTCACGGTCGCAAGGTGCACGGGTTTACGAGTGACCGAGTAAACTCTGGCTCCAATTATAAGATACATCATGGATTCACCAGGTAGTTTAACTCAATGGCCCGTGAGAGAATTTTCCACTCGAAATACGGATTTTGCTCCCATGAGATTTTTTGGAGACATTTCTCGTAGTCTCCGTGTCCACATTATGTCTCAGAGATTCGCCGTCTTATGTTTCATTTCGCGTCAAGTGTCACTTGGGTTATTTTGAATTTCCCCAGCAGCAGTTATAATGGAATAAATGTTTGTAATTTATATTTTTTAATTTATGTTCATGTTTAATAAATTATGTCTATCTTTTTAAGATACAGGTTATGTTCCAGGCCTTTGCAGACATTAGTCAGTTCGCATTTGTATATAGTAGTTGATTACAATTTATTATGGACCATAATTAAAATATTTTATCTAAATAATAATGGCAATGTAATAATCATTAATGGTGATCGCTATATCGTCACATGTTAAAAAACTTCTTGATAGTTGAATTGCATCAATTGTGCTTGCAACACACGTGGTTTCAACAAGACGGTACCACCTCACACACAGCCCGAACTGCGCTTGAAATTTTGCGATAAATTTTTCCCTGCCGCATAATGACAAAAAGTGGTGATATCGACTTGTCTCTTCGATCACCTGATTTGACGGCTCCCGACTATTTTCTATGGAAGTTCTCGAAAGAAAATGTCTGCATCAGTAAGCCAACAGCAATTCCGATGTTTCAGGATAATATATGAAATAAAATTATTGAAGTAACACGCTGCTGCCATAGGCGGCCACTTGGCCGATGTCATATTCTATACATAATAATGTTGTAATTAACCATATAATTGATAAATAAAAATTGAATTAAAAAATTATGTTTCATTACTTAGTTATTCAAAAACAACATCGGCATAAAATTTACCTTGCAGATGGTGGTTTGAGGTGTCGTTTCGAATATTTTATCTCTTTCTACCAATGTAAAGCTAATCTCTGAGTTTATAACCAGATCATAATTTCAACACGTGTATTATTTTATATAAATATGGGTATCGAGATGTATTTCAACTAAATCTGAGATATTATCATCGTATCTCCTTCCGTGGGATACGGGGCTTTACTAGGAGCGAGACGACGGTGCCAGTGAATGCAATCTTGTTATGATCTGGAACAATTAAAATATTCAGATGAGAAGGTGATATAGCTATATCAAATTATTTTTATTTAATTTTTATTTAAAATTGTAGTTGGCATACTGGATGCCCCTAATTTAACTGAACTGATTGTATACCACGTTCATGCACGGAGTACCAGGTCGTCGATGCTGTTCCATGCAAATTCTTCATATACTAATATTTATAGGAATGCATCCATACAGAGACTTCACACTCAATCGGGAACGATTATGGTCTCGTAGATATATTCCGATATTCAATATTAGAGTGATGTTTTTGATACTCACCCATTCTGTGTCAAACCTAAATTTCTATTATCTTTTCTGTCTCGAATCTTTATTTTTATAGTTTATTTTGCTTATTTTTAAATTTCTATTTTATATATGTATTCCATGCTATTGTGTAGCTGCTCATGTGTTTTTTTTAAATTTTTTATACTTAACCTATTTTGTAAAACCCAATAAGGGCGTTAATAAATTAATTGCTAAGTAAATATTTGAAGGGATGATTTTATTATTGTCGAACGTGAGAAATAAGTAATCTGATCTAGGTTTACAGATCAGTTTAAACCTTTCACTGGATTTAATGAACGTTTAATGGATAAATATGTAACTCGGGTAACCTTTTAAGTTGATAAGTGATTGCTCCTCGGACCGATGACAGCCAATTACTTAATTGAACATATTATTGATGGTACCGCCAACACTTGTCTGCCAGCTTCATTGCCCACCAACCCACCACACAACCTCTTGCGTCCATCGCTACACGTACCTATACTTTCATTACTTAATAATATTGGATAATTTTTATAGCGCTATTTTCGTAAAAAAATTCACCTCATGGGCGCTTACTTATATGCTTACCATCATGTTGCTATTGGCAATACTCTTCAGTTTTGACAAACTAGCTCCTTGAATCGTCCATAGTTTGCTTCTTGTTGTGGCAAAATCCACCAAGGTTTTGCAGCCACGCCACTACTTTAGGATTCGCCTGATGAAGTTTCTATAGTCTAGTTTCAACAGCGGAAAATCATTGATTATATACTTCGAGGTTTATACATTTTCACAATCATATAAGTATTTATTTATCTTGGAAATATGTATAATATGACAGTTAATTCAAGCCATATCACTACCTCAGTAGTAAAAAGTCACCATTTATACATGGTAGTTAGATTTTTTATTAGATGTGTTGTGGCCATGTTCGCACCCACAGACATACCCGCGTAACCATTCATCCGATAGCTATACAGTCCAACTGGTAACCGCAGAAAATCAGACAACAATACGTGGCGCCGCAACCATCCGAGGAAAGCTAGAACCAACCACTCTTCTCCTGGCCAGCTCCTCGGAAACATGCACTCGCACACACCTCGGCACCGCCGTCAGTGAACTAAGTTTAACTCATACTTTTTATAATATGACAAACAAGTATAAATTCAATCCACAAATCAACGAAAATATCGCAGGTACTGTTTCACTCACAATTTACCTGCTCTAATTGTACACGTAAACACCAAATCACCATAATCGAGAAGCAAGGACGTATGAAGCCTTCGATTCTCACCGAACACATCCTTCTAACACAAATGATTCCTGTTGGTGATCCTAACAAATCAACATAATCATTCACACAAAGTCATTAAAGATGTCTATTTCTTGCGTTGGATTCCAAAAGAAATATTATTTTTCCATCCTAGGTGTCTTCGAAAATCCAAAGACCCTCCAATGTAATTAATAAATGGAAGATTCACCAAAATATTACCTTTATACATCTACACGTGAAACTTTTCACCTAAGGCTCAGGAGGAGTATAAGTAAAGTAGAGTATAAGAGTAAAGCATAGAACATTAAGTTAGCACTGATTTTTCTAATTACTTTGTGTTATTCATATGTGTGAAATGTATTGCATAAAATATTTTACAATTATTATAAATTACATTAATAATATAAATTGCATCTGAGGTTTAAAACTCTACATTTTTTTCTCTACAGGAAACATCAAGAATAATATGTCATATTCATGATGATTTTCAAGGTAAAAGGTATGCTGACATATGCATCTGCCCGCAGAGCTTAGAGGATGTTTCTGCTAGTTATAATCAGAGCACAAAATTTAAAATTTAGCTAACTAAAATATTAAATTATATCCGTCATTTCACACTTATTATTGATAGAAAAAGTATATATTTACTTACATTACAATTTATAATATACATACATCTACTTGTATTTATAATTGATAACGTTTTACATTTTGAGACGATTGACATATTGTGACTCGAATAATGCCTAAAATTAACTCTGAATAACAATACATAATTCTATTCCAAAACGTAAATTTATTGATAAGCCATTAAATTTTTTATAACTGAAAAGATATAACGAACTAGAGCTATATTTTTGAGAATCCCTCAAACCCGAGTGGCATACCAATTTTCTGTGGCCTATTTTGAGCCTTAATTTTCATTTATTATTTCATACAGCCTTATTTTTTATTATAATAACCTAAATTGTATTTTTTAGGAAAATGAAGCATGCAGAAGATAAACTGTATTAAATGGCCATGGTAAAATTATGCCATACCTAGGGGGGGACTAGAGGAATCGGGTGCCGGGCCTCAAAGTCGAGAGAGGCCTCATATTATGCCATGTAAATAGCATGCCTAATAAAAATGTATTTGTAAGTAAACAAACAATCCTAAGATTACATAGGTTCTAAAGGCGTAAACTGGCCATGTTGAGAGAATGCCCGATTCTAGGGACAGACCAAGGAAGAGGTAGGCTGAGGTGGTGGTAATGTAAATTGTAGCAGGATGGGAAAGTCCGGGATCTGGAGAAGATTTTTTAATTAATTAATTTTCTAGCATAAAAGAATTCATAGGAAATAAAGATAGTCTGTTCTGTTTGCAATTAAGCAATTAATTAAGTCTTAAGCAATTATCTGTATAGTTTTTATAAGTTGTATGTGGTTAAGGTGCTATCAAAAATTATAAAAAAAAATTTGTTTATAATGTAGATGGAAACAAAATGTATATGTAGTTAGGTTAGCACAGATGACAAATTAGTTTCATTTTTCCTTAATCCATCTCTTTTTTTTCCTAACCTGTCCCTTGAGTATGACTTTTTATTTTCCACGAGCGCGATTTTATAATTCTATTCAAAGCGCTCTTCACTTTATTCCATGCAGTCACCCTCCTTTCGATATCTTTCTCTATCTTTTCGTTTCTACCGAACATACTTCCCAAATACACAAACTCATCTACCCATTCAGGTTAAGTGGAAATTGCATAATATCTATGTTTAAACACAAGAATATTAAATAATAAAAAAATTAAATAAGTGGCAAATGGCTGACGTTCATACCACATTGAACATATTTAGAGGCGCCCCAAAAACATTACAGCACCGGGCCCCAACATTTCTGTCACCGGACCTGGCCATATCACACAAATAACGAAATCAAAACCTTCAGTACCTAATGTGGAGCTCCTAATACATAGTATGTAGGTTTGTCTGAGTAACTTCATTAAAAAACTTTTTTTCTCCTAATTGAAAAATGACTAAATTCGTCACATCTGTACTCCATTAGATTATCCAGAGCCGAGTTGTTCCACTGACATTGTTTATTGTATAAAATAGTGTCAACGCTGACTTTTTGTGCCGCAGACTGCGGTCACAGAATTCAATCTAGATTTGCTGCTGTTGAGCCATACACCTTTACAGCCTAATAATGCAGGAATTTAAAAATAACGAGTGACTATAATATTAGTACTATCATGGTTAAGTGTAAGAATCACGTGTGTGTGTGTGTGTGTTATGTATATTTACAGTTCACCGGGAAGCAAGGAAGGAATGATATTTAATTTAATTTAATTTATTTCTGATATTTAAAAAAAAATCATTAGAAAACTGTTGCTTAAACATTAGGTAAGTACTTGGTACGTACTTTTTTAATTTGCGCGCGCATGTGTGTTTTATATACAGTTCATTGTACATAAAACACACACACACACATAAGGAAAAAAGGAATGAAATTTTGTTAGATTAATTTTTGACATCTTAAAATTTAATTTGTTAGATAATGAATAAATACAAATTAAATATATTAATTAGAAAGATGTTGTTACTACCGAGATTTGAACTAGGAAGTCTGTCAATCCGGGGAACGTGCATTAACCGATTATGCTACAGCATACAGTACATTGGCGACAAATTTTATACATCTATCGTTCCATTATTTGAAAGCCATCTACTTTATTTTTGATTTTATTTGCATATCTTTCAAATGAATACATTTAATTAGTATTTAAAATATCACAGACCTACGTTCTGAATAATTACAACTTCACAATAAGAATGTGTTCTCCTCAGTAAGATAATTAATAGTTGATTAGGATTCTTTTATAGGTACAGATTGAACAAATATGTTCTTTACGTATCTAGCAGGGTGTAAAAGGACGTTTTTTTTATTTTCGGATATGGGTAGGTAGGTACTGAAAAATATGCATAATCGCCAAAGTAATGACGTATTCATAACTCTAGTGTGAATTTTGGTGGGGGGGAGAGAGAGGGGAGCGAGCTAAGATGTTTAGACTAAACAAATAAATAAGTAGTAACATTAAACAGAGCAATTATTGTATAAAGACAGACGGTCATAATCGAAATAAATGAAATACTTAATGGCAGTGTTATACAGTTGATTTGGTGGCGTTTCATTTGTCCACAGCATACTTGTACACTCCTCCAAAACTTCTTACATTCCGAATTTAATTACTACATTAAAATTATTCTAAGAGGATGTCTGATTGGGTATTTGGGAGGGGGGTGGGGTACCACACCCTTTACCGGGACTGGTTTAGAAGCTAGAGTTTCTTTGTCGGTCCCACTCATTAAATCTAATAAAAATACAATAACATATTCAAGTTTATGCAAAACGAAAAAAGAGAAGAAATTCAACGTGGTTATTAGCAATTTTCGCAATTTTTTAAAAATTTAGACCCTTCAGCGTCCCTTAAGTGCTGTATTAATTCATAAAAAAACATATAACATAAATCCATAGAACATAGTTTTACATATACATAGAAAATTAAGGTGCGGTAGTTGAAGGTGGTATCTATTCATCAAAAAACACTCCAAATAAGAGGGACCGTAAACGAGACACAAAATGGGTTGAGCCACACTTACACGGACAGACTGACAGAGTTACAAAACACAAGGTATGGAGAGTGAGAGGTAGTCGCGTAGGTGGTGATATCCACCCACGCAGGCCGGTCTAATTACCTACTTAAGGAACTCCAACGTATCACCCATACCCAAATAATTACCTTATATAAAACAAAATTCGACCCATTAGGTCTGCATTCCTGGGTGTGAGGTGTCTTAATCCAGTCAAATCACCAATCATACGTTGACATGCATCTCCAAGTATCTCATAAGTCCACAAAATACGGTCAGGCGTCTGTTCCACTCTTCCACGTGTACACCACGGGGCATCCACAAGTTTAAACTCAATCTAATAGGGTATAGTTGTACTGTGGTAGAACACTTATCTAATATTGCTATATTTCACTCATGGCTGAGCATTATGGTCCTTTAGTTTACTTCTACAACGCGAACTGCTTGCCTCCACTCTTCGCGGTCCTGGGCCTTGCTTAGTGAGACATATAGCGATGTTCCGACCATGTCTCGGACTTGGTGTATCCATCTCATTTAGCAACGAATTTAGAAAAAACCTAGAAATTTAAACTTCAAAATATAAATAGGTTTTAACGGAATCACTGGCTGTGGCCGTTATAATCGCTCGCAGAACCTAGAAACAAAGCAAATATTACAAATATTCAGAAACAACATCGAACACGTAAGCGCGAAACCTCGATTATTAATTTTAGCCTGTCATAATATTTCGACTTTCGTGCGTCGTAAAATAAATACGTACTGATAGCAGAAAAGTAGGTCAACCCAGATGCGTTAAGGATTGCAGGAAGCAATTGGATGCGGAAGACAGCTGAGTGGCTGCAACATTGCACGGTCACAGTGCCATAACCAATACGCTGCATTGGGACCTACGTTAGATGAGGTGAGAAAAGATCAGCTCTCGACAATACGTTTGATATCGATAATTTTCAAGCGTTAATATGGACCAATTATATTGCATTGAATTCGTCAAAATGATCCAGAAGAACTAAAGAAATTGTAAGTAGTCAATTAGTCACTCCACACCGACCCAGGCCCAGGCGGAAACTGATGCACAATCAATTTTTTTTACCTGATTTGTGACACACATCATGTCAAAACCCGATGTCAAAAATTAGGGAGGTTCGTTTAAAGATATTAAAAGGCAAAAATTTCCTTCTACGATACGTACACTACCTTTCACTTTTTTTTAATACACTGTATTAAAACAATTTGTTACTATAGTAATTAATAACAACACGCATTCAAGAGTTCACGTGAGACTTTACTAGACATTACGCATTATCGCTCAGGTATGGTATACAATCCCGGTAACCCGACCTAGTTTACGGCATTTATGAATCCCGGGATTGGCATAATCCCGGGATTTACATTTCGGATTAATTTCAAGGTACCGAAAATTTGTTCAAGATGAAGAAACACGTGATGCTTTGTTATTGCTTCGGGCATATTATTCATGATAATAATAGTTCACATTCAGTTATTTGTCAATTTTGCATAATTATTTTTGCAAGTTATTTTTTTGAAAGGTTCCTTAAATTTTAATATTTTACGCAAATTGTGAACACGAAAGGTGAAATAAATAGAAGAATCGGGGCTGATAGTGAATTTTTACATTCCCTTTACAGTTCCGTGGAAAATGTATCCGTGTTAAATGTCAAGACCAAAACTGACTGCTTTTAAAGGAGTGTTTTGGCTCACATGACTTGACTCACATGCTTCTACAGAAGCAGTGAGATCAAGAATTCAAATTCTCGAAAGGAGTTATCTTGGAGAGCAGCAGGAGTAATATTATTAGATCGAGTGAGAAGTGCCTCCTACTTCTACATATAGAAGGTTCTCGATAAAGGTGTTTTGGATCTGTTTCGCTAATGCCAGAGGAACAACTATTTTCTGGCAAATCTGGAGGAAAGGCGGCCGGTGGGTCACCCCAGAGTGAGCTGGGTTAATCAGAAGTCTTATTTATTTTTTGTAAGGTCTATCAGTTGAACAGTGTATGTATGTATGTATGTATGCGTGTGCCGCGCAGCGGTACCAGAGCGTAAGGATCCCGAGTGGGGGACGCAAGGAAGAGTCATAAGCCGGAGTGGTAACTTACTAGTTTAATGAATAACAAAGTAAATAAAAAATAATAGCTTCGTCTCTGTGAACACTTAAGCCAGCCGATGACAGATCGTAAGCTCTGTGATGCCCAAGACTTCCATACTTCCTATGTAAATAAAAAATAATAGCTTCGTCTCTGTGTGACATCTATATCTTGTAATTTTTATGTTTGGCCTGTTTTTATAAATACAAACACAAATTACAAATTTATTCTGTTCATGTTCGTAATATACTTACATATAATACATAATAAACATTCTTATAAATATACAAAAAGGCGAACAAGCTTCATAATGTAAGGGATGTTCACTGTCTCCTTAACTAGACCAAAGTCTGTACTAAAAGAGACAGGTTCATCTGTTGTCTATCATACAAATATGAAAACCATTATTATTATTAGTATATGTATATTTTTTTTATCTTAACCAAAAATATTTGAAATTTGGTAAACAGGGTTTTAAAAAAATTCTAATAACATAATAAATAAGTAAAATAGTCTCGCTATCCCATGATTGAAACACTTTGCAAAACAGAAAAATTAATATAAAGAAATGATGTTCTGTTCATGTGATCATTTCCATGAATCTTTGCTCAGTTTCCTTTCTGCCAACACCCAATAATAATGTAACATTAATAAGCAAATGAGTATTTCCTACTCCCAGGATCCCGCGATCATCAATATCTATTTCTGAAATCCCGGGATTGGCACGGAATCGGGTTCGGTTCACTGGTACAGTTCACAAAATAATTTAAAAAAAACCATCTAAATTAATACGAACACGGAAATCAGTCTGATGTTCAACCTTCACAGCCGTTTAGCTGGCTAGTCTTGCGCAATCAATCACCACAGCGAGGTTCAGATGGTCCGGAGTGTGTCAATGATGTCCGTAATCATCAGGTCCAGTCATGAGCGAGGAAGTATTACACTGACTCTTTTTATACATCACGAAAGTGGACCAACCATATCCATGCCTTTTTTTTACATGCTCTATTAATATGGGTTTATATTTTTTGAGTAGCCTCTCTCGTTACCGCAATAGCCTAGAGCCACTGCCGTCTTATTATAGGGTTACGGGTTCAGTTACCGTCGAATGATTATTAAATAATATTTCATCCTGATGATTTATTGGTGACCAATAGCTCATGGGTATCGTGACGTGCAATCGGCAGCACAAAATATACGGTATTATATGTAAAATTTTCTCGGCTATTTTTCCACTTGTATCCAACCTCTCTGGCCGGTGTTTCAGATCCCATTGCCTTTTGACACGGTATCGCAATCCATTACCAACACATCAGCAATATCCCTGATGATGGACCCTGCAATGAGACATACAAGTTGTAAACGCACGACAGTATATGTCTTGTAATAACTCAAATAGTTTCTTAACAAGTTAATGTGTGTACACACATATTATTTATTAAATTACTAACAGATAATTTTTACAATAATAATATTAATACATAAAATAAATTGATGACACGTCTTATATATGCCAGAGAAATAAATACCAAGAAGCATTGTTCACGCGCTTTATATTTACTTCGATAGGTAGGCCTCATATAAAATTTTGAATATGTGTGTTCTTTTTGTGTAGATTTAAAAACAAAACAAATGCGAAGCTGCTTCTGGGAAAAGAGTTATTGTGATTCGGACGGACTTTTTGCGGCGGCAATAATAAAACTTTTAGTGTATATAATTTCGGATTATCGGTTGTGTGAAGGTTTTCAGTGGCTGACCACCATATTTGCGGACCATCAGGCTACAAGGATAGTGACGTCGGCCTCAACCAGCACAGGTTCACAAAGGTTTGTGTAATTTGAATTTACATAGATTGAATAACTGTATTCATCATTACCAATAGAAAACCCAGAACTAGCTATCGAAGTATTTACGGAAACAAGCATCTTCTTAGCAACTTCGAAGGGCAGACGGCTGATGGGTTGCACCAGACTAAATTTGACAGTTGATGATATTTTTGATAGTGAAATTAGTGAAAGAGATTTTTTATAAAGGGCTATATACCATACGTTAATTTTAAATTGCGTAATCAACGGCCAAAAAAATTAAAATTGGAAGCAAATCTAAACTGCTATTAAATCTATCATCTAATCAACATCTAACCAAAAAAAATTTTTCTTTATATTTTAAAGTATTCAAACTCGATAAATATATATTTTTTTATTTTTTTTATTTTATATTAGAAAACATATTAATTTTTTAGAATAATCAGCAGGATATTTATATTTTTTATTTATTATCTTAGTTTAATAACCACAATTGAATTGTGGTTATTAAACTAAGATAATAAATAAAAAATATGAATCTTAACCACCAAGTTAATATTGCTAATTTTAAAAGGATATTTATATGTTTATTTTAATATTTAATTCTTCTCTGAGAGTAAGACCAATATATAGATGAGTATATACAAGAATTTTGGTTTCAGTTAGTTTGTGTACATATATTTTTTACTTCAGGTACAAATTTATAGTAGTCTGTAATTTTTCTAATTGTGATGGAGAGATTGTTAAAAATTTGATGCCTTGATAAATATAGTGATTTTTGTTTTGGATATCAATTTGATGTCTGAATCTTGTAGATCGGAATTCGCTTCTAAAATTTAATTGATTTTTAATTTATAAAATTTGGATTATTGAATTTTTTTTGTATATTTCTATTGTTTTTGGTACTTTGAAATCTGTGAAGAGTTATATACTTGATAGAACCTTTTTTTGTAATAATTTTTATTGTCATTTTTTGAATAATTTCTAATTGTAATATTGAAGTCTTACATGCTCCTTCCTATCCAATATTACCATATTGCAAATGTGACTGTACAAACCCGTTATATATTATTTTCAGATTTGTAAGTGATAAGATGTTTCTGAGTCTTAAAAATATGTAGGCAGTTTTCCTTATTTTGTTTGTAAGGTTAGTAATATGTTCTTTGCATTTGAATTTGTTATCTATAAATATTCCTAAGTACTTAATACAGCCTTTTTCTTCTATTGACGAACATTGGTCACAAAAGTCTCAAAAGTCAAAAAGGTCACATATATTAGCATCAATCCAAGTTTTTTTATTTATTATTTGTACTGTATCGTCTGCATAAGATATTATATTACCGTGTAATTTGAGTTTAAATATATCATTGGAGTATAAAATAAATAACAATGGTTTAAGTACCGTACCTTGTGGTATGCCAAAGTCAATGGTTTAAGATGTGCTTTATGTCCATTTATTTTTACATGTTGTTTTCGGTATGTTAAATAACTTATTAGCTAAAATAAAACAAGGCCAGTATTTTTAAGTCATACACACCATTTATTAAAGACGTTCATAGATACCCCAATTTTTCAAGATCTCTTTTATTTGGGGATGCATAAAAATATTGTTTTTTAAATTTATTTATTGTCATTACCACGCAGGACTACATTTTGCAGGTATTTATTGTTTAAATCATGTATTTATTGACTTTAACTTAAATTTATTTATCATATATAAATTTTACCTACATTTTTAGCGTATATGCTTTTACCCTGTATTTTTCGTTTTACTACGTGTAATAATAATACTTTTAGAAATTAATTATTGTTTTTCCCTAATTTATGATTTTTTTACGTACTAAATTCCTGTTTTTAGCATGTACTTATTATTTTTCTATGTATAATATAACTGTTTTTACCGTATATTCATTGCTTTTACATACATAAAATTACTAATTTTATTATTTTTTTTATTACTTTTATCTTATTCTAACGTTAAAGTGGACCTTATTATAATATTTTTGATATTTATCGTTTACAAGGATTTGTATTCATATACTACGTGAAATATGTAAATTGAACAAGTCGTGCAAGGACTTAGTGAGAACGAGAAAGTCAATCCATTCTTACCACAGTAATTAATTATTGCATTTATAAACTATTTATTTAACATTTGATCCGTTGCATAAATCATAATAGTATTATAGAACAGCTGTGAAACATTAATTTGGGATCAGTTCATTCAGACAGTAAAAAAAATATTATTCGTGACTTGTTAGAATATATATATTTTTTTGTCCAAGTACTGCAATTCTGTTACTACACGTGTTTTACATAACCGCTCCTGATAGTATTTTTTTTCCATACTGTAAAGTAGAGCAAGATTTATGATTTTAAACTAATCTGCAAATTTTTTAAAATCATAATTTGCA
The DNA here is from genome assembly GCA_022840565.1 of Eubasilissa regina. Taxonomy (NCBI): domain Eukaryota; kingdom Metazoa; phylum Arthropoda; class Insecta; order Trichoptera; family Phryganeidae; genus Eubasilissa; species Eubasilissa regina. The sequence continues at coordinate 5,276,766 of JAINEB010000029.1, read as the reverse complement.
CATAAAATAAATACAGCTCGTTCTGATGACAAATGCGATTTTGTGTATTATAAAAGCCCGTGTTAACGGAAGGAGACACCGTGAGATAATTACAGTGATTTAGTTGAGATACAAATCAATACCGTATAATTATATATTTTGAGATTTTGATCTGGTGATTGACTCAGAGACCAGTTTGAGACTGGTAGAAAGAGACAAATAATCAAACCAGTGTACACCACGGTACATGCACACAAATGCCACCCAAAATCACTGTAATCAACTATTTATCATTAAATATTAATATTAATACTAGCAGATAAGGTATTAATACAACGCGGCCTTTGGTGACCGCTGTCTGGTCTCAATAGAATCTATATTTCATTGATAGAGATTTCCCCAAAACAAACCACATAAATGTAATTAAAAATATTCCCGTAGAATCTATATTTTAATAAAAGAGCTTTCTCCAAAAACTAATCACACTCCACCTTTGTTCGCGGATAGACAATAATAAACAGAAAAATACTATTTGGAATCGAAAAATCGTTTTTAGACATTTCGGGAAGTGCTTAATTATATGGTATACCATAGACAGTAGGTATTTGATAAGTAAAGATGACAGATGTCATGAATATTTTTTCTTACTCGTAATAAAGACAATGTACGCTTAATTTTTTACGTACTGTTAAATAAGAGACCATATAAAAGAGAAAATATTGAAGTAATCTTAATTTAGACATATTAAAAACACGTTCGTTTTTGCTCTACTCACCAGGCTGTTTAATCCAGCACTTTACAGCCATACGGATCCATTACATCAAATACGTCCTAGACGTCCAAAAAGTCGTAGAAATAGACGGGGAAACGTAATATTATTATGGCGTTAATTCCATTTTTACTGTTGGTGAGGGGTTTCAAAATCATCCAACTGATAAACGACAATGACATTTGACATCTGCATCATCAGGAGCAAAATCCATATTTCTGGGATTTTGTCTTGAGTCGAAAATATTTTTCGTGGATACATTACACCTTGAAGTGAATTAGAAAAAAAAAGTCATTATCATGAATAATATCAGCAAGATCTAATAACAAAAAGTCATTATCATGAATAATATCAGCAAGATTTAATAACAAAAAGTCATTATCATGAATAATATCAGCAAGATCTAATAACAAAAAGTCATTATCATGAATAATTATCAGCAAGTCATCTAATAACATTTTATTTGTCATCAATAATGTCGTCATTGACATTATTTTTTTTATTTGGTATTTTTGCAATAAATGGAAGGACTGGGAAATACATCAGACGATGTGCAGTTGTAGATATGCGTGCGCATGTCACTGTGTGCAGTTATACATATGTGTGTTGCCTTTCGCGCACTTGGCTTGTGCATCGCGCATGTCGCTGCGTGCTGTTGTCTATGTACACGCTTGTGTGCAGTTGTCATGGAACGCATTATATACTTTCTTGTTCATCCCATGTAAATCATTTTATTTAACTATCAAAATGTAATACCTACTTTATGTATCAACTAATTTAAAAGTAAAATAAACATTTAATATAGTACATTTTGTTAAAACCTCAATTGAGTCATTCATTTTATAAATGAATAATTTTTTAACTAATTTGTTCGGAAATATAGTGTTGCTTCATACTCAAAGACATCACAGCGGAGTTGTGAACCGAAGCTTCTGGTTCGTATTTTTTGACTCAACCGTCGCCATACCTAAATATACGTCACTTTTATAAAGCGTATGTGTCACGGTTGATGTATGCCAAACATTAATTATATATTGCGAGAACAAATATTGTACCTAATTATTTTTTTATTAATTTAAATGGGAATAAAATCAATATATCATACTGAGTTGTGGCATCGTGTACGGTGAACTGCAATACATTGAAAAAAAAACTATATGATAATTATTTAGTTGGGTGCTTGAAAATAATGTATCGAATTTTATATCCCATTTATAAAAAGGTAGTAGTTATTTATATATAATAGGGAAATATTACTTTTACGGGCGTAACCCGGTCAGTTTGGTGCAACACAGTTAGTTTTTTTTTAAATCGAACAAATATTGTATAATATATTAATACATTAAATTAGTATTTAAAACATCACAGACCTATGTTTTGAATAATTACAACTTCACAATAAGAATATGTTCTCCTTAATAATATAAGTTGTATCAATGTGTCCAAAATTTAATAAAAATGAATTCATAATTCTGGCGTCTGCAGTCGGTTTACTCAAAGGTATTTGAGATTCCGTAAAAACAATGTAGATGGCTTTCAATTAATGGAACGACAGATGTATTAATTTAAAAAAGTGTAACATATAGGTTCGAAAATTTGTTATGAAAAATACTGGCGCTATAACACAATTGGTAGTGTACTTCCCCGGATTGGAAATAGAGATCCAGGTTCGAATCCCGGTAGCGCAAAAACAATATTTTTCGACAAAATTGATTTTATGTGCATATATTTATAATTAATATATTAAATAAAATATTGTATAAACCATTTTGATTAATTTAACGTCGATCGGTTTTTATAATACTGCAACTCCGTCTAAACGAACGCACACTAACTGATCCACACAAAAACCACTTTTGTGAAAATAAAGAATTTATTCCGCAATACAGACATAAATCTGAGCATCCGTTGCAATTAAATTATACTTCACACTCGTGCTGTTCTTTGAGGATGAGATCTGGACTTTAAAAAAGCCACCATTAAAAGGCTGGAGATTTTTGAAATGAAGCTATATCGAAATATGCCAAAGATCTCAGTATGATATTATGTATGAAGAAAAATGCTTTAAAAAAATAGTTAAAAGACCTATATATGTATTTTGGAAAAATAAACTCATGCATAACAGTCTGTACAAAAGAAGTTAAAACTTCAAAATAAAAATGAGTACGCTTGAAAAATGTGGGATATATGGATGTTGTGATAAAATATACATAGGCAAAATCACGAGAAATCTAAATAAAAGAACATCACCGTTATCTGAAAAATCTCAATCAATCAAACTAATCTTTATTTTGATTGCCATAAACGAAAATTTCTCCACTCGGTACTTTATAAAGAATTTATAGTAAATTATTCAGAAACTGTGAAAATACAAAAAATAAAAATAAAAGTATAACGGTAAGGTTAGTAATGTGGTGCAGCTGGGTTTTGTATCGACTTTGACACCCAGGACATCAGTTTCGTCGAGCTTTGAATGATTTTGCTCATAGTCTTACTTCACTGCTTCATCCTGGAGGTTAAATATAATTAGATTTGTATTAAAAATACCACAGAACAATGTTCTGAAATGCATCTTCACAACAAAAATGTGTTTTCTTTAAAAATATATATGTTGTATTAAAGTTTATCCAAATTTAATTCTGGCATCCCCTGGAATATGTTACTCTAAAGTATTTGGGATTCATGGCAATGTAAGTTGAATATTTAAAAAAAATTGAATTATAGATGTATCAATTATAAAAAAATACACAATATAAGTTCAAAAATTTGTGGAAAACGTAATTGGTTAAAGCATTTCCTTGGATAGGAAAAGATATAGGTAGCGAATCCCGGTAGAAATAAAATATTTTTTTGATAAATAAATTTTTTCTGTATATTTTTTTATTATTTTGATATTTTTACACTTTTATATTATATATTTTTGTAAATCGCTTACTTCTCTAAAAAAGAGATTAGCTCTTGTTCTTGGAGATATATCTTATATATTTATAATTTATTAATTTAATTTGTATCCTTATTTATTCGTTCACACCTGGTGTTACCAGGTTAACCCAATTCTGAAAGATGTTCCCATTAGGAGCTTCAGGAATCGACAAGCGAGCATGAGACTATGAATGTGACAGAAGTTGTACAGTTAAGTAGTTAATAATTTGATAAGTTTTTTTGTTTGTTTACAACCTTATCCGTTAAAAAACATAAATAATATGAGCAGTCAGTGGAGATATTTCGTTCTACTTAAACTTTGTGGATAGTGCGTGGTAAAAAAAATAACACTTATTCATTAGTTAATATTTCTTAATTCTTCAGTTAATTGATGCATTCTACGGCTGGGCCCGGCGGATCGTGTGCTGAAGAGTTAGCAGCTATATGAACCGCAATACCTTTATCAAGATCAAACGACTTTTTATTATTTCAAAATCGATATTATAATAAAAACTTGCAAAATTATATAAAACCAACGTCCATATGAATTGTGATATTTTTTTAGTATAGTGATAAATGTTACAGTAATATTAAAAGTATTTTATTTTGATTCAAGTCTACTAAAATAAAAATGGGTTCGTACCGAACGCATACTAATTGATATTTTTTCCAAATTGTTTGGCGTTATTTTATTCAGTGCGATAACAGAGTACATTCAATATGATGGTCTGTACGTACGGCTAAAGAAAAATAGAATTTTGTAGTCAGTTCACATTTTATATACATAAAAAATACGCTAAAATAATAATATTGACTTGTTCATTGAAGCTAATTAAGCTAATAATATATACCATACTAGGAGGTGGGGGACTATAGGTACGGATCAGCGCGCAGCGGTCGGCTCCTCAAATAGTTATATTACTGGTATTGTCTAGGAGCCGCTAGACGAAATTAAGTCAAAACAAATACATGGACGCATACCTGGTATCCTTTTTCTACCCGCTCAAAATGTTGACAATATATGTTTCGGCGTAAGCGCTGAGATTCAATACGACTGTCTTAGGTCAGTTTTTGAGCGTTGAACATTTATTTGTATCTCAAATTATTTGAAAATATTAAATAAAATATTAGCTAGAAGGAAAACAGCATTAAACGAATATTTATAGCGTAATTCATATTTTCACAAACATCCGGGTCAAATCTGACCCACCACCGCAGAGTACGTGTTATTATTGAATAAATTTTGGCGTTTCAGTTCTTGCGAATCAACCGCATCATAAATATGTACGTCTGTCAGATGAAATCCTCCCAGAAAGAAGACACGTAGGATTATGGCGTTTGTTACATATTTAAAACGTAACACGGATTAACAAATCGGTACAATTTCAGTCACGGTTCTTTAATGAGATCAGCCAATTGCTTCAGAACCATTCAGTGTATTTTCGCCGATCTGAAATTAATTAATATTGTGAAAGATTATACAATTCATTAAATTTAATTTCAATCTTATCATCTGCCTCATTTTAAAATGGTTTTATTTTAATCTCTATAAAGTGTGCGTGTGTATTATAATTATGCTTTACCTAATCGACGCGATTGTAATTATTAAGTCATCCCATAAATAATGCGGTATTTTTATACTACTTTTGTTTTTCAAAATTAAGATAATCAATGTTATTAAATTTAAAATATACTCTCCTTCATTTTCTACAATGTTCTTATCTCACTTCTCCATGACGAAAACTACTCGTCTAGTACTGATTTTGAAGACTGTGGAATAAGTGATAATTAGATAGGGCAATGTTTAGCAAATATGGCGAGAGGAGCATCGTTTCCAAAAACAGTTCATTCCTGAGACGTGATAGCAAAAAAAAGCACGCATTCACTCTCTGCAGACGATTAGACTCTGAAAGTTTGTGAGGAATCCATTGACCCAATTTGCTGACTTTTCCGATGGCATGCTGATATCGATGAATGGTTGAATGACCAAATCTAAGCTAGTTACCATGGGATTTTGTTCCACCAGAGTTTGCAAGACATCCTCGTTGAGCTTTACAGATTTTACAGGATGAGGTTCGTCTTCTAGGCTGTAGTTTCCAGCTCGAAATTTCTAGATCCACCGTTGACACCAGCTTACGTTGATTGTTCGATCCCCATTAATATTCCTGCCACTTTTCGTTACGTTGTTCCCTTTATTGAACTCATAAAGCAAAATATGCCGAATTTGCTCGTTTGTCATAACCATTATAGCTTTGAAAAAATAACTTAAAGTCGAACAACACTCTTTAAAGCATATATTTATAGCAGGTAGTAATTTTACCTGATTCAGGTTGTTTATCCCACCCCCCACCAACTTTTAGTTCATGTGATTGAAAAAACCGCATTATCTACCGGATGACTCAATATATCGCAGCCGCAGATGTAACTTGTAACGAAAATACTCTTAGGTTTTTTGACAATCCTTACACGTCACACTCCTACTACTCCGTTGAGAGACTTTGACCGTTTTCTACGTTGTTCTTTGTCTCATGGAAATCATTCAATGATCATATTTGTTCGTCGATGATCTGTGTATCGTGAAATATGGGCTGCCTTTATATTAAACCTTTTAGCAATGACAATGACATCCTTTCCCTTGGTCTAAGCATGTTTCACCCACGTGTTTCTCATCCGTATTTTCTAGTGCTTCTCAACATACATCTAATACAGGCTCTCATATCATCAGGAGCTTCTGAATTAGATTCAGAGTTCAGGTTTCACTTCCTTACGTAAGTATTGGATGAATGTACAATTCAAATATTGTTATCGTAAGTTATATTAAGTAACAATATATGATTATGTTGTTTTTCCCTATTAGGAGGCAGATAAATAAATTGCATACTGATGTAGATATGTCATGATGCGGACCTTGGAATCGCAAAATACCATCTAATATTTTGGTGAAATTTTACTTTTTTGTTCCAAAATTCTAACAATAATTTTTTTTTTAAAACAGCATTTAAAAATTGACAAATAAATACATTTAATCGTTCCATTATATCGAAAAAAAGGTAACATAAGGTAACATAGGTTCGAAAATTTGTCGTTAAAAATATCATCGCTGTAGCATAGTCGGATAATGCACCTTTCCGGTTTGGATCCCGGTGGCGCAACAATAATATTTTTCAATAAATTGATTTTAAATGCATATCTTTCTAATTAATATTTTAATAATATATTCTATTTAAAACAATAATTTGTGTTTAGATTATAATACACATGTATATAAATATTTGTATCAAACCCACATCAACAAAAATCATGATTCTTCTCATATACTCGAAAAGGTGACTATGCACCTCTATTCTATTCTATTTTACAGTAGTGTAGTTTAATTTCAATTTAATAACTTGTACATTTTGCAATTTATGTTTTTACCTTTAAGCTATCCACATAAATACGTAGGTTATAAAAAATACGTTTTTCCGGGACAAGATTTGAACGCTCGCCCGTTTACATTACAATTAAAAATACATATTTGTGAGAAGTTAATAAATTGATGGATATTTCAGTAAACTATCGCACTGAATGTCGAATGTATTTAAATGTTAACAAAATACTTTGGAGCAAGAAAGAGGTTTTGACCCATACAAAATTGGCATGCCCAAAAGAAATGAAGTATCAGATTTTTTTTTGGGTTAAAACCATCCCTATTTTTCCCAAAGTATATTAAAAACGTCTGGATACCCCAATGAGCCTCCGCAATAAACATGGACTGTATAGAGATTGTGAAAAGAGATGATGTTGATGAAATTACATTCCCAAGAATTACGTATTTTATGACATCATTAATTTGAATCAATAAATTAAAGTAACTAAACTAGTGCATACGCCCGCTACTTTCAAAACAATGAATTAATATCTCTTTCAATTATTACAAATAGTTTGTTGCAAGAAGAAAGGATTATTTTTAGGTGAAGTTTTAGAATGAAACCATTACTAAAGTGAGCTTGTTGCTTAATTTTATTGCAGTTAACCTTCAATGCACCTAGACACGAAATGTAACCTCAAGTACCGAGGTGGTTGCTGAAATACCCTATGAATTTATCACAGTTTTAGTCACATTTGAATCATTCAGTAATTAAGTATACAATGATTATGTCGTAATTAAGTATTTTGTTATAAATATTTTTCCTAATGATAAAATTTCTTCTGGATTATGTCCACTGAAACGTGACGGCACCAGAAAAAACACATCAACAAAATTGTCATCTGACTGCCATATAAACAAACGAGTGTTTTGTCTGACCTTTTTGTCAAGGTACTATGTATGTATAATATAAAACATATGAAATTGAATGTCTGTCTTACATCGATCTCAATCAAATTTAAGCATATTATAAGCACTCTTTTCTTGACAACTCTATCCCCTCTCTACGATGTAATGTGTATTATATTAAATGCCATCCGTTCCAATTTTTGCGTAATTAATCATTAGAACCCTGTGCAAAATATAGATATCCTTTTCTCTTCCTCTGGTTAAATTTTCAGGGTTACTCTTTAGGATACTGCGTAAAATAAAGGCACCCTCCGTCAACTTCTTTCCCGAATCCCAGGCAACGCCGGGCACGGACCACTAGTATTTAAGTAAATCAAAAAAGCATCTGAGATATTTATACTGTCGGTAGACTATTCTTTCAATTGAGCTACGATAACTCTATTCATCCTCTTCTGATTAATTTTTTTCACCATCTTTAGTGACATATATTTTGTTTTCCAGTAGAAGGCTACCAGCATTGTAATGTTGTGATTTTTACAATGCGATTTTCAAGGCATTTTTCAATCATAAGATTAATTAAACATTAATACTTTGGTTTGTCTACTGGCGAAGCTAGATTTTCTGCTAATGAACGTAAAGAGGGTCCAGCGGAAAATTTTCAAGTTTAATATTGAATTTAAAAAAAACTACAATGTTATTCTCATATTTTATACAAAATTTGATTTTACGTTTTATAAACAATATCGTCAAAAACTCTACACATAACCATACGAAAAAGATACTAATGTACAAATACAAATATTTATTTTGAAAGCATCGTACAGTAAAATCAGTGATGCTTAAAAAAATGGTTAAGTAATATGATTTGTGGTTAAATAATACAATTAGAAGACAGAATAAGTTCCACTATTAAATGGTATACGAAACTGGTTCCATTTGAAGTAAATCAAACATGAATTGTGCCGCTTCAAAAATAATACCCACATAATATGTAGTAATTATTTTGCTCCAAAAAATAAAATCGATTTCAAAATAAGGTTACCGGGCGGGTAATCAAAATTGTACGTACGAAATGTGAAGGTTAAAGCGTGTCATCATCGTCGTTATCAGCCATTTTCTATCCACTCCTGGATGTAGGTAATATTCGCTGCCACGCATTTCTAAAGAATTTTAATTATTTTGTTTGTCAAGCGGATTTTAGGGCGGCCTGTGGCCTCTTGAACTCCTCGGATACCATTGGATGACTGTACATTCGTCCAAAAATTATCTATCTTCCCATTGCTATTTCATTTTCTGGGCATACGTCAAGTTCTCTTGTCTATTCTCGTATCTATCCATGCCTTTTTGAGTAAATTTAAATTTTTTAATCTTTCTTTTGTTGACGGTTCATTTCATTTCGCAGTCAAATATACGCGTTGATCATTTTTTTTTATTTTAGACATGGTGAAATATGCACAAACTTTTTATAAATGTTATTCAAATATCCGAACGCATGCTAGTCCAGCTTTGTTTTTCGCAAACAATTTCTTCGGATATTCTCCTCTAGCGTATATGTTTTGTCCGAGGCTAACATGGACATGTTCAAGCTGGATTACAATAATATGAATGACTGTCGAGTCAGTAAACTGGTTAATCATTACTATAGTCTTTAAGACCCATAATTGATGCTTGTGGAAGATTTTAGGTATTAAATGGGAAGAGCGCAGAACAAAAAGTGTCCTGGAAGAGACAAACATTCCCAGTGTCGACATTACGATGTCGAAGCACCAACTATGATTGTCAGGTCATCGTGTGCGTATGGATGATACACGACTTCCTAAACAAGCTATGTTTGTAAAGTTATCTCATAGCAAAAGAAGATAGGGTAGGCCGAGGAAAAGATTTAAAGACATCCTGATGGCGAATCTGAGCAGATGCGGCATAGACCCTAAGCATTGAGATTGAGAAGCGGCCCACGATCGAGGATAATAGCATCATTAAGTACATTTCCTGGAGAATGGAAGATGGTTGATGCAATAACTGAGAAAAGGATGAAGATCCGCCCGTCCAATGAAAGCTCTTCAGCCACACTTGGACTTACAATTGATAAACCATGTCAGATGTCATTCTCGTAACGAGGGACCGCCATCAAAAAAATGTATTTGAAACGTTTATCTTCAATCTTTTGATAGGTCCTGCATTCTCTTTTGAAAGTCATCTGGGTCGTTTGAGATCATATTATCATCATCTGCAAAACGTAGATAGTTTAAAAACTCATCATTCGTGCAAATGTGCTTAGGTCTAGTGGTTCCGATTAGTGATGAGAAAAAATGCTACTCTTGACTCACTGGTGTGACTGTGATTGGTATTCAATAATATCAGTGATTGAAAACTGTGACTGTGATCACAGTTTCACTACACTAATACGCGTGTGCCGCACCATATCACAACACACGAAATAAATAAATAAAATAAAACATAATTTTGAGCGTATATAATGAATATATATCTAATTAACAAAAATCCTTAAAAAACTTGAGTTTTTTTTTCGGGTTAATTCTCAGTATTTCGAGTCAAATGCTTTAAACGTTTTCGCAGAATCTACGAGATGGTGCTTATTACGAATTATAACGTAGTTGCTTCATTGCATATTTACATTTTATACGCACATACGCTCAATCACGGTTCCAAATATAAATAAAATAAATGAATCACGAATCACGATATTCTTAGATATTTAATCACTGATAGTGAGTGTGACTCAAAGATATCAGTGATTGACTCACGGTTCGTGATTTTGAGATCATCACTAAAACCGATACTCGTCTAGTGATCTAGTGATACGGGGTTTCTAGTTCTATTTTCATAGAACAAGTTAAGTTTAGTTTGAAAATAGTAAGAATATTGATGTGACATGTATTCAGTGTATGCGTTCTCCTATATAAAAAAAAAATGTCTTCAGTCTAGTTGTCTAAACAGACTTTTGAGAGTAGCCGTAAATAATTCAGTGCATACGAAAGTAATTTTGGTGGAAAAATTTAGGCCAAAGGTCACCGAATTACCAATGCACTTTTTGACTCGAAATGCATCACAACATCGACAGCACAAAAACATATTTTGAAATATCGATGGCCAAATACATTATTCAAATAACAACAAAGAAGCCTGCGATTCCGCAACCGATAGCCTAGTTTCGCGGCGAATTATAATCGGGTGAGCATTAAAATTATAACATTACGGCAAGTGGTCGTTATAGTTAGAATAATGACTGTGGCAGTGAGGCGATATTAATTATGTTACAGGTATTCGTGACCGGGGAACTTTGCAATCCACGCCCAGCACTTTTTGATCTATTAGGACCGGGTAAAATGTGGGAGGGACGGTCCGCGAGAGTTGGAAAGATCAGGGAGAGAGTGACGTCAGAGATCTGTCTCGGATGAACGTGCAAGATGATAATGAATGACGTGACCGCGTGATGATCGTGAACGAGCACCAATGGCGGTCGGTGGGTCGTCCCAGACCAAGTTGGGACAAACAGTGATGACGGCAATCAAATTAGTGACGGTTTTTTTTTATATATCCAACGGCTACATGTACCGCTTCTATTATATATTACCAACGGAAAATAAATTTTAAATTGTAAGCAAATCTAAATTGTTATAAAAAAGAGTTCTGTAAACGATTAAAAGCCCCACAATAAAAAATAAAATATACTGCTTTTACTTACTCCGACTGTCAAAAAAAAAATTTATTATTACCATTATTAATTGTAATAATTGCAATAAAATACGAAAAACAAACATATTTAAAAATAAAATACATATTTTAAAAATACTAATTTAATGTATTAATTAGGAAGATATACATATAAAATCAATTTTGTGTCGTGTTATCCGGATTCGAACCTGGATCTCTTTCCAAACCGGGGAAGGTACATTATCCAACTATGCTACAGCGACAGTACTTTTGACGACAAATTTTTGAACCTACATGTCACACTTTTAAAATTAATACACCGATCGTTCCATTATTTGAAAGACATCTACTTTGTTTTTACGGAATCTCAAATAAACCGATAGCAGACGACAGAATTAACAATTCATTTTTATTAAATTTTGGACACATTGATACAACTTATTTATTATTAACGAAAACATATTCTTATAAAATTGAATTCAAATGTATATCTTTCTAATTAATACATTTAATTAGTATTTAAAATATTACAGACTAATGTTCTGAATAATTACAACTTAACACTAAGGATGTGTTCTCCTTGATAACATATTTTTTAGTAGAATGATTTCATATATTATATGTAACATGAAATATGAAAAGTGCATCACGCTTATGGCTTGGCATGAAGTGTAAAGAAGGACGTGTTAATTAACTCATAACAAAAAAATAATAATTAAAACAAACAGAGTAAGATTGGAAATAGCACTATTTTGACCGTGTCATGAGACATCCAGAAAAGTACCAGATCCGGCATTTCACAATTCAAGACAAATTTGTGACCAGAAGAGGCTCTAAAAAACGAAGGACATCCTAGCTGAAAAATCAGACTAATCTATAGTTTTAGAAGATCATAATCCAACTATTTCGAGTTACTGCAAACAAAATAAAGATCTATATTTTTAATTTATTATCTTTGTTTTATTAACCACTGAATTGAGTTTAAATTCATCTACCGGTTTCGAAAAATACCATTTTCTTCTTCAAGATGTCATAACTAACAAACCACAAAGTTAATATTGCTAATTTTAAGTAAAATAAAGATCGTCGGCATTTTTTCGATAACCGGATAAGCACTAGAAGTAGAATAATTTAATATGGATTCTTTGAATGAAAGAGGAAATGATACGATTATTCTTCTCTGCTTATTCTGATGAACCGGAAATCGTTTTGTATAAGTATAAATTAGAAAATACAAGGATACAGGAAAGGAAAGACGAGAGACCTCGCTCGTCAGATCGTGGTCACCACAGGCGGCCTTGGAGACGCTCTCGCACTAGGGTAGGCTACTCAGGTAGCCGGACCACTTCAGCGAAGATCCAGTACAAAAAAAAATCAAGTGTTGCTAATAATAAATTAGTTTGCTCAACAGAGTCGATTATCATCGATAATCTCTCGATTGCATCTCAATTATATTTTTTCTGGGTCAATTTTAGATTTAAGATAATCGATTCTTTATGTACGCCGTATAATTACCGATGTGCTTAATGGAGTATTATCATTAAGTTGTATCGAAAATATTTTTGAAAACGACCAGTGACTGACCAACGCACAGAAAACATTATTAATACATTTTTACAATAACTTGATTCATAAATTTAAGCATTAAGAATTGGAAACTATTACACAATACATAATGAAAAAAAAAAGTACTTCACATGCATGAAACAATCTAATAATATGTAAATATACACCTATATTATAGATAAATAATATAATATAGCGGTCTTTCGTATTACACCTACAAAAAAATGTACACGAAATCTACCACGTGACAGGTGTTCATCTATTACAGTTGACATGATCCTATAAAAAAAAAACACTTAAATGAAATGTGTGTAGAAACTTATGGAAACCACAGAAAATCATTTAACATTCGGATATCTGCATAGTGTTGAGATGTGTAAGAAGTAGATAGTTAGATTATTTAAAAAATATTATAATTAAATTTCATATCTCATACACAAGTGTTAATTATTCTTAACGTTTAAATAAAACAAATTAAGATGCAATATTTAAATATATTAAAGAACACACAATTACTGGATTTTTACCCATAAAGGCACTGTTATTAACCTTTAACATACCGTGATATAAAATTTGATTCGCGTTACCGTAAGAAATTAGAGTTCTATTAGCCTTTGATATGTGAAAAAATGCTTTTGCCATAAATTTACTTTAAATATTGAGAATTAAATATATAACATTGTAATTCGGAGCATTCATTTTGTATTTGTATTGTAAGAATGTCTTTCAGCATTTTGGCTCCTCAGGTGGTTGAAGAGTCCAATCCTCGATTCACAAATTTTGAGACATCTTGGGTATGCAAAAACAGCGGTTGCGGTCTGACTTTTGTACCATTTTTTTATCTTCATTTTCTTTACCATTTTTCCTACTTATTACAGCATGCTGTTAGCGTTCAGTTTCGAAGATGCTACTGTATACCATTGTCCTTCAGTTATGCAAGTCTCTTGCAGCAAATTCTTAGGTATAATGTAGGCCTTTTGAAGGTTTACTTGCAGGGAGTGTTGCGTCTTGTCCTGTAAATAATCTCTCTTGATAGTCTTGTTTCATGCATTTTGACTACGTGACCTACGCATCGAATTTATCGCTGAATAATAGTAACTTGGATTCTTCGAGCACAACATCATTAGTGCGATATAGTGTAATAGTGTAGTGTAATAGCGTATAAACATAACATTTAAAATAAGTATTCAGTAAAAACTTCTCCAATATTATCTAAATTACTTTGTGTCAACATTTTTTATAAATAATATGAAAAAAACACTATGTTTAAACCACTATTTATTGATAAATCAACATGTTTCGATACCTGTAGTATCTTCTTCAGGATACAATGTAGGTATACGAAAATTAAAAATATAAGCATAGATAAAAAAAAAAGTATAAGTAATGGGTAATTAATTAAGAACTACTGGAAAAACAAATTTAAAAGGTGACTATTTGCAAAAAGGATTTGGTTATTTATATATAATATTTAATTTGCTATTAACACTTTTTCAAATAATACAGTTTTATTTTTAATTTTAGTATTTTTCTTGCATTTTTAATTTTAGTATACATTGTTTCCTCAAGAAGATACCGTAAGTATCGAAACATGTTGATTTATCAATAAATAATGGTTTAAACAAAGCGTTTTGTCTTATTATTTATATTCAGTAAAAAATTGCAAAAAAATTAATTTATCAAGTATTATTTCTTCCTATTTCGGAGATCTTAAATAGAGACATACGGATGGTACATATGATGCTGGTCGATTACTGGTGGATGCCCCGCATCTACGGACGTTTCCACTAATCACATTGTTCAATTCACGAGACCTTGTGATGCCAATAGTGCTCTGTGAATCTTTTCGTTCTTGCACCGGTTCGCCTTAATTTTTTTATGAAATTTTAAATTTATTTTTATTTTTTATTTTGTAAGGCTGCCGAAATGATTGCAATTTACTATTTAGAGCATGGGAAGATATTAAAAATGCAATGTGTTGTAATTTGTTTGTTTTTTCAGCGTCGGTATTTGAAGGCGATACCATCTATGCACTAATTTAAATAAGTGAGTGAATTATTTATTTGACATTTGAGAACGTTACCGGAAGCGACGTGAAATCTTATTAGTTCTATGCTGTTTCTTTTTAATTAGAAAATAATATAATACGGGAAACAAATAGAGATGTCATGTAAGCACGCTTTTAATGCATCATCTTCACCCCAATTGTCACATGTAGTCATTTTAAGCGTGCTATTATTTGTGATTTTATTTTAAATAGTGATGTATTTATGGATTACATATCACATTAATATTCTTATCATTTTTAAACTGAGCCAACCCTTTTTGCTATGAAAATAGAACAAACTTAGTGATATACAAGGATGAATCTCAAATTCCCAATCCCATCACTAGACACACAAGAATGATACATTTTTTTATCATTACTATTATAATGATACCTTATATCCGTCCATCCTTGTGTATAAAATATTTAAGAACTATTGACAATTTCATCAACGTTTATCCTTAAATAAATTATTTGATTGTTGATTTTTTAAATAAATTCATGTTACGAAAAATAAATATTTATAAACCTGGGCGGTTTCTAATACTGTGTTTAAGTTTCAGGCAATGATAAAATTTTATTTAAAATACAACATTTATAAAAAAGAAATTACGTCTACAATTTTAATACTGAACATCACATCTAAAATAACTATTGTCAGTGTATACTTTTTTGTCAATTTAAAATATTATTATTTTTCTCTTTTTGTGCAGATCTTAAAACATTCCAAAATAGTGACCTTGAAATAGTCCAAAATAGTGACAGTTATGAGATAGACAAGATTGAGACAGGCTGGTCATATTGTTAAAAAGCGAGGACTTCGAGGGTACCCCGGACGGATGTAGTGAAAATGGTTACAGATAGATTTGCAGATTTTGGACTGGAGAGATTTGTCTCGAGATTGGACCTCGAACCAAGATGCTAAATTATAATGATGACGATTACCGTGAAATAATAATTTCAACAGCATCAGTTTATTCATCATTTATTCGATTTACAATATACGAAGTAATCTCATTCAACCTCGCGTTTGTTTATTGCAGCCTAGTTTCTTTCTCGGTTGCAAATATTTTATATATCTTAATAATTGCATTCAGCTCCTGTCCTTCGCTATAAGTCATAACGGTTACGATAATTACGCAAGATGCAACAGATATAAAATTATTATTTGATGAAATTTATTTGTATTGTAATCAGGTCGTGAAACATCTGGAAGCGTATTATTTTTAAAACAAGTGAAATAAATTATTTATAAAGATGCACAGAAAATATTCATGTATTTGATTGCCAAACCCGTTTTCTATCCGGGAATATCATTTCTCCACGTCATCATTTTACATTTCGAAAGATTTTGATCTTGTATTCTGTACATTTTAAAAATATTACTGTGATTATTTTATTTAATAATTTCACAGAGCTAGGTATGTTCTGAAATTGAAACTTTACAATAAAAATGTGTTTTCATTAAAAACATTATATTTTTTTCAATTTTATTTATTTAAATTGCAATCACTGAGAAAATATTTAATTATGTTTTTTTTTATCTCAGTGGTCCTTTGGTCTGCTTTTACAGTTTGATTTGCTTGTCTACATTCTTTACGATCGAGACTCGGGGTCACTTTTCGGTTATGGTTGTTCCATCTTATTGAAGATCAAACGCTCGTTCGATATATATACTCAGTAATTTTTAATAATGTTTTCATCTCCTCTTGCAACATATCCAAAGTATGTAAAACATATTTTCTTAAATATTTTGGAGAGAGTTGCTTTTATTTGTGAAGTACGATAGAAAACAAAAGGTGTTGCCAAATGGAAAAAATTTGATCAATTTAGAAGACCTTGACCAAGAACAATTTTTCGCCCTTTAATATATTGAAAGGGTTGCATTATGTTATACAAGATGTTAAAAGGTTTCGCCACTAAATTTAAATGAGAATTCACTTAGTTGTCTCTCGGGACGAAGCTCACACTCTTAACTACCATAAAAAGTAGAATACAAACGTCGTTGGACATTTATTTTTTGAAATTAAAAAATACACTGAGATAGTACATTTAAAAAGAGTGTTTCTTTTTAATATCAGCTTTAAATCTTGACAAATATTGCTATTCACAACAATAATATGTTGACGAAACAAATAAAACTTTTTGATCAACAAAAATTAAACGGTAAACTGAATCACCATCTTTTGAGTCGGCGCCCGTTATCAAGATGTTCCAAATAATCGCAGCAATGAAAAGCATGTAAACAAAGCGCCATAACTTGTTCCAATAGCCGACTGCGCAACGTTCTGAGCATGCCCTGTGAATACCGTGTGATTTCTCGGTCGTGGGATCACAAGATACATACATTATAATGTTATAATGTAATAGCATATGCAGAAAGCCTAGCGTCAACGTGGAGTGATATTTATAAAATTAAACTACAAACAATGATATTGAATAGGGCAGTTTTTCAGGGTTAAGGATTGACCAGCGATAAATAAAAATATTTTCTGCAGCCATATCGAGCCTTGGCATCCTGAATCTTTCACCTCCGTATGCTTCGGTTCTCGGCGTATTTCAGTTAGGAACCTGTCGCAGGTTTCCCGATGATTGCGACCCGGACAAATGCACCTCGACACAGTGTTGACTTAATTTTTATGTTCAATTCTGATATCATATTCCTGTCATAGAATGTGATTTCAGAATTGATACTAATGCAAAATAGGTTATATTTCTTGCAGTTATCCTTTTCGTAATTTGTATGACCTCTTCATTGTATATGGGCGCTCTCATGGAAAGCTGGTTACCTGACCAGAGAATGGCAGCGCCTACAAAATAGCTACATATACAACAATGGCCGTGACTGAAGTAGTTATAAATGTAATATTTATATTTTGTGTGTATATATGTGTGAACTTTTTACTTTTTATTAACTTTTTAAAATTTATTTTTATTTTATTTTATTTATTAATATTTCCTTGGTTTTAATTTTCATAGTGTTATATTTATTTCATAACTTTTAATGTATAAAATAATATGTATTATCTTTATGGTGAATCGGGTTAAAAAAAAAAAACCTGATCACGCTGTAATAAACACATTATTATTATTATTGCCTTGATCAAATCGGACCCTAGATAAGTGAAGTCTTCAGTCATCTGGAACTCAAAATGGTCTTTTACCCAGTGTGTTACCTGTTTATCTGCATTGCATAATTATTTTAGTTTATTCTCGTTTATTATTAAATCGATTTCTTTCGCAGCGGATTAGAAGGACTCAAATAGAGGTCATCTGCGTATTCCAATATTTGTCTGGATTTAAAATATATGCTAAAATTAGCGTTCACTTACGTACTCCTTATATTCGAGTTCAAAATTGAAGAACATTGGGGCGAGGCTAACACATTAATATTTAAAATCTGGATATATATCCCTTACCACCTAGAAAGCTACAGTAATTATATTGTTACCATAAAAAAATGGCAGTTGTAGCTAATAACAATAATGACGTTGTGGACCTTGAAAATCTGACAATAGTAACCCTTGCAATCTAGAAAATCAGACATACAAAATCATAATATAAATCTAATCCTTGTCCACGTGAAATATCAGACCATACTAACTATTGCAATCTAGAAAATCGGATATCAGTGATATATCAACCTTGTAAATCGACAAAAATAATCCTTATCAACTTTTAAAAACCTAAAACATAAATCTAATCTTTGTCAACATTTAAAATGTGATACTAGTAAAAATCTAGACTATAGTAATTTATATAAACCTTATAAATTTACAGTAATAACTAACTCTTGTTGACCATGACAATCTGATAAAAATAACCCTTGGAACCTAGAAAAATCTGCCATAGTAATTGTTTTAAGCTTTGAAAATCTGTCAACAGAAATCCTTGTTAACGTAAAAAATTAAAATCTATAAAATCACACATTAATAATTCTTGTCAACCCTGGAAAATGACAATGATAATCCCTGTCCATCTTAAAAAAATTGACAACATTAATATAGTTATTATCAAGATCAAAAGCATAATATAATAGTAACCCTTGCAATCCAAAAAGTCAGGCTTCAGTAGTTCTTGCCAACTTTCAAAATCAACAGTAAAAACTCTTTTTATTCCTCACATACTTAAAAGTTTGACAACAATAACCCTTCTCGACATTGAAAATCTAATAATATTGACTCTTGTCAACGAAAAAAATCTGTCCCAAACCGGATAATTGAACCCAGGAATTTTGGAAAGTTAAATGATGACAGTTCTTAATCTTAATTCTAACTGTAATGTATGCCGGTGAGAGTTTAAATGGATAATGCCATGACGAAAGCCGAAAACTGAATAAACAGAGAACTCTTTTCAAAGCTGGTCGAATCTGAAGGTCGGAGATGTACGCGGGTTGTACGTACTGACAAACCAATATATTTAACTGGTACATAATCGAAAAAAAATGTGAGAAAAAAATCGTTTCGAAATTATATTATGAAGTCTAATGTCTTGTAATAGTTAATTATATTCCAATACTGATTCAAATCTTGTATTATAGCACCACGCTCAAATCAGGTTTATAACCCGTTCAGTTACAAAAGGCGTTGTATATTTTGAACAATTTTATTTTAATATGTGTGTACACAGAGGACTGGAAGAACGGGAAGGGTTTTAAATAAATCTTGGTATACGGACAGAACAATAAGGGCTCAATGACCAACCATGAAGCACGACTTACCTGGATTTTCTTTGCTGTATTCAGCTCTCCTGAACTTCAGGAACAACTTTACCGATTCACACTAAGCACTGCGTATAATTCAATAGTGTAAATTTTTGCCGCGAACTGCAAGAAACCGACATGCGATACCAACAGTAATTGTACAAAAACAGAACAGTGTAACGAGCTCGTAGCGGTGGTTCAAAAGTCATAGACACCACACCTGAGGTATAAATACTATACACTATATACTATAAAAATAATACTCTGGGGTATAAAGTAAAGGAGGGGCAGGGGACATATAGTAAACCTAATGAAGTATCTACAAGCACACGGCTATCAGCGATCTGTGGATCTGACATAAATACCGAAAGAAATATGTTGGATATCTTGACGCTGGAGGTAATATTAAAAAAATGTGTTTCATTTCCAAGTTATTCAAAAACAACATCGGCCTGGAACATAATGATCACCTGCATAACATACATAATGGTCTAATATGATTTTTATCATTAATTATTATTTTTATTATTTTTAATACATCCAAAAACCTATCCAAAACTTATACAGCTCATATTTACTAAGTTTAATTTTAATGTTATACAATTTTTCTTCAATTAGAATTTTTGGCATTTTGTTAAAAAATCTTCATTACGCTGTACATTATAGAATGACAGTCCATTCTATATCTTTTTCTTGTATCATGCTCGTTCCCATAAATTCTGTTAATATGTATCACGTGAGGACTTAAAAATAAAGACATTTTATGTTTGAAGGTCACATCTTATTAAGTTATTTTAATTTTATGCTAGTTCAAGTACTAGAATATAATATGAAAGTTTGGCTAGACAATGAGATAATCTGTTCCATCAGAAGATGCCTATTTAATTTGTACAGCAACAATAAACAGGTGTCATTCGTTTGGATTCCTGCACATAAGGGAATTCAGGGAAATTTATGTGCCGATAAACTGGCCAAGAAGGCTACTCTTTCCGGAGTTGTTCCCCATTAATTTCATATCCCGATGTATGACAGACTTAATATGGTAAAAAAACGTAAGAGTTCTATCTGGTCTGCACAATGGATGGATCCAAACAATCACAAGGGTAATCGGCTTAAAATAATCCAAGGGTCTATTCCCCGCACCCCTTGGTTTTCCAACAGGAAGGTATCTAAAAGAACAATATCAAATATCTCTAGAATGAGAATTGGGCATTGCCACATTTTTTTAGATTGAACATGTGTGAGTGTGGTGCCCCCAATGAACCCCAATGTGTGAGTGTGTTGCCGAGGAGACCCTTGACCATGTCTTTTTTGCCTGTACATTGCGGATCACAGGTTTTTTTTACAATAATCTTGTCAATGGTAATTTTCAACTCCCGGTTAACTTGTGTCATCTTCTCTCCCTTAACTCACCACATTTGAGCTATATGATAGCAAATTTCTTGAACGACAATGGTATTAACTTGTAGCGTAATATTCCCTATTCTATATTATTGTTGTACTGCTTTCTATGAAATAATGTTTTAACTTGTTTAATGGCACAAATCTTGAAGGGTAGATTGCCTGTTTAAAAGAAGAAGTACTAGGATATCTATTTCTTCTCTATATTATTCTTATAGATTTATTTTTTGATTTTATACATTCGTAACATGGATTCATAGTGTTCAATACACTTGTTAGCGCTGTTTAAAATTATTTTATTTTATTAAACTTTTGGTGTTTGACCTATTGTCTCATGCATACACTCAATTCGCGATTAACCAAAATTAAATCTGCATATATCCTTCCCTTTCTTTCCTATTACATATACGTAAACACAAGGAAGAAAAAAGAATACTCTTTAATTAAAAATGTATTAACTGCAGCAAGATCAGTGTGCGCTTCGAACTTTCTACGAATTAACTACCGTCGCTTCACTCCGCTACCGCTTATTATTAATAATCTTACACTCATTATAATTTATAATTTTTTTTTCGAGTATTCACGCCGCGACGCTTGTTACCTGTGGTGAAGAGGAATCAACAAACCAACCAGCATCCAGACGACTAAATAAGTAAGTGATTTCCGTTCTTCCTCATATTTCCATCAACAGCTCTAGATATATCAAATAATCTGTTTTACCCAAATTTTGGCAGAACTAATTACATAAAAAAAATTCTTGTGACTCGCTCTACGTCAAAATATAATACCGTAAATTCTTCAAATAACTTGGACATTTTCAACGAAATATTGTTTCCCTTTAAAACTACGCCAACTTTTAAATATCTATTAACATATATTACATCGCATTTCCTTCCCCTCCTTACCGTTCAGTATAAAAATACTATTTTGTTTACCAGTTTTTTTAATATATACTATTTTTTAGTTTATTATGTTTATTTTAGTGTAAAAATCTTTGTATTTATCAGTTTGTTTAAATGTACTATACTTTAATTTATTATTAACCTGTTTAATTCCGAAGGAACTTTACTGGTATTATTTGTATATATCATGTTACTATCAGTTATTATTATTGTACTGTTTGTTTCTCTTAAAAATAAAAAAATAATAAAATAAAATTAAGTCCATGTTTCATGGTTTCTTAGTGATCTGATACTACCTTGAAGTTTTACTTTAATATCTATATAGAATCAACCATATTATTATATTAAACCTAAATTTACAACCAGCTTATAAATTGTTAAAAAAATCATTTATTTAATTTTGTTTGGTATTAAAGGGGTTGAATCATTTAACGGCTAATGCACACAGATAAAACATTATAAAAACTATAGACAGTTATATATCTAATAGTTTTTCATCTCTTTACGCCCTGGGCACTTTGCAGAAATCTCCAATAGTTAGCTTAGTTTAAAATATATAACACACCATTAAAATGTTGTTTATTTCAAACAGATATTGCCATTGTCGCAAGTACGCGCAGTTTCCACTCCATCAGTGCTTAAAGAATGCAGATGACCCGATTTTAAAAATCTAAATTTCCCAACAAACATAATAAGGTATAATATGAACTAGATAAGAAGAATCCATATGTGTGAATTTATCGAAGTATGTGCTTCGATGCCGACAAAAAAATACGAGACATTTGGAATACTTTTATTTGGTTAGTTTAAGTGAGGTTGAATATAATAGAGGCCGGTTTCAATGCGAAGAATAATATTGAAGACACCACTCTACCGCCAGGCAACACATGTATATACTTAGTATGTATTTAAACTAATTACGAATTCGAAATTACGTTATTCTTTTTAGAATCATAATCACGTACCATATTTTCTGAAAAACGCGAGTAATTCATATTATGTTTTTAGCGAAGACCGAAACTCTCAGTCCATCTATTATATTATTTAAGAGCAGTCATCTAAATAATCTCCGCTAGGCGGCGCGTGCGTCACCGGAATGGTAACTTTAAAATTTTCCACGCTAACATTCCATGATAAAAGGCAACGATTGATATATTTTTATTATTTGTCATTATTTTAGAAATACATTTCTGTCTCGGCTCGTCTCTTCGCACCTGTCTTCTTTCTGTAATCCTATTTTCTATTACTTTCTTTTTCTTTTTCTATTACTCGTATATTTCCAAAAACAAACTTCCAATTTTTACAAGCTACGCTGTAATACGCAACAAGACTGCGATGTATGGTGCCATCTCACCAAACTCCCAACATTAATAGCTATAATATAGAAATTATGCATCTAGAGTTGTAAAATAAAATCGTCTGCAGGTGAAAATAGACTTAGCCCATACAGATTATGCAAGTTTAGGTAACATCTACCGTCTACGCCTCGGGGATTCGTCATAATATCTATCATTATAATAAAATAATATATAGTCTCTTTTTGACTTTAATTAAGTGCAATTAATTTTATAAAAACTGGCGTACAATTATAATTCAAAGCGACCAAAAAAATTTTACATTCAATCAAATATATCTTTTAGTTTTTTTGGCAGATGTCTTGTAGATTGAGGTCTGCAGACTGAGGTCATTGCTTATCCGTAGTGTATAATATAATATATAAACTAGATTGAATACACAGTCACTAAGGTAATTTTATTAAATGCATAGCAGACATTTGTGAAAAAAAAATCGAGGCTGAATATAAATAATCAAGTGAGTATTGTAAAACCAGTTTCAATCTTGTTTTCGAAAATCTTCGAATTAATGTTATAATGAGCCTTTATCCGAAGTCGTGAACCAAGGCATTCTTTGTAAATAATTTTGAAAGTATAAAAATGTATTTTACATTGAAGTCGAGTCTCTCTAGTCAGATGCAACGCATCCATCCATTTCCAAGTAATCCTCGTCATAAAGTTACGACCAGGATAATTTCCTTTTCTAGGCCATCATAATATGTCCGAGAAATTGAATTTTTTTTTCTATCTCAGACAGATCTTTGTACCTACTGAATAATATAAACATTATACACTGTCAAGATTAGGAAGGTGGTCCTATTAGGAGAGAAGAATCTTAAGAAGTTGTATGTATGAATGTGGATAGCGCGATAGACAGCTGTGTCTATTCTCGAGTACTTTTCCGAATTTATTACACTTTATCAACATCATTTCGTATTTTAAATTGGAAGTACATGAAATAGATAAAAGGCTTTTAATATTTTTATAATGGGGTGCTCCGTTAATCTTGATTTAAAACTACAATGCCACCACTGGGATTCCTGGCTGATAGTACAGTGCGTGTGTATATGTGAGTATTGCCGCTTTTTTTTTCGGAGAATGCGAGAGACGGTAAACAACAGGTGGATCAATTACATCCCGTGCTTCGACCAGTACAGAGGTCCAAATAAACCGATCATAGGTCGAAATCTACCCAACCAAAAGAACAGCAACATCGGACCAGAAATTCAGCAAGTATTATAAAAAGGTTTGTGCAGTGTTCATGTATCATATGTGACATTATTGTCGATCGGAAATCTGGAAACCAGCTATCAAACGCATATACGTAAACATAACTTGGTCCTTCGAACCAAAATCGGGTTCGCGTAAATTATTGATAATCGGGTTTATAAAATTGTATTAACACCTTTCAATTTTTCATTTTCTTCTAATGTCGATCTACATCCAACGTTAAACGCACGCATTCTTTTTTTAAATTTTCTACGTTATCTAACTTTTGCTGTTTGCTTCCGATATTTATCCATAACTTATGTTGCCTGATGTCACTTGACTATCGCATTTTGGGATGGATAAAAGGTTAGTATATATTATTTTTATTATATAATGAAGAATATTTGTGGAATTGTAAATTTGTCTTTGAATGATATGAAACTATGAGAACCAACGCAGACAAACATGACACAAAATGACCTTTCATCAAATTTTATTCATTTTGGGGCTATGATGCATGCAATTTCCATCTCAGGAGAAGAATTATATTACATTTGAACCAATCAATATTTTAATAAGTTTTTCACATCCGTGTTATATATTTATTAAAAATGTTGAGACAAAAATGACAGTTTACAAAGACGACAGTAGAACATATGTTTATTTAGCAGTGGATCGGATTTTATCGATTCTACCCACATTATTTGTTATTGTGTTCTAATTTTTCACAAATGATGACTAAGAAGTAGTCAGTGAATTTGTGAAATTGTGTCTGGCAGCATTCTCAAAAAATAAAAGGTGCGAAGCTGAGATCTGAAATATAATCAAAACGACGGAGTCAGCTTTATCAAAATTAACAAAAATTTGTCAGAACTAACTACTCCATCTTAAGAAATATAAAAATCCAACTAATTTATGATACTCTCCTCAGCTTTGCTAGAAATTGAAACATGGTGTTGGCATCATGTGAAGCATGTACCATTGACTGAGAAATCAAATATTTTTAGGAACTCTGTATTAAAAAAAGATGTCCACAACATGTAGAAAAAATACTCCGAGGATGATGCTAGAAGATATTGAGACAGTCTAGATAAATTGGGTCACTGCGAATGAACAAGCACAAAGGGCGATAGGTAGATTCCCAGTAAGATCCCTAGAGCCCCCGTTGTAGACTGTTATTGACTCATGAAGATCTTAATTGTACGATCTGAGTTGTCGAGTCACTCGAATGGAGCGACCGATGTTTGTAGGTTATGCAATTCATATCAGAAGGTTTTGTACATGGTGAGATTGAAGCCCCTAACTCTCTTTAATATCTCATGCGTGTGGGTGCATATCGCAGTGTATACGAATGTGAATGTGAGTATTTATGCTGTATCTATAGCAAAATATTTAAATAAAATAGAACTTACAAAAGTTGGCGTTTATTGAAGGACGATTTACAATGATAGGTACTACGAGTATAAAGTTAATTACGCGAATAAAGTGGCCCACTTGAGGTATTGACGAAAGAACAGTCTGCGGAGAAATGGCTGGCTAGCTCCTAGGACTCGTTCAATACGAGATATTGATATTCGATATTAGCATTATATGGCTGTCAGCTGATTTCTTACGCGGTCATGTCTGTGGGACACGAGCAGTAGATATAATTTTATATATGAATCATATTTGGTAGTGAAGGATAAAAAAATAATTAATATAACACTTAAGACTAATATATATTTAAAACAGAGTAAAGAATGAAGAAATAAAGAAACAATGTAAAGCTGATCTTAGTATAGTGAGTAAGTTTCAGAAAGGATCACTTAGGTGGTTTGGTCGTATAGAATTAATGAATGAGAAGAGAATGGAAAGAAAGATATATAACACAAGTGTTAACGGCACCAGAAGTAGAGGACGTCCGTGGAAGACTTGGCACAACCATGTAATTTATAATATTGGTATATTTATGATACTGGAGGATAATCCTGTTAGAAACCTCAATAATCGTCTAGTTTGTATGAGAAGATGTATGAATATAGATGAGGCGAGAATTGTGTGTCAGGACAGAAGAGTGTGGTGCTCTAACCCTTTCTTCCTACTCCCGTGGGGAAACGGCGTGATGGTATGTAAGTAAGTAACATCTGTTAAAAAACAAATTATCGTTACCTACATTTTACCAATAATTAAAAAAATAATACATTTAAGCAGTCATATTAAAATGAGTTAATTACATTTTTAATGGAAATGGTTGCGGTCAAATTAGTTATATTATATAATACGAGTAATTAAAATTGCTAGATGAACTACGATTTAAACGATTTTTTAAATCACATATGTACGTATCGTATAATTAGATTTTCTCAAATTTTGAGAGAATTTCGTCTATCGACTGCGTTTATAATTTTTATAATATAAATGGTAATTATTGTTATATATAATTATTGTTACTACGTTATTTTAATAACTAAAATATTTTTTTATAATTAATTTAATATCGTCGTCACACTATCTAAGTGAACTATTCTTCACTATAATAGAATATAAATTATTATGAATCTTTTATCCAACATTCACAATTACATTCACCTACTTCATGTCCCTACATTTTTATCCACATATTCCATGTAAACTTATACTTAAGACTTGTTAGTTCTATTTTCTGTCTTTTCCGCTTCCTATCTGAAACATACGAGCATCATAAAAGTGATCCATTGACTATAGTCCGGTCCGTATTTTTGTGTGCTTCCATGTTGTGGCCATGACTTGTAGTTCATCCGAGTACAACTTGTGTATAGTGGTTGCGGGACGTTCTAGACTCTGGATTTCTGCGGCGTGTAATAAAAGCTCGCTCGGTTTAAGCTTCCTGCATAACGTATTCAAGCCATGTAAATTTCCTTCATTGATCAATTCGCGTACGTTATTTTAGTTCTCTTTATGAATTTAAACCACTGCACTCCAAAGTTCATTTCAATTATCTGTTTTTAAAACTCGAAAAGTGGCTATTTTGAACCTCGGTGAGATATCAGGATAAGCAATAGAACTATCGAAGTACATGTGCTGAGAAGGCAGCATTTTATGTTGACCGTATAAACTGCGAGTTCCAAAAAGTTTTTATTTTACTGTATGTTGATTACGAAATAGAAAGCCACACTCTTATGTCCTGATATATGGATTACTTTTACCACATGTAATATCTTGCACTCTCTTTTCTTTTAGAGACTTCAATCTTGCAGTATTTAATTTACAAGATCGGACCAGCTTTACTATCGACGCACCTTTTTTAGTACCATCAACACTCATGTCATATTCATCAAGACTACCAAACTTTCAAAATCATATTTACAATTATCCGTTGAGTTTGAATTGTCTTCTAATTTACTTATTCTTTACTGTTAATAACAAACAAATTACCTCATTTTTATCGTATTCAATCCATATTAAATCTAATTTTGCCAGTCATTCAGCAGTGTTGGTACTAGTACTCCTTGTGCATCATTAGCCACGACTAAGTTCAATGCGGCACACACATCATTCCCAAGTTCACAAACTCTTCCAACTGATTTAAACATTCATACAGTGACCCGCTTTCGGGCCACATAAATTCACTGACTCAGTCCAAAGATCGTAATTCACACTAACGCAAAATTCACTACTTCACCCACTACTCTATATCAAACACATAATGGTCTTAAATTTTTTCTGTGTAACATTTTAAAAATACACTAAATGAAATATTTCTATATTCTTGTTAACACGATGTAACATCTCTGAAACAATTAATTCGCTCGTAACAAGTCTCGAAAACACAAGGATTATTACTAAATACAAATTCAAAATAATAATCTCAACAAAAGTGATAAAAAATTGTTAATGGCGCGATTAAAATAAATTACAATTATATTGTTTGAATAGCGTAGTACATCAGCGACGAGTGTTGTTACGAAAATTATAAAAAGGTGAGAAAAAAAAAACTGCTCTCATTACACCTGTAAAAAAATATAAGACGTCAATTATTAACCGTTTTAGTGCTAAGCAATTTTCAATACAAACGATCGCAGCGCTTTTGCGACGCGTAGCATTCAAACGGTTAAACTAATTTACAGGGTATAAAATGAAAGTGGTTTTTGTTACTTAAAGAGACGTATGACCTTAAATTTGAACACGGCTGTCGAGAAATGGCATAAAAACAATGACGTTGGACCTTGTGATGAATCAGGATGTCTATTATATACGTGATTTAATCAAGTGTTAATATAAATTATGTTAAAGAGCGGAGCACGACGGCTAAGTGTTTTGTGATCTCAATCCAATTAAGAAGAATTTAAGTCTGGGAATTTGATTGTAGAGTAAACGCGCCGGTATTACGTGTTGTTGAGCAAGAAACAGTGATTTAATAAAATAGTGTAAATATGTTGTTAACATAATGGAATATGTTTATTCAGTGAGTTAAATATGTTACGGAAGATGCGTTAGAAATACTGCGTACTGTTTAATACACTTTACTACGATTTAATTTATTTTTATTGAGGAATTTTGACAGTGCAAACATAACTAACATAAAAGTATTTCATGTGATACTAATTATGAAAATTCACAGAAATGTTTAGATAAGTATGTTTAAGTGCAGAATATAAATAAAAAGAGGGAGAAAAGATGGGGAGGTTGCAACTATTGTTGCGGTAAAGAGAGAGCAAGATGTGTATATAGGAAGAATGATTGGCCAAAATTGAGATTGTGATGGTTCATAAAAAGAACCATTTAAGCGTTGCAAGGCTAATGTTGAAAAAGCCAATTTCTGTAAATTTCTCATTATGGTATTTGCATGACCGGTGAATGAATGAATATTGAATGTAAGATGTTCTACTTCTAGGAATGTGGAAGAATGTGGATTGCCGGATCGATGTAGATGGTATGTGGAGAGATATTAATTCTAATTAGCTGAGACAGTCAATATGACCTTGCAGTAGTTTGAAGATAAGTATTTGGTCAGCACGTGTTCTTCGATGTTCTAGGGTTTTCATATTGTGAAAGTTTTCTGCATCTAAATAGAAGTTAGATAATAGATTAGATCTAATATTAAGATATCGAATAAACCTATTTTGCATTATATAAAATATCTTTAATTGTTCACAAAGAAGCTGACCAAAGAATTTTAATAAAAGTTTTTAAATTGCGATAGGTAAAATATAATAGAATATTTACGTGGTATTACACATAATTATTATTTGAATTAATAAATTTCAATTTTATTATATCTATATTTAACCAATATTCACAAATAAAAATTCGCTAAATCGTACGCCTACTAAGCGTGCAAAAAATGTCTGTCGCACAATTGACTGTCGCCCGATTGACCATCACCTAATTGACAGGCACCAAATTGACCATCAACCAATTGATCTTTGCCCAATTGGCCGATGCCGAAACGTTCAAGGTGAAGAAGGAATCATAGAAAAATTGTCTGTATGAAGATATACATAAAATGTGAATAAAAAGTAGAATAACGGAAAGAAGAATGCATACATTTACAGATTCCGGCATTGATCGATAGTGGCACTAGTTTTACTGCTCCCTAAAAATAAATAATCCCTAAAAATGGATTCAAGAATTTAATTATGAAATCTTATCGAGCCTGTCCACGAAGATATGTACTCATAACTGATATTATTGTCGACACAAAAGCTCCTTCTCCGGCGGGTTTCTTGTAGTGTCGAAATGGATATCGTAAATTATTGTTAAATGTATATTACACTGCAGGTGAATTAGGTTCATTAAGTGCCCCCCGGGAGAGATTTAATGTCATTCATGTAATTCGCTTGATGACGTCACCTTGCTGGGATGAAGCGGTGGGACCCATTCGTGAAACGTTTCGTAAACGTGCGAAATAAATCCATTAAAATATTTTAGACGCAATTACGAAATTGCGCGAAGAAAATAAATTGATGATACACATCATAAAAGGCATATAGATTAAAGTATTGTCATCGAAAATTAATTAGTATGTATTAAAAGATTCGATTATACAGTCGTGCTAATCGTGCCTACGAATGCATAGCTACAAAATGTATAATCATAAAACTAAATTAAAATAACGCTCCGACGTTGCGTGCGTTAATATACTACTGGTACTTAGTTGCAATATTTTAACATTACTAGCAGAAACCAATGAGGCCACGGGCACTATTTCCGTAAAATATATTTTTTATTTCTACTTTAGGTATGTTGAAAATAAATTTTAAATACGTAATCATCTCACCTGGCGACAAATTTGAGATAAGCTAAATAAAGTGGTTTGTGTCTTTTTTTATTTAATTGGTTGGCGATTTAAACCTACGTTCGCAGAATTCTTATTTCTGAATCTAGCATCTTAGCACACCCAACCACGACTGGTAGTATGAAACGCATCGATATTAACATGTTTATAATAAATTGACAAATATGCAACGTGATAATCAATGTATGATGTTGCACATTTGTCAATTTATTATAAACTCTGCTTAGAGAAGATGAAAATGAAAATAAAATGTTCGACGGTTCGCAGCCGCTGTCTTTTCACGTCGTCTATGAGCCCCAGAGCAAGTGTATTCAAGATTGGACTCTTCAGTTACTTGAGGAACCACAATTTCGCACACGATTTGCTAACATTGCTTGCACAAAACGTAGAGCACATACATTTTAACAAGATCAACATCTCTTGCTCTATAACCCTGTATAGGTTTTAGTTTATTTCTCTAATCTATGTAACGGACTACTTCACACCAATTATTGAACCCAAAATAGACAAATCTTTATTTGTATTATTTTTCCGCAATATTTTGGGTCTATCTATATATTCTTCGTTTTTCTTCTGCATCATTATTCATACTAAATAACCTTGCTATGGATGCCACCATAACTTTATGAACTTTGTGACCTATCTGCAAAGTGATCAAATGGAGATACGAGGGATTTAAAAGTCGACGAAATTTCATATTATTATTTATTTAAAAAAAAAAGTATTAACATCATTATTCATAATAATATTACGTTTTTACGTCTACATCTGTGACTTTCTGGATGCCTGCTTTGGCTTAAATTATAGGAGTGTCATTATGGTTAAGCGGCCAAGTCTGTGAGTCGCGATCATGGCACAAAAGAACATATTTTCAATATCTCTAGGTTCAGATTACTTTTCTCTTTTATATATTCAATAACAGTACGTAAATATATATTCAATTTGAAATAAAGTGTGCATTGTCTTTATTACGGGTAAGAAAAAATATACATGACATTTGTCATCTTTGTTTATCAATACCTACTGTCTATGGTATACCATGCAATTAAGTTTCAAAGAATTAATGTGACAAATGACTTTTGAAACAGCTGTGAGAGTCCGCCATTTTTAATCAACGATCGACGATTTTACCATCGGACATCGGAGAGTAAAATTTGTTTACTACTGAATGTACTTTCGAGAAGTAAATGTTTTTTAACAACGATCGAACGACCTATTTTCGCAAATTTTTCTAAATTTAGTAACTTTTGACACATAACCAGCCCTAGGAGATGTTCACTGTCTCCTTAACCATACCGAAGCCTGTGTTTTATATTGTTGGGTAATAGTTATCTTAACATTGACCCTTAAAATTGCACAAAATATGTTTTTGCGCACATGGTGATCAAAAAATTAGAGATAACATCGATAATGTCAGTACTTCCATACTACATGTGAGCAATTTAAAATACATGCATGTCATGCTAGTCATGTATTGCACTGCTCACCGCAAGCTGAGGATATCTTCTAGTCATCCAAGACAACACCTGCGCATCTTAGTGTGAAGAGTTTCCATAATCACGTGTCCTTGATATTATTACTTTTTATGTGGAACAAGTCATTGCGAAGTATAGATTAATTGACCATCTTTGAGACTTGAAAATATCAATAACAAATAGTTGTAATATTACATGTATAGTTCAATCTGGCGTGATGTTGATTTATTAATATGTATGCATTTCCATAGTTGAGAAATTTTATATGTCAAACATGTGCATCACAAAGATATATCGCACATACCAATGACCCAAAATACAAGAAGGATTGCAAACACTTTTTAAGATTTTTTTAACTAGACAGCAACTAGGCAGATATGACAGCGATGCAATCTTTTGGCCTCATCCAAATTTACATATCTTCTCAAGCGCGTTCATAGATTGCTGATACTTCCAATAGTATCATTAACCAGTATCTGATTGTCGTACTAAATCTTTCGCGGGTGTCTTATATTTCAGATGCTTTCGACATTCGCGTCATAAATCTTCCTTACCTTTCATCATTTATTCGTCCATATTATCGAATCAACCACACCGTTTATAATTCTAAAATCAGCTCGAAATTTAGTTTTCTTAACTTTATAAAAAATTGATTTACCGCGTGTACGTCACAGTGAGCTTATTTTTATTGCATTCATCTATTTTCGTTCATTTTTTCCAGTTTCTGGTTTCACTTTCATACATCAGTGTTGATATCTGGAATATATTCATACACAAAAGTTCCTCATAACTGAGTATCGCGATATGCTAGCATCTAAGGGTTTTCATACCTTTTCTACATGGTCCGTCCAACGGGTCGGGTATCTTTTTCTTCGTCCTTCGACGTGGCCCGCCACGGCAAGTTTCTCCAAACTATCTTCCCTTCTCACAAGATGCCCGAAAAATTGAAGGATTCGCTTCAGGCAAATACTATTTAAACAAATTTACAGCCTGTCCGCTCCCTCATGCCCACTACATCATGCAGTATAACCTAACCAAACCTAACTAAATCAACCTAACCTAACATAACCTAACTTAGTCTTCAGATTGAAAAAAAAAACAAACAATGCGCTAATACTCCATGTCAAAACCGTAAAAAGTGATGTGACAGGAAAGAAAAAGAAGAAGGAAAGAGAAAGATAAAAATCTATCTATCTATCACCTTATCTATCACCAGAAATTTTCAGTCTGTGTGTGATGTTTAATTCCTGCATAATAAAGACATTCGTGCGTCTCGCCGTCCATAGTAAGCGCAACATGTGTCTCCAGCACCACATCTTAAAGGCATCAGTCCGTCTTCTCTCCCTTGCTTTCAGGATCAATATAAAAATATAGAATTCACCAGAGACTGTACAAGCCTCACCTTCGTTGTTCTAAAATACGGAGGTCTTTCCATATTTCGTTAAGTCTGGATATAGATCTTTTCGCCATACCTATCCGTCATTTAATTTTTGGTTCACAACTACCGCCGTCAGTAATTATGGATCCGAGATAATTGAAATCCTTGACTATTTTAAGGTCTGGAAGGGCATCTGTACGTAGAAGCTGGTTATTTCAATAAGTAATCATTACCTTTATTTTTTCCTTATTTATCGATTTTCTACTTTCTTCTTCAATGCAACATAGTAGTATAATGTAATCATTATGCAGCGATTATATTATCTTTACTGATATATATTTTTTAAATTTTAATATTAGAAAATATAATACATTTTTAGAATAATCTGTAGGATATATATATATATATATATATATATATATATATATATTTCTTTTAACATTTATTTCTTCTCTATGAAGGTAAGACTCGTATATAGAGGAGTATATACGAAAGTTTATATTTCAATTAGTCTGTGTACTAATTTTGTTTTACTTCAGACATAAATTTATAGTAGTCTGTAATTTTTCTAATTGTGATGGGGAGATTGTTAAAAAATTTGATGCCTCGATAAATATAGTGATTTTGGGTTGTGGTATATTTTATTTTTGGAATATCAATTTGGTGTTTAAATATTGTAGATTGAAATTCGCTTCTAAAATTTAATTGATTTTTAATTTAGAAAATTAGGATTATTGAATTTTTTTGTATTTCTATAATTTTTAGTACTTTGAAATCTGGGAAGAGTTATATACAATATAAAAAAAACTACCGAGTTAAATTTACCTCAGTATTTTTTTTTAGAATGATTTTTATTATTATTTTTGAGTGATTTCTAATTGTGAAATTGAAGTTTTATATGCTCCTCCTCATTCAATAATACCGCATTGCATATATGACTGCACAATCGTGTAATATATTATTTTCAGATCTGTTTTTGAGTCTTAAAAATATGTAGGCAGTTTTCCTTATTTTGTTTGTAAGATTAGTAATATGTTCTATTTGAGTTTGTTATCTATTATGATTCCCAGGTACTTGATACAGTATTTTGTCAATTGATGAATATTGGTTACAAGAGTTTTCTCGAGTACAGGCTTTGGTGTGAATTTTAATATTAATTTGAGTGTGATCTTTCTGTTGAATAGCAAATCGTATAAAGTATGTTTTATCAGTATTAATTGATAGTAGGTTATCATCCGTCCACTTTTTTATGGACTTCATTTTATTTTTGCTATGTCCACTTTTTTGGTTACCTGTTCTTCTTCTTACATACATTTAATATATTGATATTTTTTCTTTTTAATATACACATATATGATTATTTACAATTAATAATATTAACAAATAATTTGAAAGCTAACGAAATATAGACGTCTCTCTAGTCTAGTCAGCGATGATATAACAACAACTTGGTAATTTGATTTAATTTAATAGGTAAATAAACTCTCCCATCTTTCGATATCTTCATTTTTATCGACCTTTCAGATTTGTTCATACCATCTTTGCAAACTCAACACTTATTTCAAATATTGACCTGTCACCATTATTTCACAGGTCGTCTTACTTTCCTACATCTCGAATACAATCTCATTGTATTGGATAAATTGCACATCCTACGCACTAGACGTTGTATATATTGTCCATGAATTAGACAGTACATGTGATATTATAGATATGATGTAAAATCGATATGTTATTTTTAGAGGTTATAAAGGGTCATTTCATCATATTTTACAGTTATTATGACGTAGTTAAATCTCTACAAGACTGCATTGAAATATTCTAGAACATTCGTACCTCAATTTTCAAGGATTTTACAAAACATCAACAGTTATAAAGACGTAACTGTGATCTCCATAAGATTTTGTGTACCTCAAATAAATATTCCAAATCTATCGATTTCGCAACGATTCACAATAATGAACTTTTAATAATAATAATTCAAGATGTGATTTAGATTCTCGACTTCAACCCATTATGCCAAAGATGATAAACAAATATCGGCCAAGCCGAAGGAATTCACGCTATAAAACACAATTATATTGACCGACCTTGCAAGTTGAGTAGGTTTGGTTTGGTAATTTGGCCTCAAGTGTTTCTCAACTAAATTGTGATTTATGGTTTAGATTTTTAATAAATATGTTAACTTAATCGTGTATACCATATTTTCCATATTAATTAATAAATATTTTGCAAACATAATTGCCCGACTAAACGATTAAATCCAATTTATGAGTTCATGTTTGAAATCCATTGCATGAAAAAGGTACATAATTACTTCATAATACCGGAAAAAATAATTAAAATCTATAACGAAGGATGATACAATATTTAAATCAGTTAGTTCATGAAATAGCGAGTTGCGTATTGTTAATTTAATGTAGGTATAAAATGATTTAATGCTAGTAATTGAAGACACGCGTGATGCAGCGAGGGCATTTGAAATTATACGCTCTTTTTGAATAAAATATTTTATTATCTTATACAGTTCCTTTGTTATCATCAGAGTTCAAAATTTATTTTAAATATGATAACAAATGGCGGGCTATTTTTGTGATTGTGATTTTGAATACAATTCTGTGAACAGTGTGACGCAAGTCAGGCTGATACACTCGTGTCAGGTGCGCGCGCCAGTTTGTTGGAAATTGGGTGTTGGGGCTGTATCGGGGCGTTTGGGAATTAGGAGAAGAACGAAGTAGGTCGGCGTCCGATGTAGTCATAGTTAGGAGCCATTTTTGGTTGCAGAATAAACATCGATAACAAAAGTCTTGAAGAATTTACAGAAGTGTCATAATTTTATGGACATCACAGCAAATGGGGGTCAGTTCAAGTGACATGAAATTCGTTGAATTGATTTATAAAATCGATTAGGCTGTTTTTTTTCAAAAGAGGTTTTTTACACATATGTTCTTCTTTAATTGTAATCAATAATTCAGTTGGTATTTATTGGGTGGTTCTACATTATTTATCATCGCCCATATAAATAATGAATATGATTTATTAAAATTTTAATACGTGGATGAAGATAATAATAAATATCCTTACGACACAATGTTTAAAGTGCTAATTTCTATCACTAAGAAAAAAACGTGAGTACTTCGTGTTTGTATGCGAGGCGAGGAATACGAATCCGTACAAGTCACACTGCAGGGCTAGATTCAAGAGAGATCTGGTAATGTTCCGGGTTTATATTTCGGTGGCAATCGAAATATTTTTTCGATAGAATATTATGTATATCTTTCTAATTGATTAGTTTAATTTGTTTTAAAAAAATATCACAGATCTATTTTCTGAAATTGCAAATTCATAACAAAAATGCGTTGTCGTTTAAAAACATTTTTTATTTATTTATACATAAGCCTTGCATAGTTTTCCATTCATAATATCAATCTCACCGGGCCACGGTAGTGCTGAAAAAAACACTTTGTATATTTTTATACGTGTACTAGATGCTAATCTGTAAGTTAATAATTAGTTTTTCAAAATTTTAGTGAATAACTATGTGTAAAAGTCTATTGTAATTAATTTTAAAAAAAACTAATTTTAAGAAAAATTAATTAATTAATAAAATAAAACACAACGTTGTTCACTTCTCACTAATTTAGATGCTTACTGCATCATCTTCAGTAATAAAATAAAATTCAGTAATAAAATAATATTACGAAAACGTTTTAATTTTAATTAAATTACAGTGTGAAGTAAACAATCTTGTGTTATATATATATTTTTTTTAAGAGTTAATTTTTTTTAAAGTTAATTAATAATTAGACATAATCTTATCGTTGCATATTTTAAATATTCGACAAATAAATTACAACAGCAAAAAAGTATAAAGTATAAAAAATTATTTGGATACTTTAAAATTGGATTGGAACTTTGAAGAAGTATTATGTGTTTAGAAAAATTGATTTTTTTCACATTTTAGATGTTACATCTTATTATCTGAAACACAATCTCGCACACAAGAAAGCGTGATGTCGAGATAAAAACATTAAATCCACCCATTAATTTCGACGATACCGTGCCGCCGACCGCGGCTTACGCGCCTTACAAAACAGTCGTGACTGCTGGCTCTCCATACAAATTCCGGATTATTTATTGGAGCAATCTCCGTACGGAGTTGCGGAGTCGATTACCATCATCCTAAATTGGAGATGTATGCACCGCGGATTGAGAAAATAGAGCACGGCATTGAGGATGGGTATCTACAATAGTACCTACCCGCCACAAGGTGTT
This sequence comes from Eubasilissa regina, assembly GCA_022840565.1. Taxonomy (NCBI): domain Eukaryota; kingdom Metazoa; phylum Arthropoda; class Insecta; order Trichoptera; family Phryganeidae; genus Eubasilissa; species Eubasilissa regina. The sequence goes on along the minus strand of JAINEB010000029.1, from coordinate 5,238,618 downwards.
GCGGAAGAGCCGTCTCTATTTGGTCGGGAGGCGGATGATCCTAGATGGGACTGTGCGATTAAAAAAATGTCGAAAGTTATTGGTTTTGTAGATACATATTTTTCAACTATTTGTTCTGCTTCTTGGAAAATTATATTAATGAGTGTCTCACGATTCGTTTTCGACATTCTCTAGGTGTTGAAGAAAAATGTGCTCTCGAGATCTCGCGCAGATTGTCGCTTCATATTCCCACGGGGCACGCTGGGAAGCTTAATCTTCAACATTACTATCTTATTTAAATTCACTTCTACACAATATGTGCATTATATTTTATTTATTTTCATTCCATGTATGCACATATGATTACTGTTAGGTATTTATGACAAATCCACAGTTCTCCGATGACCGTACGTGTGTGGATGCTCCATTATGTTTACTATACCTATATGTCCCCCTATATCCCATACTTCACAGCTTTTTTTATGTATTATTTATGAACTTTTAGCTGTCAAGGTGTCAACGTCCTGCTACGAGATCATTACACTATTCTGTTTTGTATAATCGCTGTAGCTATTGTGTTTCGGTTTTCTTGCGGCACGCGCTGAAACCACTATTGTGTTCAGAGTGTTTCATGTGAATCGGCGAAGTGGTTCCTGAAGTCCAGGAGAGCTGTGACCGCAGCAGAGAAAATCTAGGTTAGTCGTGTTCTTCCTGGTTGGTTTTCCCACCCCCTTGTATAAACAATTACCATCTACAATTAATTACAATATTTTACAATGACAGTTAATTACAGATTCAATTATATTTGCAGATTTTATGTATATTTTATTCTAGGAATATCATACCAGACCGATATTTTTATAAAATGTTTTAGTTGTAGTAGTTGTAGTATAAATAAAAATAGTAGTTCTGATAAATTTGTTTCAAGCAGTTAAAGATAGATATGAATGTGTAATATCACAGACAACCAAATATATAGACATGAACTTATGCAAATTTCTTGTCCCAACATTGTCATTTTGGTGTCACCCGTGTGATCACTTTGGTACCACTTACGTAATCAAATAGTTCCGCGACTTTAAAAAAAATATGACTCGACTGAAACGAAAATTTAAACGCTGACAATATAATTTGCATAAATGTTAAAATATTATTACTGTTATAATAATGTGTCATAAACTATCAGAATTATGTTAGAAGAATGTGTGTAGAATGCAACTCATCCTGCAACTAATGTTCCAAAACCCACTCTTATATGTACACTTTATTTCATGTCTATTTATTTACTGGTCTGTGAGTAATAAGATGGATTGTCTAATTTAATTTTAATTATTTTGTACTATTAAATAAATATTGTGTTCACCATCCAAAATCGTGTTTACCTACCTTTAGGTAATATATTTTTTAATTAATATCTTAGCATAGAGTTTTCTTTTAAATTTGGTTTACTTACGTTGCAAAAATGAAGGATATTTTATTTTATCAAAAAATATATGAATCATACATCATACCAAGAAATCAGTTAGACTTTAAGATATCTTTGAAATATGCATAGGGGTTGTTTTTAAACAAATAATACAACATCACGTGGTTTCAATGCAGAAAATAAAACGCTTCAGAAAATAAAACGCAGCATGACCGTCCTCCAAAATCTGGTTTATCTGATCGTTCCAGGTGAAACCATATTTTTGGTGTAACATTTTATGCGCGTGCCTGCTACTTACTGAACTGAATCAACGTTCATGAGAAGCAATGACAAACTTTAGTTGATAAGTTAATACAACATGTGAGACTACTTGGGATTTTTTTTCTTTAAATATTACTTTTTAAACATTTCCATTTAGGATTTAAAGTACTTAGTTTTAAATCATGTTTTGGAAATGTATCAATTTTATTAAAAATACAAGATTTTTACGCAAGAGAGAATGGAGACAAATAATTTTCTCCATATAAAATACAAAGATAAAGTTAAAATGAATGAGTCACTACTTGGCACAATGATATTTATCCGAGCCATAAGTATTGACCGATTAATACTGATTCTGAATCCAAGTTCATATTACAAAATACAAAATGGAAATAAATGACATAATTGTTTATGAATTAAATTCTGTCCTTATAAAAGTAGCTATACTTAAATTATTTGTAACAAATATTCATATGTTTATGAACAACCTACATTTTGTTCAAACAGCAATCAATCACAATATATATGTGCACATTGTACACCTGTCACTGAATACATTGTTACAAATGAGTCATCTCAGCGTCACGTTTTACTTATAAATAATTGACGTCAGATATTGCATATTTTCAAAATACATCTCAATCAAAATTTGCAACATTAGGATAATATTAGGGCTGATACTTTTCCTCGGCCTATGAAGGAGAACACGAATACTTATATCTTACGGGTATGTCAATAACTTTTGGGTATTAAATACATATTAAATGTATTAATTAGAAAGATATACATATAAAATCAATTTTATCGAAAAATTTTGTCGTTGCTATCGGGATTCAAACCTGGATCTCTTTCTTGACCGGGGAAGGTGCATTATCCAACTATGCTACCGCGTCAATATTTTTAGCGACAAATTTTCGAATCTATATGTTATCTTTTTGATATTAATACATTTAATCGTTCCATTATTTGAAAGAGCCATCTATCTTATTTTTACAGAATCTCAAATATCTTTGAGTAATCTGATAGCAGACGCCAGAATTATCAATTCATTTTTATTAAATTTTGGATACATTGATACAACTTTATTATTAGGAGAACACATTCTTATTGTGAAGTTGTAATTATTCAGAACACAGGTCTGTGATTATTTAGATATGAATTAAATATATTAATTAGAAATATATACATATAAAATCAATTCTATAGAAAAATAATGTTGTTGCGCCACCGGGATTCGAACCTAGATCTCTAAAAATATTGGGTTTTAAATACATATTAAATGTATTAATTAGAAAGATATACATATAAAATCAATTTTCGATAAAATATTGTTGTTGCTACCGGGATTCGAACATAGATCTCTTCCTATTCGGGGAAATGTATTAATTGATTATGCTACACCGATCCAGGGAATTTAGCAGTAACCGATTATGCGCACAGTACATTGCGACAAATTTTCAAACCTATATGTTACACTTTTCAAATTGATACATATATAGCAGACGCCACTAGTTAGCAACCCTTCAAGATTGCAATTTAAGTTTTAAAGTGAACGACGGTCATGCGATGACCAACAGCTGGAGGGGGGACTAGGGCCTGAATGTGCAGCCGGTGCACTGAAGGCAGATCAGTCAGACTTGCCTAATAGTTTACACCAGGAGTCGAAGCATTTCGCTTTACTTGCCTGTCTGAGTACAAATTCCATATTAAATTGACAGATGTTAGTAAATTTGAACACTGGCCCATGTTGGTCTATAGGTGTGAGTGCGGAGGTAATACGCAACCATAACAAATCACTTAATTTGGAACAAAACACTTTTTTTTTTAAATATAACATACTTTATTATTTGTATAGAAATCTAATCTTTATATGTTCTTTCGTTTATATTATATTGTTTTATACATTTTTTCTAACTAAAATATAAATTTAAATTCTTTTTCTTACGTTAGATTTTGTTTTTTTTATTAATTGTAGATTCGCGTTACTTAAACATTGTGTGTGGAACCGATAAAGTGAGTTTTAAACTTCTACAACGGTTCAAGAAAAAGATGAGCCTTTCCACCCCCCTTCTTGCACCCCTTTAAATTTTTTTTTCTTTTTTCGTAGAAAATAATCACTTTGTGGTTTGACATATTAGATTAAATAAAATAACAATAAATACAAAATAAAATAGAAATTGCCAACCGTATTATTGAAAAAGACCATTCTTTTAATAATATCACAGGGGTCAATATCCTCCATAAAAACACATTTGGCCTCCGGTTGGAATTTAGAAGCCTTCGAAATAAAAAAGGCAACAACTAGTCGTACGCCAATTCTTAAAAATCAAATTAATATCCATCAATACTGTATTTTACCATCTCCTAATGTACCGTCTAATTGTATATAATGTATTCTGTCTCTCTTTTTCACATATAATTTTATATTCTGTCTTCCTTGATCTTCTATTTAACTGTGTATGTATTCTGTCTCTCTCTTTTACATGCAATTTTATATTCTTTACATATATATAAGTGCACTCTTTTGTTGTGTTTATCGTTAGTTTTAAATACGTCCTGTTGAAGCTTGAGTTAAGCGAAACCGGTTGGTGTATAATACATTTCGTGGTTTCATACAAAGTGGTTGTATTTCATTTAATCTAAAAAATAATACTCACATTTTGGGGCATCTCGTGAATCGCCTTCCCATTGATACAGCAATATTTTTTCTGACATCCGAAGAACGCATCCAGTCCAGTTAAATTATGCTTATGAAATTGTAATTCATAAAAATGTTTATAGTATCTCATGTAAGAAACGAATGAGTACATAACGAATAAATCACAATTTTTTATTTAAAAAATCATTACATTTTGGGGCAAAGATTGCTTGCAATGTGTTGTTGCACTCGAATCTCTCGCAATGTACCAGGTTATTCACACATTTGTACGATAAAACTCACTGCATACAATTACACAATTATCCAGTGAGCATGGAATACAGCAGTGTGATGGTTACTACATATTACATGTAATTTATGCCAATTCCGGCAGTCGAACGAGAAACCCTGCTTGGAAAGTAGAACAATGGTTAGATGTTTAAGTACTAAAGCTGTTGTTGAACTCGACGTGTGAACTCTGCATAGTAACAATCAACAGGCTCACGTTAAAAATTAGGAAATAGAAAAACAAAGTCTATATATTGATGTTTTAAATATATTAATTAGAAAGATATACATATAAAATCAATTTGATCGAAAAATATTATTGTTGCGCCACCGGGATTCGAACCTGGATCTCTTTCCTAACCGGGAAAGGTGCATTCTCTAACAGCGACAATATTTTTAGCGACAAATTTTCGAGCCTGCATGTTACATTTTTGATATTAATACATTTAATCGTTCCATTAATTGAAAGAGCCATCTACCTTATTTTTACAGAATCTCAAATACCTTTGAGTAATCTGATAGCAGACGCCAGAATTATCAATTCATTTTTATTAAATTTTTGGACACATTGATACAACTTTATTATTAGGAGAACACAATCTTATTGTGAAGTTGTAATTATTCAGAACAGACGGTCTGTGATATTTTATATTATTTTATATGTGTATCTTTCTAATTAATATATTTAATTCATATTTTAAATATTACAGACCTATGTTCTGAACAATAACAACTTAACAATAAGAATGTGTTCTCCTAAGATATATTGATGTATGGAATTTGAAGAGAATTTTAATCAAAGAGTAGTAGTAAACTCCATAATCGATAATTAATATTTTAACTACCAGTCACATTTGCAGTGAAGTTTACCACATAGGGTAGACTTAAAGGGTATTGACGTATGTCTATTAAGAGCTGGGAATTGATGACCACAAATGGTAGAATATTTCCAAATATATTTCATTGAAAATTATGTTTAATTATAATTGATATAAATTTTAATACAAATTAAAATAATTAACTAGAAAGATATACAGAAAAAAATCAATGTATCAAAACAATATTTAGTTACTACCGGGATATAAATTCCTCTTAATAATATAAATTTGTTTAATACTGTACAGGGTGTTTAATACTGTACAGGGTTTTTAATACTGTACAGGGTATGCAATTATGCTTATGACACGGCGTGATGTGCAAAATTTGAGTGTTAACATACACATTGTATTTAGATTAAATTAATATAGTACATGAAAAGTTACAGCTGAAAAAAATAGAATGTAAATGCAAGGATTGATCGAGTTATATAAATAAACAAAGATATTGTAAGAGAAAATAAGCTTTATTAAATTAAGTAATGTTAATTAAGTTAGAGATTTAGAAACTTCTTTATCATTATTTTATTTTATTATTTACTTCGAGCCGGCTCTCCGTGTATGAGCTTTGTGCTTACAAAGATATTCACTGTTCATCTCCTTCTCGATGTTTGACCACCACATCTTCCTCATTGTCTTCTGCAACTATTTATTCTCAATTCACGACGATATGATCATCTAGTCTCCTCATTACATGCCCACACGATCTCAACGTGACTTCTTCCATCTTCTGTGTGATTGAAAATTTCACCTGATTACTTCCAAACTCTACATCTTTAGTTTTATTACTTTTCCAGTATATTTGAACATTTAGTTATCAATTATCATTAAATAAAGGAAATCTTGACCTGAAAGGTAAACAACATAGTTAAGAAAAAAATCTGTGAAAGTCAAGTGTCAGGTATGTGAAAAACGATAATCTTAATTCATGTATAACGTCCCAATAGAATAGTTTCGGTCATCACCATAGGGATGATATTATACCTGAAATTATCTGCACAATCTGCAATTTCTGCTTTCAACTTCCTGAAGCGAGGCTTTCGCCAGATCTGTCCACTATATGGATGATATTCCACAAAATTGGGATTCATTGATTTGCTTTAGTCTGTGACGTGACTACGCCTAGCAATGTGGTGGAATAGGAATTGTTATATGTTCGTTCAGATGTCCGAAGAATTCGCAGCACCACAACTCTAGTGCATCTGTCTTCCTATTCTTGCCTAGTTATTGTTGCTTTAGTGAACATATCTCAAATCCATACGAAAAATAACATAATTAATATGTTAAGAGGCTGGAGATCGCATGAATGTAAAAACTCACACGAAAGCATGACGATGTATTGTTGCGTATCGCACAATATCATATTTTGCACTTGTGCATTTTTTTACTCTTGTCCGAGTTTTTCAAACATTGTAATAAACGTCTCTTGTCATCCAGTGCGTCTGACTTCCCATACTGAGGGTTCCATGTTCGGTTCCCGGTGAAGACACAATACATGTATGCGATTTTCTTCAAGCTTAGGAATTTTTGCAATATGTTTCACTAAACGTTTTACATTTTACAAATCAGAATAAATTCAATATTCTTCTCAGAGATTGCTTTACACCGCCACCGGAGACCAAACCACTGCATCGGTCAAATGCAATATCACTTAGAGTGCAATAAACGGATGCATTCCACGTTAGGGCCGAGAATTGCACATTTGACCCCAGTGTTCTGACATAAATGCATCTATTGTAAGACTCTACCGAGTTAAATAATGCTTTCATCACGAAACCAGCCAAGAAGCAAGCGGTTAAAGTATCAGTATGAAGCATTATTTCTTCTAATAAAATAAAATTTAATATACAACTAAAGATAGAATTTGCTGATACATGTCTCATATTCGACTTCTTAAATGTATTATCAACAAACATATCTAATATTGCAAACATGTATATTATGACAATTGAGGATTATCTTTAGGTTATTATCAAGAGCAGCCTATTTAAATCGTTCTTCACCAGCATGTATACCTGCGAGCTCTGGTCGAAATACAAGCAAGTGACGCATAATTCAGTACAACAACTCATTCAGAATACTGTTCGGATTGGCGCATTATTGCAGCGCATCTACAATGTTTACCGAAGGCCGTATACATGGATTCGTTCCGCTTTTGAGACATCGAGTTGCGGGCGTAAATCTGCGGCTGGACCTCAGCACCAACTTTCTGGTGCAAGCGGCGCTCTCATGGAAAGCTGGTTCCCTGACCAGAGAATGGCAATGCCTACAAAATAACTACATATACAACAATGGCCGTGACTGAAGTAGTTATATATGTAATATTTATATTTTGTATGTATATATGTGTGAACTTTTTACAATTTTTTTTATTTTTTATTAATATTTTCCTTTGTTTTCTTTTTTTTTCATAGCATTATATTTATTTCGTAACTTTAATGTATAACATAATATGTATTATCGTTATGGCGAATCGGGTTAAAAAAAAATCTGATCACGCTGGAATAAACACATTATTATTATAACTAGGTACTTAATTTGAGTCCTGCATTTTGTTATCGTTATCAGGATTGATAAAAATTTTACAATTAATTTTATTATCTCTACATATATAAAATATCTATCTACCTAACAACTTTAAAACTCGAAAATGGCCACACCGGATTGAATACAGTTTCCTTAAGCATATTCAATACTTACGTGTTTTAAATAATACAATGTACAATCACGGGTAAGTCGGAAAAAGTAGTTTTTACGAAGATACATTACATTATATCAAAATAATGTATTAAAGCTTTTGGGGGATATTGTTTTTGATAAGTTCTAGTGACAGCATAACAAATGCTAACAAAATATTATCTGAGAAATAATATTAACTAACTAACTTACCATCACGCCATTTCTTCATGGAGGTAGGCAGAGAGGCTAGAGCGCCACACTCTTCTGTTCTGACACACAATTCTCGCCTCATCCACATTCGTACATATTCTCATACAAGCTTGTCGATTATTAATGCTTCTTACAGGACCATCCTCAAGTATCTGGTTTACCTGGTCGTGCCATATTTTCCGCGGACGTTCTCTATTTCTGGTATTATCAACACTTGCGTCATGTACCTTCATTACCATTCTCTCCTTATTCATCAGTTTCATATAATAATATTAATTATAAAAAATTGTTTTATTGAAAGCCATTATTAATTGCCAAATGAAACCAATAAAAATAGTATATTTTTAATTTAACTGCAAGAGTACGGTCAAAGTCTCGCTGGGTAAACGAAATTATCGGAGCAGTGGAGTGTCACGGTGAAGATTGGCGTAGGATCGAAGAATGGAATGAGTGGATTGCAATGTTCATGATGAGGGGAAACAGATGTTTATCGAAGTTAGCATAAAACCACAGGAATTTTCTAATGTTTTAGGAAACAATTTTTCTCACCTGATGAAGTTGCAAGTGTTTCCAAAAGTTTTTTGATTTTAACAAAGTTTTGTAAGTTCGATCCTGGTACCGATAAAGATGAAAATAAAACAGTACGTATATAAAAATGATAGTATATAAAAATGTTATGAAATTCTTAAACGCGCTAAATCTAACGCAGATTTCGTGACAAATTTGTCTGGGCGGCATGCTAAATAAACGTATGTTATGATATTTAACCTTTAAAATGAGAATTTACAAAAAGTTATAATTATGTAGTTAAGACCACACGCAGGTTTGAAATATTATTATAATAATTATTGTACCATCGATTTGTATAAATCAAATTAAAATACAATAAAAAATCTACTGCATGGATCGCTATTGCAACAGCCGAGGAATTGGCTGAAGAAATATTTTTACAATCTAAAGTAGCGAAGCAAAAAAATTGATACAAATGATTCATGCGAACACACCAATAATTTAAATACGCCAAGCGGTCGCAGCTTCAAGAGTACAAACTCAATTATTAAGCATTCGATTGACTGGTTTATTATTATGTTTGATTTTGTGTTTTTTTAGTGAAATCATATTTGTGTTAATTTATTGCCCAAATAGTAGGTATATTAAATACTAATTTAATGTATTAATTATAAATATATACATATAAAATCAATTTTGTCGAAAAATATTGTTTTTGCGCTACCGTGATTCGAACCTACCAATTGTGAAGAAGTACACTACCAATTGTGTTTTAGCGTCAGTATTTTTCATAACAAATTTTCGAACCTATATATGTTACACTTTTTTAAATTAATACATCTGTAGTTCCATTATTTGAAAGTCATCTACATTGTTTTTATGGAATCTCAAATACCTTTGAGTAAACCGACTGCAGACGCCAGAATTATGAATTCATTTTTATTAAATTTTGGACCAATTGATACAACTTATATTATTAATTATCCATAGCCTTTTATGGAGTAGAAACAAGGAGCCTTAGAAAGATAGAAAGGTACATGCTCGATGCCTTTGAGATGTGGTATTGGCATCGCATGCTGCGTATACCAGGGACTACAAAACAAACGAATGTCTTCATTCTTCAGAAACTCCGCACTTAAGGTAAAAAAATATTTCATGTTTTAGGTATATTGCTAGAAGAAATAGAGATAACCAGGAGAAAAACTTATAAATTGCTTTATTTTGTGTATAGCTTTATTTTTTGTTTCTAAATTTATCCGTTAGATTACAGAATTCCGAAGAAAGACCTGTCAGTACCCTGAAGCATTGGAATGATATGATGGGGGCAATACTTTTTAAAAGAGGACGGTGAGCCATAAAAGTTTGGAAAACTCTACGCTAGATGGTTCTAGTTAACATAATGATATATTAGCATTCCATTACTCCAACCCTCTATTTGAGACTTTTTATTTTTATTTATATATTTTATATTAGAAGAGAAACGAACGTAGACTAAATATTTAGGAACATATTTGGAAAATTCATATCTGATAGAGTAAAGAATAAAAAAATTAGGAGAGAATATAAAATTAATCTTAGCATAGCGAATACGATTAAAAAAGGGCCGCAATTTGGTCATGTTGAATGAATTAATGAGGAGAGAACGGTAAAAAAGATATATGACGCGAGTGTTGATGGCATCAGAAATAGAGGACGTCCACGGACGATTTGGAATGACCAGGTAAACCAGATACTGGTAGTCCTTTAAGAAGCCTCAACAATCGACAACCTTGTTCGAGGAGATGTATGAATATGTATTAGGACAGAAGAGCATGGCGCTTTATTGATGATAAGTGAGATAGTTAGTTATTTGATTATACTCCATTATTTAAATATTTTTTAAATTTTAATTTTCTTATCGATCGCTGCTGCTGGAGCTTCAAAAGCCTCCTCATAAGAGCTGACATCATTTTACAAAATGTATACTTGTATCGATATTAATATAAATAATATTTATTGCAATCGATAAGTTAATGCATAACTTTCATTTTAATTTAGTAAAAAGAAAAAAATGAATGAGGTGTTTAAGTCTGTCGAGAACGTAATGACTTAAGAATGTACTACGATACGTAATATTGAAGCGCGCTTAATTAAAGTGAGGTGATTGATGCGCGCGCAGTATATTCGGAAGCGAAATCGGTACAAGGACCAAAGGGGAGAGGAGCGAGATGATCAGGACCTAGAGATTGCCAGGGCCCACGGGTGGCGCGTGAGACATTGTTTATTGCGTGATTCAATAAATTATTTTTAATTTTTTTGTCAATTTGTTTGATTATTATTACGTATATTGGTATATTTATTCGCTAATTATAAAATGTTTGTGTGGTACTTGGATCAATTTATTCGAGAAAATAAAATTATTTCACAACGAAAAAACTAATATAAAAATGTCCTCAGGTTTTTATGGGCATTCAAACTTTTCTGGGTTATTCTGCCTTGTTTCGAAAACACAACAAATTGTCCCATTGCTGTCCAAATTAAATTATTATTTAATTATAAAAAAAACACTTTACATATCTCAGACACACGTGCAATGTCACTCCTGCATAGAAAATGTTTTTTTTTTATTCGATGCGTTTTTTGTCCATGGCATTACTGGCGAGGATACTAAACACTGCACTGTCGATGCACGATAGCACACATTACACGAAGATGCCTAAATCACACCAAGAAACCAAAAAAAAATATTTTAATTTCATTCTTCTTTATAATTTGTTTTGCAGACTGCAAAAAACTTTTCAGACCTGCACATTTATTAAAGTCCTCTACACTTCTCTGGGCAGACCTCAGGTAGAATATAATTCAGTCATATGGTCTCCACACTTCATTGTACACTCGACGGCGATTGAAAGAATCCAGAAAAAGTTTCTAAGATTTATTAATTTTAAATTAAATATACGCTCTGAGGATATCAATTATGATTATCTCCTTCCGTCTGAAATTGTAAATATCATCAGTGATGACCGACCTTATATTTTTACACAGGATTATCAATGATATGATGGACTGCCGCCAGATTGTTGGTCTGCTTGACTTTTACGCACCATTGAGGTCATCGAGACACAATTCATTATATTATTACAGTGGTGATGTCAGAACTCGTGCACTAGCTAACTCCGCAGTCCCCAGAATACATTCTTTGGGGAATAAATATGAAGAGGTAGTAGACATTTTCGCTGTTAATTTAATTCTTTATACAATTTTTTGAGTCTCAACTCAATGGTGACGGATAAATTGCTACTTCACATTTAATTTTTATTATTTATTTTTAATTATGGAATAACATGATGACACTATGTAATTTTTTTTCTTTGTGTATTGCACTTCTATTCTAATTCTCTCTTATTTTACAAATTATGTTAATGCCTGAATAGGGCGTGCATAATAATAAATAAATATATAAATAATGTTGCGTTCCTGTACAACATGGTATCCCTCGATAATTAAATTCGTCAAACGGAATAAATGTAAAGGACAAATCTAGTTTCGAAAATCATTGGACTAAAGAAATCATTGCGGAATAACAGTGACAGTGACAAAGAAAAGTGGGAGAGATTTGGAGATGCTTTTATCCAGCAGTGATGATAATAATAATTGTAGAACGGTCCAAAATAAACTTGTACTTTTTTTATTAATTCTTCTGCTTTAACATATTACTTTATTTATTTACACTGTAGATACTGTGCAGGCCTTCATCCAGTGGATATAAAACGGCTAATAATGATGATGATGATGTATTTATCTCTCATGTAAAAAATTGTTTATAGACTTTTATATTATTTTATCTAGTACACGGACGGCACTGAGCGAAATTGCGTATCGGCTCACATGCGCAACCAGCTCACCATCAGCCGGTACCTAACCGTCTATCCAGCAGGCAATTGAGAAATTCCTCTGCGAGAACCAGTCGAGAGAAGAGAGCCGCGAGCTCGGATCTAATTCCCCAGCTTCACGATAATGCGCAACAGCGCCCGAGGATGCGTAATGAGATCCCAATTAATTGGACGGATCCAATGGGCGAAAGTAAGCTGCAATCTCGTCCAAGTATCGCTCACTTTGTTAACCGCTGCACTCCCGGTAACTTCATTTATTATGAATTTATTTATTTTTCATTTATTTCTCGAAAACACAAAAGTCGTTTTAGGGGGTTTTAGAATTAAGGGCTACATGTGTATAAAACTGAATGTTTGAACCGTCGTAACCAAATTTTGCCACCATTCCCCCACCCTCTGGCTACTTTTTCTCCCAATGTAAATATGATTCATTCCAAATTAAATTGAATATCACACATTGCAAATTTTTCATAGGTCCTCCAATCTCCATTCTTCCTACCCACCCCACCCCTTCCCCACGATATAAATGTGTTTTATATAAAAAAAAAAATTCAGTTACACTCTAGAAGCCTGAGTAAAATATAGTCATCCCTTCCCATTCTCCCGGACGCCTGACCATCCTCTTACCAGGACCAAATTTTACACTCATCGTGATTAGATATATAGGATCTGCACAGAATAATAGGGATTGTTTTTGATGAATGGATCCCTGAGTGTCTGCCTAGAACTATTGCACCTTAATTTTCCATCTGTATGTAAAACTATGTTCTATGGATTACATGATTTTTTACATTACATGATTTTTTATGAATAAATACAGCACTTAAGAGACGCTGGAGGGTCTAAATTTTAAATCTTAATTGCTAATAACCACATTGAATTTCTTCTTCTTTTTCGTTTTGCTTACACTTAAATATGTAATTGAATTAAAGTCGCATATATTTATTAGCTTTAATTATTGGGATCAACAAGAAAGCTCTAACTTCTAAACCGGTCCTGGGAAAGGGTGCCCCCCCCCCCCCCAGGTTTTTAAAAAAAAGAATAATAGGTTTCTGCCCTTCTCCCTCTAAATTTTTATTTTAATCCCAGGTAACGCCGGATACTGACCGCTTTTCATACATATGTATATGTCATAGACTAAGTGAATAATAAAGCTCTACACATAGTGTGCGAGCATTTTACGTAATGCGCAGAGAAGTTAGGTAGAAGTGATAAATGTGTTAATCATATACATAATGCAAAATACTTTTTATTGTACTCCTACCAGAACTACGTTAATGAGAAGCACTGACTTTATCGGATAAAGCTTTACAATAATTAAGTGTATAATATTTATGAGGTGGAGTGCAGGTACAGATGTTGAAATAAAACGATGTGTACAGGTTCAAGAATGGCAGAAGCCTACCTCTTTGCGACGTGGTGCGCACACTACTGTGACGTCACGCGAAGTTGTACGTTGTTATGTATTATTCGCCGTTGGCGCTAGACGCCACTCTGTGCCCACTTACAATAACTATCAATGAGGTTCCACGTTCAAAATAATTATTCGAAGTCTGCTATCGTTTAAAAGTGTTTGTTGAAATTTTACAGTTACATAAAATCGTTGTTATAGATTCTTATCCGTTGACGTGAACGCGCGAAATTGCTGAGGGTGATAGTGTGACAACAGAGGCTAATACTAACTAGATGACGGAGGCTTCCTGTTCTTGAAGAGACACTTACTACGTGTACGATGTACGGCGAAAAATCCAGTTATGATAGTTGCACATGTCTAATGATAAAAACGAAGGCAATAAACAGGATATCAAACAACTAATACATTGTTCATTATTTCCTCATTGTACATAACATATGCTAACATTAAATTAAATTGCTAACTGAATCCATGATTTTGATTAATGTGACTTATTATATGACGTCATTACACTTTAAATATTGGGTAACCAAATATGCACACATAATTCAAAACACCAACAAAAATTTATGAAAATTGTGATTGATGCGACATTTGTACTGCTCGCATTAACTATATGTTTCATTTGCGAGACCCTGGAATAAGGCTACTGGACTATTAAAACTAATCTAGAAACTCCAGATGAAATGCGCTGCGAAAAAACGTACGTTGATTTAAAAAAAAAAACATTTTTTATTTATTTTAATATTAGAAGATATAATACATTTTTTAAGACTCGTGTATAGAGAAGGAGTATATACGAGAGTGTATAATTTATGTTTCAGTTAGTCTGTGTACATATTTTTTTACTTCAGATATTTATTTATAGTTGTCTGTAATTTTTCTAGTTTTAATGGGGAGATGGTTAAAAAATTTTATGTCTTGATAAATATAGTGATTTTGGATTGCGGTATGTTTTAGTTTTGGAATATCAATTTGGTCTCTAAATTTTGTAGATCGGAATTCGCTTCTAATATTAAATTTATTTTTGATTGTAAAAATTTGGATAGTTGATTTTTTTTTGTAAATGTATTGTATTGTATTTTAGGTACTTTGAAATCTGTGAAGAGTTGGATACTTG
The DNA here is from genome assembly GCA_022840565.1 of Eubasilissa regina. Lineage (NCBI taxonomy): Eukaryota > Metazoa > Arthropoda > Insecta > Trichoptera > Phryganeidae > Eubasilissa > Eubasilissa regina. Next base: position 5,223,346 of record JAINEB010000029.1, on the reverse strand, counting down.
AATAGTCATTTTTTTAGAATATTTTTTATCATAATTTTTTGACTGATTTCTAATTGTGATATTGAAGTTTTATATGCTTCTCCCCATCCAATAATACCGTATTGTAAATGTGACTGACAAACGTGTAATATATTATCTTCAGATTTGGATAAAATGTTTTAAAAATATGTAGGCAGCTTTCCTTATTTTGTTTGTAAGATTAGTAATATGTTCTTTCCGTTTGAGTTTGTTATCTAGAGTTTGTTAGAGCGCACATCAAATCGAAAAATATCACTGTTACTACTAAAAAGTGTAAAAGGCAATAGGCTAGCCATATTTCAAGACGCATAGATAACTATGGACAAACAAACGACACAAAACACGACCGATGAAAGTATTGGAACAATAAGAGTAACATAGCGAAGATTAGCGGATCCAGCAATGGATTGATAATGGCCGATGATGATGCAATATTGAAAACAAGACAGGACCGGTGACAAAAATATAGGAATTTGTCCAAAAAACTGACATGTAAATTTTTTTCTGTAATACTGTAAACAATGAACAACAATGTCCCGATGAAAAGCTAAACAAAAATAAAATATCACTTTTTTATTAACCATTTATTTAATAAAAAAAAATGCATTTGCATATATTCAGTGAACGGGAACTATATTTTATTAAATTTCCTTATTCGCCAGCATTATATATAGTAAAAGAAAAACATCCAAATTTATTGATTGATATATTAAAGTATGCAGTGCCATCTTACGGACAATTTGAGAATTAAAATCCAACTCGTTTTTCAAATCCTTTTCTTATTGTGTAATAAAATACAATGTTTACATTGAACATAAGTGGCCCGATGCATGTAAAACATTAAATTGGCGCGCTGTTCCGAGTTACATTTTCATAATATCCACTTTGATGTGGCAACCTTCACGCTTCTCTGATTTGATCAATCAAACTATTAACAAATAGCTCCAATCAACAAACGCGTAATTACATTCCGATTGTCGAATTAGCGATCACATTAAAGGTTAAAATGTAATAATGCATATCACAATTGATCAACACGCGTTGGTGCGTAATTCAGGACAAATCTAAATGGGTAAATTGATGTGTGAAATATTAGCACCAACACCAAAAATTTCAGAAAATATATAACGAAAACAAATTGAGTTAGCAAACAAATATATTACCATGGTGACTAGATATTTTAATCAGTGCCCATACACGTTAAATATAAGTATAAACACATTTTAGAAATCCAAAAGCCACAATATTCGCGCGTTTATAATTAAAATATCATTTCACATCCGGACAGGTAAGTAAAAAAAAAATATTTTTAAATTCAACACTTACATGAAACCTACAGTTAAAAAAATTATGAATAAAGTACAATTCTAAGCAATCGTTTTCTATAAAACAGAATTTAAAATATCCAATATTATTTTATTAAATTTCATCCCTACCTTACTTCCTTCCCTATGAACTGTACCTATCTACCTACCTAAAAAAATATTTAAAAAATAATACATATCTAATACTTACATGTCTCAACAAAATACAATGGTAAGCCACAATTTTCTAACAAATTATAAAAACTCAAAAATTAATGTAATAAAATTTTATTCCATCTTTCCTTCCCAGTAAATTGTACCTATATACTTAAGGTCAAATTTGAATTTAAAAAATAATACGTACCTAGTACCTGTATACATATCCTAAGCAATTAATAATATATATATATAAGTAGATTTGTATGTGTTTATAATTTTTATAAAATCACATTTTTATTAATAAATCAAATTAAGTGAATCAAATAGAAAATTAGAAAAGTACACAGAAAAAAAAATCTAAAAAATACACAGCTAGTCTTGTTGATATAATTTTACCATACTTACGTATATTTTTTAAAAATAAATATATATTTCAATTTTTTCTGTGTATCTAACAAATCCACCTAATTTATTTTAAAAATAAATGTAAGCAAATTACCTTCCTACTACCCTTCTCAGTGAACTATACATAACACATACGTAGGTACACACACAGACACGCGCGATGTTTATTCATAACCATAAGAGTAGGTACTAAATTGTACTCAACTGGATTTTTTGCCCTAGCTTCTCACTGAACAATTGTCGATTTAGCAATTGTTTCCAATTCTTGTTCACATTTCACGTACCGCATTCCAATATACAGATATTTGATCACGAATAACTATTATACATACATCGAACGAGTATCAAACCACCTCACATATTTTCAATCTGTAATATGTTCCCAGACGAAGCTTGGAAAATTAGATTAAATTTTTAATTTAACAAGAGATGTTTTAAATTAAAATAATTGTAAATTTGTTAATGTACGTAAGAAGCTTTTTTGATTCGAATGCTTGCTTATATAAACTAAAGTATATATTACACTTTAGTTTTAAATTAATATTAAAAAAAAATAGAACACACAGAAAGTATAAAACAGATTAACATATGACGTCAGAAACTTATTTGAATATAAAAACAATACAAGTAACGGTAGAACATCACATTTACAATCATAATAACGGCGTAACAGTAAGACGTCACGCTTACAATCATAATAACGGTGTAATGGAAAAACATCACGCTTACAATCATAATTACAAAATAATGGCAAAACATCACATTTACAATACAAATCAAAAATAGAGAAAACGAAAAACCAATTTGTCAAAACCTATATTTGAATAGTTAAACCTGGGTGATAAGCAAAGAGAAAAATAGTTTGAAAGCATTCGAGGTGTGATGCTGGTGAAAAGAATTAGCTGAACCGAGAGAATTACAAATGAGGAGGTCCTAAGGAGGGTGCAAGAAATGAGGTCCATGACAGACACGATGGAGTGACCAATTTCTGAGGTACGTTCAAAACTCTAATTGAGGGAAGAAGACAGAGAGAATAGCTCAGATAAGAATACATTAATCAAATAATGAGTATGACGACAACTTCTAGATTCTGGTGTCCGATACAGACGCACGGAGAGCACTGCGCCGACGAAAACATATTTACTTCATATGAAATAGGAAGAATTGCTCAGAAATAATAAAGTACAATTCTAATAATTAAATGGAACAACTTGAATTAAAACTATATTTCTTATTAAAGACTCACCTATGTTACAGCTCTATTGTGGTGTTCCGATTTTCAAATAACTGACGATTAATTTTCTATTCGAAAAGTATACCTTCAAAACAAAACAGAAAAAAGTTATGTATAGTAATTTGAATATTTCAAATGAAATTAATACTTCACTACAACTGTCTTTTAAATTTTCCTGAGCATGATACACTAAAGCCATTGGAATATTACCTGTATAATTTATTGTATTGGCTGAGATAAAGATTTATTTGTAATTTAAAAAAGGTGGGTGAAATATATACCGAATAGGGTGAGATATGTGGGGGGTGGGACGACTTTATTTTCCACATGGCCTTGACTACGAACTGGTGAAATTTAGCTCGAGACGGGAATTTCTGGAGAACCTTTGTGCAGTTGGTTTACGACTTGGATCTCTGGTGATATATTAATTTTATTAAAAATTAATATATCATATCGATAAACTAGACAGTATGATAAACAGATTGCGTTATACGAATTCCGACACTCGATTTGAGTATAGGAATTCACGACTGGCCTGGTTTTTCAACACTTTGTTTTGCTTAGGAATTTAATCCTAGCGCATAAGTTACACACATATAGGTATATAATCATATATATATTTGTTAAAAAAAATAAGAGGAATACCATTCACTCTCTCTCAATATAAAATAAAAAATAACATGTTGCCCAAAAACTATTTTGCGTACTCAAGTGGTAATAGACCAAATATACTTGTCGAAGAGGTGATATAGTGAAGGATGTTCCTGAATAAAATAGACATTTGTTCGTCTAGCAATCCATGATATATTCTTATTGAGGAGAACACATTCTTTTTGCGAAGTTGTAATTATTCAGAACATAGGTCTGTGATATTTTAAATATGAATTAAATATATTAATTAGAAAGATATACATATAAAATCAATTTTATCGAAAAATAATTATGGAATGATTAAATGTATTAATATCAAAAAAGGTAACATATAGGTTCGAAAATTTGTCGCTAAAAATATCGTCGCTGTAGCATAGCGGTTTGGAAAGAGATCCAGGTTCGAATCCCGGTGGCGCAACAACAATATTTTTCGATGAAATTGATTTTATACATATATCTTTCTAATTAATATATTTAATTCATATTCATTATATATACAGCTACGACGCCAACACCACACATCAAACGTATCGAGAATGTTATTTTATTTTCTCTAAATCGAGCAACAGATAAGGCTTTTAACTAATCATATATTTTTATTGTCGAGTTGGAGCGGCTCTTCATTGTAGACTTGACCATACCAGTTATCAATCGGACCATAATTTCGCATCCTCCATCTCTTGAGACAAGACTTCCAATGTAATATATACACAATATATGTATGTCTTCATATACATAAAACAATAAAAAAAATCGAATGAGTGTATTAATTACATAGTAATTAATCGAGTTGTACATAATCTTGAGTGTAAAGAATTTATACATAGTATTAGTAAAGACATTTTTAGAATAAATCTAACAGTTATAACATACATTTTAATTTTTTTTTAAATATATTTTTATTTAATTTACATTATGGGGAAAGCACCGGTAGTTGACACATTAAGGAAAAAATCCACGAAGTCAGATGTCCAAATAAACGGTTTATTGATAACACAAAATACAGTCGCCATTCACTTTTTTCAATGTTTAATGAAATTATTTGTAAAGAATACATTTACATATAACATTATTTTGTTATTTAAAAAAATTGAAAAACATGCTGAAATTACATGAGTAGTTGACTCTCATTAAAGTCAAGAATATAAGGAATTGATACATAAGCTTAATACTGTTTAATTTTCCGTGTATTTCTTTATTTTTTTATATTAGCGATTGTAACACATTATTAAAAATATAATATTTCAAAATCATAATAAATACTATTTAGAAATTCATATTTCATTCCAGCATCAGATCATACACGGGGCCACGACAATATTACAATCAAACAAATAATAGATATCTCATGGAGACTAAACTATTTTTTATTATATATAATGCAAAGATATGGAAGTATGGGTAATTACCTGGTTTAAGTGATCACTTTATATGAATATAACATTTATCATTCACACCCATTAATCAATCTCCATATATATCAAATTTTTGGAAGTTGTATATATGTTACTATGTGTAAAACACTTTGAGTACAACTACACTCAGTACTTAATTACCCATACTTCCATATCCTTCCATTAAATACAAGAAAGAATAGTTTTGTCTTAATGAGATATCTATTATTTTTTTATTTTTTTTATTTGTTAACTTTGTTTTATTAACCACTTAATTGGATTTAAATACATCTACCTGCTCGAAAAATACAATTTTCTTTTTCAGGATATCAAAACTAACTAAAAATATATATTATTTTTTCTTTACCAGAATCTATTTTTAAAAAAACTACAATTATTTAAAAAATAAAATTTAGTCCCTAACTCAAATTGTTACTTAATACAAATTTACTCGAACAATTTTAAGAAAAAAAATTTAGAATGTGACTCGAAGTTAAACGTAGGTGGATGTTTATAATTTTTTGATTAGTTTTACACGCTTTATTTATCTCCAACGATTCCAAATTATTTAATTTGTGACCAACGCCGTTTATATGCAAAATTGACAATCCCAATTTTTTATCAAAACCACGACCATTTTCTATCAAATGATTAGGAAATTCTGAAAACCCACTATTATTCAAACATCTCAAATGCTCCTTTACTCTTATATTAAAATTTCTACCCGTTTTACCAATATAAAAATTTTAATATAAGAGTAAAGGAGCATTTGAGATGTTTGAACAATAGTGGGTTTTCAGAATTTGCTAATCATTTGATAGAAAATAGTCATGGTTTTGATAAAAAATTGGGATTGTCAATTTTGCATATAAACGGTGTAGGTCACAAATTAAATAATTTGGAATCGTTGGAGATAAATAAAGCATGTAAAAGTAATCAGGAAATTCTAAACAGCCAACTAAATTTAACTACGAGTCCTATTCTAAAATTTTTTCCTAAAAATTATTCGACTAAATTTGTATTGAGCAGTAATTTGAGTTAGGTACTAAATTTATTTTTTTAAATAATTGTTTTTTAAAAAATTTTTAAAAATAGATTCTGGTGAAGAAACAATACTATATTTTTAGTTAGTTATGACATCCTGAAGAAGGAAAAGTGTTTTCCGAAACCGGTAGATGTTTTTTAAACTCAATTGTGGTTAATAAAACTAAGATAATAAATAAAAAATATGAAATTTAACCACCAAGTTAATATTGCTAATTTTAAAAGTATTATCATTATGTTTTATCTATGATTTATATAAAAATTGATTATTATATTCTTTTAATTTTTTTTTTAATAGTGTATATCAAACCTCTATTATACCGGTTATTAACTGCTATTTTTTTAATTGTATTCAATTCAATATTGAAATTGGATTTTGACTAGGAATATTGACTAAACGATGTATCATGGAGTCGAACCCTGAATGTTTGTGTAATAATGGATGATTAGATTCATTATGTATGATAGTATCTGTAAAAGTTGGTTTTTAAAAAAAATTGAATTCAATTTTATTATTATTTTTAATCAATGTTAGATTCAAAAAAATTAATGTCGAATTATTTTCCATTTCTAATGTAAATTGTATTTTAATTATTAAATGAATTAATGAAATTTAAAAATGTAGTTAGTTGACGTTGTGAACCTAACCAAAAACATAATATGTCTTTAAAATGATGTTATTTAATAATTGTTCGAAATTGATAGATGTATTTAAACTCGATTAAGTATTTAATAAAACAAAGTTAACGAATTAAAATATTTTAAATACTAAATTAATGTATTAATTATAAATATATACATATAAAACCAATTTTGTCGAAAAATATCGTTTTTGCGTCACCGGAATTCGAACCTGGATCTCTATTTCCAATCCGGGGAAGTGCACTATAACTATAACTATAACGCCAGTATTTTTCTTGACAAATTTTCGAACCTATATGTTACATTTTTCAAATTAATACACCTGTCGTTGCATTATTTGAAAGCCATCTACATTATTTTTACAGAATCTCAAATACCTCTGAGTAAACCGACTGCAGACGCCAGAATTATCAATTCATTTTTATTAAATTTTGGACACATTTGAATCCCGGTGACGCAAAAACAGTATTTTTCGACAAAATTGATTTTATGTGTATGTATTTATAATTAATACATTAATTTAGTATTTAAAATATCACAGACCTATGTTCTGAATAATTACAACTTCACAATAAGAATGTGTTTTCCTTAATAATTAAAATATTAATTTTAACCACAAAGTTAATTTTGCTAATTTCAAAAGTATTATTATTTATTTATTAACAGTGCCATTTTAAGTGAAAATTCAGTAATTGTGTGTTCTTGGACATATTTAAATATTTTTAATATTACAATTATTTGTCTATAACACTAATACGACCGCATGAAATATTCGATGTGAGACTTAAGTGTTATAACTTCAATATCACCATCTTCGTACACAAGTTGAATAATGTAAACGTAAACGTTTCCAGAAAAAGAGACTAAAACAGTGTCACCTTTGTTATAAGTATTTGATTCGGGTTCTACTTCAGCATTTCTTTGGAATATATTATACATACATACATTAAACATATTTGTTAAAAATATATGCCTAATTTCAACCACGTCAGAGATATTTATGAGCATTTAAAAAAAGTCGATTATTTCAATTGACTTAAATATTTGTGATTCCAAATTACATATTAAATACAAAAAATAAAAGGTCGCCGAACTTCGAGCAGCGATATTATTTTTCGTTACATGATTTAATACATAAAGCAAAATATAGCGTAATAATGCTTCAATTTCGCAAATATGAAGATTTTGTATTTTGATTTTGTAAATATTTCATACAATATTGTTTTTGGTAACGATACAGAATTTGCACATATTCGTTGAGCATTTTTGACTTGAAATTTAGTCAGATTACGGATATACGTATAAAATATCATGGCCTGTTAAACCTTGTATCTATATCAATGTTCTTATTATTTGAATACTTGCACTACTGTGAAAAGTAGAACTATCTTATTGGCTTCCCAAGATAAGGATTGAACTTTTGATCTTCTTGCCGCTAAAACCAATTAAGCGCGTTACATCCTGATGATATCCTGAAATAAACTGTTTACATTATTTAAAGGTCGATTTAAAATGATCAACCTAAACGTTATTATTTATAAAAATCCGGTCTCTGTATCCTGTTAACCTGAGATGTCTAGGCTTCTTTTATCTTACACGTTAATCACGTACGTAGAAATAAAAGCCTCTTTTTTCCCATTACCGTATCTGATTTAATATGTTCACACAACCTTGGCTGTGTTCAAAATTAATTGCATTTAAATCCGGACACGCATTAAAAAACCTGAGGTGCCTCCACCAACTTTCTCAATTAAACTATTTTATATATCTCAATTAAATTATGATAATTACATGAATTATTTGTCATAACCTCGTAAGATCTGCTATCTAAGCGAGAGAGAGAGACAAAGTTATATGACTGCTTCACGTTAGACAGTAATGCAACAACGTCAGTTGGCGCATGGTATCAGTGCGCAGTTTTTGCCGTACTTCAGTTGGATTTATTACGTACTGAATAAAAGTAAATTTACAATATATTACCCAACTATCTATTAATCCAATTTAACATACAAAAATACATTTACCCATGTGTAAGGTATCCAAAAGATTTTACTGCTTAATTAAGACTAAACCTGTTTAAACGTAACAAATGTGCGAATAGGTCGTCTGAATGAAATTGCTTTTAACTGAACCATTTTGATTTTAATTAATCAGTCACATGGCGTTTTTTTTTGTCTGGAATTAAAACAAATGAACAAGTTATCGGAGGTTCGATACTCAACCCGAAGACTACAAAATATTTTTTCGATCAATATTTTTTTTCTATAAATCTTTCTACTTGATTCATATAATTTGTATTCTGCGTACCTACATGCCTTTTAAAATATATTCACTTACTTACTTACTTACCATCACGCCGTTTCCCCGTGGGGGTAGGCAGAGAGGATAGAGCGCCACACTCTTCTGTCCTGACACACAATTCTCGCCTCGTCCACATTCATACATCTTCTCATACAAGCTTGCCGATTGTTGAGGCTTCTAATAGAACCATCCTCCATTATCTGGTTTACCTGGTTCTCTATTTCTGGTGCCATCAACACTTGCATCATACATATTTCTTACCATTCTCTCCTCATTCATCCGTTCCATATGACCGAACCAACTAAGTGATCCTTTTTTAATCTTAATCACTATATTAACATCAGCTTTACATTCTTTTCTTATTTCTTCATTCTTTACTCTGTCATAAATAGATTTATCACAAATACGTCTAAGTGATCTCATTTTCACTGCACTCAGTCTACTTTCGCTCCTTTTCTGCCAGCTCCATACCTCACTTTCTTTTAAAATATAAAGTTACTTATTAAGTTATGTAAGATGCGGCTCTTCAGCCTGCAACATACGATACAATAAAAAAACTAGCATTTTACATTCTCACAATCTTCGGCTCTACATATTTATGCAAACAAATATTCTCAACCATTAATCAAATGAAAAATAAGTTAGGAATTAGAGTTAGGTTATTTAAAATCATGTCTAAAATTGAACAAGTAGTCACTTGCCAGAATGAACATGTAAGGCCACCGTTCTAACTAATAAACTTTACAAAGCCTTAAAAGTGTTTAATTATTAAGTTTTTCTTGTTTTTTAAGTAGCAGGACCGAGCTACTGAACCTTATAACTGTAATCTACAACTGTATTGTAGATTTGAGTTTTAAATAATAAAAAATTCATCACTAAAATTAATGTTAAAATTTTGAGATTCTGTTTACCTATTATTATTATTATTTTTTTAAAATAGAGATGCGTACACTGAATACATGTCACATAAATATTCTTACTATTTTCAAACTAAGCTAAATGCTTGTGCTATGAAAATAGGACTAACTTGCTGGTGTCCTGGAACGAGGCGCGAACCCCCGACCACTAGATCATTAGGCCAACGTCTTGACCACTACACCAACAAGCTACATAATATTTGGCTATTCTTATTAGAAAGTCTGCCGACCCTTGCTCTAACTGCAGCATATGCTTGCCATATAACTTTTCCGGTTATTTCTTATCGATATTTGATCGAACGTAGATTAAAATACTGTCTACTACTTTTTATACAGATCAAAAATAAGAAAGGAAAAATTGTATTGCATATATTTACAGGTGTATTATATTCTTTCACAGGTACGTCACAATCGCCGGGCCGTTTAATCTGGTGTCATCAATTTGGTTTAACATGTTTTTTTTACCTTTTAGCAGAGCGTGTGGTTAAGCATTTTATTTTATGAATGGTATCTGGAGCAAGGCCGTCTCGGAGATTATAACGAATTAGAGAAACTTTCATTACATACATAATAGTATACATACATTCTTTAATCAGACGACACTATTGTTAAATATTACATAATAATTCGATATTTTGTTAGTATATACCCAAGGTGCTCTGCTCTATGGCGCCAAATTGTGAACCTTAAAGTTGTATTGTATGCGGACGAAATATCGTTCGCTAAGAATCAATATTACCAAAATAATTTAAACTTACCGTTTCATCGTTACCATGGCTATAAACTATCAAATGATTTCACTTTCGTAATGGATATATTCAACACGGATTTATTAGGTTTTAAGAGGTGCTTGCGTGGATTTCTTTCACAAATAAGTCAATTTTGAGTCGTTAATTATTTTGTGAAAACATTTCTCGAAGAGAATTTTATTTTCTTACAAAAATGTGTTTTTTTTTTTAATGTAGACAGAGAGGATAGAGTGCCACACTCCGTTTATGTTGACATACAATTCTAGCCTTTACCTTGTCGTGCCAAGTCTTCCGGAGACGTTCTCTATTTCTGGTGCCATCAACACTCGCGTCATATATTTTTCTTACCATTCTCTCATCATTCATTTTTATATATTGTTATTTTATTTATAAAGTAATTTTTTTTTTTGGTTTTTAACGTTTCTGTAGTAAAAATAACGTTTCATTTTCACCGCTTGTTTTTTAAATACTTTTACCATGAAACTTTTTTCTAAGCCTTTTTTAATACTTGATTTTAAGGAAAAATTTTTTTATAAATTTCTTATAATACTTTGTACCGTATATACATATATACTTAATAAAAAACAAATAATTTAAAATACAAATTAAATGTCTATCTCTCTAATTAATACATTTAATTTGTATTAAGAATATCACAGACCTAGGTTCTGTATAATTGCAACTTCACAATAATAATATGTTCTCTTTATAAATAATTTTAAAATGTTAATGAATTTTGTCTAAAGAGCAAATTAGAACTGGTCTATTTCGACCAAAATACCAACCATAAACACGCATCATGGATGAGACTTGTGGCGGAGTTGAGCTTGATGTGGACAGTTAGTTTTTGTCTATTGAATTTTGTACGCAGAGTGGGATGAGCAACTGATGTACACCGATCTTTACCGCTAAATTTCTGACACGCGAGACCTTTAGGCGTTTTAAGTTTTAACAGATAAACAAAACAATGGTTAGTATATATATTGTAATGTTTGAATTTGCGCGCCGAGGTCTGGGTAGCCTACTTTGCCGATTTATGATGATTGGCCGTCTAAATGAATAAATAAGGGATGAGAATCCGACTCTGGCGGGCAGCTGAGCAAAACGTGAGTTTTGGGGGGAACGCTCGAAAATAAGCGGGTCGGTGAAGCCGCGCGCTCCGGAGAAATATGGCGACGGGAGTTGGCGGAGATTAAGAGTAAGATGGATGGTCCTGGTCCACCCGAGAGACCCTGCTGCAACGGGGAAGAAAACGGCATGCGAGCGATGGCCGATGGGTCGGCGTTATGGACAATATTGAGACGAGATGGTGTCCGGTCTATCTACTGGAGTAAGAGATGAATTCTGACGCGGACGTGTGGCGGCCCTGGTCCTCAACTGCATCGGCACCTCGCGGCCACGTTGGCTGATGTTAGCAATAGACAAACTCCGTAAATAGAAGATATAAATAAAATAAGAAGACTGAGACCGAGCAAGATCGGTGGCGGCCCCTATGGCTTCCTATCCTTTAGGGCGCAAAGCCACCGTAACAATATATATATATATATATATATATATATATATATATATATATATGACAATATTATTCACAGACATAGTTATGACAATATTATTCACAGCTATATAAATTATTTAATATATTATTGATATAAAATATACAACCCAATTTTAAAGAAAAATTTACTCTCCATAAGGAAGAGAATAATCACATTACTTTTCTGAGACACATGTGTTATATACCACTCCTGCATTGTGTGTGTTTTTTGGTACGAAAATAATATTTGTTAATATTATACAATTAAATAAATCGTCTATAAAAATGTAGTGATAGTAAAATCGTTATTTAAACCGTTATTGTGACTGTGATTGTGTGCGATTACAACGATGATTGATAATTGATTAACGTAATTCTTCAAGCAACGACTACTATACTAAAAAATAAACCTACAACAGTTAAATCTTATCCTGAAGAAGGAAAAGGTGTTTTCCGAAACCGGTAGATGTTTTTTAAACTCAATTGTGGTTATTAAACTAAGATAATAAATAAAAAATAGTTAAATCTTAGTTACCAATCATTGTTAAATCTCAGTTACCAATCAGTGACACAATCACAGTCACGTAACGGTTTACCATCACTAGAAAAATGTGCAGAAATAATCTATTTATCGAAAAAATATTTAATTCAGTAAAATCGCAAGTCTGATTCTAGTGATACTCTTCTAAGAAAAAGGGTGACTATCTGAAAATGTATATGCTACAATAATGATCGAATTTAATTGTAACAAAAATACTTATAACAAATTTTGTTCCATAAATGAATTGAATTTATAGTTTTAATAATATTAAATATGTATAGAGAAATAGAATGTAACTAGGAAATCAGATCGTTTCATAGAGAACACTTACTCCGGCGCTAAACGAAGACTCTCAAGTGATGGTATGACATAATATTAATTTATATTCCATACACTCACGACGTCTCCGCTACCCGTGGAATTATTTAATAAAATCGTGAGTAGACATTATAAATGTGTAAAAGAAAGTACGGTTTATGTAAATCTTTTGGATAATATTAAAATGTATCTCGAAACGTTGCGAAATACCCGTCCATAGAGCAATTAAATTAAATTAGATCACTCCAAGATGAAAGATATGTATCATTTTACATCGGAGGCCAGAACGTGCAGATTAATCAGCTGACCGAATGTACCTATTGATGCTGTAAGGACTATATGTGCACATATGCATGTATGGACTGGAGAAGATTTACAACTTTTACAAACAAGTATGGTTGTACCGTAACTTTTTGAGTCAACGCACCTCGACAATGGCACGTGTTACTATGCCGAAACGTTTTTTTTAAGAATGGGGCATATGTATAAATTAAGTTAGTTAATTTTACATGTTTTATTTATTTCTAATGATTCTAAATTATATTATTTAAGACCAATATTCTTCAAATATTCAAAATAGACAATCCAAAATTTTTATCAAAAGTGTGATCTTTTTCTAATAAATAATTGGAAAATTCTGAAAAACCATCACTAGAAGCATTTAAATATCTTAAATGCTCTTTGGCTCTTATTAAAACATTAGAATAATGTCGTGTATATGGTTTTAGTTTATTAATTTGACATCCTGATGAAAGGAATGGTATTTTTCGAAACCGGTTGGTGTATTAAAATAACTAATTACGTGGTTAAACACAAAGTTAAATAATCTACAAAAAAAATGAACATGTACTACATAGTTCAATTTGCAAACATTTAAAATTATTATTTTTTATTTTAAACACACTGCATTAAAGATGTTTAATCACTTTCTACATTAAAGCATTTATCAGATCAGTTACGAGCTTTAAAGCTCTGTTGCTGTAATGGTTCACCGGTCCATATAATATAATAGTCCACTTAAATAATAATGCGAAAAATTGCCGAGAGGAGGTTTTCTATCATCCACCGTATAGTCCGGACCTTGCTTCGAGCGATTTTCATACGTTTCCAAAGCTTCGAGAATTCCTGGCTGGAAAACATTTTTGATGATCGTGATGAAGTATTGCAAGTTAACAGATGTTTAAATGGATTAGCGATGGACGTCTACAACAGCAGGACTATAAAGCTTGTGAACAGTTATGATAATTGGTTATATATAGAAGGTGATTATGTAAAGAAATAAAGTACTATGCATTTAAAAAATTATATAATTAAATATTTTTTTAAGGTACAAGATTTTAACTTTATGGATTACTGTGGGTACAATATAAAGAAATACTAAATTAATGTATTAATTATAAATATATACATATAAAATCAATTTTGTCGAAAAATATTGTTTTTGCGTCACCGAGATTCGAACCTGGATCTCTATTTCCAATCCGGGGAAGTACACTACCAATTGTGTTATTCCGGTGACGCAAAAACAATATTTTTCGACAAAATTGATTTTATATGTATATATTTATAATTAATACATTAATTTAGTATTTAAAATATCCCATACCGTCTGTTCTGAATAATTACAACTTCACAATAGAATGTGTTTTCCTTAATACAATATAAAAATTTTGAAACCACTGATCAACATCAAAATGAACCTAACCTCACATTAAAAGAAGCTGTTTTACCCCAAGTGTTGTAATAGTATGAGTAATACTTCAAATGAAAAATCTCAGTTGGTACAGTATTTTGATCTGTAAGAATGAACTCCAAATCAATGAGAACAAGGTTATTTTCAATATACACTATTTGATAAAAAGTACATATTTCTCGTATTAGATTACATATAGTTAAGTAAGAATAGTATAGCGCTCGAGTATTTTACTAAATAAATACATTACTTGTATCTTTGCAGTCTTTTTGTAATGATGAAAAGTTGTTAACACGATGTGACGAAATGGAAGCACGAATCTACATTTGGGACGGGTTTCGACTCATACTAAAATTACAATTCTCCTTTGTATAAACCACTTTGTTCATTTATAGTCGACCAGTTTCGATACTATTGTATCTTTAACGGGACAGGCGTACGTTAAGAGATCCACAGATTAAATATCTGTGGATTTCTTAACGCTAATATTTTTGTTGTATTATTACATTTTCTCCCGTTTTTACGTACACAACTCTAATTTAAAACAAGATACGAAAAAAGTCTTCCAGTAATGCGTACTACCTGTTTTGACATACGGAAATGTTTTTTTTATTTCTTCTTTATTATATACGTATTCATTTTTATTTTTATTTTTTGCCAAACTGCATGACAGTTTTATAGCAAGAATTGCCTTTTATATTTTAAACATTTTTTTTATTAATAAAATATAACGAGGGGGAAAAATTGATAAGATATTAGATGAATTACTTAGAAAGATATAAATAATAAATACTAATTTAATGTATTAATTATAAATATATACGTATAAAATCAATTTTGTCGAAAAATATTGTTTTTACGCTACCGGGATATTCTTAATAATATAAATAATAAAATATGTATAAATATATATAAAATATACATAAATATAATGAAGAAAAAAATCAATCTTTCGAAAAGATATACAATTTTTACAGTGTTAAAGACCTAGTCCATAGTATTTTATGGGTGGATACTTGAATATAATATAACAAGGAAATAAAAAAATTGATAAGAATATGTTCTTTTACTTTTTATTTTAAGGTAGTCACTGGGGTTTGATCATTTTTTTAAATGTTTAATAGGTGTTTATTTATTTTGTTAATTATTCTTTGCACAACACATTCTATCGTTCTCTCATCGTACACATTGTTTGCGATCGGTACTATGATCGGTAATATGGACACCCACAGACACGACAATGTTCAACCGCGTCCAAAGAATTATGGATATATCCATGTTGGGGACTTCACAAATTGACCGATGGAAAAATAAGTGGTTTCATAGGAAAACCTTCAAAACTAAAATAGCAGTGGGTGTGACCTCTGTTGAGAGAATAAGACAACAGATAGGCGAAAAACGTGACCATGTGGAGAACTCAGACCGGATGGCTAAGGCCCGGTAGATCGATGACCAGTCGATGGCTGTTAGTCGACCCGCAGTATCAGCAATAGAAAAGTTTGGAAGGAATAAATAAGGAGGAGTGTGTGGTGTATTGGACGCTAAGGGACTGAAAGTCAATGCTAGAATCCAGGGATATTATATAAAAAAAATTACAGGAGCGAGCACTCCGTATAATCAAAAAATCTATGCATAACATTAATTTCTACAAAACAAACCTAAAATAAATGTTTATTTGATATATTATTAAAAAACCTATGTGGGTCCACGCGCTAATAATTCAATCTTATCATGTTATTTAATGGATTAAAACGGGTTATATACCACCTTGGCGCTCGGAAAAATAAGTAAAAATTTTGACGCGAGTATTTAATACAAATACTTTACATTTAATGAATAAATTTTAAAATGGCGGAAATATAAGTCGTCTTGTAGGACACTTTTTTGAAAATTCTTGCCTTTTCTCTGTCAAGCATCATTTGAAAAATAAAAAACATAAATTTTCTTGTAAAGAAAGGTGTAGCTAGAAATTTTTTAAATTTTTTTTGTATAAATGACAGCTGTTATGTTAAAAAAACTATGATCATTACCAAAAGTTTGAGTTTTAAAATTAATAAAAAATTTACACGGTATCCAATCAAAAAATCATACACTGCATTTTATATAATATAATACGTAACATGTGGTATAAATTTCATCAAAATTGATTGAGCAGATCTCGAGATATTTTGTCCATCTTTCGAAGTTTAAAGTATTTTCGAGGAAAATGCAGAAGAAAAAAAGTACCGCGTCGGTGTCTTAAATCAAATATATTTTTATGTGTCCAGCGGAAAAATTTCAAGATTAAATTGTAATTGCTCGAAAATCATCAGGGTGAGGTAAGTGGGAGAGATAATAATATCTCTCGAATAATCGACACGCGTAGTTTGCTGATTCGCCAGTCGCAATGAGGCACTATTCGAGAGCGCACCGTGTGTTCGTGGTTAGGCAATATTTAAAGTGCAGTGATTCATTGGTTTGTGCGCGTCGCGCTTTTTGTACTCACTTTAATATTCGACGAGTAAGTGATGGGCCGCGCACGCAACTTATCTGATGTTGGGTTCAAAAGTTCAGACAAGAAGAGACAATGGTTAACCAAACTCCTCTGGGACCATCAACGTCAGCAGCGATGCTAGAACATGTGGCTCAAGTTCGACGTGAAATTATGTGGAATCTGGGGAAATCGATAAGGAAGATTTCAGCCTGTACTGAAATAAAAAAATCAACAGTTTTCGTTATTTTGAAAAAGAAACTACAGTTTCACCCATACAAACTGAAAATCGTGTAGTTTCTCAATAAAAATGACTATTTTTTACGTGAAACCTTAGCGAGAACGATGCTGGAGAGTTTTGGAACAGCACGAACGCTTGGAAACATATTGTTTACTGACAAAGTACATTTTCATATCGATGACTAAGTTAATAAATAGAACATGAGATATCGGTGCCCCGACAACCCAAGGAGCGCCTTCAAAAACGTTTGCATTGTCCAAAAATGACAGTGTGGTGTGTAATTTCTGCCCAAGGGATAATTACCCCTTATTTTTTTAACTTTTTTTTAACCGTATTGCCAAATGATCGACGAGTTTTTGGTACCGCAACTGCAGCTGTTTCCCGGATTCAACAACAAAACACAATTTCAGCAATACGGGGGCACTCCACATACAACTAGAGTGGAGAATGGAAGAATGGAGAAGCTGAGGGGAATTTTTCCCAATAAATTAATCATCAAATACGGAGACATCCCCTGGGCACCTCTATTACCGGACCTTGCACCGTGCGACTTTTTTTATGGAGATACCATAAATCGAGAGTTTACAGCAACAATCCTGGAACAATTCAGACCCTACAAGAAAATATCCGCCATGAAGTTGCTGCCATTGACTGCAAGAGTGTCTTGAGAGAAATAGACAGCATTTAGACGATATTATTAATAAAACGTAAAATCCGCATCGTTAAACTCCATTTTGTATAAATAAAATATGAGAATAACATAGTAGTTATTTTAAAATTTAAAATTAAACTTAAACATTTTTCGCTGGACACTCTTTATTACCTTCAATCTCCCATATGTTTAAACTCTAAAATGTTCTTAAAAGTATAAATAATAAACCTAGCCAAAAAAAACCCTTGTAAATTTAACCCCTCAAGGAGAACCATATAGCGAAAAAATTGACAAATAAAGCTACGCATGTATGTAAAATGCAATACTTTAGTCTCTCCCCCAGTGTATTTAAAAGAAACTCGAATGTATACGTTTTAATACATTTTAAACGTGGTATTATTTTATATTATAAAATATCTTTAGCCCTTATTAATAACTATAATTAATTATAATAATAATTAATTTCTCCTTTATAATATTAATTTTCTTCAAAAACGAAAATTAACGCACATTTTTTTTAATGACTAAATAGCCCTTTTATAGTACCAATATTAAAAGCATTACCTAAATCCATTGATATTATATATACTATACGTGAATGTTCTAAACCAAACATTTTGGGACAGAACATATAATCCCGGAACTTTCGAGATTACATGTACTAACTATTAATTACGTAAGTACCCAAGATTAACTCAAAACATAAAGATTTCAAATATTTTATACTGGTCACTGTTTAAATATTAAATTTTATTAGAGAATCAATCCAAAATGGGATACAATTACAGAAATAACCATTTCTATTATTTATGTATGTATTTTAAAGCCTGCAATTCACAAGAGCAATTAATTTTATAGTTCTAGTACTTACCAGCTACCGCAGGTCGTAAAACACTTCTTGTTAAAGATGAAATGTCGCAAAATTGATATTGTACCATAGCAATTAAATGTGATAAACAAGAGAAACTGTTTGGTAACAAAAGTAATATAGGTACAAGCTTCAAATGTTAATAACAGTATTTCAATGGGAATGAGGGTGTAAAACTCATTTCGACAAATCGTGACCTTATAATAATAAGGTTCTAAAAGACATGATATATTGAGCTTTAGAGTTTTTAATATTCGTTCATTTTGGTTCATCACTTGTGGGAGAAATGTTTATAATTATACATATACGAGGCCCGTTTTTTAAGTACTGGATTTTTTTTTTAAAGAATTACAATATCATTTTTACAATACTTTACTTTCTTCGGACGATACACACCTTTAACTACTTCTGAACATAGTCGCCACCATTATTAAGGTACTTGTCATAACGGGGCACCAATTTTTGTATACCTTCGTCATTTAACAATGCTGCCTGGAATGAAAACCATGTCTTTACTCCGTCTTTGAGTTCATCATCGTCATAAAAACGCTTGCCACCAAGGAACCGAGGACTTGGGAGACAGATACGGGAAGAGATCGGTGTGGGGAAGGGAATTTAGTCGAAAGACCAACGATCTTTGGTAACCGAGATTTGGAAGGAATGCTCACGAAGAAGACGGCGATGTCAATGTACATGACGGCACACACAAACAATAAACTCTATAATCACACACAAAGATCACACAAAACATGTTGGTGCACGAGAGGGAAGTAATCCACACCGCGAATGATATCGCGTTGTCGAGATCAACAAAACAAATATCGATCAAGTTGACGTCCGGTGGCGTCAAGGTCACATTTCATACTGATGGGCAAGCAGTAGGACAGGTCATGGATAAGAAATTTGGAAGCGGGCATGTTGCAACAATATTTTCGCGCTCGATATTACAAACGCGCTAAAATAATGTCTTACGAATACAGAACAACGGTTGTTCTAAAAAATGTTACGAGTGCTACCAAAATGTAACTATAGTTTTTTCTTGTTATCTTCTAAACTATTAGCATATTTGACATATTTCTAACACATTTGAGCGAGTAAATATTAATGTCAGGATTTTGATACAAAAAAAGTAAATTTTTACCAAAATGTCAGATGATACCTTATTGTTCCATGGTCACGACATATAGATAAAATAAATCAATACAAATTAAGAATTATATCATCGAATTAGGATGATGTAACTTGTCTCTGAACTGGGACAATATTATTTCTTTGTATCTGCAGCTTATTTCTTATTCTGGCTGTCTTCAGTGAAGCTATGGACTCTACCATCGTTGATAAATTATGTAATATTATAGAACAAAGTAGACCAAATATTACATTGTGTCCCCATTTTATTTATGATAATATATTGAACTAACTAAACATTAACCCGATGCCTGGAGACCAACGCGATATCTTTCTTGATCGCTGTGATGTGTCTTGTTCTTGCAGTCTTAAGACCGTGATTTCTGTCATCTGTAAACATTAATGTAATGACACATATGAAAATAAAAACACTTGCTTTAATTCTAATCATTTTTTTCCGTGAGACGCGTTTCCCCTTGTAAGGACATTATCAATATAACTATGCTAAATTTAACAACTTGTATTCATATGAAATCTATTGAAAAGGAGCAGCTATATAATTTTAAGTAGGCACTTAAGATTATGAGAATTTTGGGTTTTTATATTTTGTCACGATTTTAATGAGTAATTCTGTTCAAATAGTAATGATATTTTAATGAAAGATAAAACATAAGCTATATAATTATGGAGTTCTACAAACTTACCCCCGAAACAATAAATCAATGTAGTGCTTCAGCACCAAGATACACCCGACATTACACAGTACTCGCATTCTATTCATGACACTGTGGTGAGTACGGTTCCGAGCACCTGGCAGAGCAGCCACCGCTTATTATATATACTAATCATATAATATATATCATGTCGCAACCCGCAGGGCAGAACGCAGTCTGCATTTACTTCGCACTCTGATTCCATCGCGTTAAATGAAACTATAAATTTTAACCAAACCTTTGTAACTCAACTTTAATAAGTTCAGTGTAAATCGTTAGTATGCGTTTTTATTCTAATTGGTTTGTTTTTTGATTCTACTTGTTTAATACTTGAAACGACTGATAGGTAATTTATCTACAAATTACCAATGACATTAAAATACTATTGGTGTTGATACTTAAGGATTACTTAGAATAATTATAAGCAATTAAAATGTATGGAAATTCTCAAAATTCAAATAAATAACTTTGTCCCTTTTCATTTCATGTAAATCAAATTGTATTACTATCCCCTATTATAGTTATAAATATAAGTTGTCGAGTTAAATTGTTAGATTTATAATGCCATTGCAAGGCGAAACGCGTCGTAAGTAATTTAAACTAGTAGAATAAAAAACAAGCGTTTTTTTTCACATATATGATTATGGAGTTCTACAAACTTTCCTCGAAAACCGAGAAAGTTTCCACGACATACATACATACAAAGCAGCTTATATATAACTTGTCCTTTACACAGTTTAATTCTTCAATATACAACACAATCATTAATACCTAACCTCCAAAACACCTTAGATCTACTAATTATATAGTTCATTGAGATGAAGAATTCGTGTAATTTACTTAAAAGAGCGACTCATTACGACACTGCACATTAGAGGATTCTCATTGCAAGCATGTTGGACCTTATACATAGTGCTCGTCTCTTGCGTTCGATAGCTTTTCTGTCATTACAGTTGTGTCCGAGATGCTTGACCTCCTTGCTTACAGATAGATTCTTGCCGCCACTCAATCAACAAGGAATATAAATATGATCAGAGCTACACAAACAACATAAGCAGTGTTCATTTTTGAAGTAATAGATAAAATACTCCCTGGCTACAAAACCCATTATCATGACTGAACAATGGTAGAGAAATGATAGGATGGACGTTTTCATGACTGATGCCTAATCTTGCAAGTATTTTGGTGTGCTAGTATAAACGATCGAGACATAAATTTGCTACGCTAGTTTGTCCGATTTCAGATATTAGAGAGTCTAGCAAGAACTTGTAGACTTATTTTTACACAAATTTGTATATAACTATAATAGTAATAGAGATGGTTTTAACTGTCCATAAAAATCATATTTTTTTTGGTATACCATATGATTGGTAAATTAATGTATTAATTATAAATATATACATATAAAATCAATTTTGTCGAAAAATATTGTTTTTGCGTCACCGGGATACGAACCTGGATCTCTATTTCCAATCCGGGAAAGTGCACTACCTTTGTGCTATAACGCCAGTATTTTTCTTGACAAATTTTCGAACCTGTACGTTACATTTTTCAAATTAATACACCTGTCGTTCCATTATTTGAAAGCCATCTACATTATTTTTATAGAATCTCAAAAACAATATTTTTCGACAAAATTGATTTTATATGTATATATTTATAATTAATACATTAATTTAGTATTTAAAATATCACAGACCGTCTGTTCTGAATAATTACAACTTCACAATAAGAATGTGTTTTCCTTAATAACCATATGATTGGCATAATTTCTAATAGAAACTTATTTACTAGAACTTCTCTCTATGCACCGCTTTTTTACCGAAAAGCCTGCACGCCCCTGGCCGATTACCAACACTATGGACCCTCTCGAAGGCATTGTTGTACTCTTATGCTAGCACGTAGTTAATTTATCTGTTTCAGTTGCTTAATGTGTGAAGTAATAGTACTGTTAAAGCGTAATAATTTATTTTACTCTTCAGTGTCTGTGGTAAATAACGGTTCCCAGGCATCATGTTAATATTAACATCTCAATAAACATATATTACATACTGTGATTCCCATATTTTTAGTTTTCGTACATAATATTAGGTTGTTGTCGAAAATAATGATCGCGTTTATTATTATATAACGTTCTTTGATAATATCAATTTTATCGAAAAATATTGTTGTTGCTACCGGGATTCGTATCTGGGTCTTTTCCAATCCGGGGAACGTGCATTAACCGATTATGCTATACCAACACAGTGCACTGACGACAAATTTTCGAATCTGTATGTTAAACTTTTCAAATTGATACATCTATCGTTTATTATTATCGTTTAGTATAGTTCATTTATAGGAAAAATAATATGTACATATATATTTATTAAGGAGGACACATGCTTATTGTGAAGTTGTAATTATTCAGAACATAGATATATGGTATTTTAAATACGAATTAACTGTATTAATTAGAAAGATATACATATAAAATCAATTTTATCGAAAAATATTCTTGTTGTTACAGGGATTCGCACCTGATTACTCAAAGGTATTTGAGATTCCGTAAAAATAAATAAGATGGCTCTTTCATATAATGAAACTATTAAACGTATTAATATCAAAAAGGTAACACATAGGGTCGAAAATTTGTCGCTAAAAATATCGTCGCTGTAGCATAGTTGGATAATGTACCTTCCCCGGTTTGAAAAGAGATCCAGGTTCGAATCCCGGTGGCGCAACAACAATATTTTACGATAAAATTGATTTTATATGTTTTTATACCTTTCTAATTAATATATTTAAAATATTACACACCTATGTTCTGAATAATTACAACTTCACAATAAGATTGTGTTTTCCTAAAAAAAATTGATAGAACATAAAAATATTACAGTGCCATTATTTCTGTACAATTGTTTACTTATATTTACAAACCCCAATAAATCGATGGCCCCATTGCCTAAACACATTATTGACGGTAAGTCATCAGCCTCCCACAAGTCATCTGCAGCAAATAGGTCAACGTATCGACACGGACGAAGGCAGAGGCGCAACACAATCTGTCTCAATTAACTTCTCTATCGTAGGCGAGGTCAAATATAACACGCTTTTAATGGATCAATATGTGCGGTATGTTCAATAATTGCAAATACACTGAGAGGATAGAACGTCGAGCCCGGCTGTATAATTTCGCAAAATTAAATTAATATTATTAAAATATAAATTAAATCTATTATTGTTGCTTTATATTTTTTCGATACATTGATTTTATACGTAAATCTTTATAATTATTAAGGAAAACACATTCTTATTGTGAAGTTGTAATTATTCAGAACATAGGTCTGTGATATTTTAAATACTAAATTAATGTATTAATTATAAATATATACATATAAAATCAATTTTGTCGAAAAATATTGTTTTTGCGTCACCGGGATTCGAACCTGGATCTCTATTTCCAATCCGGGGAAGTGCACTACCTTTGTGCTATAACGCCAGTATTTTTCTTGACAAATTTTTGAACCTGTATGTTACATTTTTTCAAATTAATACACCTGTCGTTCCATTATTTGAAAGCCATCTACATTATTTTTACAGAATCTCAAATACCTATAATTAATACATTTAATTTGCATTAAAAAATCGCAGACCTATATTCTGAAAAATCGTATCTTCACAATAAGAATGTGTTCTCCTTAAAAATTTAATAATATTTTAAGTATTTTTATTTGTATTCAAAATCTTAATTTAATTTTTTTTTAAGAATCCAACATTCCACTACACACACAACTGAGTATGTATTATTTGTATTCTAAAGAAAGCGTAGTCCCTCTCGTTAACAAGGGTAAATAAAATCTGTCGTTTTGTTATTATCGTATGTTAATAAAAAGGACTCCACCTTTTCAATCTGTAAACTCGTGATCTTAATACGCAGTCCTATAAATGAAAAATGAAGTACTTATTTACTTACCATCACGCCGTTTCCCCGTGGGGGTAGGCAGAGAGGATAGAGCGCCACACTCTTCTGTCCTGACACACAATTCTTGCCTCATCCACATTCATACATCTTGTCATACAAGCTCGCCAATTGTTGAGGCTTCTAACAGAACCATCCTCCATTATCTGGTTTACCTGGTCGTGCCAAGTCTTTCGCGGACGTCCTCTATTTCTAGTTCCATCAACACTTGCGTCATATATCTTTCTTACCATTCTCTCCTCATTCATCCTTTCCATATGACCAAACCACCTAAGTGATTCTTTCTTAATCTTACTCACTATACTAACATCAGCTTTACATTCTTTCCTTATTTCTTCATTCTTTACTCTGTCATAAATAGATTTGCCACAAATACGTCTAAGTGATCTCATTTCCACTGCATTCAGTTTACTTTCGTTCCTTTTCTGCCAGCTCCAGGCCTCACTTCCATACATCAGTGTCGGTACCAGGATTCCATTGTGCACCGCTAGTCTTGCCTCGGTTGACAAATTCTCAAAATGAAGTACAGTCTGAAGAAATGCTTGTGTTTGAAAACATGTTAAGACAGTTATGAAAATAAAATGCTACCGATACCTAATTCAAACACAGTTAAAAAAATATCACAAGTGTAAAGAATGAAGAGGTATTTTAAATTTACCGTATAATATCAATAGCGCGTGACTTCCAAGGGTAACGATATCGGGACACATGAAGCGCGTCTGTACTCGGCGTGTACAAGCGAATAGTGCGAATTTGGCTGTACAGTAAGCATCTTGTGACGTACGCGACGAGTGTCAGCGCGTCGACCGGTTTCACCCAAGGCACAACATGAGATTGTGCGTACTATGAACAGAATTGACTATTCTATCTTTCACCTGCCTTCAGCAATCACTCCTATTTGACAATACCACCGGTAGGTATAAAAAGTGACCAGCGGTCGAGGAGCAATCCTAATGGGATAAATGTTCATTTTAGTGGATCAACAGGTTGAATTTCACTGGACAAGTTTTGCTTCATGATGAATATCAAATTTTAGGTTACTTGCAAGTTGACGTCGTCTATGGCGAGATGTTTAAATAAGGGTTTTTCCTTCCATTTGAAGGTAATTCGAGCGGATGGATTCGAATCGTGATCATCATCCTACTCTATCCTTGGGCAGTCCTCCAGGACTCTCATCCGAGCCATCACATCCCGTAAGAAACAAACACATAAACATACTTAAATAACACGACGCATGTAACACAGATACCTAACATTAAATATAATTACTCACCCTTCCTTTTAACTATTGAATCACATATTTGTAATAAATGCTTTCCACGAAATTCAGATAGCGCTTCTCTTGTCAATAGGCACTATCGGGGGGTAGATACTATAACGTAATGTTATAATGTATTACACGCTCGGACGAATATCTACAATGTACAATACAATTTCACTTCTAAACTTAGGTTGTGTTATGAAGAAAAATCCAGCATAATGTTCTAAGAAGAATTGTATCTCGATCTGATAAGCAATCGATATATATTATAAAAAAAAAACAAAGTAATGTGTAATAGTATAAAGTTTAATACAATAGTAGATCTAGGAAATACTTTAAAAAAAAAAATTTAATTTTAAAATAAGCATAAAGTGTGTAAAGAAAATAATAATTATGATCAGAGTAAACTTAAAATAAGTCAGCAGAATAAGGAAACACAAAATATAAAAAGATCGGCACATTATATAAACTCCATCCTGCATTTTCGCTTTGTGCTACTAATTACGTGACACCGTGTATAATTCTCCCACATCATCTAAGCCTGCTTCTGCACACTATACTTAATCTGAATAATCGTTGTGTTACACATCGATAAACATTTGCCTCTTTCATAACAACAGCACCTTCCGACCGCGTTGCTATTCAAAAGCTTGTTGCAAATTTAATGAGACAGAATACGATCAAAAGCGCATCGCCACTGTGAAATCTATTTTTTATACTCCAAACAAAAGGTTAAGTATGAACATTACGCTTGAAATACTGATAAAGACTGTGCGACGTGCTTGTTTGGTATAAACAGTGGCGGATTTATCATATCGGTGGATTTTTCGTATTAGCGGATTTATCGTAATGGTGGATTTATCGCACTATACCAGGAGCTACAGAAAAAGCAAAAATCTTAAAAAATGCTAGCGGATCCGATTGTGATAGTAAACATAAACATCGATTAAATATCTGTATTGTTCAGGTTATGTTGTGTTAATATTATTTCGGAGGCCTCCGAAATATTCATTGTGTCTGGTCCCTCGACCATAAACCCACTCCTGGCGATAATATATTCACATAGTGACCGGGGGTTCGAGCCTTGTCCCGAGTGACCAAGTTAGTTCTATTTTCATAGCACGAGCGCTTAGTTTATTTTGAAAATCATAATGGAAAAAGGCCAGATAATATTCTTCTCGTGTAGCTGGGCGGGATGGAATTAAGCGTTGAAAATAAGGTCCAATACCTTGGGTATATATTCAATAAAGATGGACAAGACGATGATCACACAGAGTAGACAGTTGGGTGTTTATGCAAATATGTTGTCACGGCG
Source organism: Eubasilissa regina (assembly GCA_022840565.1). Lineage (NCBI taxonomy): Eukaryota > Metazoa > Arthropoda > Insecta > Trichoptera > Phryganeidae > Eubasilissa > Eubasilissa regina. Next base: position 5,195,833 of record JAINEB010000029.1, on the reverse strand, counting down.
TTTCTACTGATTCATTAAAGAGGTGAAGAGGAGAAGGTTTGCCGAAGCCCGTATACATGGACTCGTTCCGCTTCTGAGATATCAAATTGCTGGCGTAAAGCTACGGCTGGAGCAACTCTCTCATGGAAAGCTGGTTCCCTGACCAGAGAATGGTAACGACTACAGAATAGCAATACAGAATGGTAACGACTGCAGAATAGCTACAGATACAATAGTGGCCGTGATTGAAATGTATTATCTATATTTTGTTTATATTTTTGTGATTTTTTTATTCTATTTATATTTTTTGCTTTTCTTTTGATAACATAAATAATATTTCGTAACTTAAAAATAAAACATTATTATTATTATTATAATATTTCTATGTAAAAATGTTATATATAATATATAGATGTAACAGACCTAGTCCACTATATTTTATGGATGGATTCATAATTGAATTACGAGTCGAAAATGTTCAAAGAGCATGTACCGTTACGGAAAATATTATCGTATGAAATTTATACAAAATCTAGTTAAGTTTTAGGTCTATGTATCTACAACTAAATAAATATTTGGAAAATTGATCCAATCTAATAACACTCGAAGTTCGATGAACTTTTTTGTAGTTGATATGAGATTTTAAATCAATAAAATATTATAATTAATAGAAAAAATTGCAACTACAAGTTTTTTTATATTTGACATGAATAAGATTAGACGAATACAGCTTAATATTTTTGACATACATTTTTAATGTGTATCTATCTTCCTACCTCTAAGATAGTGTGCACTAGGGATGTTATACCCAGTGTACTTTTAAAAAATGTGGATTTTTCATTTATGTTTGATAACGTTTATTACAAGAACGTTTTGATTGAAGACATTACAGTTATGTGTAATCGGTAAGTAGCACCATGTGAAATGACAGCCTCCGGACTGGGCGGCGCGCGCTCGCTGCTCGTGTATGTAGAGCAAGTCGTGCCGGCGCGGGACAAATGTGCAGTGCCGAGCGCGCATGCGCAGCCAGCGCCCGGCTGGCCGCGTGCCGTCACGCTTGTCGTGCCCAGGGGGGGCAGCGGCAGCGATGGAGCGCCACATGAAAGAAGACAGATTTTTTTTTTATCTAAACTGGCAACAATCACGGATAGAATGTTAAGCATCCCTTGAGAGATAGAAAAACAGAAAGAAAAAAAACTAGGTGGCCTATGTTGTGAGAACTGTCACTAAATTGAAGTGGGACTATATCGGATACGTGGCGAGACTAACGTATAAATGTTGGAGTGTTTGTGGCTTTGGCTGTGGCTGTGGTTTGTGTTAGAGAAGAACCGTACAGAACTGGGGGTAGTGAATAGTCACAAAGGAGGTCTAGACTAGCTGAAGAAGAAGAATATTTTTATATAACAGATTATCAACAAGTCATTTAATGACGCTTATATAAGATGATTCAAACTGAATCGTTATTTTAAACTTTATTATTTTATTTTTCAGGGTTAGAAATATCATATATGATATATATCTTTCAAATAAAAATTACAATTTGATTTATTTGATAAGATTTTTTACAATCTAAAACAGCATAATAATTTTATATACTTTAACGAAAATGAGTCGACGTGTAATTGAGCAGCGCATTGAATTTGTGAAAATTCACTACAAAAATTTCACGTAAACAGTTCGAAAAGTTTGAAGTGCTTTTGAACAATGTATACTTTTAGTAGGATTGGGCTACGTGCCACACAATTTGGGAAATAATCGAGTTATTATTACATCAAAAATTTCCTGGACGTGTAATTTCTTTTTTCGAAGACACGAATTCGCTTTTGAATTTTTTATGTATTATGTGAAAGATAAGGTCTGCGCTAATGCTCCAGAAACGATTATTCAAAAAATAATTCTTGTTAATAAAAACACATTCTTATTGTGAAGTTGTAATTATTCAGAACAGACGGTCTGTGATATTTTAAATACTAATTAATACATTTTATTAGTATTTAAAAAATAATTCAAATAAAGGTTGAGTTTAAATCACTCTGTATATAGTTCAACTAATATGTATTTTTGTACGATGTGAAGATAGAAATAATAAAAAAGTATAAAATATAAAGGTAAAGCTTATTATCTAACCTATTATAGTATTTTGTACGAAGAGCAGAATGGCCAACAGAAGAAAACATTTTAACCGCGTGCACGCACTTCCGAAATTCTAGGAAATGTTTAAAAAGAATACAAAACTATATAAAATACTGTATATTTTAAAATTTAGCAAGATTTACTCGATCGTAACTACTCGTACTCCCCTCAGACTGAGTATTAACCAATGAGGGGTACATTATTTAGATGCATTGTTTAAAAAATATATTTAACACCAGTTGGAACGCAAGCGTTGCATTGGTCAGTGGTTTGTGAAACAATTTGCATCATAACATACGTAAAAAGGGTATCAAAGGGAGGGTGCGTATGTTTCACGCGAAGACCTAAAGAGTAATTTCGCAATATTTAATCATTCAAAGGGTGTAAAATTTAAACATATATTTAATTTTATTTGCATGTATGCTAGTGTAATTATCAAACATATAAAATAAAATATCTGTCTTACAATATGTAGCATTTTATCATCTATGCTAAAGCATAAGGTATTATATAATAGTATGTGTGCGTGTTTCTTTAATATTTTAATTGGTTTATTTCACACGTTTTAATAGGCTATCTATAGCACGAGTTTTATATAAAAATATTTTTATTAGAAATTATTTTTTAATCATTTTAATGATGGCATTTTAAAGAAATTCTGCATGCTTGTTAGTCTAGTAGTAAATTATTTATCTAGTGGTTAAGTGGTCGAGGATTGGAGCCTCGTTTAAGGAGTCCTATTTACATAGATCCATCCCTTAGCTTAGTTTAAAATTAGTATGAATATTATTGTAACACGTTTGCTATTTTTATAAATAAATAACTACATATTTGAAAGTTAGTCTATGAAGTTAGCTACAGTCAAATAAATAAACAGAATTAACAGCTAATGAATATATTTAAAAATATAATATCTGATGCTTTTAAAATGTATTTATTCCACACCACGCGTACTATTACGTATGTGTGACAGAGTACATGCTAAATTTATATGTAATTAGTTAAGTAAGATATATTGGATTCCTACTACGTGACAGATCCGATGCAGCGCCAGAATGACATTTGTATTGAAGCTAGCTCAGCCGTTCCCAAAGTGTGCGCCGCGGCGCATCTTTTGAAATACTTGAGAAGATTTTAATTATCATATATTTTTTAAATAGAGATGCATACACGGTCAAGTCATATCTAAAGTAAGTTAAACGCTTGTATTATGGAAATAGGATTAACTTGATGCACTCCTGGAACGAGGTTCAAACCCCCGACCACTAAATCGCTAGGCGAGTTTTTTAAGTACTAGACCACAAGCACATCATTAATTACTTAAATGACATAAATTAATTTATTTATCCTCGTTGCAGTAATTTGTGACCTCCAATGAAGTTTCTTACGCAACTTTAAACCTATTTTTAAAGAGTATTTATCATACCTGGATTGAAAAAATATATCGACAAGTTCGCATGAATATACACAGGTACGATTTGGGTGCCCTTGTGCACCAACGGCGCCGTGAATCTAAAATCTTTGGGAATCGCTGGCCATCATGATCAACTCGATACATTACCCATATCTTCTGTAATTCATTAGAAAACAGTATTTCAGATATGGTTTAAATGGCAATTTAGAGAATTACGTACTTAATTACTGACAAAATATTATTACTGACATAGTTTAACACTCTAATACTCGAGGTCCGTAGAAATAATATTGATCTAATATGTCTTTGTAAAATAAAATTATATTATATCTATTCAATAGCATCGATTCTTATTCCAAAAAATAGATATAAATAACAATAATGATTTTTTCTTTACCTTACTTACTTACTTTAATGCATGATTTATTTTTTATGTCACCTGTAATAAGTTACTTCTAGTATAAGCTTAGGAAGACTAAGATAGACTGACAATGTTTTCAAAGACATATCCGTCTTAGAAATCCAGAACAGAAGAGAAGTGGCTCCTAATAGGGATCAACGGAGGAAAATTCTTTTTAATTGAACTTGTAATTTTAGAACATAGTTCTCTGAATTAGATGAATCAATTAGAAATGAATACAGATCATCTTCAGAGTACCCCAGTAGTAAGAAGATAAAAGTAACAAACAAGATAGTAAATAAACTTAAAGCTCAACATGATTTTGTAAAAAAATCAATCAATAATATTTTCTCTAACGGTACAGAATTTGCACATATTCTTTATAAATTTTCGACTCGTAATTTAGTCTGGTATCCACTCGTAAAATATTATGTAAAACGCAACGCTTGTCTATCTACTATAGTCCTAATTTACAAGTTTAAATGAAATATTTTTGTTTTGTGGTATTGTGAACATAATTGACTGTTAGGATATTCTACCGTGAAAAGGGTTGGATTATATTTTTTAAATTATATAAATTAAATACAATAAATGATTACTATATTATGCATTTAAATAGAAGATCGTGCATTGAATATAACGTTTTGTGGTATCGAGGACTTAATTAGGTTTATTATTAATGGGTTACATCTAGTTTAATAGTTTCCCAAAGTCGGGTTATCTGCTAGTTAAATTACAATTACTCAAACAAATATGGGAATTTTTCACACTATATAAATATTCACTAAAATTTATTTCTAAAAATAAATTATCATTGATAAAACACCAAAAAATCATTAAAAAATTTTTTTATTGTGATGTTGCATTTTCAGAACACAATTATGTAGTATTTAATACAAATAAAATAATTCAACTAGAAAGATATACAGAAAAAGTCTATCACTCGAAAAAATATTTAGTTACTACCGGAATTAATTAATTTAATTCTGGCGTCTCCTATCGGATTTTACTCAAAGTATTTGAAACGTATCAATTTGAAATATTACAGAAATCAAAATTTGTCAAAAATCTATTCGAGTGATATAGAGAAAGTGAAGAACGCGCTTTCCCGGATATGAAGAGGTCCAGGTCGTATCACGGTTGCAACTAAATATGTTTTCTTATTAAGGAAAACACATTCTTATTGTGAAGTTGTAATTATTCAGAACATAGGTCTGCGATATTTTAAATACTAAATTAATGAATTAATTATAAATATATACATATAAAACCAATTTTGTCGAAAAATATTGTTTTTGCGTCACCGGGATTCGAATCTGGATCTCTATTTCCAATCCGGGGAAGAACACTACCAATTTAATAAAAATGAGTTGATAATTCTGGCGTCTGCAGTCGGTTTACTCAAATAATGTAAAAATAATGTAGATGGCTTTCAAATAATGGAACGGCAGGTGTATTAATTTGAAAAAATGTAACATATAGGTTCGAAAATTTGTCATGAAAAATACTGGCGTTAAAACACAATTGGTAGTGTACTTCCTTGGATTGGAAATAGAGATCCAGGTTGGAATCCCGGTGACGCAAAAACAATATTTTTCGACAAAATTGATTTTATATGTATATATTTATAATTAATACATTAATTTAGTATTTAAAATATGTTTTCGATAGATGTATTTTTTCTGTATATCTTTCTAATTGATTAATTTAATTTGTAATAAATTATCTATGTTATTAAAACCATTCAAGGCCTGTGTCAAATCCTATAATTTTTAAAACACTTCCTTAGGTTTAATTAATGCATTAAGAGTGATGTACAATAATTATTGTGGTAACCTTGACATAAAGCTAATCAATCACCTTTTTATGGTAAACTTTTCATTGAAGATCTGATCCAGATGCACATTTTTTATTTTGTGACTGTAAAAATGATTTATTATATACAAACCTCAGGATATGACTGACAGCGCAATGAGTAAGAAAACGAAATGTCATGATTAATAATTTACGTAAGTGCCAACCATAATTGACGGGCAATTGGACTAATTGAACTAAAACATGGTTTATACAATTATAAATTTAATTCTTATAACATTTATGTATGTATCCGTTTCCTTCTTCTTTGGCAGTTCCTTATCACAAGGAAGACGTTTGACATGGTTTATATATGTGGCTGAGAAGCCCTATCCTCGAACCCTACACCCTTTCACATGTGCAGGCGTATATATCCACTGAACGGATATACAGTCAATACAAATTAAATTAATCAATTAGAATGATCTTCAGTGAAAAAAACTATCCAAAGAGAAAATTATTTGGCTGCTACAAGGCTTCGAATCTGTACTTTTTCTTATCCGGGGAAACACGTTACCATTCCGCTATATTAACTGATTAGATTTTCAATAAATTTTGATCTTGTATTCTGTAGTATATTTTTATAATTAATACATCTATTATTCCATTTTAAAAATCAACTTTATATTGCAACGAATACCTTTGAGTAATACATATTAAATTAAATCCATCGATTTTATTTAATTTTGATAAACTGTGATACAACTCATATATTTTTAATGAAAATATATTTTTGTTATAAAGTTGCAATTTCAGAATATATTTCTGTAGTATTAACTCAAATTAAAAATATTTATCAGTTTTATTTGTAGCAAAAATACAACGGAAGTATGTTCTGAAAATGTAACAACAAAAAAGTGTTTTTGTTTAATTTAAAAAAATGATATATAATCAATTTAATATGCATCATTATGATTATGAGTTTAACCATTGTCAGTGAGAGAAATATTTTAGATTATTACAATTATTTACATAATCATCATATTCTCAGCCTCCCCATGATTTCGCCACTCTCTTCGGTCCAATTGTTTTCTCGTCACTTCCAATATTTTGATAATTTCGTCAATCCGTCGGGACTCTGAGCGTCATTTTTTTTCTTTTTCTCGCTTAGATGGCGTTCACGCACACATTGGCACATATCGTTACACAACACATTCTTGAAGTGCCATGATCAAAAAATTAAGTCAATGAATAAGTTTTGTATGCATTTAATATTGATCAACAATATTCCGTATTAAAAATTATTGAGGCAGATTGAAATATACTACGTTGTCGTTTTCTGAGATGTTTTGTTTCATAATAGGTAGTATAAAATTTTTCTCGCTTTAAAAGACAAAGATGCTAAATGTTTTTCAAAAAATTACAAATGAAGGGCGGATGGGTGGGACGGGCGTGAGAATCTTATATACGTCCGATATCACCCAATTAAACATATTTCTTAAATCGTTCCGGTTAATTGTTAAAATTCAAATCGAATTAAAATTAAATTACAGTTTAGTTTTTATTAACCACTGAACAATGGTCGGTAAAATGCAACACATTCTCATGACAACCGATTGCAAAATTCTACACATTGTTTTAACCGCGGGCTATAAATACTTAAATCAATAAAGTGAAATAATTGCAAACAATCGCGCCTAAATAAGTACGCAAATCACTGCATCAGACACGCACAGAAACGTCAAGCATTACCTACCAACAATAATGTATTTCCTCAATATTTTCAAAAGTACTTTTGTGGCAATACATTATATAAATAATAAGAAAAAACATTTTGTTTTGAGATGTCTATATAGCAAGAACTATTGTGAATTCGCTAATCATCTTTTGGAAACAAACCATTATTTTGACATTAACAAGGGTTTAGAAAATATACCAGGGATTTACAGTTAGATAAATTTGAATTTTTATAATTAAGAAAAGGTGTTAATAGCAAATATTATATATAACCAGATCCTTTTTGCAAATAGTCACCTTTTAAATATATTTTCATAATAGTTCCTTATTAGTAACCCACCACTTATACTTCTATAGTTTTCTTTTTATCTTTATGTGCTTGCATTTTTAATTTTAGTATATATTGTTATAGAAGAAAATACCATAGATATCGAAACATGTCGATGTATCAATAAATAATGGTTTTAAACAAAGCCTTTTTTCGTCTTATTATTATTCAAATAATGTATTTTTTGGCTTGCACTTTAGATAAAACGAAGAATTAATCGAGACTAGTTGGAGGACAATTACATGTTTTGTTATATTCGTACTACTCTATGGAGTCGACGACTGAACGTTAAAAGAAGCCACCGCTATATTGACATTTCCCTGAAAATTAAAAAATCTCCTGGAACGACCTCATTACGAATGAAAAAGTACTAAGACAAGAATATGTGAAAAATGAAGAAGTATATATTTTTTTCTTCATCATATGCTCGATGTTACGCGTTGTTCCCCTGAAATACCTGAAACTTGGTGCGTGATATGTCTCGAACCATATTAATTACAGCATTAATGAAATCCTGTCAATTCCTTTATTAGGTATGTGGTGGTCCTGCAAGCGACCCACAGACATGGCCGTGTAAGGAATCAACTGACAGCCAGATAGGGCCGAAACAAACTGACCAATAAGCAGATGCCAACACATCGTGACGGATAAGTCCTAGGAACTAGTCGACCACTTCTCCGCAGACCGTTCTTTTGTCAACGTCTCAAGCAAGCCACTCCAGTCTTCGACTTCATACGCGCAATTAGTTTTGTAAGTTATCTTTTATTTAAATATCTTGCTCTAGACATACCATAAATAGCCACACACACACATTCAGATACACTGCGATATCCACCAATACGCGTGAGACTAGAATAGAGTTAAGGGCTTCAGTCTCACCACGCACACAACCTTCCGATATGATAACACACATTGGTCACACAATTAAGATCCTCACGAGTCAATAATATTCTACAACCACAGTTTCTATAGGTCTATCCATCTAGAAAGAGACCATCCTCTTGCTCGCTTTTCATCAACTATCCTCAACAAGCTTCTGTAGACTCTTATCGCTTCTCCTGCATGTTGTCTAAAATCTTTCCGGAACCCTTAACTTCTGGATAAAATAAACATTTGCACCTCTTGCAGTCCACGAGATACGCAGCATTTGCCTCCAGCACCACATTTCAAAGGCATCCAACATATTCCTTTATTTTTTTCTTAGTGTTCATGTTTCCATTCCATACAGAATACCAGAGATTTCATCAGACGGATTTTGAAATGAATAAGTCAAGAGATTTTAATTTTAACTATTATCAAACGAAGTTGCGTAAGTACTTAAATATTTATAGAATACTGCAATTTTTACTCTTAATTGAGTTTTAATTCTATTTTTTTTTATTGGATCTATTTAACTGAATTATTTTTATACCTATTGATTAATTTTCATTATAAATACATATTTTTTTATCATAATTTTGCACTGCCTACAAAACTTTTAGCACCAAATGAAGTAAGTATTTAATTTTAATACGAATAAAATTAATCAAAAAGAAAGATATACAGAAAATAATCAATCTAACAAAAAATTATTTAGTTGCTACCGGGAAAGATAGATATTTAATTTAATTTGTATTAAAATACCTACACACCCATGTTCTGAAAATGCAACTTTACTACAAAAATGTTCTTTATCTCTTTAACTTTAACTTTTATTTAACTCTTTTAAAAAAAAGTTCAATTTTATTCCAAAACGCCCAGAATTTACATTACGTAACTTTTTCAAAAAATGGTAGAAACCAAAAAATAAATTATTATTATTATTCTACGTAATGAAAAATTTGATATCTTATATTTCATTACGCAGGAGACGATAGAAGGCAACAGAAGTGAAGGTTAAAAGTAATTATTGACTGCGTTAATCGGAAATTGGCTCAATGTTAAAAATGCCGAAGAATTTATATTGTGCACATCTTACACATAATATATAAGAATAATGTAAATTAACAATAGCACCCGTTTTATAAATAAAAATTATAAATTTTAAACATTTAGAAAAAAAAGGTGACATTAACTTTATATAAAGTTTTGATTGATCACCCATCGATTGAATTCTTTGGTGAGGAGGTACTCTTTAAACAAACTCCTTCGCCTACAACCTGCCGAAATCGATCTCCTTATAGATCAGTATCTTCACTATCGCCTACCATAAAAAATGCGCAGATTTCGTAAATGTATCATCGCAGCATCTCGGTGAGAGGTATAAAAGAGCAAGTGTTCTTCTACAGGAGCATCACAGGCTCTTTGTATCTTCATGAGAGAAGATCTAGTATTAATCAATCATAATCTCACTTGTTTCGGTGAGATATATAATTTACTGATTGATTTCGACAAAATTATTTTTCTATTAACATTAGTGATTATTTGGTGGAAAAAAATAGTGTTTTGTTATGTTATTTGATTTGGTTCATTTCGTCCTCTTGTTTGAGAATTTCATAATCATTTCAGTTACGCGTGATAATTTTTTTTTTTATTAACTTAATTATAAAGTAATTTTCCATCATTCTTAAACTTAAACTATCAGCTTAAAAATATATATATTTGCATTATTTTTTTACATGTTTTCAAATTGTAAAAAGTAAATAATATTATTTTTTATTTATTATCTTAGTTTTATTAACCACAATTGAGTTTAAAAAACATCTACCGGTTTCGGAAAACACTTTTCCTTCTTCAGGATGTCATAACTAACTAAAAATATAGTATTGTTTCTTCACCAGAATCTATTTTTTTAAATTAAAAAAAAAAAAATTATTTAAAAAAATAAATTTATGTTTTTTAAACTCAATTGTGGTTAATAAAACTAAGATAATAAATAAAAAATAGGAATCTTAACCACCAAGTTAATATTGCTAATTTTAAAAGTAAATAATATTATACATATCTGACTCTCGCGGTCATTAAAGATCTTGTATACATAGATTTCTGGTGTCCTCTTCCGCATGCATGCGCCCTGCTTTTCTGACTAGAGAAGTTGGTGATATATGGCAGAATAGCCCATAAAACTACATAAATCATTAAAATGTGTGGAAAAAATAACGAATAGAAAACATAATAAAATTATTTCCTATGAAACTGGTTTTAAAATATATACTAAATAAATAATTATTAACGGTTATACTTTCGTAATTTCAGATCTGCTGAACATCACCAAATCACCAAAATGAAGGTAATTGGTTATTTATAAATTTGATTTAAATAAATAATTGAAAAAATTATATTTATTTTTAAAAAACATTTTTTTTAGATTTGTTGTGCAGTTCTCCTCACCCTCGCCGCAGTGTGCAGTGCAGAGCCTCCGGTAAACAGGTACCTTCCCCCCGGTCAGAACTCACCCTCGTCACAATACGGAGCTCCCAGTGCTCCGTCTAACCAATACGGAGCACCCAGCGCGCCATCTAATCAGTATGGAGCCCCGAGCGCCCCATCCAGTCAGTACGGTGCCCCTGGTAACGGCGAGACTCAAGCAGTATTCAGGTACATTTTATTTTTTTTTTAAAATGCGTACACGGAATACATCATCAATATTATTACTACTTTAAAACTAAGCTTGTGCTGTGAAACGCCAATTGTTTTATCACCAGACTAAACAAGCACATCAGACCAGACAATAATATTGTAAATACTAATTTAAAGTATTAATTACAAATATATACATATAAAATAAATTTTGTCGACAAATATTGTTTTTGCGCTATCGGGATTCGAACCTGGATCTCTATTTCCAATCCGGGGAAGTACACCACCAATTGTGTTATAACGCCAGTATTTTTCATGATAAATTTTCGAACCTATATGTTAGACTTTTCAAATTAATACATCTGTCGTTCCATTATTTGAAAGCCATCTACATTGTTTTTACGGAATCTCAAATTCCTTTGAGTAAACCGACTGCGGACGCCAGAATTATCAATTCATTTTTATTAAATTTTGGACACATTGATTATTCAGAACATAGGTATGTTCTGAATAATTGCAACTTCACAATAAGAATGAGTTCTCCTTAATAATGATATTGTAATTTATTAAATTATACAAACAAGATTTGAGTAAATACATAATATTGATATCTACAATACATATTATATTATATCATATATTTTCGTGCTGATAATTCTTACGTATGAAATTAATAGATGTAAAGAAGCTGTGCATTAAACTTGAATTAGCCCTAACCTAAAAAATATATTTATAAAAATTGTAATCTGTTGATTCAAGAAAGCCTTTTCCTTAACAATTATATCAAGAAACTGAAATTATTTACAAATAAAAAAGAATTTCAAGAGATATATAAAATTATAAACGAGTTCCAAATAAGAAAAAAAAATAATGCAAGGAATAACCTGTCATTAATGACAGAAATTTAATAAATAAATAATAACGAAAAATAAACGAAAATACAACACCAAAATAATTAACTTTATTTTAACGTGATGAATTGACAGCAGATCAAAACCATCAATTATATATGTACATTTTATATTGTTGGGTCACGGTTGAACAGATGAACTTACAGGGTGAATATCATGTTCCAGACCGATGGTATTTTTAAATAACTATAAAATGAAATATAATTCTTTAATTTGGTTATTACTAAACCATTATTTGATTTATTACAATTATGTATGGAATATTTTATTGGCCAAAACGCCGCCTCTGACAGCGACATAAATGCGTGCACTTTTAACGATATGTTTCATAACATTCTCGCGCACTTCGCGTGTTATTTCAGCAATTTCATATTGAATATTGTCCTGTAGCATCGGAATTGTTGTTGGCTTATTAGCGTAGACATTTCCTTTCAAGTACCCTCACAGAAAATAATCGGAAGTCGTCAAATCAGGTGATCAAAGAGGCCAGTCGATATCACGACTGTAAGACATTATGCGGCCGGGAAAATTTTTTCGCAAAATTTCAAGCATAACTCGGTCTGTGCGTGAAGTGGTATCGTCCTGTTGAAACCACATATGTTGCAGGTCCAATAGACCCAATACGGTTACCAAGAAGTTTTCCAATATGTGAAGATAGCGGTCATATTATTTAGATAAAATATTTTAATGACTTCAACACGTTGTTGAGGCGTTAGATGATCTATAATAAATTGTAATCAACTATTCTCTATCATTACCAAATGCGAACTGACAAATGTCTCATACTCCAGAAAACTATTTTGCTCGGTAGTTTCTTCTTTAATCTTATTTTGCATTTTAAATAATTTCACACTCTTACTTCTGATTAAAGGCCGTCTCAAAACTACGGCGCTCCCAGACCCTCCCAGAACTATGGCGCCCCTAGGCCGTCCCAGAACTATGGCGCTCCATCCAACCAGTACCTGCCTGCCAACCAAGGATATGGCGGAAATAACGATGACCAATACAATGTGAGTAGTTTTTCTATTTAACATTATTCTTATTGGTCTTTCTTTTACTATTTTACAGGGTATTTAATATTATATCGAAAATCCAACATTTACGATTTAGGACTTCTTTAAAAATACTACAATTATTCTTAATCTCATAATAAAGCATTAAAACAATTTTTTAGAGAATTTAACCGAAAACAATTAAAGTACAACTCATCAACAATTAGTGAACCTACCATCTGTTACATTATTCATTATTGGAATCCATATGTAATGATTAGTTAAACACTGACCAACAACGATTTAATATAAACATTCATACTGACTGACTGATTTGCCTTCAGTTAACTTTGGAAACATTGACACGTAAATAAAAACAAAAGAATTCTTCTACCTTCTTCAATTACCTAAACTTAACGCCAAACGACAACCAGAATAATATAACTATGAAAATATGTTTAAATGAAATGTTGAATAATGCTATAATTGTTCAGTATCTGAGAATTTTCTAATGTACATATTTTATTTTTTATGAAAAATATTTGAAAATAATTAAAATTCCAGCTACATGATTAGGTTAGGTTAAATTAGGCATCAGTGCAACAGACGAGAACTTAAACCATGTTCTGTATTATTTAACTTTTTCTCTTTCAGGAACCAGCCAACTACAACTTTGAGTACATGGTTAAGGATGATCAGTCTGGCAACGACTTCGGTCACAAAGAGTCCAGGCAAGGAGAAAGGGCTGAGGGAGAATACTACGTCCTTCTTCCCGACGGCAGGAAACAGGTGAGAATCTTAAAATCCTGTCACCTATACGTTTCTAATAAATACGTCATATTGTCAAAATAGGCGAGATTTCATTTGCGATCAATGCGTTTTTTTTCATTTTTAATCAGTACAGCACTATTGTTACACAGCACGCTAATGCTTTATTAATTTCAGATTGTGACATACGAAGCTGATGAGCAAGGATACAGGCCCAAGATCAGGTACGAAGATACAGGAGCCGGAAACGGATACGGCAGAGGACCAGCTAACGGTGGACACTCCAACGGTGGATATCCATCAGGAGCTCAAGGATACTAAAACTTCACAATACTGATATTTATAACATAACTGCCAAGATATTTTAGTCATTCTATTGTATATACGAGACTTTGTTGAATGCGATATTTTATTTAAAAAATACAGTCTCTTCTAGACATAGTTTTTGAACAAAACTTTATGTTTATGAATGAGATTTGGTGCTTATTATTTTTTAATATCAAACTAAAGTTTAAATATTTCAATAAATTACTAATTTTTTTTTAAATACCACTTAAATGAGGATCTTGCATGCAACGATGTCACATCACAGATTATTTATTGTAATTAAATTTTCGAATATTGAAAATTTAGAAATGAATTATATTATTTAATTATTTTTCATATCAAATTGATGTGAAGTCAATTTCGTTGAATACGTATCATTAGGCGATCATTGGAAGTCACTCGTTGGTGCAATATTTGGATATTTATTTTATTACGACTATGTATTTATTCTATAGTGCCAATTGCAATCTGAAATGTTACACATTTTCAATTGTGAAAATCTTTTATGCATAATAATATTATTGTACGAAATGTTTTATTTATGAAGTATTAAATTGGTGAAAAATCACTAACAAAAAAATATAATTTTGTATATTTTATTTCAATTTAGTATTCGTCCCTCATTCCAAATGATCCTCAATCCTTATTTAAATCGTATTAAAAACTTGTACAAAAGACATATTAGTCTCAATAATATATATGTATATAATAATATATATTATTGAGACTAATATGTCTTTTGTATATATATATATATATATATATATATATATATATATATATATATAATGGTTTATTCTTACCTCTGTATGAGCGACATTGCCCTCGTCCTTAGTCAGATTGCAATGATATTTTCAATGAAAAATCTATAATACTTTGAAGATGAGCACATTTTTATTGGAGGGCTTATTCACACATGCGCGGATAGTGCCAATTAGAGCCGTTATCTCATTTTCAGACAACGAATAAGCTTAGCAATATGACAAATTGACCATTTTCTATCATGATTCTTTGTATAAAGATATTCAAAATATTATAGTCATTTTATATTATGCGTATCAAAAGATAAAGTATTTATTAGTTTTATTTGAGTGAAAGTGAGATTAATACAAATATTTTGACAACTCAAGTCAAAGATCAAATGTTGTGGGTTTTGTGAATTCAACATCTTCAGTATACGTAAACAATGTGATTCTTTATATTTCACACTTACATCAACCGATTAGGAGTTTAATAAATCTAATCTTAACCTAAACACCTTTTACGTTCTACCTATTTGGTTAATTAGTTTTTTGCACTTTGCACAAGAGCTATAGGACCCAATATAATTTGTTATATTAATTCCTCAGATTCCTAAAATTATTAGATAATTTATATTAAAGACATTTCTCGTGGATGCAACGGCCGCAATATGGCTACACAGCGACCACCGTAATTGCCGCCTGCAGATTATAACAGCAATATAATATATTTATTTAACTTTTAAACATCTACATCGTAGTGCACATGACAGATCATCCAATTTATTGTCAGAAAAAATTACCAAAATTGTTGTTTTGCGATTTTATATGTATTTTCACGTACCTCTATTACTCTCAGTGTTCTGGTTATGAAAAATGTTAATATTATTTCAATTTAAAAAATATTAAAGCCTTACATAATATTAACAATATCTATAGTATTGCCGACTATAACTCCAAAATGACTCATCCCCAATATATTTCTTTCCTATATCATTTAAGTAAAAAAAAAAGATATCAGTAGTTCAGTATGTCATGACTAATTTTCTATATATATAATAACTGATGAAACATATACGAGTACGTAAATAAATAATTTTCTATAAATTAGAAAAAATGTGAACAATTTTTAGGTAGCCTAAGAAGGTACTTGTACGTGGATTTAGATCATTTGCATATTTTTTCATTTTTATGATTAGTCACGTATGTAGTTATTAAAAAAAAAGTAAAAAATATGTATTTAAATATAATTTTGATATTAAGGTAAAATTTAAACGTAAACACTATGCTAGATATTTTCTTTAGGCACATTTTTACTATAAATTAAATTAATCATCTAGAAAAATATACAGAAAAAATCTTATTTTAAATACCACCGAACTATGTTCTGAAAATGTAACTTTACAATAAAAATGTGTTTTCTTTAATTCATTTTTACTATTACATTTATTAAAATATATATGTAAATACAATATATACATTTGTACATAACTAAATGATTAATTTATTAATTAATATAAAAAGCATTATGTTGAACACCATTTATCGACTTTATACGTTAACACAGAACCCGTCTTTTCTTTATAAATAATTCATTTAATTACAAGACTCTATAAAGGACCCTTAGTATATTTAAAGGAAAGATTCTGGGTAAAATATTTGGTCCAATTAAGGACAATAATACCTGACCAATATGTCAACGTACAGCTCATAGCGCTGTACGATGACGTCAGAATGGTTTTAGCAATCAAAGTTGGTTAGGTCATGTACAGCGTATGAAAAAACATAAAAGGCTTTGTCTAGCGTAGGAAAAAATTGTAGCATAGGAGAAAAAATCGAATAAAACTGAGCTAACAGAACAATATCATACATATGGAAATCTACTAGTGAGTAGGGCAGGACACAGGAACTGGTGGAGAAGAATTTCGCTGGCAGTCAGGATCCACCCCGGATTATCGAGCTCTACGAGACCCACCCCTATCCCTGAACCTTTATGGGAATCGTGCTCTCTGCTTCGATTTCACTCAGTAAAGCAACACGTGCGTTAATCATACAAATATTCGAAGCTTATTGAGAGATTATAATGAGTTCTCAATTAGTTTTTTTCCGTCAGTTAATTCAATTATATCTACATATATAAATAATAAGAAAAATACTTTGTTTAAACCACTATTAATTGATGTTTTAATGCCTATGGTATCTTCTTCAGGAAACAATGTATACTAAAATTAAAATTTCAAGCATTGACAAAAACAAACATATAAAAGTATAAGAGATGGGTAACTAATTAGGAACTACTGTTTTTATATAGGTAAATCTTTTTAATATTAAAATTAAAAAGCACTTGAGATGTCTAAATAGCAACAACTATTCTGAATTCTCCAATCATCTTTTGGAAACAAACCATTATTTTGATATTAATAAGGGTTTAGAAATTTTACATACAAATACAGGTATAGAAACATGTTGATGTATCATTAAATAATGATTTTAAACAAAGGGTTTTTTTATTATTTATATAATATATTGGCACAAAGTAATTTTGCAAATATTGAAGTAAACTATATTTTGTGGCTTTCCTTCACAGTTAATAGTTTTATATCTAGTACATAGCTAATGGATATACAATTTTGGAGTACACATTTGTTACAATAGGCACTGACATAGGTTGGCCCCGATATCATCGTAACGAAGCCATACCTGTAAAATATTCATAATATACTCTTAACATAGTATCAATTTGAGGTAAAACTCGGATTCATATCAATTCCAGAAGGCAGCCGGAGCTAGAATAAATCACGGGTATCTTACAAATAATAAAATTATATTTTAAATAATGTATTTTATAAATTACTCAGCCAAGCCTAGATCTATTTTTAAATGTTCAATAATAATTAAAATCTACCCAGTTTTGTATCGTAAGGGGAGTTATAAAATAGAGGTTTCAGAAAAAGTGTTGCAAAGTAATATGAAAGTGAATATTGTAGTAAAAAATTTTTAAAAAAACTGCCTCATTCCGGGAAACCACACCGAGTTAGTCCTGTTTTAATAGTACAAGTGTTTAGCTTAGTTTGAAACTATTAAGAATATTGTGGGTACATGTATTTCGTGTACGCATCTCTATTTTTTTTAATAAAAAAAATAAATTGGATCTACCTACACAAAATAGGTATGTACTGGGCATGTATTATTGGGTGTAAGCACATATAAATTATTTACCTGTTTATGGGGACATGACAGAACTTGTTTTAATATTCCAAAATGTGAATCACTAAAAAATTCTAAAAGTTTATCTAAAAAAAATAATTTTACATAAAAAGCTGTATAAAATATTACAAGTTGGTAACGAATACAATGTGTATGTTTTGTAACATATTTTTTAAAAATTACTACCGTTAACTAATTAGTACGAATTATTTTGGGTTGGCGGGTGGGGCAAGCTAAGATGTTTATAGATCAAAAATTAGTCAAGGATTGTAATTTTAACAAGTATTATTTGTTTAGTAGTTAAGGCATGTTTGTGTACCATCAATCTTTGTTTTTGAATGAAGCATTTTGAAAGGCCACTACACGACGGGAAATTACGCTAATACGTAATCATTTTAATGAATGTGTCGCCATGGCCACGACGACACAATTCGTGACCATGAAATAAACACATGAAATAATTTCACTCTCACCGCGACTCATGACTGTGGCGAATTGTGCAACAAAATTTCTTGTCTTATTCATTGAAGATCTGGACCAGATACACATCTGTGTACAGTCCTGGCACATAAATTATTAGACATTTATTCTTAATATATCTTATCTTGCATATATGTATTTACTTTATTTAATTGTGAAATTATTTAGTTTCTTATAGGGTAAGTGGGGGAAAGATGCCTATGTTAAGGGTTTGACAGCGTCTGGAAGGAAAACTATAAGTCATACAAGTGCAGTGGTCCTGCACGCATCCCACAAATATGGCCGTATAAGGAATCACCTGACAGCCATATAGTGCCGAAACGAACTGACCAACCATCACGCCGTCTCCCGGCGGGGGAAGGCAGATAGGATAGAGCTCCACACTCTACTATCCTTATACACAATTTATACATCTTCTCATAGAAACTCGTCGACTATTGAGGCTTCTAACAGGATCATCTTCCAGTAACCAGTTTATCTGGTCGTGCCAAGTTTTCCGCGGACGTCTTCTATTTCTGGTGCCTTCAACGTTATATATCTTTCTTACTATTCTCTACGCATTCATCGGTTCCGTACGTCTAAACTACCTAAGCGATCCTTTTTAACCTTATACACTACGCTAAGATCAGCTTTACATTATTTCCTTATTTCTTTAATCTTCACTGTAAATAAATCTGCCACAAATACGCCCAAGTGATCTCATTTCCACTGCATTCCGTCTAATTTCATTCCTCTTCTGCTAACTTCAGGTATCACATCCATACATCAGTGTCGTTACCAAGACTACACTGTGTTCCGCTAGTTTTGCCTCGGTTGACAAGTTCAAATATTATAACAATATTTTAGCAGAGTAAAAGCTAATTCAAGAAGCAATTTATTTGGACGCGCTGATCCCGAACACTAGTGATGGTGGGCAAAGAATTCGAAGACGCGTACAACTAGCTAAAGTTTCTATGAATCAACATACTAGATTATGAATGGACAGCGATATCAAATGAGTAACTAAAATTATGTTGGTTCACACTCTCATCTTTCCAATTTTCAAGCGTTAAACAGACTTCGATATTGCTGGAGATATTGCTAGAGAAGGATGTTACGTATACCATGGACAGCATGATGCACAAATGTCTCAATTTTACATAAAATCCAACTAACAACTATAGCAAGCCTTATCTACAATTGTGAACTAAAGATTAGCATTTTGGTGAGGTGGTTAAGACGCCGGCCTTGTCATTTAGTAGTCAGGGATTCGCTCCTCGTTCCAGGAGACCAGAAAGTTAGTCCTATTTTCATAGTACAAACATTTAGCGTTGTTTGAAAATAGTAAGAATATTGATGTGACACGTATTCTGTGTACGCATCTCTATTTAAAAAAATAATAAAGGAAGCTAAAGCGCCACGAGTGGTGATTGGTTGTCTAAAAGGACGAATCAGGGACAAGAATCCGACTCTGGCGGGAAGCTGAGCGAGACGTCACTTTTTGGAAGAAAACGCTCGGAGAGGGAGTAGCGGCATGAAGAAGGAAGCTGGAGTTTCCGTGGTGGATTTAGAGATTGAAAATGGTCCTGATCCATCCGCGGGTTGAGAGAAAACTCCGCTGCAACCAGCGGAGAGGCCGCATCTGAGCGATAACACACGAATGGGCTCGACGGACTCTACAATGACGAGATGGCGTCGGGGTAGTCTCCTAGAGGGCCTGGACCGAGAAATCGCAGCCTGGCATTTGTTGCGCCTTGGCAAGTTGAGTATAAATCGATGTGTGCTATATTGATAACATTGTGTGATCTCACTAAGAAGAAAGATTAACCGAAAGGAAGAAAAATTCATAAACTATTATATAGTCCTTACAATTTTGGGATTTGTTATGTTTCAAGTAATAAATAGTATAATGTGTCACTTGAGTGTTTGTTCTTAAAACCATTTCCACCCATGGTAGCGAGCGACACACTAACACCCACACACTTACAAAACTCAGACTGAGTTAGATCGGTGACGACACCTCTGGCCTCCTATCCTCTAGGGCCAGAAGACCCGTAACAATATTTATTTAAAATAAATTGTACGGTAAATCTGTAAGGATAGTCTCAAATACCGACTTCTTGAATTTTCGGAAAATTAATAATATACGAGTAAATCATCGTGAAGCAACTACCTAATATTACTTTTTTTGCAGTTACTATGTATGCACTTGTCTTGTGTACATACGAGTATATATTGTGTGCAGTTGTTTTTAAAACGTCAACGCCTAATGTGTACAAACAAAATATGAAATCATCAGTTCACATTTGAATTCGGTTAACGTACAATTTCTGTTGATCTCTTACCATCTCTATAGTGTTGTTTTAATTGGAAAAATTGATGGCATATTGTATGTATTAAATATCATAAATAAATAATTATACTTTGCAGAAAAAATATGTTTTCTTTAAAAATTATTCGTATACGTATTAATTTGGTCAACCTCTGTTAATCTGTGAACATTATATATTTGCATCACATTACAATTCACGGTCAGATCTGATCAAATTCGAGTGATGAAATAAATGACGTCACAAGAAGATTAAGAAATAATTATAATCGGGAGGCAATCTTAATTAGTCCATGCGTGATAACATCAAGATTATAATAAATAACATCGATATTATAAAGTTAAAATAATATCAGTATCGTAATGTATCAAATTACAGGTAAGCGATAATTTTTTAATTATCACGTAACCACGTATTATAACGTGTTGTTTATCCATCGGTTAAATTTATTATCACGATAGCTGGAGTTGCGCAGTAAACATTGTAGGATTGTTTACATTTATATTTAATAATCGCCATAGCCGAAAGTCGAGGGTACCAACTATTTTTTCGTGATTTTAAAATTAATTTTGTAAAAAATATTACAAAATTTTCGTTTAAAAGTTATTGCATTAAGTTGTTTATCATCCTCTAAGTGTATGTTATAAAATGTATTTAAAGACATGTTCAATTTTACCATAGTATACGTGTCTATGCCCACTCAGTAATAAATCATGGTTACAACACAGTCCAAAGAGTGAACAATTTTATACCGACACCGAAAGCAACGACTATGTTCTATCAACGCTTCTGCGCTATGTTCTGTAACTATATTTCATACTTTGCAACACTTAATTGCAAATCATTCACCAACGGAACAATTATTCTAATATGGAGCCAGTTATGATACACAGAGGTTGAGATCAGTCGGAAGCAACGCTGTCTAACATTCAAAGTCATAAATTGAACCAATTCTGGATTACGCTTTTCTATAGTGAGAATATGCCGAGTTTACACCGAGTTCACTAACATTGACATACGATTATATTTTATTTCATTATAATATTTAAAAACCAAATTAACAATATTCTTCGATGCAGTTTGTAATTTTTTTTTCCTTTTATAACTGTTAACTTAGTTTTATCTTTATTTTTCTCAAACACGTAACTCTAATATTACTATCATTAAAAAATACATATTATGTTTTTTAGAGTAGTTTTCTTGTCCATGTGAAATATGTTAAGATATAAGTGATGCCAATATTTTTTTCTTCTATGTCCTTATAACTTGAAGCGTTTTTTTTTTTTGAAAGATATATACGTAAATAATTCACTTAACAAACCAAATATTTGTCCATATTTATATTATATTTTAAAAAAATGAATATACACAAGTAAATTATAATTATTATAGATTTTGTAGTATTTAAAACATAGTAGTATAATATAACACTAAAAGAAAATTGTCTATTTTAACATAGACGAGAGTGTAGCAAAGCAGAAAGGACGAGGCTGATCGAAGTTGATACTGCATTCCATTTAAAAAAATCTAATCTAATCTAAAATGACAATTTATTTCTAATACAAATGTTATTATTATTTTAGTTCACCTTTCACGTAAAATACTGTAAAAATTTATCAGTAATGACTGAAGGGTTGAATACTATTATTTAAATTCTAATTTTCATCTATGCTTTTATCATCGTTTTGCCGATAAAATTATACTACGATAAATTTATTTACTATTAGTAATAAAAAAAATAATACATTTTCTACTAAATTAATAACGTTCCAAAAATATAACACATATAATAAAGTTAAATATATAAGCAATAAATCATTAAAAAACGCTGTTATATCTGTGTAGCTATGGCGTTTGATCAGATGCTCGTCCCATTTCAACCCGCTATGCCGAAAGAAGGTTCTGAACATCAACCCTTGCTAACTTTATATCAAAACTGATATCTTTTAAATATTTTATATAACATAGTATAATATTTAAGATATCCATAGGTAGAAATAATGTGATAAATGTGTTAAAATTAATAGAAAAACAAAACTTTACAGGATTTCAAATATAGTAAAAAAATAATAATTAAGTAATGTTAAATAATTACCGTACTCAAAGGACATAGAGATATTTTTAAAAAATATCTCACACTTTTTACTTTACACCTCTCGCGGGGTTAGGCAGAGACAATTGAGTGCCACTTCTTCATCCTACATTCATATTCGTACATCTTCTCGTGCAAAATCGCGGATTTTGATGTATAAAAGTTTATTGATAAGAACGGAAAGGCTAATAAAGATATCGAAAATAAATGTGCATTTATGATAGTTCGAATGCAGTAATTGCTAATGAAACTTGTCAGTCTTAGTGCCAACACTACTATATGGAAATAAAACCTGAAGCTGGCAAAAGTAGAAAGTGCACACGTATATGTGGAAAAATATATGACGCGAATATTCAAGGCACCAGAAATAGAGATGGTCTCGTTAGACTTAAAGAAAAACTTTAATAATTATTAGACGTAACTGTCTTAATTTTTCTTCTGAAAATCAAAGTTTCAGAATTTTTAAAGATAATGCCACAAAATAACGACTTGGTTCAAAAGATGTTTTAGAAATCAAATATTTTTTTCCTGATTATGTGGTTTATCCTTCCTTGTTATATATTAACAAATATTTTAAAAAGACAATCTATTTCCTGCCATTATCATTCCTTAAAGACTTCTAAATAAATAATAATAAAAATAAATTCTGCAAAATAATTCGAGACAAAAAAAATATATCTCATAAAATTTTTGTCACAGTTATTATCAGATTTTAAAAACATTATTTAGCCTGCCTGTAGATAAATTATACTGTTCTTTTTCTTTTTTCTCTAGCACTGATATTTACAATGTCAATTTTCAATTGTCAAGTAAATAAATTTTAAAATAACTCCGGGAGCAATCGTGTCCTATATATCTACGATTTCCATTATAGTTATGTATAGCTTTTTTCAATATACCTTAACGTTAACCACAAACCCTTTAATAAACAATTGATGCATACAACGTCTCACATTAAAAACTTCCAACTTATTTTAATATCTTTATTTATTTCGCAAGTATCTTTGATATCAACAACCTTCTGGGACAAGTCACTTCACAGAGTGGCTTCTCCACTCCAAGCTTTTGTGAAAAAGTGCTCCGATTTCACAACTGTCCCGAGAGCGGTACGTCACAGCATCTCTGAGAGAGGTATAAAAGCACAAGGGATCATCAAAGGAGCATCACAAACTCTTCGTGTCTTCAGGAGAGAACGTCTAGTGAATAATAATATCATAGTCTAATTTATATTGGTGAGATATTATTATTATTACTTTTTATAAGTTCATGTCGCTCTCTTAAATTTAATTCATCCATTAGGAGTGAGCAGTGATTTATTGTGTCATAGTGTTTCAGAAAATATGTGGTGTAACCACATTTCATTAGAATGATATATTTTTAATTCTGTATAATGATTAGGTGTCTATTTTTATTATATATATATATTAATCTGAATAGTACGCATGCCATTTCATATCAATAAGCGATCTAGAAGAAGGTGGACTAAAATATTGTAGGAAAAGAAATACAATCCCATTGACAAACATGTAAGGGATTATTCAATCACTTGTAAATGTAGCGGTATAAAGCAACATTTCAAATCTGAAAATTTGTCTACAAGATACTGAATAGTTTGCTTTCAGTTGTTCACCGTCGAAGAGTGCGTACCATCAGATCTATTAAGATTCTACACGTTTAGCATTCATTATTTTAGAATAGATTCAAGTTAAATATAAAATCATTCATTTTAATAATGAAATTTTATGGCTCTGAAGAACTTTTATTGAATCATTGAAACAATAAATTTGTTGTCAAGCCCTATTGATATATCTATTTCTTGAATACATTCCTCCATAAATATTGTATTTATCTTACATATTGTAGATTTTATTCATATTTTTCATTTTTGGGCCACCAAATACGCTCGGGGCCAGAACTGAACCTTGTGGGACACCTGCATTTACGTATCTAAATTACTTTTCATCAAAAAATTAGCAAGGTGCATAAAATTCAAGATCAGAGATTATTTTACAAACCTTAACCTTACAATCTCAAATATGCAAACCATATATTATATAGTTAGTGTATACCTTTTACTATCTTATTTTCCCATTAAATATATAGTTTTTCATAAAACATTTTGAAACAAACAGATCAACAAATAAATAATACATGTTTTTAAATTGCTTGAAAATATTTCACGTACTTTCTAAAAATTTTTTTATTTTTTATTTTTCAGCAACCCATTTGAACTTCACACTATCAGCAAAATGAAGGTTTGTTCAACATAAATATTAATTTATATTAAACACAGGTTAAATAAATTATCAATTTTTTTTCAGATATCGAAATAACACAAGGAGATATAATATGACAAAAATATATTTAACCGACACAAGAATAATCTCAGAAAAATATGTGACGAAACAAATACATCATACTCGTCACCGTGGTGACTACACATTTTATTCAGTACCCGTAATGTCATTATGACCCTTTTAAGAAATTGTGTTCGAAAAACCACCAACTCGCATGTTCGAAAATTAAAACGTGTTCTCTCATACCCCGGTAAAGAATATTTATTTAATGTACAGTAGATACCTACATAAATTTTTGAACTAAAAAAATATACATGCGTACCTAGTACCTATCTCACAAAGTACAGTGCTAAGCTACCATTTTCTATGAAATCAAATAGTAGAATGTCAGAATTGCATTCCTCATTTCCTTCGCAGTGAACTGTAATACACACACATATGCAATATTTCCACGTGTCTAAGAGAGTATTGTACTCGCTCATTTTTGTATTATGCTAATAATACAATACGTCTAGGATGTTTGGAAAGAAAAAATGTATTTTAAACTTATATCTATCTAATATATACTGTTTGCGTTCATTCAATTCAAATAAGGCTTTTATTTTCAGATTTTTTGCGCCCTTTTCATCACACTCGCCGCAGTATGCAGTGCAGAGCCTCCAGTAGACAGGTACCTTCCTCCCGGTCAAAACTCTCCATCATCACAATACAATGCTCCAAGTGATGTATCCAACCAATATGGAGCACCCAGCGTACCATCCAATGAATATGGAGCACCCAGCGCCCCTTCTAACCAATACGGAGCGCCTAATGCCCCATCTAACCAGTACGGAGCGCCCAATGCCCCATCTAACCAGTATGGAGCGCCTAATGCCCCATCTAACCAGTACGGAGCACCCAGTGCCCCCTCTAACCAATACGGAGCACCCAGCACTCCATCTAACCAATACGGAGCACCCAGTACTCCGTCTAACCAGTATGGAGCACCTAGTACCCCGTCTAATCAATACGGTGCTCCAAGCACGCCATCCAACCAATATGGAGCCCCCGGTAGCGGACAAACACAAGCAGTCTTCAGGTATGTTAAAATAGTTTTTATTAAAATGAAATGTTTTCTTCTAAACTTTATTAGAAACAAAGATAAATTATAGTCATATCAAGTTTAATCGTAATATTAAATGTTGGTACTAATATGTTTAACCCAACTAGAAGAAAACTCTTAAATATTCAATGGAGATGAAGTTAAATTTGAAGATCAATTCATGTAATCGTGTATATAAAAAAATGATACAGACAAGTATTCTATCTTTACGTTTTAATATATCACATGTACATATTGTGTTTATTATCAATGTAATTCTTTTAATTAAAGGCCTTCTCAAAACTATGGCGCTCCAAAACCATCCCAGAACTACGGCGCTCCCAAGCCCTCCCAGAGCTATGGCGCCCCCAGGCCGTCTCAGAACTACGGCGCTCCATCCAACGAGTACCTGCCAGCCAATCAGGGTTACGGTGGAAAGGGAAGCGGTGAAGATCAGTACAACGTGAGTTGAAAACAAATCAAAAACCTTAAAAAAATAAGGCTCATCTAGATTTACATAAAAATACGGTGCGCGACGAAGACATCAAGTTGTTGTATTGTAAAATAAAATCTGAATAAAGTTGAAGAATAAGTTTACCGCAAAGGTTATTTAAGATTATTGAGAATGTTGAATGAATAAATTAATTATACTTATCGAGCCTTATTTGTCAGTTGGCCTCCATCAGTCTATTTTTAACAGCTCTTTTTTGATCACTATAAGTTCAAAGGCTATTTAATTTGATCAACCGACGTGCCTTTATGTATTGTACATACAATTATATTGTAACATTGTTGTATAGTCCCGTCGTCAGGTTTTTATCGGCAGGACTTACCGGACACAAAAATTACAAAAATTAATAGAGCGGTTTGTTTCTTTGCTAAACGTAAAGGGCGCATTCTAGCTTTATTGGAATGTAGCGTCTCATTTCTGATCAGACGCACTACCGCTTTGTCAAGACAATACATATATATATATATATATATATATAAATTTTATAAAATATATTATATTTGTGTCTACTAGGAACCAGCCAACTACAATTTCGAGTACATGGTTAAGGATGATCAGTCTGGCAACGACTTCGGTCACAAGGAGTCCAGGCAAGGAGAAAGGGCTGAGGGAGAATACTACGTCCTTCTTCCCGACGGCAGGAAACAGGTGAGAGAATCTTATCAGTGCATTTGAACTGAATTTCAGAAGTAGACAATCAGCAATAAAATAATACAATTATACCAACATTTATCATAGATTGTGAAAGTCTGAAAAAAGTGATTATGAAACAATTGCTGAAAAAAATCTCACTTCAAGGAAGGGTTAGAAGATTCATTAGTAAATTATTACAGTAGCATTTTATTTTTCGCTAATGAAGAAGAAATACAACAATTATCAGTATTGCAAAATAAACCTAATAGAATTAATATTTAGAAAAAATAAATATACTCAGATCAGTACAATGCTGAAGGACCTTTATGGTAACCTTAAACAGAAAATATATTTCAATGTTATAGTGTTTATTTTTAAAATACTCACTAAAAAATTATCGCCAGAATTTTCGATAAAAATTGAGGCACGAGTGCGAAGGCTAAATCTCAAATATCGATAATGTACAGTGTAATGGAAGATTTTCAATGAAAAGCCAGATGACATAAAAAAGGGAGAGAAATTACATAGATTCAAAATAAAACTAAGGAAATGTGTGTGGGATATATAGTTAATAGAAAAATATTGAGATTCTTTTTATGTTTGCACTATATTAAGAATAAATAAATACATTTCAATATGACTGAATGTTTGAATATAATTCCAGATTGTGACATACGAGGCTGACGAGCAAGGATACAGACCCAAGATTAGGTACGAGGATTCAGGAGCAGGATACGGCAGAGGACCAGCTAATGGTGGTCATTCAGGATCCAACGGAGGATATTAAATCTTCTCCGATTCTCCACCGATTCTCCATATTTGCCATGATCAAAGTAATAAAAAGCTATCAAAATTAAGATGTTATTTATGTTTGTCGAATTGAAATGAATCTAATAATTTTTTAATATTTCTGTATCTTAGTATTTATTGTTTCTTTAAACAAATAGATATTGTTGATTTTCTAATAGAATTGGCAATCTATAGTATAGTATATTATTATTTTGTAATTTTTTTGTTAATTGTTGTTTACAAGATTGTATTTATTTCATATTTTCATTAAATTTTCATCAAATGATTTGTCACTTTTACATATATTGTCTATTATATTGTCTTGAATATATATATGTATATATTTGAATGAAATAAAAAAGAGTGAATGTCTATACATTGTAATTCATATTCTGTAGTGCCAGTTACATATCGAAATACAAAAATTCGTTATGTGTGTATTTTAATACTATTTTTTATTTTGTACAAAATGTATTATTTATAATGTAATAAAGAGGTGAAAGATACCAATAAATATTTATGTTTTATTTTAATGCTGACATTCATTCATTCATTCATAACTCATGATACCGTAATCTTCGAGGAGATGAACAGTGATGGTGCAATGGGGAGAAAAAAGTACCTGCCAACACAAAGATAAGGAACCGTTTTACAACTTTTTGAAAATGTTATATTAAAAATAAATTAATAAAATTTCATTCCTTCCTTCCTTCTCAGTGAAATGTAAACATAATACTATATGTAGGGGACAGCGGTTCAAATTCACCGCTGTCTCAGCCGGCATCGATACCAGCGATATCTGCATTCAATACCTAGCAGGCGGCAGAGTTGTGCCACCACAGTCTGGCCCGATTGCTCGCCGACGACATATCTTTCCTTCCGCTGCTCGCCACGGCGCTCGAGAGCAAGCGCGACCGACACCGAATACCGCCGACTCGCTTCCCTACACTTATGTGTATATCTCGCTCCACTATCTCCTGTATTGTACCTTCTGTATCTGTTACAACAATAAACGTCTCTACACCAACCGCGTGTTTCCATTTAATTCTAACAACCTACCCCCACATATATATGACTTCTGTGAACTTAAAATAAATAAAAAATATACACACACGATATTTACACTTAACTATGAGAGTAGATACTAACTGTAGTCACTTGATTAAATTTTTACAACATTTTAGAGTTGACTTGGCAGTGTCTTCGTCTTCTTCTTCTTGTACCCGATCCATTCAATACCCGTTGTCTATCATGAGTTTATATACTGCGGCCCGGAAAAGCTCTACCGTAGACTGGCCAAACCATTACCTGAGGTTCTTCAGCCGTGACATTCTCCTTCTTCCATGGTCCTGACTTCCAAGAATCTTGTTCTGCATTATTTATTTAATTCTTAACATAGTGCATACATTTAGCACTCCTTATATATGCACTAATATATACAAGATTAAAATATTTTCTTTTACTAAAACTTATCTTTTACATATTTAGTCAGTTTCATTTTAAATCTTTTCAATTTCTTTTCCTTTCTTATGTTTTCTGGCATTTCATTAAAAATTTTCATCGCACTGTACATCATCGATTTCTGAGATTTGGACTTCTTCCTGAATGGCAGTCTCAGTCTATTCCTTCCCCTTGTACGATGCTCGTGCTCATGTTGATTTGCATCAATTTTTCGTGTAAATTCCGCTGATATTTTTTATTGATGATTTTTTAAATAAATACTATTGTATTAAAATATATTTTCTGGTTAAAGGTCATCATATTCAGATCTTTCAGCATTGCACTGATCCGAGTATATCTTTTGATTGATTTATTTTGCAACATTGACAATGGTTGCATTTCTTCTTTGTTAGCCAAAAACAAAAGAGGTTCAAGTCTTACTTCTTCCTATGTCTCATCACATGTCCAAGATATTGAAGTTTTTATATTTTGATTGTTTTAATTACTTATTTTACTTTATTCATCCAAACCATAACATCTTCACTCGTAACTCTACCCATCCATCTTATTTTAAGTATTTTTCTGTAGATTCACGTCTCAAATGCTTCACACAGTGGCCTCATCGTTTCTTCTGTGTCCCTTAAGACGGAGGTAATGTGGATGCATCAATTTTAAACACAATAATTCATTTATCTATTTACATTAACAACTAACATTGTTAATTAATTTAATTTTAATATTGTTGTGCTTTTAGTTGAGGAGTTCAAAAACAAATAGAAATTTGTGAAATTGAGATAAGCGTATTTGTAACTAATTTTCTAACCATAACGGATATTTTAAAATTAATACACTTTAGATAAAATGCTTCTGCAATGTACAAACATATCTTTAAGGGCAGTCATTATTGTAAAACTGTCGCCGTTGTAGATACTCATTTTCAAACATGTTACCCTATTTTTGTCTAGTATTATGGTGTAGAATGGCGTCCTATCTTCTTCACCGGCTAGTTAGTGGAGTACACAAGAACGGCGGGTTCTTCACCTCAGAAACGCATACCAACCTTGATTTGCCACATTCTACCTTCGCCCTAAACTGGGAAAATTTATTAATAATACCCGGGAGAGATAACTGAAAAAATATTTTACGTTATCAAATGGAATCTAATAAAAAAATTCAAGGTTAAATTAGAACAAATTACAGTCAAAATTAAATAATCCTAATTCCGTCGCGTTCAGCGTAAGTTCGACGTTCTTCAGGACAAACTGGTGACAACAAGATTAAAAAATGTTACAAAAGATGGCATAACCTCCAAATCCATGTTCGTTCGTGCACATTCCATCGTAAGTGGAACATCTCAGTGACCCATCGTCGTAGTTAGTTTTCTCGGCATCGCAAGCCGACGCAAATGAATTGTAGAAAAAAGAATGTAATGATAATTAACAATCTCGTTCCCTGAAAAAATTGTTCACCATGCGATTAGGTTAAAACAAATTACAGTAAACTGTGCACTAATTATTGAATTACAATCAAAGTATTTATTATTATTATGTTGGATCCTTACGGTTCCATGTTGTATTCTTGATAAATATCTTTGCTGGCCGCAGCAGCAAGCCCAGTATTCTGACAGCTCCGAGCGAAAAATTAAATTAATCTCAACCATGGACACTGACCGTTTTTATAACCTTCAAGCCTTCTCGCAATGCCAACATGGGGACATTGTTCGTGATTACTAAAGTGATTTTGCATTAAAAATAATGATGAAGCGATTTTGAACGTGACATTACTTTTGTAATGTCACACCATGTAATACCGGTTTAAAGACAACTACCCCATGGATAATTATTCCTTGATAATTACCCTCCGATAATAATTGTCCCGGGTTTGTTGTTATCAATTAATTGTTATAATTTCACACTAATGTAACACAAAAAATTTCCCAAATAGCAGAATATGGTGTATTTCAAGAGGCAATTTATTTGGGCTGGCTGATCACGGTGACAGTGGGCAAGAAAATTTTATTATTATGTTTTATTATTTTATTTATATAGACACATGTAACATATGAGCATTGTACAGCTACTAAAAAAATACAGTTTGCTACATATATTTTACACAGATTTTAAAATGCATTGCCCAACTAGGCAAGCCTGTTTTAGGACAATTACATTTTACAAAACCAAATAACCCATTGAAGGCAAAACACAATCAAATGGAATACGTAACATACAAGACAAGTAGACGTGAAAATATATAAAAGAGAGAGAAAAATACCAATGTGCAATACAATTTGTAAAAAAATGTAAGCACATATAAAGTAAAGGTAAATGTGCAACATAAAAATACACAAAACTCAGTTATAAGAATTATTTCAATATATAAAACAGTTTACTGTCAGTGTCTGCTCTTCCTAATTTCAACAACCAATTTAAAACATCCCTTTTAAAAGCCTTAATATCAGTTAAAATTCTAATTTTATTTCCAAATTGTATATTCTGGGAGCTTGAAAGATAAATAATCTTTGCTCAAAAGTAGTTTTCATTCTTGAAACTATTTTAAGATTATTTGCTCTTATGGGATAATATCTTGCAGTCATCACAGATGAAGCGCTTATTTTCCTATGAAAACTAGTTAGTAATTCAGCACGTATAATTTTCTTATATCCAAAACCTGAAATTCTTTTAAATATGGCGCAGAAGAATACGAAAAGTCACGAAGGTGTATAACTCTGAGCAATAAGAAGTCCTTCGAAAACACGTATAACTACTACTACTATGAACCAACGTATAAGAACATCGAAAGACAGTGACTTTAATCAAGCAACTAAAATTACTACTTCAATATACTCTTGTCTTTCCAATCTTCACGTATGCAGTGGAGACTTGGACAATCAACAATAAAGACAAGCGTAAAATAGTCTCATTTTAAATGTATTGATGAACAAGGATGGTATATATTCCATGGATACCACGACACACGAATGCTTCAATAATACATTAAATCCAACCACAGCGATTGCTATTTACAGTACTTGACCAAAGATCTTGTCAATTCTTCGGCCACAGTGTGTTAGAAAGTCTAGAAGTCTGGAAGAATGCCACAAAAGTAGATATATGCATTGCAACTGGCTGAAAAGACCCTGGAGTCAGCTGTGAGGGCGAGCTAGGACTGGAACTTGTGAAGAGGCGTTACAAGCCGAGTCTCATCTGATTGAGGTCACTATAAGTCAATATTGACATGAAGAAGCAAAAATAAAAATAAACAATCACACGCTGATCACTCTCTTCACTACCATAAACTGTAAAATATTCACAACTACATAACTATATTTTTTCTCAGGAGGCCGCCCAGAAAATCATTACCCAAACAGTTCAGTTCGTATGACAAGTTACTTCAATTCAACTAAAAGGTGTTTTTTTTAAAGGTGTAAAACTTTAAAAGGAAATAAAACACAAAAACCGTGGAAATGGTCATGGTATTAGCTTCAGTGGAAAGATAATTAAATGCCATTAGTATTTCAATATGATTTCGCGCATATGGGCGCTGCGTCTGGTTTGAATAAAGCGCAATCTGGAAGTCCAATTTGCGGCCACTTTTTCGAGAAGCTGGGGACGTATATTGAAAATAACGCGACGAATGTTGGCTTTTAAGTCGCCTATCGTCTCTGGTTTCTCGGCGTAGTTTAACAACTTCACATATCTCTAAAGAAAATAATCCAAAAGTGTTAAATCACACAATCTTGGAGGCAAATTCACAGGTCCACTATGCGAAATTATACGCTCATCGAATGTTTCCAAATTGATTGTGGTGCGCCTTTCATAGCTCTTCCATTCTTATGCCATTCAATTGAGGTTCAAAAAGGTCATTAATTATGGATCTATTGCAGATTGCTGTACACGATGGTGAATCAACTCAATCGGATTCTTCTCAATATCGTGTTCCACTGCAGAAACAGCTTCTTCAGTGCGTACTGTACGTCTCTGCGGATGCGTATTATCAATTAAGAGTATGCGTAGTGCGAAAACGATCCATGGTTATTCGAATTACTTGCTCGGATTGACGATTATGTCGACCGTAAAACGGATGTAGCGCACGGTAAGTTGCGCGAACTGAATCACGATTTTCGAAATAAATTTGCACAATTTTTAAACATTGTTCTGGCGTAAGTCTATTCATGGTAAAATAGCAAACCAAAATGTCCACAAAACAGCTGTCAGCTATCAATTTGGCTGTCGTTGGAAAAAGTGTTACCAATTCGAAAAACACACCTCTAAAAAAACGTAATCGGTAATTGAGAGTTCCGGGTTCATACCCGATAATAAGCATATTTTTCGATTACCCGGTGTTATTCCATTGTATTAGTGAATTATCTAATTTGTTAATTTTTAAATTGTCTTAAAATTGCAATCTCGTTATAAAATGTTGAAATTAAAAATTTATTGAGATTACCCAAAATTACCTGAAAGAATTGGTATAAAATTTCCGAGATTATCTGCATATAAAGTATTACACCTCTGTAGGCCGCTAAATCAATTGCACACTTCGTTATATATTGTAGTAACAATGAATACTTATATTTTATACTCCCATAACGACTTTTAGTAAGCGGTCCGTTAAAAAATTGTCTAAACGCGCAATTACCGCTATTATAGAAATATGTATGAAGTCTATTATTTTTTAAATAAAAAAATTATTGACAATGCTATGATACTAGTCGAATGTAAAAATAAATCTTTACTACCGCTGTTTCGACTGGTAGGTACAACATTTTATGGAAGTATTAGATAATACTTATCTAGAAAAAATTTAAGGTGGAGGGAGTCCTTCTGCAGTAATTTGAAACACCTAAGAAATCTATTATTAATTTAAAATACGTGTAAATGACTACTTCTACAGATCTACTTAACGAATATCTTATTACTATCGTACTGTTGTGAACTATTTTTGGATCCTCAACTTTAGAAATCGATAAAATTAGAAAGGAAAACAAATTATATAAAATCAAAATTAAACTTAATAAATATATGCAAGACAATTAAGTTTAAGTTAAGTGAAATATTCATATTTAAATGTTGTGATATTTAAATTATAGCATATATGATATATGTTCTTGTGAATGCACTAGATAAAGAACAAACTAATATATTATAAGAAGTAGAGCCGTCTGTGGCGTCTCAACAGGATGACGATCCTACAAAGAATGCTCATAACTTCCAATATCTTTAACATTGGTCCTTGGGCGATTTTTTTTACACCCCTTTCTAGCAATTCCAAGTTATTCATCATTTAAATGGGACGCTACTTGTCACAGAAAACTCAAACTATGAATAAAACAATTTTCATGAAAATTTTCGCGAAAATACACCTTTAAAATGATTAATAATATACAGGTTGTAAACACACCTAGTTCATAATCCTTTAAGGGTGAGAACATCTCACTAAATTACGAGTCGAAAACGTACAAGAAATATGTGAAAATTTTGCACCGTTACGGAAAATATCACTGTTTGAAATTTTTACAAACACATGTTAAGCTTTAAGTCTACGCGCTTCGAAATAAATATGTACTTACGAAATTTGTTCATTACATATTAATGCTTCACTCCCTAAATCATCTAACAAAACAACACTTAGGCCTCTCGAAGTTCTATGACCTTTAATTTTTTGTATTCAATAAATAATTTGGAATCATCATTTAGTCTGGTATAAATCCACCCATATAATATTGTAGTCTGTCTATTATACCTGTTATTTTTTTATCACTTTTAAAAATAGATTTTCGAGATTTGTATGTTTACGAAATATTTTTAAATTTTATTTTTGTGATGAACAAAATTTTTAGAAGGTCCGGGTGTTTTTGATAAAATTAATTAATAAATAAGAATTGACCATACGTCATCCGATTGTATTTTTTGCATAACTACGTTCTTTTCTGCTACCACTTATATTAGAATATACAATTATGAAGTAATCCTCCGAAATAGCAATTTAAAGTGAGAGATTTTTACAATATTATTATTTATATTCTTCCGAACTACTTGTGTTACGAGTATTTTTCTACTGACATCTTTGTTTCGTGTAGATGAAACAGAACATTGTGCAACATTGTTGCCAGGAGAACGTAACGAGGTGTGTGGTATATTTCACAGATGGCGTTGATTTATAGCTGGCGTAATTAAATATATCGAGAGAATCAACCACAGAACCGCTAAGCCAATAAACCGTTATTTAAATCGTTATTATGACTGATTGTGTTCGGTTGTAACATTGATTGGTAACTAAGATTTAACTGTTGAAGGCTTAGTTTCTAGTGTACCAGTGATTTTTTTTAAGTATTACGAATAATTAGTTACCAATCATCGATGCAATCGAGCACAATAACGGTTTAACCATCACTATAAGCCAATCACATACATGATGATTATTACAATAAGCTAGATAGTAAAAGTGTCAAAGCGAATAGCGCTAATGCATTTATTTACTGTTTCCGTGGTAAGTTTGTAGAACTCCATAATCACATATGTGAAAATAAAAAACTTGTTTTTTTATTCTACTTGTAAAATTTAACAATCTAACAATTTGACTCAACAACTTGTTCAAACAATATACACTATATAAATTCTAAAATACCAAAAGTGTATCTTTTGACGTATTATCTTCTTAGATTGTAAAATTATATAGCTGTTATTTTCTATAAATTACCAATGACATTAAAATACCATTAGTGTTGAAAGCGAATGATTACTTAGAATAATTAGAAGCATTTAAAATATATGTAAATCCTCAGAATTTCAATGAATAATGTTGTCCCTTTTCACCTCATGTAAATAAAATTGTATAGTTATTCCCCATAACAGTTGTAATTACAAGTTGTCGAGTTAAATTTTTAAATTGATAATGCCCTTGCGAGGCGAAACGCGTCACAATTAAATTAAACGAGTAGAATAAAAAATCACGCGTTTTATTTTCAAAAGCGCTAATGCACTTGTAGTCGAAGATTAAATGGTCTAGTCCTATGTAAACGTAGAGTATATAAAGAATTAGACCACTAAGCTAAGTAATAAACCAATACAAAATATATCATTAAATTCTACGCAAAATATAATATCATTATGAAAGTGAATTATTATTCTACACAGCTTCCTTCTACCTTAACACACTTCAGGGTCATTATACCATTTTCGTAAAAGGATTTCTCAAGGCCTTCAAAATAGCCACTTACGACGTGTATGACATCAATTTATGAATTTTAGGCACTGCAGCCTACGCCATGTGACCTGAAATGTTGTCTTGGTGAAATAAAGTTTTCTTTTCAGTAATAGGGTTATTTCATCCTGGTTTCGCACAACTAACATTTTGAGCTAATTTTAATTACTGTGAAAATAGTTCCAAATGCATTATTTTTTATTTCTTCCATACACACTAAATGTATTTAATGGATATTAAAGGAAATAGCAAGAGCTGAAAGTTCCGACTGCATCAGTTATTTATTTCAATTTATGGATCATTATTGTTAATTTACAATGTTATTTTTAATTTTTTTCATCTCACAGTGATTATTAATAATACTGAAAATGAGTTTAGATCTTAAAACTGATCATATTTGCATACTCAAAACAAAATATACATGAGTATGTGTAGAAATTCAATCAACACTTTTGAGCTCATTATCTCAAAACAGTGACAGAATCAGATAGAACCTTGTTATTCTGAGAGGTCGATTTATTATTCTTCTTTTTTCAAGAAAATCCACGAAAATTACTCCTCGAGTGTCCCAGAAAACGGTCGCTGTCACTTTCCAGCCGAAAATTTCGTTTTCGCTTTCTTCGGTGCGGGTTCGCCACTATCTGTCGTGTTTCTGATGTGTAATAACGAATCCATATCTCATCAAACGTGATGCAGCTCGTAGAAACTTCAGAGCCTATAGAGCTTTAAATATTCTTCTGAAACATCCACCCAGCGATGTTTTTGATCGACTGAAAGCAAACGCGGCACCCAACACGCGAAATACTTATTCATACCCAAATGCTCAAATAGAATTGTAAAAACACATTCAGAAGATAGGCTTACCATGTTTACTGTCTTCCGTAATTTTAAATGACAATCATCTAATACGGTTTTATGGATTTTCCTAAACATTTCCGGACTCGTTACGTCTTTTAGTCGTCAACTGCGGTGAGCGTTTTCTCAGCTCGGACTCCCCCGTTTAAAATCGGTTACCCACGTATAGATAGT
Source organism: Eubasilissa regina (assembly GCA_022840565.1). NCBI lineage: Eukaryota > Metazoa > Arthropoda > Insecta > Trichoptera > Phryganeidae > Eubasilissa > Eubasilissa regina. The sequence goes on along the minus strand of JAINEB010000029.1, from coordinate 5,157,741 downwards.
ACTCAACGATGAAAAATGGTCCCTTAAAACAGCATCCAGCATTGATTAAATCTGAGAAGTGATCTTCTCTTTCAAAATGTAAAACTTTATAAGAGCACAAACTTCCATTTTCTCCATTTTCACAAAAACTTCTGTAGAGAAGTGGACTGTATATAAACAAAAATTATCGTTTATAATAATGTTATATAATAAAAATGATAACTTTAGCGATTTAAATATGTTTTAGGGGTACATGTTTCTTTTTTAGTACACTTTGAAGTGTTTTTTTAATATCATTTGATAGTTCTTTAGTACCACTAATTTTCCTAATGTTTTCAGGTAAGCTGTTAACCGATTAGGTGCGTATTGTGATGTTGTGCCAATAGTGTATCGATTTTAAGGCATAAAAATACAAATTTAAATCTTGTACGATTTTTAGTAATAAATTGTTTTTTTTTAATATTTGAAGAAGAACGTTAATTCTATTGAAAGGTGACAATGTAAACTTTATTTTTTATCTAAATACATTTTAAATTTGTCATTTCGGATACTAATCAATCAGCTACAGAGATATGAACACAGTGATAAATTATGGACGAAACACATTTTAATAAATAGTTTTATCCAGTAAAATGTTTTTTTTTTTAAATTTTCGTAAGAAAATATATTTTAACGCGGTTTTCAATAGGGAAAAAATGAATTTTAATTTCTTTAAGAATGAATTTCCAATATTTTTTTCAATGCAAAAATTTTTTTGAATTATTGTCCACGTTAAAAATTAGGCCAAACTAAATTTGGGCTTCTAATATTTAAATACGGCTAGTATTTTACCTTCTATAGTCTCTCGTTTTTACCACTTCTTGCACAAGCTCATCGGCTCTTCTGATTTAAACATACATATTTTATTCTTTTATTACGTCGGATATTTCGCAATCGACTTCGAATTCTTATTCTTCCATCATCATTATATTCACGTAAATATGCCTGAACTGATTACTTAAAAAGTATGGACGCAAAGAACATCCTTCAGGATAATGTATTAACACTATAAATCTCCTTTTTAATGAAACCCTCAATGAGCGAAAACCAAAGATTAATAAAAATAAGGTTCATTTGTGTAAAAGATATATACAGGGTGGCCCAAAAAAAGTGAGAGCTTTTCGTAAAATGTGATATAATTACATCAAAACTAGTTTAATTATATCAACAATAGCTTAAATAATTTACTAATTTACTTACTTACCAATTTACCTATATTACGTTTTCTTTCGACAATTTCCGCTCGCCATCTTTCGATAAAAAAAAATTAAATTATCTGTTTTACATATAAACAATGTTGGTCTTAAATCAAATACTTTAGAATCATTAGAAATAAGTAAATCGTATAAAATTAACTAAAATATTACAAATAACCAACTAAATTTAACCAGTCCTGTTCTAAAGAAATTATCCAATAATTTTGTATCATTAAGTCAATTTCTACATCTTTTATCATGGTAACAATTTAAGCTAAGCACTAGAATTATTTTTTAAATAATAATAGTTTTTTCAATTATTTTTTTTATAAATAGAATTTAAAAACTTTAAAAATAATTTGACATATATGGTTTTAGTTAGTTTATTTGATATCATGATTAATGAAATTATATTTTACGACACCGGTCGGTGTATTAAATTTAACTCATGAAGTGGTTAAAAACAAAGTGTCAAATTATTTATGTTAAAATATAATCCATCAATTTTCTTTCAAATTTTCCCATTCGTGACATACATAAGAATACTTGAAATTACAAATATGTAACAATCATAACTAGTATTTAAAAAATTTAATTTCAAAGAATATTGATACTTTCTCCAAAGGGCGACGGCAAAATATTGAGTATTTATATTACATTATTATGGTACACGATCGCTAATATAACAGAATAGTTCAGCGTTCGTTCATATAAAATATTCTATTTTTTGATTTGTAGACAAACATCGCATTGTATACATTAATTTAGATGTTAACAATTTACATAATTTTGTACAAGTTGCCTTATATTAAATCCACGTTCATTTACGTATCTACTATCCGATTCAAGATGATGTAAGGCGACTATTGCACACGCCAACGCAATCTCGTTTTAGTGACTTTTCTGTCTCGCAATTCCACACAAATTTTTATCACATTTTTTTTCATGCGAAATGTCATTTTTTCCCTGGAGAATTCCGAAATTTTTCATTACAGCTATTAAGTCAAAAGAAAATTAATGCAACTGTAATTATGTGTACCGGCCATAAATTTAATTCATAAACAAACAATGTTTCGGAACAGAGACAAAACGCTGACCTTTACATTGATAATATGGTCTTGCGTAGAATAGTAGCACGGTAGCGTTTTCTTCAGAAAACATCTCTAATTAAGACATTAAAGAAATATATTTGTCTAATGTTGTCTGTGTATGGAGCAGGTTCTATTTTCTAACACAATTTTTAAGCGGTACAAAAAGGCACGGTATTCAGTCGCGTATTATTATTGAGGTTCAGTAATTATCCTTTATTTAGTGGTAGGAACTTGATCAATATATATAAATTACTGTCTACTACATCCGGCATTGCAGTAAGTTGAGAAAGCAACTTGATTTAAAATATATCAAATACTGTGTGACATACAACGAGTGACATAATTGCCCACTATATTTAATTATCTTTGAATGTGTTATTGGTACATGTTTTTATATTTCAAATCTTCACTTTGTACTTTAATATATCTTTATTATAGGTTTATTAATTAGATCATTAACGGCTTGTTTATATTATTTGCACTGTCCGAAAGTTTAATCAGAAAAATATTTTAAATAATATTTCTGGATTATCAACGGTTAATTATAAAAATCTTTATGGTGCTAAAACATGAACTCCGAGAGAAGAGAAATATAATGTATAAAATAGAACAGACGTTCTGAAAAAGTGATCCTGACGTCACACGCTCCGCATACCACAGACAGCCCGCAGAACGAATGTCTCGATTGTAGAGGAATCACACATCGAGCAGCGCCTATCCTTAATTATTCATATCCTTAGATATTCTAGTCCTCCTTAGTACAAACCAAAAAAACAGACGCCTTATAATATATTTTAATTCAAATGAAATGCATTAATTAGAATTATATACATAAAGATAAACTCAATTTGTCGAAAAAATATTTTAGCTGCCACCAGGATTTGAACCAGGATCTCTTCCTATCCGGGGAAGTGTGATATTCATTCACACTACGTCAGCCTCGTAAATAGTCAACAAATTGTCGAACTTATGTGTTGCAGCTATTTCTAATTTATACATCTTACATTCCATTTATTTAAAAGCTTTTTATTGCAAATACCTTTGAGAAATATTCGCTAGGAAACGCCAGAGATTTTTCAATTTATTTATAAATATATACTTTAATACAACTTATATATATTTTAAAGAAAACGCATTATTATTTGTGAAGTTGTAATTATTTCAGAACATAGTTTTGTAATATTTTAATACAAATTAAATACATCAATTAGAAAGATATACATACAGACAAACTCAATTTATCAAATAAATATTTTAGCTGCCACCGGGATTTGAACTTGATGTCTTCTTATTTGGGGAAGTATCACGTTGAGAAAAAATTACCACTTCACTAATAATAATGTGTTCTCTTTAAAATATCTTTAATTTTATAATGAGTTATGATTATGGCTTGGCTATCATTGCCGTTGTCCGCATATGCGAACAGCGCGCCTCGATTAGGATCGCAAATTTTTATTTATATTTGTATTTTTCATAATATCATAATTTTCCGATAAAAATATCATTGTGTATTCTGAGAATGATGGCGATATCGCTTATATGATTATAATTAAATTGGATAATTAATATAGAACCATTTTCGTAAAAATTTCACCTTAAGGGCACTTTACATATAAACTATTTACTCCTATACTAGTATTTAAAATTACAATTTGATATGTGATCTAATGAATGTGATTTTGGGAGAAGGTGCGGATTCCAATTTTGTAATGTCTGAGGTACTGTTTCTTATTCAGAGGGCAAAGAGAAACGATGTATTTACTAGATAAAATAATTACAAAATTATAATTAATTAAATTAAAGTTTTCAATAAAGTTTGACATTTATCTTAAATATATTAAAATAAAAAAAGCGTCTACCTAACATTGTCAGACAAACCAACACAATAAAGAACATACATATTTAATGTAATAATATATAATACATCAATTAATAATATACGGATGTAATTAAATATAATCTGATAAAAAAGAATTATTTAATGTAAATTTGTTTACTTAACGACCATTTAAAATATTAGTACACGTACCAATAAAGGAGTTGTAAAAATGTGTGGAAAAAATCTCACGACTACGGGGTTGACCTTGCTGAATGCAATTTGTGAATTTTAACATAATATTGCACTCATTCTAATGACTTCAACTTTAATATTAAAAATCACGATTATTGTTACATTTTAAGATCTTTGTGTTGTAATATTTTTTTGGCCAGTTCCTCATCGCGTTGTGCAACTTTTTCCTTTCATGCATTTCTTCTCTACATTTCGGTCAGCATTTTTGTACAATCGGAGGTCCCAACACACAGACCATCACGATTAGGCATTTGGTAACCATTTCTCGTGATGTTTCTGAACCAAATAATTCAAAATACTACCTTCGGTTCCGATTGATACAGATATCTCGTAAATTATAGGCCTGAACGTGTTTGTAAAATGGCTGAGTCACGTATTATGTATTACGTAGGTAGGTATATACCACTTCCAGGTATAATTTTGATATTTTTACCATTTGAAGTATTTTTATTTAGTCTTGTAACATTATTTTTAACCACTGGGATAGTCAATAAGTTCAACAACTATATTTTTGACTCAGTTGTAAGGAAAAACTGGCCGCAAATTTAGATAGGTTTTGTATAAATGTAAAAGTAAAGGATATTTACTTTATTGCACCTGTAGGTTGCGGCGCAAAATCAGTACAGTCAGTCAAAAATACAGGTGAATATTATGTTCCAAGGCGATTTTATACGGCCGCCATTTTGATTTGGCATATATTTGTCAGTTTGCGTTTAGTAGTTATAGAGAAAAATTGATTACAGTTTATTGTGGGGTATATAAAGCTTCAACAACACTTTGACATCATTAAAACAAACACCCGACTTTTGTAGAAAAACATGATGAGCGACGAATCTTCAATTGATCCACCAACGACCTTTACACTCACGCAGAGTTAATGTATGGTGCGCCATGTAGGCCTGCGGAATCATTGGGCCCTATTTCTTTCAGAATGCAAAAACCAATGCTGTAATAACTTATTGGTGACCGAATTGGGTTGACTAGCCTTACAACACATGTGGTTTCAACAGAATGGGGCCACGTCACACACAGCCCAAGCTGCGCTTGAAATTTTGATGGATGAAACAACATCGGCCTGGAACATAATATTCACCCTGTAAGATATACTTAACTAGAATTTCTGCGAAATAAATCGAAATGAAATATATATCGTAATATTTCTGTCACATAAATATTTAATTACCCAAAATATATATTTTGAGTAATTAAATACGAATACGTAAAGTTACGTACAGCGTATTTTAATATATGTACTAAGTGCACGAGTCTGCCTGAAGGTATTCTATCGTTCCTTTACTTTTTACTCTAGGACCAATTAATATTTTATAACAAGATGGCTGAATAGGCTGGCTAACAAACTTAGCTGAGATATTAACAATGTCAATTCTGCGAAAAATAAATTTTAAATAATGTAAATGCGATTTAATAAAAATTCCGGGAGTTATTTTGTTCTAAATGATAAAAAAACTTTAAAATTTTAACTCATAAAACGGTTTCGGGTCTCTTGGACGTTATCAAAGAAAATGCGTTAAAATTTTCCGGAAGTTTCTATTTATTTGTATCTAAATAACTACTGCAGCAGCATTCTGTTTTTGGCTAATGATGAAGACATGTAACATTGTCAGTGTTGCAAAATAAAGCTTTGAAAATAATACTCAGAAAAAATAGATACACTTGGATCAGTGCAATACTGAAAGATCTGAATATGATGACCTTTAATCAAAAAATATATTTTAATATAATGGTATTTATTTATAAAATCCTCAATAAAAAAACATCGGCGGAATGCATCTGAAAAATTGATGTTAATCAACAAGAGCACATATATATATATATATATATATGTGCTCTTGTTGATTAACATCAATATATATATCGTCTCAGTATATCGATATATATATGTACATATATATATCGATATACTGAGACTTCCATTTGGGAAGAAGACCAAATCTCAGAAATCGATGATATACAGTGCGATGAAGATTTTTAATGAAATGATAGAAAACATAAGAAAGAAGAAGAAATTGAATACATTTAAAGTAAAACTGACCAGATATGTAAAATATATGTTTTAGTAAAAGAAAAACTTTATTATTGTTTATATTAGAGCATATATGGGAGTGCTTATGTATGCACTGTGTTAAAAATTAAATAAAAAATCAAATCTATCTAAAATTGAATCGAAACCGTTGAAAAAATTAAGTATGACAGTCTCAACTAAACAAACATTACATCCATGGAATTATATGATATATCATGATTTCACGCCTATATTAAGCTTGTTTTAAAATAAATATTGCCAAGTGTTTATTTGCGAAATATTGAAAAATAATTCATTTGTCACGATTTGTTTTTTTTTTATATAAGCTATAGTGATTACCCGAATAAAAAAATATTCCGTCATTTAATGGTACGGGATGCTGAAATTAGTAAGAAGTTTGTAACAACGTGGCTATTAAATCTAGGCATTGAAAATTTTGAACTCAATAATCATACTTTTAAAAATTAGACATACTGTATATCTCTTTTTTATTTTGTCTTCATGTGCACGAAATATATTATATTTCTATAAAAATACTTAGGTCCTTTATCACATACACGATCAATACTAATATTGTTATATTCATGAAATATGTTCAACAGACCTAGTTCATAATATTTCATGGGTGACCTTACATTACCTGACTAAATTAATAGTCAAAAATGTTCAAGGAATATGTGTAAATTCTACACGAAAAATATTACTGTTCGAAATTTTTACAAATGTTAAGGTTTAAGTCTACATACTTTGAAATAAATATTTGCGAAATTTATCCATTATTATTCTTTATCTTTGCTTCAGGCCCTAAATCATCTAACAAAAAATAGTCTCGTCCCTCGAAATTCGACGATTTATATTTTTTTGTATTTCAATATATAATTTAAAATCAACAAAATGTTTCGTTTAATCGAAATAATTGCATAATTATGATTTTTTTAATGCTTATATCCTAGGCGCATATTTCTTGAACATTTAGTCCAGTATCTACACATTAAATATTGTGGAATAGGTCTGTTAGATGATTGAAATTTTCTTAGAGATATTTAAGAATTCATTACAATAGTTAACACTAATAAAAATAATGAATAATCCACACTTAATAAATTATAATAAAATAAAATAAATATGTGTAATGTTATCAGTTTGAATATGATATCCGAGTAAAGAATGTCTCGCATAATTCTAAATTAAAAAGTGCCAAGTTTCGATTTGATCATTTTTTATCTGCACTCGAAAAGCCTCAATTTGGATGGTAACATGCCGTGCTTATTCGTTGGGCACCGCCGACTAAATTATTTTTGCATGGGATTAAATAAAATAATATATACTCGTAATACTTAAAGTTCATCTCTAATCAATATGGTCCAAAATATGCAGAAAACATCGAATTAATAATAATTTATAAATAAAGTCATGAAAAATTGAGTCACCGCTAAAAAACAAATGTGGCAATATTATATTACACAGATAATCGACAGACAAAGAACATTATTGAACAACGTACATTATTATATATTAAATAGTCTCACCGCCAAACTTTTATCGGCAGCACCTGACGGATCTTTGGGAAAATAAATAAATCGGTTTGTATCTTTGCTAAATATATGAGTATTCACCACCTTCACTAAAATATATCTTAATAAAATAATAGTTTATCGTGTAAATTAAATTAAGATTAAGAAATGAATTTTTATTTTAATAAAACTCGCAGCCGATATGATTCGAACCTGCGCAGAGAAAATAATATTTCTACGCAGGCATCTTGACAAGCTCGATCCTCACATATTTTGAAAAAATAAATAAACCTATCTATAAATAATAGTAGTGTCCATTTACTCAAACGTAGACTAGTATATGGTTGTTCTATATAATCAAATGTCTACGCCTAATATATCGAATGGAATACTGAAAACAAAAACAATAATCTTAATCGTTTATTTTAAAGTAGTATAAAAATCTTGTGTACAATTTTCTGGGCTAATCTACCGTATACATATGATCTGTATGCCCAAAATTTCGGATCCCATTACAGGGTCCATCATCAAGGTGAGATATACACGGCAGATAGGCTATAAAACTGTACATAAAATATTCTGAACGATCGTGAAAACCTGAGAAAATTTTTAGAATAAAAATGTTTTGAGATTTTTAATTCACACAATTCGTGTATCAATATTAAATAATATTGAAGGTGTTAGTAACTAAAAACTGTTTTAACACAATTGGACAGTATTAACGTTCTTGTAGAAGCATGATCACATGTAGAGTACCTACTCATAGTTTGTAAATTTCTAAGGAACGGCAAAAAAATGTATTTTATGTGACATTTTAATTTATCCCGTAATGCTTATTTTCATTGTGATTTTTTAAGCTGTTAATACTTTTTACTCTCACGAATATTATGAAACACGTACAGGTATTCAACAGGTTAAAAGTTAACAGTATTATTAAGCTTATGATCAATATATAAAAGAAACGACATGGAAGAAATAGAACAAAAATAAAAAATTATCTTGAGAATAATAGCAAACAGACGCGTAAAATGTGTAGGTCATAGCCTTCGACACAACACACAAGTTACTTAACCTAACCTCAGTGATAGAAGGAAAGCTAGAAGGAAGAAGAAATACAGGATGGACGAAAAAAACATTTATAAACCAGTTGCTAGAGTGGATCAAATCTAGGAACTAGCGAGAATGCTAAAATGATAAGGAAATTTAGCGCATAATTCTAAAACTCCTTAAAATTAATTTTAATTGAATACATTGATATTGCATGTTCAAAATCAAGGTTAGTTCCAAAATACCTCAAAGCAGACAGAATATAAGTTGCTATTCCCCCTAAAATGAAATCAGTCAATCGCAACGCTTATTGATGATCACGTGATCTAAAATCGAGTATGGCTGCCAGAACGATATATACAGAAAAAAATACATTACAGAATTACTTATTTAAAAAATGCTGATGTAATAACAAATATCTTATACATTTCCTTTCAAAATATATGTTTTTATACATAACTCAAAAATACATAAAGTCGTTTTAGAGTGTTTTGGAATTAGGCGCTACAAATGTTCTCTAAGCGGAAGACGAAGAAAATCAAAATGAATATAAGATAACGCAGATTATTAAGTTTTTTTATAAAACGAAACAAATTTCATCTCAATTAATCGTATTTATAGCGTTTACAACCCCTGGTTTTTTGTAGATAACTAGACAATTATCTTGTATATGACGCGCAAATATAATAACAATTCAGTGGCAAAAAAATTAACACGGATGTGTCTTAAGTCTCAAGAACATGTTAAATTATCACGCCTGGCGAATTATGAAATTGATTAACTTCTATTCTTAGCCAAATCAAAAGTAATTGTCAATTACTTTAATATAATATCGTGCCGACAAAGAAAACGTAGACTAAGTATATTTTATGATGGTATTGCTCAAAATTGGCATCATTTGAATCTTCTGGACGCAAGGTCGTGGCTCTTCGTATGTGAAATCTGGTATGATGGTTATGTGAATATATTAAAACACGTTACACATACATTATACGTATCATCGCTACATAATTTATGTTTTTTTGATACAAAAAAATAATTCATCAATTCAGTAAAATAAACAAAAATAAAATTAAAATCTACCTGGCAAAGACCTCAAACCTGGTCTCCCACGTGACGGCAAGGGGATACTAATCATAAGATTATCGAGAAACACACATAAGAAATGATTGATACAAATTTAAAAAGAGGTTACAATTAGATATAAAATTTAATATTAGTTAATAATAATAAAAACACTTTCAAGACCAATGGTCCCTTCTTCAGGATACAATGTATTTAAAATTAAAAATTAAATTATACACAAAAACTATTAATAAAAGTGGTGGGTAACTATTTAGGAACTAACGTGAAAACAAATTTAAAAGGTGACTATTTGTAAAATGGATTTGGTTATTATGGTTTTTTATTTCTAAAATTTCAAATTTAACTAACTCTTAACCCCTGATATTTATATATAAACTTTCTAAGCCCTTATTATTGTCAAAATAATGATTTGTTTCCAAAAGATGTTTGGAAAATTCAGATTAGTTGTTGCTATTTAGGCATCTCAAGTGCTCCTAAATTCTAATACCAAAATATTTTAATTAATTTGAACACCCGATTATTTTTAAATATCATCCATATCCTTGTTCTTTAATATATAATTTTGTACTTGGTTATCGGTGTAGAAATCTGGTTGTATATAATTTGGGATAATTTTAATATTAGTAGTAAAATATATTTTTACAGTATAAATAAAAAGCATACTAAAAATATAAGCCAAAATATATTAACACATAAAATTCAGCATTATATAGTTTCAAGACAATTTTTTACCATAGTCAAATGGAGAAATAGCTAGATGGTAGAGCGCTCGCGGGATCGATACTTCGTGTCTCCAAAATATTTTTTAATTTCAAATAGATACCGGTAAAGATGAAAATAAAACAAGGTAATATTAAGAGAATACAGACATTTTACGAAATTTACAAATTTGATAAATTTAAATCATCTACAGATATGTATCAATGTAGGTATACAAAGATGCCAGAAAAAGACGTTAATTAGGTCAATTGTTAGGTGCGTTCGTATTTCTATTGACCGTCATATATTTGCAAAGGTATTTATAACTAATTTATTAGCAAGTTGGTTAGTTACTCTGAGTGATCGATGAATGTCAGATTTTTTTTTCCAAGGTGATAACACTTCATTTGTAAAGATGACCACTTGCGCGAACATTTTGAGAGGCATATCCAAAAAAAATAGTTTGTAGTTTTTTTCTAAACTTATTTAATTTAATACCTTCATTTTATCATGTGTTCCCTGCAGGGACCAAAAAGGAAAAAAGCTCGCATACTTTTGGATATCTGAATATGATTTTTAAAAGTGATCTTCAACGATAAATGTTCAATGAATGAGTACATCTAGTGTTCAAGTATGGCTGCGTAACACAGACTCTCAACCAAACAGACACTCAAAAACTTAGAGTAGATAATACAATGAGGCATGGAAAGATGTATATATTAAAGAAACGCGTGAACAAGAAAACATACCAGAGTAGTTGATGTGATAAAAAAATGAAATGGAAATAGATCGGTCACATCGTTTGGAGGATGGAGTATTGTTGGATAAACACAATAATCAAGGGAAATAAAGTGACCGACAGGTCATTCTAATACCCACCGAACTAATGAAATCTACAAATAACAATGGGAAGAGAAAAATGGGACACACTTGGGGAGGTTTTCATCCGACAGTGAATAAAAACGGCCGATGATGATAATTTTACAAACTAATCCGTGAACGTCTTTTGTCTTTAAATTTTATTATTTTGATAGACATCAACTTAAAACATCAATTAAATCATTTTACTTTAAAAAAAATTTTTTTTTGTGAAGTTGCATTTTAATACAAATTTAATAAATCTACTAGAAAGATACACAGAAAAAAATCTAGTTATCGAAAAATTATTTAGTTGCTATCGGGATTTAAACCTTAACCTCTAAAATATTGCGTCGATTGCTATAGCAAAAATTATGAACGCGCTTCCCCGGATAGGAAGAAGTCCAGGTTCGAATCTCGGTAGCAACTAAATATTTTTTCATTATTAAGAAAAACACATTCTTATTATGAAGTCGTAATTATTCGAAAAATAGGTCTGTGATGTTTTAAATACTAATTAATAGATATAATTAGTATTTAAAATATATTTTTTAGAAAAGATAAATAAGGAAATAGTACGCTCGCAAAGCAATTATCTGTAGCACTGTAGCACCCTAGAACCAGCTGTGAGTGTGCCCCAAGACTTGTGGGGGTGCATTACGAACCGAGTCTCATCTCATTGAAGCCACCAGGTGTCAATAATAACTTGAAGGTGAAGATAAATGCATAATCAAGAGTTTTCTGAATAAAATAGAATCAAAGAATTTAAAAAACATATTATTGTTGAAAAGAAATTCAATAATAATTTTAAATACTAAATTAGTGTATTAATTATAAATATATACATATAAAATCAATTTTGTCGAAAAATATTGTTTTTAGCGTCACCGGGATTCGAACCTGGATCTTCATTTGATTGATTTTGATTTGAGATTCTGTAAAAATAATGTAGATGGCTTTCAAATAATGGAACGACAGGTGCATTAATTTGAAAAATGTAACATATAGTTTTGAAAATTTGTCAAGAAAAATACTGGCGTTATAGCACAAAGGTAGTGCACTTCCCCGGATTGGAAATGAAGATCCAGGTTCGAATCCCGGTGACGCTAAAAACAATATTTTTCGACAAAATTGATTTTATATGTATATATTTATAATTAATACATTAATTTAGTATTTAAAATATCACAGACCGTCTGTTCTGAATAATTACAACTTCACAATAAGAATGTGTTCTCCTTAATAATAATAATTTTGTTTGTTTAGATATTCACGAAATGATTTCTCTCCTGATAACTTTTCCTTAAATGGATTGAACATTGCGTTATGGCATGCTAACAAAATTGGATTTGCAACAATAGAATACTAAATAAACAAATGTGTAAACAGGTTATCTGTGAATGATAGTTATTAACGTATCACATACGAAACGCAATAATATAAAACTTAATTCGATCCAAGGTTCTCAGAAACATGATGCAATATATGGTTTTACAATCAGCATCTTCAATAGGGTATTTCACAACGCTGATCTAATTACATCATAACTATTCCTTTGTTGGTCCTCATTTCACGCCACGATCTTCTGCAAAGGTGGCAAAACCGGAGCGAATCCGAGTATTCGTTGAGAATATGCAGTTAAAATTTATTTGCATTTGATCAGTGATTAAGTACATTGCACACGCTAGATAAAAATCTTTCCGAGTTATCTGGCAATAATAATCATCATATCTTGCGTCGTTAGATTTTGGGTTATTATTACGTGCATCTTCAACCTTCTTGACTGCTGGCTAAATCCCGTTACAAAGTCCATTATCAGGACTAGTATCCGCTGTGGTTGATGATGGATGAGTTTAACTATTCAAGCTAATCTGATATAGGAATCATCAATTTGAAAAATAAATGATTTTTAATATAGAATATATTTTTTCGGAGATTTGACGGATAACATGTGTCACGGAACATGCGTTAAAGTGCATAATATATGATTTTTTTAAACCCCGAAAGTCCCACCCTATTCCGGAACCATTATGGTAGATGTGTATTTCGGCTTCGACTTCGAACCGACCAGCAATAGTTTTTTACAAAAATTTTGGTTTCAAAATTATCCAATGTTATTCGTATATACATCATTCTTCAAAAAACAAAATAAAACCATGTGAACATGAAATAAAATTCAGGGTATGTTTGATGAGACCAAAACATTCAATTATGGGGAAAATTACAGAAGCATAATAAATATAAAAAAAGGTATGACATAGGTGCATATCTGAAACAAGTAATGCCTTGTTTTTTCCAAGGGCTTCTCTAGTATCCACGAAACTGGATATAAAATACCCCGTTATTATTTTTAAAAATCTAACTAAACAAAAAATTCTGACATTGTTTAATGAGACCAAAAAAAAATACAATGATCTGTACACTTATAAGATGGGCTGGGAAAATGTATTGATTGCAGAAAAACATATTATGTACAGGTGGTGTTATTTTTTCTAGTAATATGCTAGTAGTAGCATCGCTTAGCTTACTACAATACGTTGTCAACAGTTGCTATTAAAATTAGGTTTAGCAAATATATATAATTTATCATCCTATATACGTTAAACATACAGAAATTTAAATATTAGAATTACTGAGCACTTGAAATGTCTAAATAGCAAAAACTATTCTAAATTCGCCAATCATCTTTTGGAAACAAACGGTTATTTTGATATTAGCAAGGTTTTCGAAATTTTAGAAATAAGATACAATGTTAATAGCAAAGTAAATATTATAAATAACCGAATCCTCTTTGCAAACAGTCACCTTTTAAATTTGTTTTCACAGTAGTTCCTGCATAGTTACCCACTAATACTTTTATAGTTTTGTTTTTATATATGTTTGTATTTTAAATTTTAGTATGCATTGTTTCCTGAAAAAGATACCTTAGGTATCGAAACATGTTGATGTACCAATATAAAGTGTTTTTCTTATTATTTATATAGTAAATTTAGAGATTAGGTAGCTAATATATTTCTGTAACTAATTCTTATCTAGTTTTCATCTACTTTTATTACATGTGTATTATTATAATCGCATCACATGCATGTACTACCCCAATGTATTACCCCAATATGTAAAAAAAAAACTATTCTTCAAAAAGGTGGTCACGTAATAGCAAGGAAAGGTGGACCCCATGTTAAGACTTATCCTCTCTTCCCTGTCTTACAGAGGCAGATCAAGATATTACCTCTCTGCAATGTGCAACCTTTCATTTCACATAATTTAACAGCTCTGCGTACATGAAGTATTTTTGCAAGAATCGCAATCTTCAGAGGCTTGGGCTATTGTTAAGTTGAAATGGAAATGGGAAATGGTAAGCTCTCAGTTCTGCTGGGAATTGTCGATGATTTCAACAAGAGCACTATCTAGTGAGTAGATACGTACATCAACTGGAAGTATTGTGGAATAACACCTTTATTTCATACGATACTTGAAAATAAATTCATCGATCTATTTCAGCTTCCATTGTCTTGTATACTAAAATGTAATTAAGCTTAATTAATTAATCGCCTAGTTTAAAGAGGCGTACATAATTATAATTAACACATTTTGAGACAATGATATAAACAGACAGATGGAAATTACGTGTTTGGCGGAGTGCTAAAATAGATGAAAAATATTACGCCTTTACAAATTATTACTTATTTTATTTACTTTTAAGCAGAACCCATTCTTATTGTGAAGTCGCAATTTTGCAGAACACAGGTCTGTGATATTTTTAATACAAATTAAATATATTAATTAGGAAGATATACAAATGAAATCAATTTATCGAAAAAATATTGTTGTCGCTACCGGGATTCGAACCTGGATCTCTTCCTATTCGGAAAAATGCATTAATCGATTATGCTACACCAACACAGTGAGTTGACGACAAATTTTCGAACGTATATGTTGCACTTTCAAATTAATACATCTCTTGTTCTATTATTTGATAGACATATTTTAATCGGGTGATCGAGGAGACCGGTCGATATCACCACTTTTAGCGGCCGGGAAAAATTTCTTGCAAAATTTCCGTAAAAGTGTACCACGGGCTGTGTGAAATGTGGCACCGTCGTGTTGAAACCACATGCGTTGCAGGCCCAATCGATCCAATTCGGCCACCAAGAAGTTTTCCAATATGTGACGATAGCGATCCCCATAAATGGTTACAGCATTGCCATTATTATTTAGATAAAATGTTTTAATAACTTCAACACGAAGCATTAAATGTTTTGTAATTAATTGTAATCAACTACTCTCTACGACTGTTAAATATGAATACATAAAATTAAACCAAACCAAAATGGGGGCCAAAAAAAATCAGCCTGTAATATAATATTCACCTGTTTATGTCAGAATAGACAAGAAAACTTTGCACAAAAAAATCTAAACGGTCGTGAAAATCTATAAACATTTTTGACGATAGATTAGTTCAAAAAAATATCAACACTCGCAATGAACGACTTGGAAACTCATAGAATATAGTTAAATTAGGCAAGAGTTGATTCATCTATATAAGCGCTTGATATTCAATGTATGCCTTATGGTACATCTATTTTATTACATTTCATTACAAACTGTATCTTGAGTAATCTAATGATTTGCTCTGCAATGTTGCTCGGGTATATACGGCGCATGATAATAGGCAGAATATGTGTCGTAAAAATGCGTTTTAAACATGCTTAGAAACATTAACATGTTTCGTTATCTAGTTTTGAAAATAATAATAATAACAGATTTGGAAATCTGTGATGTAATTTAGACCTTAGAAGGGTCCAGTGTCTCATTTAGCCATCTTTTAAACTAATTTGTAGAAAAAATCTCAACATAATGGAGATAGTATTAAAGGTTTCTTGTGTAGGCTGTATGAATGCGGATGTGGAAGGTTGATTAAGTGTCCATAATATAAAAAAAGTAGCATTACGCGTTACAAACTAATTTCAAGACGTAAATATTACTGTTCTCCCGTTACGTCTAGAAAATGCTTAACGTTTGATGAATTTTTATAATTTAAAATTAACCAATCGGAAATTGGAATTCCTATTATCAATTTTCTCTTTCATTCCTATTATACTGTGTATTTTAGTTTTCATAAAAATGTTATATTCTCTAGATGTTAGAGTCGTGGGACATCGGTTTAGAAATGTAGGTATCGTGTTGGGATAATAATTATAATGTTTTTTTATAATTATTATCGTAATTATTTTAAAAAATGTTCTAAACATTACCTATACGTTGTTATAATAATATTATATAAACTAATAAGATGTCTTTTTTTTGAAAGGTATTAGTGTTTTTTTCATATTTAAATGCTTAGGACCATAGATTGAATAATGATTCAACAGCTGAAAACTCTCCCAACTGCTCCGTCTGCGCACAGTGCCTACGCTATATTAAATCCATGTTTGTATACGGCGGTGAAACATGTACTTTATCTGTGGCAGTTATGAATATAACAGTTGGACGTTTATGAAATGTGGCGCTAAAAAGAATTTCTAAAGTACAGTAATAACTGCTTCGCCAAAACGATAAATAATATCGCTAAGCATCGTAAATTTCAATACTATGAGTATATAATTCGTGGACCCAAATATCGCCATTTGTAAACCATTATTAGGATTGTCTTACTTGCAACTCCGTTAGTCTCTTCGTGTAAGTGTGACTCAAACTATATTGTGTCTCGTCCACTGTCCCTCTTTTGGGAGTATTTTTGATAACTGGATCCCTGAGTGTCTCCCTTGAACCTTAATTTTCCATCAATTTTCCATCTATATGTAAAATTATGTATTCTATAGATTTATCTCATATGTTTTTTTTATGTATAAAAACAGCAATCAAGGGACGCTGAAGGGTCTGAATTTTAAATTTTGCGATGATTGCTAATAACTACATTGAATTGCTTTTATTTTTTCGTTTTACATACTGCATAAACTTGAATATATTATTGCATTAAAGTCGCGTATTTTTATTAGCAAGGAAGACCTAACTTCTAAACCGGTCCCGGGAAGGATCCAGTCCCCCCCCCAAGTGAATCCAAGTTCCGAGTTACCAAGGACAGATATCAGTTGAAACAAATGAGCTCCTGCAACTTTTTAAGTAGAATCCTACATCGAATCATGGGCATGGAATCAGAAAAAAATTGTTAAGTTGTGGGTTGATGTCCAAAATTCCAAAGTTTAGATCCGGGGTGGTAGGGGAAAAAATGATTATTTCCGAATTATAAAAAACAAAACTAAATATATTATATAAAATACAATAATAAAGTTACAAATAAAATGCGATTTTATTCAAATTAAATTAAAAAGTAAAAAAACAATTTAAATTTGCAAGTGACACGATGCGCCCGCTCGATTGTATCTAAAGTAAATACTAAACTAAACGCGCCCTAAATCAATATTTAAGAATACATAAATAACTATATGTACTGCATAAATTATATTCAATTGCGTTTTTTTTTTAAATAAATAGTTGTCAAAATTGTATTTTTTTCTTCATTTTTAGGTGTAGGGTAGGTATAAGAAGATATATTTTTAAACTTTTTTAGTTAAATTATTAAGAATTTATTGTAATCATAAATATTCATTTTTTGTAAATATTTATTGTAGTATACTCGAGCATTTAATTGGAGTTTTTTAATGGAGACGACATGATTAATAAAAATAATATAAGGTTGTTAATAAAATAGCGTTGATGTGTAATATCAATAAAACTATTAAAATAATTCTATTTTTTCTGTAATATATGACATAATTTTTTACTAGTGAGATAAAATCAGCTCTAATAGTTATTCCAGTCTTCCAATCTCATGAAGATAAATATTAAAAAGTTGTGATGGTGGACAGATAAGGTTAATAAAGTACCTGTCATTATTATTATGTATTTCTCTCAAATTAACAGCGCGAGTGGATCGAAAATGCAAGAGAACACAGAATTGCATCATAATGCACTCGCACAAATTGATAGGCGGTTTGATGTTCCCACGGAAATGCAGTATGCAGAATTGCCTTAAATATGTCGAATTTGCAATACAAATTTCCACATTTAGACTGAACAGCTTCCATTATCGCGGGGAGTGCATTTATTCTGTTGCATTCTGAAAATGCTGTAAACAAACACATACATGCAGTGGGAAAAATGCAGTAATGCCATGAAATATGCAAACTCATGTTTATATGTAATTTACAATGTGATGTAGGTACATCTGGTCTCAAAGATTCGTTCGGCTTTTACGATTTTCTTAATGGTGTGTTCTTATTTCTGACATCGTAAAACTAATAATATAATAAATGTTACGTACTTGGGTAAGTAGTACTTCTCAAGCTGTACACCTCGTAGTATATTATTGGTGGTCCAAGAGGAACTCTTATGTGATAATTATAATCTTTATTACATAAATAATACAGTTAAGGTACAATGTATATAACTAGTCTAGGAGCCAAACGGTAACGCAAAAGAGACCGCGCCTAGCGCGCGTCATCCTTTTGTCTCCGCTCACACCCACACACGCACACATATATATATCTCCCCGGCGGTGCTAATAACAATTTCAGAACATAGTTCTGCGTTATTTAAAACAAATTAAATTAAAAAGATACGAGTATTAAAATAAAAATCAATTAAAAAAATGTTTGGTCCGGAATACGAACCCGAAATTTTTCCCATCCGTATTTCTGAAAGATTTTTGAGATTCATTGCAACATTAAGTTGAAAGCTTTTAAAATTGAATTACAAGATTACAAAATTTAAGTTCCAAATTTATGAAAACTTAATCGATTGATATGGCGAAGTGGTAACGCGTATCCGAATAATTCCGGGATCGTATCCTGGTAGCAATCAAATATTTTTTAATAGATAGATTTTTTTTATATACCTTTCTAATCAATTTATTTAATTTGTTTTACAAATAATGTTGTTTACATTTTGTATTATTTATTATTAGCGACTAGTGAATCAAATCTCCAGCCAAAAATACGACCCCAGGATTATAAAATATTTATTTTTTCATTACATTTATGAAAAAAAAAACAGAAATAATAAATAATATAGGTATATGTAAGATATTTATATTTAAGTAAGCAAGAAAGCTATTTTTAGACAAACATTTGGTCGGGATTACGAGTAGTAGGGGAATCAGAGTTTTGAGAAGACCCCAAAGAGTACCGATGTGTGAAAAATTTGGTCAAGTCAAGGGGAGGGTTTGATAAGGTTGGGTGACAATATTTTACTCAAGGTCCTAGAGTGCAACTGAGTAACATTATATTATAATACAAATATATATCGTGGAGAGGAAATGAGCTATCCAGGGAGAGGGGGGAGATCCTGTGGTGTAACTATGCAAAATTTGGTTAAGATCTTTATAAAGTCAAATGATTGTACAGATAACAGACAGTTAGATGCATATTCAGTTTCGTTAAATTAGATAATCATATTCCCAAATACATTTTTGATATAATTACAAAGCTCATTATTTGTTATATTGAAAAGAGTAACTCACTCAAACATCTCTCGAAATATTCATATTTGAATTAAAAATACCATTTTACATTGCAAATTCATTTGGTAATCGATGCATACAAGGTATAGGTGGAATGTGTAGTAGTCAATAGTCAACTTGGAGCAATAAAATATGATGACGTAAACTACTACGCTCATCGCTGTTTATTATTGAAGTACAGCTGAATTATTAATAATAATAATAATATTTATTTAAATGCCATAATGTTACTCTATGTGCTTAAACTAGAATATAATATTAGTAAGGTTAACATAGAAGAAAGGACACTAATGAGATTTCCTGTATAGACAGTTACATATTCTAAAGAGATTAGCTATATTTGATAGGTTACATTGATAATAATACATTTGTTTATACATTTGATATTTCCGTAGGAGTCACCTGGTAGGCAAGTATTATTATCCATATATTGCATTTTTTTTTAAGAAAGATATTTGTAGAAGATTTAATTTTCTGACCAGCATGTTAAGGGCAGGGTAATCTTTAAGTGAACTCCTATACAAAAAATTATTTTTTTTTGTTCACCGTGTTTTTATTAGATTTATTTATTTTTAACATTATATACAGAGTGTAATTATTAATTATATACCAGGTCTATCTAAAATGTATGAAGTATGTGCAAATTCTCTAGCGTTATGAAAAATATTATTGTACGAGATTTTTACAAAATTAGGTTAAGCTTTAAGTCTACATATTTCTAAATAAATGTTTGCAAAATTGACTATTTCGAATAGTCTGGCTACTCAAAGTTCAATGAATTTTATTTTTTATTTTTATTGTATTGTATTATCGATACGTGTTATCATCACAATTTTATTTTAATTTCAATGAAAGATATAAAATGTTATAATTTGTGCACGGCGAATGAAGACTGACTGTATACAGGCCACGCGAATTGTAAATTAAGGCATGGGGTGCTGCTCCCTGGCGTTATTAACTCAGTTCAACGGATGCTCATTTGGCGCTAGAAGTAGTATTCGTAACACATCTTATATCGTGACTCTTTCCCTGCTGACGACGATGGAACGCAGGTGGTTCTCTTACAGAGGCTACGCCCTGTCGGTAGGCGTACGATAACGGCTATTAGTCGGTAAGTGTAAGCGATCGTTAGTTGTTAAGAGAGGAGTATCTATATAAGTATTCATTCAGTATATTTTCACTTTAGATTTGTAAATTGTATAATTCACCCCATATTTAAATCTTTGAGAGGGACAGAAATCACAAAATGTATGTCCTTTTTGTGCTAATGTCAGTACTTCTTGTACCAAATGATACGCACTATATTTTAATAAGAAATAATAGTTACTCATACTAACCTATAGTATACACTATTATTAATGCTAAATGAAATATAATTCAATCGCATACCTTTGCAAATTAATTCTGAGAAAAATATGCGTCTCGTTTCGCAAAGTTAAACTACGGGTTTTAAAATTTTTCGCTATAAAAGAGAGAAATTAAATATTTCGCATAATAATTACATGCAGTATAAATTAGACTCTTTAATTGTTAAAGCCTCCATTCAAAAATGTATGATTACATGTAAATTAATTGGACGGAATATAAATGATATCGTTAGCTATGAGAATTATGTCAAAGTTGTTGGATTCAAAACGTCGTGGACGTTAACCTCACGCGACTTTCTCCGAAATCAAATAGTTTTATGGAAACAGTTGTGATGATGTTATGGAATGTCTTTTCTGAAATCACTTAGGGCTAACTAACTAAGTAACTTAGGATCTTATAAAAAAATATGAATAATGTGTGAAAGACCGTCAATAATAACAGGAAAAATTTAGATGTTTTTTAATATTTTCACAGAATGACAATTGATAGTCATCTATCTATCTTTGGAATCAAATTAAATTATTATAGAACACATCAAAAGTAGGTACCTACTTAGGTTGGATATTTAGAGCTAACTTGATTCATTTGAAAAATGGAACGTCCCAAATCCATCCATCATAGAATTATTTCATTCGAAATATGCATGCTTTATTAAAAGCGTAACTGACGTACGAACGATGAAAATTATTTTAATATTGATTTTTCCGTCAGACAAAACAAAGAGCAAAAAAAAAAACAATTTATTCCAATGCCTCGTAAGGCTCTCAATGTTTCCCTGATTAATCTTTCAGTGAATCATGATATCAATCAATCATAGGAGACGCCAGTTAAAAATTTGTTCGCTTTCTACTGAAAAAAATAAATGCGTAATTGAAATAAGTTACGTACAACAAATCTGATAAGATTAAAAATGTTTTAAATGTGACTGCAGAATTTTCCAGCCACCCATCCCACCTTTGAGAAAAGAGTGTTTCATACTTTAAAAATATATATTTATTGCTGCTACAATTACATTTATAGAAACCAAATTTAGTAAACCTTCCCTGAAGACCCGCGGGCATTGCTATAACTTTAAGGTCAGCAAACATGTTCCACATATGATCGTCGTATCTTATTTAATATAAAAATAGTTTCATGTGTTTCATTCATATGTTGTATGAACAACTAAACTGAATTTCTACGCATCAATACAAGATTTATACTGTACTGGATGTTTTTGGCAGATTGAGTTTTTCTAATAATAATAATATAAAATATCAATTAAATATATTAATTAGAAAGATATACATATAAAATCAATTTTATCGAAAAATATTGTTGTTGCGCCATTGGTATTCGAACCTGAATCTCTTTCCAAACCGGGGAAGGTGCATTATCCAACTATGCTATAAATGCGACAAATTTTCGAACCTATGTGTTTCCTTTTTGATATTAATACATTTAATCGTTCCATTATTTGAAAGAGCCCGATTTGGAAAGAGATCCAGGTTCGAATCCCGGTGGCGCAACAACAATATTTTTAGATAAAATTGATTTTATATGTATATCTTTCTAATTGATATATTTAATTCATATTTAAAATATCACAGACCTATGTTCTGAATAATTACAACTTCACAATAAGAATGTGTTCTAATAATTATTATTATTATTTATTTATTTGACTCTTTATTTATTTAGTACAGTGTGTTATATTATAATCGGATAAACATTTGAGCAAAGTAAAACGTAAATTTGGGTATCGTGCCTGCTACACTAGTATTTTACTGCATTATAAAAGACAGTGTTCTTCCGGTATAATAGTAAACAAAGTGCAATGTACAAAATTATATATATATATATATATATATATATATATATATATATAGATATATATAATTTTGTACATTGCACTTTGTTTACTATTATACCGGAAGATATATATATATATATATATATATATATATATATATATATATATAAAGAATGTCATTAGATTAGGTAAAAACTTTGTAAAATTTAACGTAAATGCATTGTTCAATGTGTAAGATATAATATTTGGTATATTTAAAGAGTAAAGCAAGATGCAATTAAATAACAACATATAATTAAAACGTAAAACTTAAAGTAAGTCCAATGTTCAATGTTAAAATGAATGTGACGTTATTTGCAAATAACGAAATCATTGTCCATCCTGACCCATTTTCTTCACGAAGGTTCCACTATTAATGATTAGCTTAGACTTTATTTTCGTAAGATCCAAGTCACCGTCGTTTAATTTAGACTGACTTATCAGCTGTGGTTCTTCAGCTGATCTAGAACGTGAATGCGCCGGGCGCGCTGATGGCGCGGAGGAGTGATTATATTGACGAATAGAATTTAATGAAGAAGTGTAAGGATCGTATTGCTATATTGAATGAAGTACCAAATCAGATAAAAATCTATATGTACGGTATGCTGGATAATTTTGGACTGTATATTCGTTTTCTGCACTCTAAAATACATAAAATAAAGAAGGTACATGTGTAAGAATTAAATATATTTTTTAAGGAGAGGATTTTTGTATAGACCAGTGTTATCAAATGATACTGTACTCTTAATAATAGGAATTTTATCAATAAAACATGATTCAATAATTTATTTATAATATTTAGTATAGCATATTTCTTGTGTTGGCTAATTTATACATCCTAAAGTCAAGTCAAGAAAACGACTTAATAAAAATCAAATTTTTTTTTTCTTAGTTTAAAAAAGACTAGCGTAGATGGATTATTAATAAATGAACTAATTGGTGGTACCCACGCGTGCAAGTATTGTCCCAAAAGGTTGCCAAATCATCATTCTTTTTTGATTACTCCATAATCAAAATTGAGTCATTTCATTATATTTTCAAAAGTCGTGCGCCAAATTTTTCTCGACACTGTTCTAATACTTGAAATAATAATTGTACATTTCACCACACTGTCAAATAATAATTATTGTATTACGAGAGTTTGTAAATATTATGTCATGACTTCAGGAAAATTGTGTGATTAAATAATCAAATTCTCATTTAGATTTGTAATTCGCGATAAATTCTATTTTTATACTTAAGTAAGTGGTAAGTACCAACTTACTTACGCCGTTTCCCCGCAGAGGTTAGGCAGAGATGCACAATTCTCGCCTCATCCACATTCATACATCTTCTCGTACAAGCTCGCCGATTATTGACGCTTCTAACAGGATCATCCTCCAGTATCTGATTTACCTGGTCATAAAAGTTTTCGCGGACGTCGGACGTCCTTTACTTCTGGTGCCATCAACACTTGCGACATATATTTTACTTATCATTCTCTCTTCATTCTCTCATTCTTAATCTTACTCACTTTGCTAAGGTCAGCTTTATATTCTTTCCTTACTTTTTCATTCTTTACTCCGTTATAAATATATCTGCCACATATACGCCTAAGTAATGTCATTTCCACTGCATTCAGTCTATTTTCGTTCCTCTTCCAGTTTCAAACATCAGTGTCAGTACTAGGACTCCATTGTGAACCGCCAGTTTTGCCTCGGTTGACAAATTCCTATTACCTATAATTCCATTCAAAGCGCTGTTCATTTTATTCCCTGCAGTCATCATCCTTTCGATATCTTTCTCAGTCTTTTCGTTTCTATCAAACATACTTCCCAAATATACAAACGCATCTACTTGTTCAAAACATTAATTACCTACAAGTATTTTTCACGTTGTCTTGCTTCTCGAATACCATCACATTGGACTTGTTGACATTCATAATAAGGTCGCTTTCCTTGCATACATCGTGCATTCTACTCACTAGACTCTGTAATTCTTGTTCATTATTCACCATTAATACTCCAAAATTATCATTTTGCACCATAAAGCAGCTGGCATCTCGGCAGAATCTACATCCAAGTTGGTCCATTTCTAAACCTTGATTCATTTACTGGTCCTATCTGTAATCTATGCTATTTATCTCTGACGAATTTATTACTTTGTTAGAAGCCACGCTCGTATCCAAATACAAGAAAATAATAATAAACAATATTTTATCAAAATTCACCCAACATTCAATAAAAATTCACTCAAATAAATAATTAACTTGTAACGATAATAAAGCTAAAACATGTTTTTAAATCAGAGCATTGCTTTGAAATATAGGGCCCAAAAAGAAAATATAATATAAAGAACCGCCTACATATGTAAATGACCAACGCACCGTAATAAAACACGTTCCGCTGATTGGCGAAGAGATGTATTAATTTCTCGCGCGAAAGAGGGTGACGACGTGATCCTTGATGCAAATTCCATGCATTCAAAGAATATCTTTGAACAATTTTTATTTATGACGCTTGGCAGTGAGCCGCAAAATTTCGAACAATTTTTCACACGTTAATTAAAAATATGGTGTATATTTTTAGTACTTTTAAAATTAGCAATATTAACTTTGTGGTTAAAATTCATATTTTTATTTATTATCTTTGTTTTATTAACCACTTAATTGAGTTTAAATACATCTACCGGTTTCGATACCATTTTCTTCGTCAGGATGTCATAACTAACTAAAAACATATATTATTTTTTCATTACCAGAATCTATTTAAAAAAAAAAACAGATAATAAAACAAAGGTTAATAAAACAAAGATAATAAATAAAAATGTGTATATTTTTAGTGACTATGGGAAATAGATAAAGATTCAACTAATTAGATCTCCCGCCTTTTCAATATTTCTCTACGACCTTGAAACTTGGACTATAAAAATCTAAATAGATGCTCTAGACATGTGGTGCCGACGACGTAGATAGTCAATCCTCGAGAATCTTAAAATAAACGGACGACAACTTTTGACCAATTGTGTAGTTCCAGATGTTTATTTATCTTGGATGCATCACAGAGTGCTAGGATAATATGGAAGTATTACGGGTTCAGGGTAAAGTTGAAGTTTTTTAGGCCATATCGTGCAGGATCGATCTGGAGAATACTTCCAGTAATAGTTCACTTTACCTGTGTCCAAATGCTTTAGACCAAATCAAATAGCACACACAGAAAAATAGGTATAGAAACATCTCTGACGAAATTTTATGTTTTATTCGAAGTGTTTCATTAAATTTGTTTTAATTAATAAAGAACTTTACCTAGTGATATCATTAACATATTAAAAAAAAAATATATATATATATATATATATACATATCTATATCTGTTGTATCAGGGTTTTCGTAACGAAATAAGAATGAATTGGAAATCATAGGGCATGCATTACTAGTTAGATTTTTGAGACTCATTTGCGAGTAAAAATATTATATTTTTAATATAAATTTATATATATCACACAAGGAAGAGAAATAAATGGTTAACGTAGGTTATTCATTCTCCCGGCAAGAGAAAGTTCCAGGATCAAATCCGAATTGTATATATTTTTTTGATAGATTTATTTTGTGGATTTTTTTAAGTGATTTATCTAATTAATTAAAATTGTGATTTAAAACAAATGTGTTATTACGTTTTAAAATAAAAAAAAACACGTTATTTTTACTCCCAATACGGCACGGATCCATTACTGATAAGACTATGAGCGCCTTTATTACAGTGTTATTACTCATAAATTGAATGAACACCTTCATTTTCCATCTTCCCATGCCGTGACCAAGAGTCTAAATGACCCAGAAAAAGAGATCAGGACCATAAAAGATAACACACCTTTAATACCTGCATAAATCAGATTAGCCATTTTCAAAGACGCTATGTGGAATAATCTCAATGCTTTGCTACAACCTCCCAAGGTTATTTTTTGTTCCCACATACTTAAAAACTACTCTTACTAATTAAGAGTTCTGCTCTCTGCCGGGCCGTGTCACGCACAGACTACGCGCTGTGTTGTGACGAAACATTGACAAAATACTTGTAGAAATGCAGACGCCTTTGTTGTCTTGAGCTCGCTAATTAATTATATTGCTAAAGAAAATCCCATTCGTTATTCTCTAACAGCTGGACCAAGAACGGGCATTCTAAATTGTTCATTTAACACTCGGATGAATAAATATAAAGAAAGAAACAGATTAATTAAAATCTGAAATTTGTACTACTTCAGGAGATATGCAGCCAAATATCAGATCTTACTTATTTCTTAAGATTATTGGATACCCTAGGAAGATGCCGATCCTCATGGCTGTAAAATGTACGACAAGGGATAAATGACGAAGCAGTTTTTCCTATCAGGTGTCAACAATATGACAGTCAATATCCAA
The DNA here is from genome assembly GCA_022840565.1 of Eubasilissa regina. Classification (NCBI taxonomy): domain Eukaryota; kingdom Metazoa; phylum Arthropoda; class Insecta; order Trichoptera; family Phryganeidae; genus Eubasilissa; species Eubasilissa regina. The sequence goes on along the minus strand of JAINEB010000029.1, from coordinate 5,130,001 downwards.
CAAGCGGATGTAACATGAGTAGAACAAGATGATTATAGCGCGTCAGAAATAGCGCGTTGGAAAATATATTTTTTTACGATCGATATCAGGTGCTTCCAAAACCTTTTTGGAATCATAAATACATTTTGAAAGCGACGAGTATCGATCCTGCTACCTCTTGTTCAGATATTTTACTACACTCCTAATAGACTGTGGTGTCACTTTGATGGCCTTCCAGTTGACTTCTGTGCCAATTTTTGTATATAACTGGAATGCATGTATTATTTAATTAATACTAAATGTTTTAATAAGAATATTACGCCTATGAACTGTAAAGTAAATGAAATAAAATAAAAACATGACCATAAACATATGTTTCTGTATTTACATATTAAAATTCGCTTAGTTAAGATTCTTTACGAGAAATATAGATATATAATATATAAACTATTTAATAGAATGCTAAAAGATTTAAACCAATCGAATTGTCCCAAGAACATGAAACTATATATTAAAACTTGAATTCGTAATATGGAAAGAGCCAGTATTGGTGCACTTACCCAAACATATTGACTCATACCTATATTAATTATTGCTTCAAAGTAATCCAAAATTAATTTATTAAGTTCACTTTAAAATTGTTCTTTATATACACCTATTATATAGTAATAAATGTAATTCTATCTACTACTTGTAATTCTAATTAATTGTACAATTGCTTGAAAACTATGGCTGTCTCGACACTGAATTTCTCTAGTGAGATGGGCTCAGTCCAAACATATTTTTTCATTGTATTATATAGTTCATTATTAAAATTAAAATAAAATATCATAGAAAGAGTCTACTCCATACCATATAATAAACTACGGGTATTTAATTGCAATATAATTGTATCTTATGTTTATGTTATATTACAAATATATTCACCTCTACTACAACAAAAATATGTATGAAAATAAAGTCTAAATAAATAAATTGTAATGGGTAACTAGTATCTCTGTAGACAGAGATAGTTGTATGTAGAAAAAAACATATTCATGAACGCCAAAATCTTTTGAATTTCAAAAATTTTGGAGGTTCCTGGTACCAATCCCCGTATCAATAATTGTAAAAATAAAGCACTCGAGGTAAAAATGAGAGTGTATAAAAATATTATACATTTTTCTAACGTAGTTTTAATGACAAATTTTACCCATTAAATAAACATTGCCTATTTAAAAACTGGCGAAATATGCCGGTGACTTCCCTTTCGTTGCTTCACACCACCAGCGCGAGCTATAATTTGCATCTCGTAAACGATTGCGAATCAGTGAAGATCTGTGTGAAAGATCACTCCATTAATCTTGGATGTGCCCGAGCCCGTTCTGGTCTGCCAAATTCGGAGACGCCCCCTGGAAGTACAGCTACGTCCTGATTAAGTACCTGGTCTCACGGTCCTAAACATAATAAAATTAATGGATGACATTGGTGCACGCAAATTGGCTGCTCAACATTTTTCCACTATGTGGCATTTTTTATTATTCATATTTTATTACGATGAATACGGTGTGAATATTATGTTTCAGGCCGATATTGTGTTTAAATAACTAGAAAATGAATCATTATTTTTTAATTTAATTTTTATTTAACATTTACTTAGCTTATTACAATTGTATATAAAATATAATATTGACCAAATGACCGTCTTTGGTGCTATTTTATTTTTAATATTGTCTTGCAGCATCGAAATTATTGTTAGGTTATTGACGTAGACCTTTCCTTTGATGTACCCTCACAGAAAATAGTCGAGAGTCGTCACATCAGGTGATCGAGGAGGCCAGTCGATATTAACACCTTCTGACATTATGCGGGTGGGAAAAATTTCAAGAGTAGCTCGGGCTGTGTGTGAGGTGGCATCGTCATGTTGAAACCGCATGTGTTCCAGGCCTAATCGATTCAATTCAGCCACCAATAAATTTTTATAACATTGCATCTTGTATCCTGAAATAAATAGGGCCAAATGATTCCGCTGGCCTGCATGGGTATAAAGGTCGTTAGTATATAGATTGAGGATTTTCAGTCAGTAATGATGTCACTCATGATGATTTTTTCAGAAGTTGGGGTCATCAATATTGAGCTGCAAAACATGTTGTTGAGGCGTAAATTTTCCAATGTGACGATAGCGATCACCATTAATGGTTCCAGTATTGCCGTTATTAGTTAAATATAATGTTTTAACGACTTCAATACGTTGTTGAAGCATTAGATACTCCATAATTAATTGTAATCAACTACTTTCTACGCCTAATAAATGAGAACTGACAAATGTCTGCCAAACCAAAATAGCGGTCAAATAAAATCTGAATGGAACATAATATTCATCTGTATAAAAAATATTATAAATATGAATTAAATATAGTAATTAGAAAGATATACACATAAAATCAATTTTATAGAAAAATATTGTTGCGCCTCCGGGATTCAAATCTGGATCTGTTTCCTAACCTAATCCAACTATGCTACAGAGAATATTTTTAGCGACAAATTTTCGAACTTATATGTTACCTTTTTGATATTAACACATTTAATCGTTCCATTAATTGAAAGAGCCACCTACTTTATTTTTACAGAATCTCAAATACCTTTGAGTAATCTGATAGCAGACGCCAGAATTATCAATTCATTTTTATTAAATTTTTGGACACATTAATACAACTTTATTATTAGGAGAACACATTTTTATTGTGAAGTTGTAATTATTCAGAACATTGGTCTGTGATATTTTAAATATGAATTAAATATATTAATTAGAAAGATATACATATAAAATCAGTTTTATCGAAAAATATTATTGTTGCGCCACCGGGATTCGAACCTGGATCTCTTTCCTAACCTATGGCGCAACAACAATATTTTTCGATAAAATTGATTTTATATGTATATCTTTCTAATTAATATATTTAATTCATATTTAAAATATCACAGACCTATGTTTTGAATAATTACAACTTCACAATAAGAATGTGTTTTCCTAATAAAAATATTATATTTTAAGGTCCAGACATATTTAAAAAAATGGTGTTTAGACATCTTGACTCACTTTTATCATAGTGATAACATACTACACACAGTATAAATAAATGTACAATGGTGACTACATATTTTATTCAGTGACTATGAACTTTATTTGACACTTTATAAAAATTCACATGTTCCAAAATTAAAATATGTCTTTACATGTCCCGATAGGTAAGTACAGAACATTTTTGTGAAATTGCGGGCGTAAAGCTACGGCTGGAGCTCAGCACCAACTCTCTGGTGCAAGAGGCGCTCTCATGGAAAGCTGGTTCCCTGACCAGAGAACGGCAGCGCCTACAGAATAGCTACATATACAACAATGGTAGTGACTGAAGTAGTTATATTTGTAGTATTTATATTTTGTGTGTATATATGTGTGAACTTTTCATTTTATTTTTTTATATTTTGCTTGGTTTTTTTTTATTTTTCATAGCGTTATATTTATTTCGTAACTTTAATGTATAAAATAATATGTATTATCTTTATAGTGAATAGGATTTTAAAAAAACCTGATCAAGTTGAATTAAACGCATTATTATTATTATTACCTACGCGGTAGTGATGGTTAAAACGTTATTTAAACCGTTATTATGACTGTGACTGTGTTAAATTATAACGATTATTCGTAACTCTTTGAACAATCACTGGTACACTAAAAACTAAACCTCCTAAATAGTTATATCTCATTTACCAATTATCGTTTCGATTGAACACAATAACGATTTAATAACGATTTAAATAACAATTTGCCACTGTACCACTGAACGTTGCCTACCTGAGAATTTGAATTTAAATAATAATACAATTTAATTTACAAATTATGAAAGAATTTAAAATATGAATTGTATGCAAATGTAAATCATAATATTTCAACTATGTAAATATACATGTATCACAGTAAAAGCAACATGTTCAAATTATGTAATATTTTGAATCTTGTCGCGATGCAAATACATTTTTACATCGTGCCTGTTCACTTGATGATATTCCGTTCTTTCAGATCCCAAATGAAACGGAAAGTGATGACTTAAGAGTCGGAAGGGCTTTGAGTGAAAGTGAGATACAAGATGTACTCTCCCGACAGGGTGAAAGGGACGCAAGAGTCACGATTAACTCTATTATGCATAATGTTGTGTTCCACAGCACGTTCTGTTGTACGCATCCAGGTAGCATACCAGATTTCAACCAATCAGTCAACGGAACCATAATAATTTATTTGTTTAAATTTTACGATATATTCATGAAAAGAAGTTACCATTCAATGTATGTTAAAAAGTCGAAAGAAATGTGCTTTCATATTTAACGACAACTGGTGTTTTATTTTAGAATTCCAGACCAGTGTAATAGTATGTAAGATTGTTACATACTGTACATTCTGACGAAGACGGAGATGCCAGTCACTTTGAAGCCGGTCGGCATTAAACAGATGAAATTAATTACGCCTTGTTGTAATAGTATCTCTCGTATACGATATTCTTATTTTTCCTAGTATTTATCTGTTCATTTGGTTGCTATTCTAATCATTCTGCTCCACTTAGTTCTATTCTGAATCTTGTATATGATATTTCAAAAAAATCATACCAAGTGTATTGTTACGAACGTGTTTGAACATAATTCATTATCTGCATATACCTACAATCGATATATATATATATATATATATATATATATATTAATTAGCGGAGTTATTTAGTATTTATAACGCCTTATTTATATCACGCCCGCAGTAAATCTACGTATACAAGGCACAGTAAATATTTTTAAGCTAGTTCTCTGGAATAAATCTGCTGCATAACCACAATCTTATGTTGTATTCATTAACTTAATACATCCCGAATCTTCTGATATATAACCTACACGCATGCCTCCATAGAGTTTATTATCAATTAAGTCTACAAAATTATATGAAGATTGACTAAAACCAGCACTTGAAAGATAATACGACAATCGGAAATACAGTATTTTTTCTGTATGTAATGTATGTATTATAATAAGATTAAATCAAGTTTATGATTTGGTCACGATATTATAGTATGACTGAATAGTAATAGTTGTTCGAAACAATCAAAATATATGAATTGACGGTAATTTTTTAGGCCTGGCACCAACGATGTTGTTGCCTGGCAGGATCTTTGTTCATACGTTCAATTCTAATAAACAAAGATCCTGCCAGGCAACAATATATATATATATATTGTGACATTACAAAGTAACGTTATGCATTTGTAAAAATTAATGTTAGTCAGGTCATAATATTATGAAAATTATTTTTTTAGTGGGCATCATTATCTATGAAATTTTAAAACTATGCGTTATGGCGGTAGGCAGCCGCGAGGAGCGGTTCACTCTCACTCTTACCCAGGAGACGCGCTTGGTCCGCTGCGAGGAGTGGCCGTTACTAGAGTATTTTTTTTTCATGGTATAACAACGTCAAGTCAATTTTGCCGAATTGTGCTATTGGTTTGGGCAACATTGGCTATTGTACTGGAGATTGCTACTATCATGTGGTAAATGACTGCGATTTGAATGAACCCATTTGTCGAGAAATTGGACGTTTTGGAAGGTTTTGGAACAGGAAAGTATGGAAGGATTGAGATACTGAGTTCTGTACCTCGGATTTCAGGAGCAGCCGTGGACTCGGTTGGAGAAGGTTGGAGAACCCGAAAATGCAAACTAAGTGACTTTTCTAAGATCTAATTTTATTTTGACATTTGATAGTTTATTATGGCAGAGACATAGGAGTAACTTTAGGCTGTAATTAATAATTAGACAAGTTTCCATAAGAATCGTCTCACGATTTAATCAGTTTATATTATCTATAGAATAAATAATTATTGTTTCAAGTTAAAGTCTGCTTTCATTCTGGAAACCTTTCTTCTTACCTACACAGTGCACTTTATATTTCAGATAATAAAAATATGCATTCCTCCGATGATGACCAGCAGATGAAGTAAGAGAGGAGTAGGTAATCTGAATCTGGTATCGAACATATGTTAAATTTCATGCTCTACCCTATCTAGTCGGAGACAAATGTCCAACCTCACTTGGAGGCAGAATCGCATTCCACAATATATATATATTACTATAACTCATATTTCATATAGAAAAATATTTCACCGTTGAAGGAGATATAAATATAATCGGTATTGTTTTTGAAACTTAATTTGAAATTCCTGTACATTTTTGAAATTTGTACTTTTTTTAAATAGATTTTAATAACTTGATACGGATGTTTCAAAGCTCGCAAGTTGAATATTCACCTGAATTATCAGTTATCCCTCGTAGAGAATCATAACACATGTAAATACGTAATGTCATTAGATATATAGTTAATTATTTGTTTAATACATTTGTTTTCTACCAACCTCACTAAACTAGAGTCTATATAAAGGTAAATAGGGTTTTTCTCTTGTATAATTTGCAATATCTCAAAGTATGTGAAGTTTTTCTTTTCATTTCATGCCTTGTATTGGATAGATTACTAAGTAATTAATCAGATAGAAAATTAATTTGCTATTTCACAAATATACTAAATTCTGGAAGTCATCATTTGTATGGCGCCCATAGTCAGTTGGTACTTGTTAACAAAGTGAACCATTCGAGTATTCATTCTACTTCCGATTATCCGCGCTTGAATTTTCCGGTTAGTTCATTATTCAAGCTGTCCAGAGGGTCACGATTGGCGGTGCGCGGTGTGTTCTTAATACCGCCACTTACAACAATGTGTAAGTAAACCAAAAAGACGGAAGGAGTTTTAACAGGTAAAATGCTTTGGAGATGAGAAAATTACCTTCCTAAGTTAAAGCCGTGTCCATTCTATTCGCTTTGTGCATGTTACGGGACTCATCTGCTCTCGTTGCACGTTCCACCTACTGTAGCTTTCTCGCTTTCATCTTCCTAAGGATATGCGGTTTTTAAATATTTTGTAACATTTTGTAAAATAATCTACATATAAGACATGCGATTCTATTGGATTTGATTGATATGCTACCTTGGTGTTTTTCTCACTAGAAATAAAGACTGCAACATGATTGGTTTGTGCATTTAAATTTGTATTCAAGTATGTAAATTTATAATTATATATAAACAAATATATTTACATTCGGAGTAATACTTTTTTACATAAAACTACAATTCTGTACATAATTTTATTATTAATATTTCGATTAAAATATTTTTTTTAATAGTGATTCAAAATGCATATTATTAATGTATTTTTTATTTAAATAATAATCAAGTTCCACATATCTGTCTAGACAAATTGCACCATAGATAAGACATCGGCGTGCACCAAAATAAGTCATGATAAAATTCTGAATACATTTATGTAAATCGTGCTACAAAGCATATCTTATCGTGCCGCAGACGGCACGCGTGCCACTTACCAGATAATAATTATACATGCATACTTCCGTACTTGAGATGACGTTGATGATTTCAGACACTGTGATGAATGTGCCATGCACCTATCTTCCTTTATGTAACTCCGTAAAGGGCTGTGTGCCTAGAAGATTGGCTTTCAGTTAGAAATATGATCTTGTTTGCTTGAACTATAAATTACTCATCTATTGAAGATCTTGTATAATAAACATCTTAAAATCTTTGCTGCCACCGGGATTCGAACCAGAAACCCTTTTATCCTGGAAAGAGCGCTGCCCATTTCAACATAGTAAAATAACGACAAATTTTCGAACCCATATATTTCACTTTCAAATTGATACATCTGTTATTCTACATTTTAAAAGCAATCTACTTCATAATACTCAAATAGTTTTGAGTAAAATCCGATAGGAGATGCCAGAATCGAATTAATTAATCTATTTTGGAAATATTAATACAACTTATATATTTTTAAGGACAACGCATTATTTTTGTAAAGATGCAGTTAAAAATATTACAGAACTATGTTCTGAAAAACTGCAACTTCACAATAATAATGTGCTTTCCTTAAAATAGATTAATTTAATGTAAATCTTTATATATGGTATTTGTTTATTCAGAATAATTAGTTATGTTAAAGATTTTTTACATTTAATCCCTCTTGTTATAAAATGGATCCAGGATAAAGAAATATAGGTTTGTATTAACACTAAATGTGTAAATTAGCTCTAAAGTAGACAAACGATTTAGGGTATATAGTAATTATTAAGGAAAACACATTCTTATTGTGAAGTTGTAATCATTCAGAACATAGGTCTGTGATATTTTAAATACTAAATTAATGTATTAATTATAAATATATACATATAATTAATACATTAATTTAGTATTTATATAGTAATTAATTATTAATGAACTAATTAGTTATCTTAGTATTCAAATAAAATAATCTTTAAAGACAATATCATTCTTGTACGACAAATATAATTCACGTTCTTGTTTTCAGTGCATGCCAAATGAGCGCCCTCGTCCAAATATTATACAAGCGCCCCAAGTGCCACCAAGTCCTCTGTGTGTAGAGTTTTTTTAAAAAAAAATTGAATTTTTCTCACTAATAATAAGATTACTGTAGTTATTTCAATGAATAAAAAAAAACTGTAAATATTGACTTGAAAGGACACAAGAACTTGTGACACACAAGAATAGAAAAATTATACTACTTACTTACATTCACGCCAGAGCAGATAGGATAGCAGTAGGCAGAGAGGATAGAACGCCACACTCCTCTGTCCTGACACACAATTCTCGCCTCATCTACATTCATATATCTTCTCGTATGAGCTCGCCGATTATCCTCCAGTATTTGGTTTACCTTGTGGTGCCAAGTCTACCGCGGGTGTTCTATACCAACTTTAATTAAACAGTGTATTTTTTACGAGAGTAATCACAAATATATATACGTAAAGTTGTAGAAAGTATCGTAAAGAAATTAAATTTTCTTTTTATAACTATTTAGATAATCAATATTGATTATATAAATTTGATTCAATTAAAATCGCTAAAACAAAAACTACTGTATACTTGGTTTGGTATGAAGAGACATCTGATCGAGACAAGGTCAATAATTATTAAAATCATAATGTAAGTCATGTAAGTCACAGTAGCATATAAAGTATTCAAAATATTAGAAGTTGAAGAAGATTAAGTTTTGATAGCATTTCTCTTTGGATGATACTGATATGCAAACAGGATAATCTACTGAAATTTTTTTTAAATGATTTGATCACTATCTTCGACTGTCTAATGACCGTTGAGTTAATCCTAATTAATTAACATAATTTTGTTCCTCCGTCAAATATCGTTCTCATCATTCATCCGTTCCATATAACTCCGATTTTATGTTGTTATTTAAGATCTCTGTTATATATTAATTTAAGCATTACTGTTTAAAATATTCAACAATAATGTTATTGTAATGTACTTCAAGCGGCGATTGTTAAGTACCGCTATGAATATGTCTCCGGACAAATCTTCTTGTATTCAGTGTGTGGATCGATAATTATACTCGTATCGGGTGACAATATACAGCAGTTTTTTATTCCACGAATACAATGCAGTATATAACAATATATTATAATATGAGTTATCTGAATCGCGTCAGAGCAGAAAAGAGAGAGAATTCGCACTCCTGGTGCGCTCGTTTATGACGTCTCGCACACAATACGCACACATACCTCCTACTTCGCCCGCGCTCCGTAGACCGACACACACACACACACACACACACACACACACATACATAAACCCTTTGACGTCACAATTATATTTCTCTTTAGCAGCCTCATAAGACTGAAAACTTCATGACCGCAGGTCACCACAGAGCGCCATCCATCACTTGATATCATTATTGTGGTCCAGTCTGCTGAGAACTCGCCTACCTTTTGCGGGTCTATCAATAAATTATCTGTCATAGTCTCTCCCTTAATTTTGATCGTGTTGACTCATATACTGGAGTTTTGTGCATACTACAGAACTCATCTCCCGACTCGTCCTACCTACTGCAGCCTCGTTACTTTATCATCTGTATCGGCATTCCAAATCCTTAAACACACTCCATTCTCTAATTAAGTTACAGTATATTGGGAAGTAAATATTGCGTAAGACTTTATTTTCTAAAACCTGCAATCTGCGCTCTTACAATAAAGTGTCACACCACGCATCACACACTATATTGTAACCGTTAACGATAAAGTTATTTTTTCAAATATTACAAAATGAACTTCATTTTTACTCTGATTTTAAAAAAAAATCCCCTTTAATCCAGATCAGCTATCTTCTTTCTAAATAACCAAAAGAATAATTCAATCGTATCAAATATTCCATTCACTTGGGAATATTTTTTGTATAACAGTGAAAATAAAAATCATAACAATACCAACAGTTGAAGTGGATGAATTATTTAACATTGTTTTAAACAATTCTTTGAAACAATATAAATAAAACTCAACGTTATGAAATTAAAAATAATTAATAATATTTTAAAAATAAATCATTTTAATATACAGGTGTGCATACTACACATAAATATACAAAGAATATTTATAAAATATTGAAAACAGATAGCTATGAAATTACAATAACATATTAAATATAGAATAATCCAGTAAAATTATAAATGTAATCAATTTTTCAAAATCAAAAGATCCCGGTATCTCTCATTTAATAAACCAGTGTTCTGCCATCTTAGCTACTCCTCTAGTAGACTATGGTGTCAAATTGTTATATAAGTATTGGTGGGCACTCAATTTTAGGTACCAGAAGAAATACAGGACAGGGAAGGAAATAAATTACTCACCGCACTCCGGCCACTTCTCGATAACCAAGCACCTCTGAAAGTGGACAGTATATAGAATTATCACACACAATATCTCGTCAAAGGTTCCAGAACACCAATATAGATTCTGAAGTCTGAGAATTGATTATCGCCATACAGTTCCAATGCAGGGCCACCCGTCGACTAACGAGTGTGACCGGGAGGGGAAGGAAAGGGGGAGAATACAGAGATTATTGTGTTCAATATATGTTATATGACAATAAATATATGTCCCAAACAGTATATAACACTGATATTTTTGTATTAGAATTAAATACACCGACTTAAATTATGCGAACTATGTATGTTTGTTTTATGTTTTGTGTGACTCGGATGAATACATGATCATGAGCTAATTATATGCGTAGGATTCATTCGCCTACAAATTTTTGCGACCTTTACGATCATTTTTTGTTCAGTGTGTGGTACCGATAATAACAGATAAATAGACTGTTTTTATCGATTTTTCTCGTATATTTATAATTCTTTAAATAGCACGTCGCAGCCATAAAGAAAATAAACAATAGTCATACTGTTCGCTTTGCGTGGGCTCCACGCTCCAAGCTCCACACTGACTTGTCAATTGTTAATAATCTGTATTGATTTCAATTACTTAAAGTATGTAATAATAATTTCAAAATATTGAATGATGTTCCACCAGTCAAGAGGTATTTTTTTAAATTGCTCTTGCCATAGTTTTGGCAATAAAACATGCAGCAACGATAATTATACGTGTCGGATATGCGTCCTCGAGAAGACGACCTACGTTCAACAATTTTCGCAATCTCAGATAAACCGTTATTAAAGCGATGAAATCTGTATACGCACTAAAGTTAACATTGTTTGCTTAATCGCTTTCATTAATTTTTCATAATGATTTGTTCAAAATTTGATCAAAACCATGGGTGTTATGTATATAAATATGAAACCGGAATTTTTGTATAGAAAATACACGTTTATTGTATGAAAATGAAACAAAATATTTTATTCGAAGTATTACCCATCGCTAGCTTCACATTTTTTCCATCTCTATGAGAATTAGTGGATGCCACGCTAAAAAAACTGTTGTCCTTTGAGGCAAACCAATCATCGAGCCATTTTCGTAAGAAGTGAAGAGCTGCTCAGCAAGTGCGTGTCCCATCGATGCAAATAAGTAGTAATCGGACGGGGCCAAGTCTGATGAATAAGCCGCATGAGAAATTATTTCCCAACTATGACCAATTTTGCAGTGCATTATCATGAAGCAAAATCACTTTGTGTTTTTTGATATTCTGGTCGTTTTAAATTTATCTGTAGCGTTCAGTATTAATGGTTTCGCCAGGTTTTAGCAACTTATAATAGATCACACCCTTCTGATTCCACCAAACACAGAGCATTGTTTCTCACGTCAAAATCGACACTTTTGAATATTTTAAACCACTCAAAGCACTGTGATTTACCAAAATGATACTAACCGTAAGCTTCTGCAAGCATTCGATACAATTCTGCAGTAGTTTTCTTTAAATAGTAACAGAAAATCAATGCTGTCCGCGAATCGTAGTTTTCAGGTACAAAATTCAACGCTATTAAAGACTATGCTGTTGTATGAAACTTGTATTGTTATGAGTTGAAAATCTTTGTCAGATGTTAGAACAACAAAATGATGCCAATGATGCGGTTTAACGGTAATTATAATGACAGCTAGGGCCATCTATGGGCCAATTCCGGTCTCATATTTACATACATTATATATACAATCAATTTTTTTTAACAGAGCGTAGTTTCGTGGCTTAATCATGATCAATGAGAATGCAGTGAAATTTTCCAAGTTGCGTCATGTGATCCTCTGCAAAAGACAGTGTGACATCTATGGAAATCTACCTAAATTATTATTAAACTATAAAAATAAATTACGAACGTGTAGCGACTTGGTTCTACAAACTTCTGAATGTAAATTTTTAAGGGATCAAATTTACAAAAATTAACTATTTGTTAAGCGATAGGTAAAATTATAGTGAAATTATATTCGACTTTCAATAAGAATATATATATATATTTATTAAAATAGAATACATTATTATTGTGAAGTAATAGTTTTTTCAAAATATAGTCTCATGGTATTTTTAATACAAAATAAATGAATCGACTAAGTAGATAGATACATAGAAAAAAAATATTTTAGTTGCTACAGGGATTCAAGCCCGGACCTTTTCCTATCCGAGGAAATGCGTTATTCAATTTCGCGGCGTCAACCGAGTAGGTTTACGACAAATTCTTGATTAAAGTATTAAGTATTTTATGATTAAAATGAAAAAAAACAATGAAAAACACATAAATGTACTTACAAAAGTGTTGTTCCAGATTTTTAACCAAGAGACTTAGACTTATACTGTACTAATCCTCCAAAATAAAATAAAACAATAATTTATTTAAATATATTACATATTATTTAAATATTTTGCTAGATGTGAGCTTTCTGTATGTAGCCGTACCTTTCTCCTGGGCAATATCTAAGAAGATTTTCTAGTTATTTAATATCAGGTCTATTCAATTTTATAATGATTTAAAATTGTATAATAAATGTAAACATTTCCTCGTTGTTAATCTAATTTAAATACACAATATATTATTAAGTATATACTCTGTTTGCGTAATAAATACAATAGTAATTATTTATAATAAATAAAAAATATTAATCTTAACCACCAAGTTAATATTGTTAATTTTAAAAGTACAATAGTAATTTATTTCTACAAAATTTTTAAGAATATTATTTACCAACTATTCGGCCAAAAAAAATTATTTACGAATTTTACATGTATTTCTTTGTTTATATTTTCGTAAAAAATGTCAAAATATTATTGCATACGTGTATATATATTTTTGGAACACATTAACAGGACAGTTAATATGGGGCTAGTTAATTTTTAAATTTTGTAGTGTATATAATTTATTTAATTATACTAGTAGATCATCAAGAAAAGTGGGAGTCATACAGCAGGGTTAAAAATGGCTGATGAAGATGACAATAATTATTTATGCATATTTGAGTTTAATTTAACAATACCGAATATTTATTTGTGTAAAACAAATAAAATGAAACACAATAAATTATTATATAATTATTTATCTAGAAGTATGATATATTTATTTTTCTTATATATCTATAATAATGTCGTTCGTTTATACGTTCTATACAGAAAAATCTGTAATTATCTGAAGGCATGCAAGCATATATCATTGTATTGATAGAAAATTCAATTTGGATATGTAATTATAGATTAAAACTTTCGATGTTCATTCGAGATTTTGAATCTACGTTGAATAACACAAGTTATTATTTATTAACACGTACTCTGCGGTGGTGGGTTAGATTTGATCCGGGTGTTTGTAAAAATATGAATTACGCTACAAATATTCGTTTAATGCTGTTTCCTTCTAGCTAATCATTATTTAATATTTCCAAATAATTAAATACAAATAAATGTTATCGGGTGAGATTCAAATGAGTTATTGATAAGAATGTGAAAAAACACTAAAAAATCAGTGGCTTTTACGGGATTGAAACTCAGCGCTTACATCGAAATACATATTGTCAATATTTTGAGCGGGTAGACAAAAGATACCAGGTATGCGTCCATGTATTTGTTTTGACTTATTTTCGTCTGTTGGCCTCTAGACAATATCAGTAATATAACTATTTTAAAGGCGTTACGCCTACCTGTAAGTTTTATGACACTACTTGCTCGGGTCCCGACGAGAAGATTACACGCTCAGTGGATGATTATATATTGGCTGTATAGGGCGTCTGTTTATGCGTGAGAATATGTACATTATTTGTAATATTTTTTAATTTTTAACTTTAATTTTTTAGTAGAAAAATTACGACACATCATGCCATTTTATTAAATCATATTTAAAATGAAATGTCTTTAAAAAAAATTCCGACGAAACGGTTGAAAAACCGAAAACTTGAGGTGGGTCTAAAATGACCCATCACCGCCGGACGGTTTTTGTTTTGATCTACCGGGCAGTAAGTGTTAAGCTGTTACAGTTATAGCAACAGGCGTCGCGCCAGTTGGCAACCTGCAAACTCAAAGTCGACCGTTAACCATTAAACGTAATGTATGTTATGTTGACCGCCCGGACGATACATTATTAGGTATACGAGTATTATAAACAAAAACACATATTTATTTTATTTTGAGAATATGTCTGATTGGTTAAGTTAGGTTATGACTTACAATTTTCCTTTCATACTTAATAATAAAGAAAATCCCCAAGAGTCTCAACCTATCCCAGAATCGTTCTAAGAGTTGTTTACTATGATAACTTTTGAAGTATCACCAGATCCCTTAGTGGTCAGGACTTACTGACTGATTACTTTGAGTCCAATTCTCTGTAACAATAATTCAGTGTATACTGGTAACAATATAAAGTTTATTACAGTAATTATAAATTATACACTAGCTATAGACTAGTTATTCAGGTGAAACTGTGATGGAAGAGAGCCCCGTTCCCCCAGAAACGGTCTTTTATAATCTTTGTTTCCCACCACTCATCTACCCACTCTAATGACACACATACATATACAAGGTTCTCGCATCCTTCCCCACTTAATCACCCTCTCATAGGTCACATCGCAAAGACCCTCCGACGCTGGTGGCTGCAACGATGGCGATCGCTACCGGTCCAACCCGACTGAGGTTCTTTGACCTCAGCCTGGTACCGAACCATCAACCTCTTTATCATCGGACCATGACACCTATTTATTCTTGGTCTTATTTATGTGTCTTTTTCAAACTGATTTATGCGGCTTCAATTCCAATTCCACCCAACAAAGCAACGTGTGCAATTATTTACAGAATCTTAAAAACTTTTAAAAATATATTATAAAGTTAAGTTCAATTAGTTGTATTCCGACAGTTAGTAAATTAATATTTTAAAGCTTTCCTTCATAGGATACTTTTTTCTTTCTTTATTATGTGGCATAATTAGTAAACACATATTTATTACATTTGGTCATACCAGTACAACATTCCTCTGTATGGTATCAATTTGACGTGAGACTCGTTTTCATATTGATTCCAGATAATAGCCATAAATAATTTATGGAAGTCATGCACCCCAAAAAGAGGAAGGTAAACGTCACATTTATATGTTGAAGTTGCATAACTCGGTCACAGTCCGGCAGAAATTCCCCCTGCCCAAGTCGCAAGAGGGTGTGAAGGAAAGCCGATAGAATTCTCCGCTATGTCTTCGCGGCTTCAACCATCCCAGTAATCCTTAGTAGGAAACCCACACCCTAATAAACTCTAGGAAAAGTCCAAAATTCCTTTAATTTATTAATTGGTCATCATCCTGGGGAGCTCGATGACATATTCCTTCTAATCCCGCAATCATAATTTCACGTTCAGACAAGTTCTAAGTCAAAGAGCATATTCAGGAAATGCCCATGCCCCATAATCATATGCATCTTGTAGTAATCCAGCACCGGAGAACCACCTCTACCTTTAATTTTCGCCACCACTGAGTGCTGTTTGGACTGTGCCGTCTTACTAGAGAAATTTTGTGTTAGACGGGCATAGTTTATAAGCAATTATACAAATAAATTAATATTTCAAATAGTAGACCGAATTAATATTTATTACCTGTGCATAAACCTTATATATGTATATATATACATAAGGTGTTTGTAAAAAAACAATTACAGAGTGGACTTTCAAATAAATTATTTTGAAGAAAGTTGTGATAACAATTATTAAAGATTATAATAATTATGTATTGGTGTATAATTACTCTTTACGATTTGCAATCAAAATAATTATAATAAATGCAATATAATACAAAAAAAATCAGATCGTTGTTCGTAGTAGATCTAGTTACGTGGTTTATATACCAAAAAAAATTAACAAATAAATACAATTTATGAACAAATATTTATTGAATCTTAATTTAATTTAATTACATTGATAATTATGTTATGTTTTGAATTTTGAAATGGAATAGAGTATACGCACGCGTAGTATTGCTCTTCCTCCTCTTAATTTCGTTTGTCTAGTTTATCAAACCTATTCAAATATCATTCTATTTTATTTTAACCTTAAATTTTGATAATAATTCTAAACTGTGGACGAATTTGGACGATCGGTTACACGTTGGTAGAAAAGGTATATATATAAGCTACGTACCTATTGAATTATTGATGTACAATTTATCATTACTAGCTAAGTGTCAAATATACAGAAACAAGTAGATACAGATTAAATAAATAAGATGTAAAATTCAAATATAAATCTAAATTAATTAATACATTTATATAAAATAATAATATTGTAATAATATTACAGTATGTCAGACAGCTCTAGAGAAGTAAAATAAATATATAAATAAAGATACATGGCTATATGGGAGCGTAGTATAGAATATATATGAAAGCAGGAACCTAATAGAATGAGAATAAGAGAGACTGAAAGCTTTAGAAATATGATGCTGGAAGAATATAACGATATTTAGGTGGACGGATAATAAATGAAATTACGACATTTTTGTATGAACATGTATGTATCCTGAGGATAATAGCGAAAAGATGTGTAAAATATCTTTGGACATAATATACTTGTAAAGACAGTGATAGAGGAATAGACAGAAGGAAGGAGAGGATATTGCAACTCAGGCAGTCTGTCGCCACTTTGGTCTAGATTGTATCAGGGTTGAATCCTCATTGGCTGTGCTATTATGGCGGCATGAATTGCTATGCTACAGGTTCTTCTTTGAACAAATGGTCTGTGGATAAATCCCTAATGAACTTGTCGCCTCTTACGCAGCGGTTAAATAATTATATTAACAATGTATTGGCCAAGAAAACATTTCTTTACTCGTGTGATGAGCCAGAACATCAAGTGTATTAAATATAGTTTGTCAATTTAACTAGTTTATCTAAAACAAATGCGAATGATGGTGGTACACATTAACATCTTTCTAGGCACTGGTGGGCTATGATGTAAAAACCGCGCCTCGGTGTGTCTATGACACAAAGATGGTATTTTGCAACGTTGATCTATATAAAATGAACGTAAAGTTAAAAAATACCACAGTTCTCTTTGTGATACTCAACAAGTAGTTGTTAACTTCAGACTGGTGCTGTTAATTGTCACTTCAAAATAGAACCTTACTTTTACTGAAAGATTAGTTTTACTGTCTATTTCGAGTATTCTTCAAAAAGTTTTTCATTCTCGTGGGATTTGAAGGTTCGTAAAAAATGTTTTTAAACAAAATAGTGTAATTTGAGTTGAAATTTTTTAATGTTTTTTTTTGGTGCTTTAAAATGTTGAATACAAGTACGTTTCAAAGTATGTAAATTCAAATGGAATTTCTAATAAGTAAATCAACTGCAATTTTAAAAACGCAAAGATATTTATAAATGCACGGGCAAAACAGTCACACATTGTAAACATATTTGTAGGTTTAAATGAATATTTAACACCATAAAAATTTGTTTCAATAGAAATAACGATGTTAATATTTTGCACAAAATATTATTATCTTATGACTTTAAGTTACCTATAGTGAAAAATATTATACTTTGTATATTGACAAACTTTTTTTTTTTGTAATTAATGTAACGGTAAATATTTCTAAATACTATTAGGAAGTGATGAAAAGATTGTAATGGTAAATTTAAACCTTAATGATAATTTAGAACGCGAACAATAGAACAAACCTCAATATTTAGATAATTTGGAACACACGGTTAAATATAGAACTAGAAATGATGTCAATTATAAATTCATTTTACTTTGCCATGTTACTGGTACGTATCGGGTTAAAAAAACCAAAAAACTTTGTATTGCATTAATTTTCAAAATGTCTTAACCCTTCCTAAATCATGCAGTAACACAGGTCTACCATCATAATTAAACCTGTATTATTTCGGTAAATACATGCAACATAAAATTCATATTTTAGATAATCTTAAAGAAAATATTAGCGCTCATGAATGACTAGTGAAAAACCAATTATGAAAAAGGAATCATACAAAAACAATTATTTTTCCATGCTCTCTATTGTAAAATTAATACGTTGGTAAAAATACCATTTGTGATATAAAGAGAGATGACACATTATTTTCACAGTGAAAAGAACGACAAACATACAAATATAATTATTTATTTCTCACTAATTAAATGAAGAGAGATAAGAAGGAAGGACACATTATATAGGACTTAATGAATGCTCTAAATTATATTATTAATCATTTTTTCAAATTAGAATGCTCAGTATTTAGAATAAATTCGTGCCATTTAAGCCATTTAACCTAATAAAAATATTTTTTTAAACTGTTATCTACGGTAACACGAGTTGACAGCATGGCTGCGTTCGGTTATTTTATATCATGGTATGGTAAAGGTTAAATAGAATGTAAAATTATATTAGGTATATATAAAGTTATCAAAAATAAATTTGATTTAATTTATAGATGTTGTTCTAGATTAATTTAACAAATGCAAGATGGTAAATATTTATAGTTAAAAATGAGACAATACTGTAATCAATTTATATTTTCACATTTCTCACCATATTTTGTTTATGCATCAAAGTAACAATCTTAATAGTGAAAGGTTTCTTAATTGTTGAAAATAATAAGTTATAAATACATAGTAAAGCGAATAGAGGTAATGGTTTCTCGGTCGAGGAATTAGCATAAGATTTGCATTAATAAAATAATTTTAGAAAACGTAAAAACAATTCTATGTAATTCACATAGAAAGCAAAAAGGTTTTTATAATTTTCTTCATTTATTTGAATAAAGGCATTCATTTATTTTTTGCAGAATATCAATAGTAGGAGTATTTATTATTAATTATCTTAAACTCGTTTCTGTAACATAAATATCCTCTTTTCTTGCGCATAAGTTATATGTTTACAGTCCTTAATAATTAAACTTTTAAACGTCTTTGTACAAGCTAAAAAATTTTAATACAAATTAGATTATTCAATTACAAAGATATACAGAATATCATATATTTATTCATACTTTTCCAATTTATTAATTTAATTTGTACTAAAAACATCACAGAACTATGCTCTGAAACAGTAACGTCACAATAAAAATGTGTATTCATTAAAAAAATATTGTAAATAATTAAGTAATACATTTTATTAAAACAATGATAACTTCTCAACTCAAAAGATGCCTAAATAGCAACAACTATTCTGAATTGAATTTTCTAATCACCTTTTGGAAACAAACCATTCACATTAATAAGAGTTTAGAAAATATACATACAAATACTAGGGGTTTATAGTTATAGTAAAATTTTATAAATAAGAAAAAGTGTTAATAGCAAGATAAATATTATAAATAACCAATTTATTTTTTCAAAATGTCACCTTTATTTGTTTTTTTAGTAGTTCCTACACCCATCACTTATATTATTAAAGTTTTGTTTTTATTTATGCTTGTATTTTTAATTTTAGTATACATTGTTTCCTAAAGAAGATGCCGTAGGTTGATTTATCAATAAATAGTAGGTTAAACAAAATGTTTTATCTTATTATTTGTATAATGTGCGGCCACAATTAATTTTGTTAATATTGAAGAAAATCACCACTAAATGCACTCACAGTTAAAATAATAAATGCATTTTTAAAATACCAGTATCTTCTAGTCTATGTAATATCACACCATGCTCTCCCATGCACAAGATTAAAAATGACTAATTTCAAAATAATTACTATGCGACATTTTCGCAGACTCGTTTGAATTTATTTTCAATGTGAAATCATACTACTATTATAATTTCATTATAAAGTAGAGTATGAAAATAAAATCCGTTATCTTTTAATAATGGGTGGCATCGATATAATTATGATGTATCTCAGATAATTTAATTTATGTGCATAGATGCAGATCTTCTGAGTATTTAAAGAAAAAATATAATGCATTCTAAAAACAAAACTAATTTCAAAGGAGTTTTGTAGAAGATATAATAAAATAATAATTAAATATTGTCACATTATTTGACTCAAATGATTCTTCACTAGATATTTAAAAGTGTCCAATACATATTTTTCTCTCATAAAATATATTATTGCAGGCTCATCGCACAATTTCTCGTTATTCCAGAAAACTATATATATAAGGTTTATAAAATATATATATATATTTTGTAAACCTTAATGATTCTTCAATGCAAGCTCTACTGCATAAATAAATATATATGAATATATCTGTTATTTAAATAATAAGATAAAACACTTTGTTTAAACCACTATTTATTGATAAATCAGCATGTTTCGATACGTATGGTATCTTCTTTAGGAAACAATGTATACTAAAATTAAAAATACAAGCATAGATAAAAACAAAACTATAAAAATATAAGTTAATAACTAAGTAAGAACTACTATGAAAATAAATTTAAAAAGTGAATATTTGCAAAAAGACTTCGTTTATTTATAATATTTAGCTTGCTATGGACACTTTTTCTTATTTGTAAAATTTCAAATTGATCAACTATAAACTTCTAGTATTTGTATGTATAAATACTAAACCCTTGTTAATGGCATAAGTTAAAAATAAAAAATGACATCTAACAATAAATAAATTGCGAGATAAAGTCAGGAAACGCTTTTCACTTTGTTCTGCGGAAATTGCTGTCATCGAGCTGTTGCTCCAGAATCAAAACAATTAAATACATTAACGTGAAGTTTGATCGCTCACCTTGGCACAAAAAAGCAGATTGTAGGTCTTCGAAAATGAAATCTTTCGCAGTGTATGTGACAACCTATCATTTGGGTCTTCGGGAGCGGTATGATCCCATAGATCCTAAGAAAGGTAATAGCAAAGAGTCCCGTAGCATACAGCATAACTTGCAATAAGCTCTCTTACGCCAGCTAATAGGATTATGATCAAAGAGGAAATGGACAGAGCTGCAAGAGGTAAATTTATATCCAGCACACTGGATCACAGGGGCGATATCAAGTGATAGACGGCGTTCTATAGTGACTACAGTAACAGACATTCAAACCCCACGAGGCCGTAACAAAAAGAAAAAAAATTGTTTTATAATATTATTATTCAATTATTCATATTTTGATGTAATACTAAGAAATGTTCATTAATAATTACGTAACTAATATAATTAGCATGCACAAATCAGTTACAAAAGCAGTGACAGGTTCAACAAGAAAAAAATGTTAATAGAAACACAATTAAGACCACTCTAGTAAATTGTACCTAATTAATGCAAATATTTGCATATTTTAATGACTGTTATACGCAAATGGAGAGAATTTTCACTTGCAAAAGTATTTTCACTTCTCGTGGGATCGTTCATTTAACCACTTTCGATTATTTTAACCAAATGTGGTTTTACATTTTAAATAAATTTATTGTGACTGACAGTGTTACCACGATCATGTAAAATATTAAATAATACTCTCTTTGTGCATCATATCAATGTGCAAGCAGTCTAGTTGCAGGTGAAATCTTTGTTAGATATTAAAAAAGAAGTGAAATTAAAATAATACGTTGCATTTAGTTATTGCATACCTTAGTATATAATATAAGTCAAATAAATGTATATTTTATAATTAATGATATTCAGTGCACTTTACTGATGATGTTGCGATTGTTCAAAATGCGAAAATACTCAGTTGTAGTATTGAAAGTAATAGTTGTATATACAACGCCCATAAATACGAAATAGATAACAAAAAACATTCAATTACATCCCTATATTTTATCATCCTCTCACATTCGGTAAATATACATTAGAAAAGTTTTCATTTTAGTGCTGCAAGATTTTTTCTCACCGTAACATTGTTTTAACACCGCACCGGTAAAACAATCTATCTACTAAAAAGCGGCTTACCATTTTCTTCACTTTGTCACTTTGAGAACGCTCATTTGCAATGGTATCTCATTTTGAGGTGTAACATATATTCTTGTTACGAAATCTGATTATATTACGCTTTCGCGAACTCGTTTACCACATGTGAAATTGTCGATTCAAAGGTCCATCCTATCAGTATTTTGATACGGTGCCATGTTAATAAAGAAACATTATTCGCTCTAAAAAAATTAATCTAATAATTTAAATAATACCTTTCGCCGTTGCACGAAAAATAAATGTCGGCATGCCGCATTCCCATACGGTAGGCAAAAATAATCGATTTTGCTTCATAAATAAGTTCATATTTACGACTATGTAAACCTTTAGATTTTGCACCCTTTCGTGAATGCTTAGAGATACATGGTAAACGTTGATTATTTAGCCTTCCCCATTTATAAAACTATCGTATATACATGTAAACCAAAAAATGTTATTATTACTTTTCAAATAAAATTAATACCGCCAAAATGGTTTCTTGAAAAATTGTGTAAAATATTTGTCAACGCTAATTCATTTTTATTTAATATTTTGAGACCATTTAAAAAAAAATTAGGATAATAGTTGTGGTTGAAATATTTTATTTTCATAGTATAACTAATTTATTAATTGATCAATAAATATTCTAAAATTATCTACCATATTACCATAATGATATTGATGTGTCGAATTTAATATTGTAATTTGCATGAACTATCAATAAAAATTTGGTACATGATTATTTTATTAAATATTTGAGAGAGAAACAAACAATTAAAAACGTAAAATATAACTTTTTCTCAATTAATACTACTGTATATTATTAATATAACTTAAAATATTATTATATTCAATATATTACATGAGTACTATTTAGAAAAAAAGTAGCAAACTTTGTACAAACCGCTTCATTAATTTGAGGTTGAACGACTTTGATAGCACTGTACCTTCTTTAGGATGGACGAACAATTTACGTTATTCTAACTAAGATACATTGAGAGTTGACGTTAAATTAATCAAAGTTTGTTATTTTTTAAACCTAAAATCATAATTTACTAATATACCAGATATTTGGGTACCGTTTTTTTTCTCTGAAATATGTGCTTTATTAAATGTATGAATATTTTAAATGCTTTATTCAGACCAATATATTTAGTTCCGAAACAAGTCATAGGATATTTCATATCGTCGTCTTCATGACGATATAAAAACCAATTGGATATTTTGGATGTTTTGAAAATATGACATCCATCTAAAACACCATTTAATTATATTAAATTTTTCTCAGGGTCTTATTTCGAAGAAAACGGGGAATTGAAGATACCAACAACTGAATAAGGAAGTTCTTCACAAGAAATACAATGGCGATGATTAAGGTATGCCAAATTTTTATCAATTTCGACAAAGATCTGAAGATTATGTTCACAATATTAAAATATTTTCTCACGGTTTTATTAACATAAATATATATAATTAATCGAAAATTCTAACCATGACGAATCGAATATAAATTTAAGAACAAACGATCCTTATGTTTTTTACATTAAAAGCTGTTATTCTTGTACATAAAATCTCAGTATCTTTCTGTTTGTCACAGGTAGGGAAATTGATACAATGGAATATGGATACGTGACTTTTTTGGTCTGAACGTACATTTTTCAAACTAATAAACAACAAGTTAATTATATTTTTATAATTATACCTTATATCTTACTGAATTAAATACATCTACTGATTTCGAAAAATATCGTTTTCTTCTTCAGGATGTCACCGACTGATCAAAAACATATGTTACGTTGTTTCTTTAACAGAATCTATTTTTAAAAATATACATATTTTTAAAAAACAATAATTATTTAAAAATAAATAAAAATATAAATAATGATTATTTCTAATTATCATTTTCAAAATTAAAACGTTAGATTATTTTTTTTCATGCTCCACGACGTTAGGTATTAAAAAATATATTTTGTGTTCAATTGATACGTAAGAAGAACTAGTTAAAAAAAAAGTAAACCTTAACCACGTCCTAGGATGAGTTTTAAACACTAATATAGTTAATATTATAAAAATATACAATTTAATATGATTATTAGATTTACTTTTTCTAATTTAATTCGTAAAAAAAAGTGAATTCCACGTATTAAAAACGTAACATCATCTTAATCATATTCACATGCTATAAATTTGAATTTGGTCATTAATTCTATCAACATATATATACATGTATATATATATATATATATATATATATATATATATATATATATATACATTTCCATTTAGAAAGAACAATTATATTAGTGTGAGTAATACCATATGTAATATGCACATTGTAACCGTGTATTGATGCCGCTCTGCGTTTTTATTGATCAGTGGGGGAGATTGTTTTAAATTAATTAAAAACACAGTATCCTCAAAAAATATGTACGGGATGTTAGAATTTTGTTAATTAGGAAAGTTTATATTTATGTTTATATCTCTTAATTTTGTTATTGTATTAGTTATCTTTTCGTATTTTTAAATATATTATTATCAACATTTGTCTTAATTGAATGCAATTCGTTGGTTTTTCCATTGTTATAAATATACAACTACGTACTTTCACTATAAAAGCCATGTATTCAAAATAAATATTTCTAAAAGCGTTATATGTTCCAATGAACCATTTATTCTTTGTATATAAATATACTTAACCCTATATAAATATCATATACATGGCGACGGAAAACATACAATATATGTCGCAAAAGAAACGGTGAACATGAAAATTTAAACTATAGTGTTGTGTGTTCTATTTCCTATGAATTTCCGGCACCAAGTATTTAATATATTTTTTTTAAAGTACTGTTACACACACAAATACAATTTTTCTTTCTAAATGAAAACTGGTTGACCCAGCATGCTTAGGAGAATTTAGTCCACTATTTCAACCTCTATCCTACATTTATTACTTAAATTGTTTTAGCGAATAACCTATTCTTAACCCTTTCTGAATCCTCTTCTTTAAAGATATATTTATTAATTTTTGTGCAACTTTCGGTAGAACTAAAGTTAAATCAAAGTTTTTGATTTAAATCTTTAATTAGTCATGTCGATAAAATAATTCTAAATAAAAAAGTTAGAGCGGTTAATAATAATAATAATAATGTGTTTATTCCAGCGTGATCAGGTTTTTTTTTTTTAAACCTGATTCGCCATAAAGATAATATATATTATGCTATATATTAAAGGTTATGAAATAAATATGCTATGAAAAAGAAAAACAATGAAAATATTAATAAATACAAAAAAAAATAATTTTTAAATGGTTAATGAAAAGTAAACGTTCACACATATACACATAAAATATAATTATTACATATATATTCAGTCACAGCCATTGTTGTATATGTAGCTATTTTGTAAGCGCTGCCATTCTCTGGTCAGGGAACCAGCTTTCCATGAGAGCGCCGCTTGCACCAGGGAGTTGGTGGTGATCTCCAGCCGCCGCTTTACGCCAGCAACTCGATGTCTTAGAAGCGGAACGAATCCATATATACGGCCTTCGGTAAACATTGTAGATGCCCTACAATAACGCGCCAATCCGAACAGTATTCTGTATGAGTATAATGAGAATAATTTTTACTTCAGCATTGACGCGAACATTTTTGAAGTAATTATTTGTAGATACTTCAAACCATTCAATAGCTCGTTTGCTTTGAACATATATATGTCTTCTCGTAAATATATAACTATGAATTGAGTGCTATTTATTAGTTTAAGAGAAATCGAATCAAATAAAACATTTCAATTGTATTAGACAGCCATTTCCCACACCATCTAAAATATGGTCCAATTAAGGTTAATCTCAGTACCTACTTATGTCCAAATATATATTACATACGCAGTAAAAATTTCAAAATATGCTTTCAAAAATTCAACATATAATTTAGTTTTATGGCAATATTGAAATTCATCGTACAAACTTTATTTTTTTCACCATTGTTCGCGGCCATCAGAAATATTTTATTGCCGTGAAAGTCGAAAGGATATTGGCTTTTATTCGGTGTTATTTAAGCTGGTCACTTCTGTTTTATATTATTCGAATTGTGTTTAGCAATGTTAACTTATAATCTTCTTCTCTGCCATATCTCATCTATTTGGGGTCAGCTCTCTTAAACATATTATGATGGTTGTCGTGTAGCATCTTTTCCATGCTGGTCTACCGTGGACTCTTGTCGCTGTGGAATATTGTGGGTCTTGTTGACAATATGATCATCGCTTTTATGCATTACGATCTATTGGTATAACATAAATTTTTCTATGATGGGCGCTACCTTGAAGCTGACACTGACAATTATTATCTTAAAATTATAATGTTAATTTACGATATTGCATCTTTTTTTTTTAATATTTAAAATGTTGAATTTAAAAGATTTAAAATCAGGAGAAATGAAAATAGCACTACATTAGTTAACTAACGCGCTTGGCCGATGACGTCTTATTTACATTCAAAAATGTTTATAAAGGATAATACATTTCTATTGTGAAGTTGTAATTATTTAGAACATAGGTCTGTGATATTTTAAAAATACTGATTAAATGTATTAATTATAAAGATATACATAAAAAATCAATATTTCGAAAAATATTGTTGTTGTACTAACAATTTACATGGCTTTGAAACAATGGAAAGATAAATGTATTAATTTAAAAAAGTGTAACATATAGATTCGAAAATTCGTCATCAAAAATACTGTCACTGTAGCATAGTTGGTAATGCATCTTCCCCGGATTGGAAAAGAGATCCAGGTTCGATTCTTGGTAACGCAACAACAATATTTTTCGAAAAAATTGATTTTATATGTATATCTTTATAATTAACACATTTGATTAGTATTTAAAAAATGTTTATTATACGCAGAAATTTTAGAAATTGTACCAGTCTTTGACATATTTTGAACGTTTATTGAGTGGTAACGTGATATTCCATCAATGAAAAATATGAACTGACAGTAGTTTTAATAAATTATTTTTTAAAACCTCATCTACCCTTGTTTGAAACCAACAAACTAAACAGCCATTATTACTCGAGGTTCAAATGTGTGCAATTAAACTATAAATTTAAATCAAAATGCCTAATTATACAAAGCGGATGGTGGTGCACACTACGTATTAATTATAAAATACGGTAACATCCTTACACCTCCCACGTCCGGTCGTCCAGCGTGGTTAAATACGCCTAACCGCAGATCAGATTCCCTCTGGGAGGGTAAGTTTGAAACCTCTCAGCTACAAGATTTTTTTTTGATTTTCTGCTTTCTTAAACTTGAATTACATGCTAAATTAATTTATAAACAATAATTTTAAAATTAAACTAGCACATTAAATTATTTTCGTTTTCATAGTACACGTAACATATATTATATATATTATACGTAGCGCTGTACGTGTTAAGATTTGATAAAAGCCTTTTTAAAATTTCTCCATTAGATGTCTCTATCAATCTTAAAATAGAGAATAAATATGGTATTATGTGCATTTTAAAATATTGACTAGAAATGTCAAACACATTTGTACTTTATTTTTAGAATAGTATTTTTTTGAGAAAATTGGGAATGGCTACACAGCACCACCATTGGCCGCGAGGCGGCCATTGTAGCCACCCGCAGAGTCAAGAAAGTTTAGATAGATTAATGAGAATTATAATATAACATTTTTTTGCTTTTTTAATGTACGAATTATTAATGTGGAGATATTAAATTAATTATTCGTTAACCTTCTCCTTCATTAAAAAATTATTTATTCTCTTAGCATACCTACGAGAATACATCATTTTGTATGTATATAAGTTGACCCCACAAGATCAAGAACTAATTTCAAATTACGAGCTCTTGTCATAAAACAGTACCTGATATTTAAGGTTTCAAGTCAAAATTGAGGTCAAGTCAAAAATGCCTTTATTCAACGTTGTTATTTTAATAAAATATGTAATAAAGTATATTTTTTTAATCATACAAATTATTAGATGCCATTTTGATTTCGGTGTATGCCTACATGATTTCGTGTATGATGTAAATTTTAAACCAAGGTCTTTCACCGCATCGTGATTCGGCCAAGACTAGTTCAATCACATAATAACTATTTACATTCAACTTTTGAACTGTAAAGGTCTTAGCTATTTGTACAGGCCCCCAAAGCACGTGCAGAACTATTCAAACAAATGTTTAAATATGATTTTCATTTTCCGTTTGAGAATAAAAATATGTATTCGAATTTCTTAATTTTCTTCATAGCTCCTCTCCTCGTAGGAGGTTGGCAACTATCACGAATCTTAAATTATTAATTATTATTATTAATAAAATTAATTAATTAATTTTACATATTTCAAATAATATTTTCATTGAAACAGATATAAAACATCGTTTGATATAAAGATATAACTTTTCCATAATAACATTTATTATACGATACAATAGTCCAAAATGCATTTCGTGTACATGTCCAAGTAAATAATTAATTTGATTAAGAATAAGAATAAGGTAATAAAAAAAAACTATAAAAAGGTCGCGTGTTCAAATCACTGGGGTGGCTTAGTATTTATCTTTTATTATCAAAAACGGTGAATTATCTATTAAATAGAATTAAATTAATACTAACAGAGTTGCACAAATATTCCAGCTATAAAAATGGACCTGGCGCCATCTAGCAAATTTCGTTCAAAGTTAAATATGAGAGAACATTGCATTTTTAACATTGCATTGAATCTAATAAAAACATAGATGTCACTCAAGAGAATGCAAAGATAAATCTGACGCTATCGAATTAACATACAGTAGGTCGGTTGGAAAAATAGTCCTCCGGCAAACAGAACGGTCCCGGGTAGCAGCTCAGACAGTTATATCGTCACTTTCGTTTAACGACTGTAAAGCAGCGAACCAAAAGTTTGATTGCCTGTTACAATGAAACCAGTTAAATATTTAAAAGTCGATTACTTTAGGAACATGTCCAAAGTACTCAGAAGATATCCAACATATGTCTACATCACAACATGTTTGTAGCAACCTGTATTAAAATAATGTTAAAATGCAAGTTTGTTTATTGTTTATTACCTAGTATCTCATGTAATACAAAAAATACTTGAACATTGCTTAAAATGTAGATAATCTTTCACGAAACATTATTCGCTGAAGAATATCTTATTAACTTTTCCTCTCCGATGATGTTAACCGAGTTAACATTGCCTCTAATTATGTAAATATACTAAATACAGAGCTCATATTTTAGATATTCTTCTGTAATATATTTATGTATCTGATACAATAATTACAATATATAAGTATTTACCATACGCAACAATAAAAATATTTTCTGACGTGAATTTGTCAATACGAGTATGTGTACGTGCGGTGTTTAGTGGCAGAGGGTGCGCTGGCCGAGTTAAACGTTTCTTATGCGTCTTTATGCTGTCGTTAGTGATGATCAATTTTTGATATTGATATATATATATATATAAATCAACAATTATTTTAATGGTTAATACCTGTAAGTAATAAATGTAAAATATACATTAAAAATTGCAAAAGTCTACATGTACACTAAGTTTACGGCACCGGAACGCGCGTTTTTATTTAAACATCGTAAGAAAAAAGTTAATGTAGAATCCATAAAGCAGACGCGAAGAATTTCATATGTTGTGTTTTGGACTTATAGTAATTATTATAATATACATTGAACGAATTATAATATACATGCTCTTTGCCTTTCATCTCCCCTCCTTCAGTAGAGCGGCGACCCTGATTTTGAAGTCATAATGCTGTCATCAATCTCAAGACGGATTGTCAAATCAATCTCAGAGACTTGGTAATTTTCGTTCCATTATGTTCGACTTATGGCGAAATAGTGTGGTAATCCTATATAGTCCATTGCGTCCATAGGTGATTAAGAATTCCAGGGTGAGTCCCTTTACCTGTTCCTGTATTTGCTAGCACCTATGGTGCGATCGCACCATGTAGTATAACTGAAAATGCGATGGAAGGATGTTAAACTTTAGAATATGAGCTATTACCCAACTTTTCAGATCTGCGTTCTGAACATAATCATGAATGCTTATTATGCAACGGGTTATGTATGTGTAAATACGTCATCAACTCACCACAAAGATTGAATTAATATGGGCCTATCTGGTAATCTATCTACGCAATATTGCACACTGCAACTTTGTACAGATTAAATCGGCAATATGTATTAAGTAATCCATTGTCTTCAGTGGAAGGTACGTTGGGTTATGCTAAGTCAATTCGTTAATTAATTAACTTTACCCAACCTAAACTAATTGAAAGTGTGAATAAAATAGATAGTAAATTAAATTGATTTCTGGGTTTACGCACTATTTATAAATTTTAATTTAAACAAATGACTAACATTGTATAAATAACATTGATTATTACTTTAACGTCAACCTTATCTTAGTTAATTCTAATGAATATATATATACATGGTGTCAAAACCGGTTTAAATCATTAATTATATCTAACTACAAAGCTTATGCTGTAAACAGAATCACTAATTGTTTTGTTATTCGGTTCACGTTAACACAAATAAAAAGTGTTTTGAGAGGTTTGTTTTTCAAATTGGCGACACTTTTTCCAGGACAGCTAATTTGAGTTTACTTTGCCATTTCACCGTGAATAGACTTACGCCAAAATAATGCTTGCAAATTTATTTGTAAAATCGTGGTTCAGTTCGCGAAACTTACCGCGCGCAACGGCTATCGACATAATCGTCCATCCGAGCAAATAATTCGAATAACTATAGATTATTTTCGCACCATGCATACTCTAATTGATAATACAAATCTACAGAGGTGTCGTACAGTATGCACCGAAGAAGCCGTTGCTGCAGTGCAGTGTAGTATTGAGAAGGACCCGAATGAGTCGATTCGCTATCGAGAGCATTATAGATCCATGATTACGGACTTTTTCGTTTCCCAATTGAATGCCATTAATGTGAAAGAGCTGTGGTTTTAACAAGACGGCACAACGTGTCACACAGCGCGCGCCACAATCAATTTATTGAAGGAAATATTCGATGAGCGCATAATAGACCTTTGAATTGTCCTTTAACATCTTTAGATTATTTTATGTGGGGATATGTGAAGTTGCTAGTCTATGCCAATAAACTAGAGACGATAGATGACTTAGAAGCCAACATCTGTCGCATAATTGCCGATATACGACCCCTGCAGCTCCAAAAAGTGGTCGAAAATTGGACTTCCATATTGCGCTTTATTTGAGCCAGCCGCGGCGCCCATATGAGCAAAATCATATTTAAATACCAATAGCATAAAATTATCTTTCTAATAAAGCCAATACCCATGGCCATTACCACGATTTTCATGTGTATTATTTCATTTTAAAGTTCTATACCTCTAAAAAAACATCCTTTATATATTTAACTTACTTATCTACAATAATTAACAAATAAATTGATTTAGTAGCATATTTGTACTTGATACTTATGTACATGGATCTTAACTTCGTGCATATTGTGTGCCATTAACTTTTTTACATATTTTTTTTCAACATGTCTATTTTGTATATTAGTATGTCTATTTTGATTTAAAATACCTGTTCGGAGCCAAGCTACTGTCAAAAGAATCTATATAGATGTGAAACCTAGAACTTACATATCTAAAAATTCGTAAGAAAAATTCTCCGAAAACTATTTGGACCAGTTAAAGAATGACGTATATGCGATAACGCTCATCGAAGCCTTACAACAAGCAAATATCTCACAAATATTGAAGTTGGCCAGGATGTGTTGTCAGGACCGATTACTCCAGAGTACTCCTTAAAGTCGTAAGGCAACGTCAATGGAAACTCGACTCCTGAGACGCCCAGGATGGGTGGATACAAAAGGATACAGCGAGACTTCAAATTCCCTGCTTCAAAAAAGCCAACTTCAAAAAAAAAAAAATAGGCATGTAAATACGGAACACGTGTCGCAATAATATTCTTATTATTTTCAAACTAAGCTAAGATATGTAGTGACGGTATATCTTTATGTAATTGTGATGATAATTGGTGTTTACAGTGGCGTAATTACAAAAATCGGACTCCAGTGCATAATGAAAAAAAGATTCCACTAAATAAGTATTGCATGTAAGATATACGATTTACTGTATTGCGTGGTTTAAAAAAAGCAGTAGCCAATAAATAAAATTCATACTTTCATTAAAAAATACCCGTGTTCTTAGACATTTGTGCCTATTATTATAAAAGTGGTCTATGTCAAGAAATTTAAAAAAAAAAAGAGTTTCTCAATTATTTTGCATCACATTCTTTTAAATTAATTTAATATGATGCTAGTTGTAATCGTTGTGAAAATTTTGAAGGGTTATATTAAATGTTTTAGTACGACGTTCAACGGTATTTCGTTAGTGTTTATTTTGATAATAAATAAGTCATTTCAACCTTTTTTTTTTTTCCTTATGAATTACGTGCAACATTTATATGTCGAAATTAATTATGGTAGACTAAATACATTTTGAAACAATGCGTTGTGTAATATAAAAATATTTTTTAATCAATTCAAACACAAACATCTTTAAATATCTCGCAAAAAAGAAACATGACTTAGACCACTTTCATAATAATGGGCAAATTTATAAACACTTACACTTACACAATTTAAAAAATACTTTGCACTTTACGCCTATGGTCTGGTCCCTAACTTAATGCTACTGTATACATCGATAATGTTTTCGTAATACATCTGAGAAATAATTGTATAATTCTATTTCCTACCGTGGATTACTGTTAAAGCTGGGAAAGGTACTCGAAAAAATACTAATACAAATGGACAGAAGGGCGCGATCTTTTTGGGCATCCATATAACGTGGGCCCCAATTAGGGATTCTGTATCGAGACAACCCGGGAATTCTGTGATTTTATTTCTTTTTAAAAAACTTAAATCTTAATTTTTCTTGATTTTATTAATTTTAAACAATTTGAATTAATCCTAGTGTTCATTGACATTTGACATACAGCAGGCAGTGACCCAGCGACGAGTGGTACATGTTTAACTACCTATATATTTTTTAAATCGGAAGTTTCCATAGTTTATATGGTCAGTCATAAAGATTTGCATTAAGTAAATAGTTCAAAGATATTACTACTAAAAAAAAATTCTGAAGAAAATGGTTTTGTCGGTTTGTTCAAACAGGGAATTACGTTTCATTGAAAATTTTAATATGTTATCTTAACGATAAATTCATGTCAAATTTTAAACAAAATTTGTGTGGAATGAAACTATTTGAAAAAAAATATTAGGGAACTTCAGTTGACTTTGGCCAAATACATATATACTTTATTGTCTTCTGATATGTTTCTTAATTATTTGTTATTAATTTTTTTTTTTTAAATTGTTTGTGTTTTGTAATTTTTATAGATGTATGTGTAAAAAAACTGCTACCACATTATGAAATAATAAATATTTCATTAAATACTTTTTATTTGTTTATAAAATTAATATTATATATGTTGTTTTACACAGATAATATCCTTATAAGCTGTTCTTTTTAATAAAATAAAAACTCGAGATCTCGATTCCCTAGAATTCCCGAGACTTGAAAATTTTGAATTTTGAGTCCCGAGAATTGAGAAAAATACAGAATGCCTAGCCCCGATGTACCGCATTGGCATAGTTACACCACTGGGTATCTGAGATATAAGGATAATCAGTAATAGGATTTAACTGTTAGAGGTTTACTTTCTAGTGCACAAGTCATTGCTCGAAGAATTGTGTATAATCAGTTACAACTAACGGTTTAACCATCACTAATAATACGATACCTTGATGGCCCCTTGGAACGAAGCTCAACCCCTCAATGACTGGACCACAAGCATGTCACATATATTAACAATAATTGTTTTTTGTTAATTTTATGTCGCGATGTCAACAGCTTGTGGCAATGTGATTATTGTGATTATTTTCTATTGATATTACTAATGACAACATCCTTCAACGAAAAGCCGCCATCAAATAATGTTTATTACTTGTATGTGTGCATTTTGGTTGCGCCGTTCTAAATCTTGATCTAACCCATATTCTCGGTTACACTTTAACAGCCTCTCTGTCGACACCGAACCTGCAACACTTTTGTACCTTTGACAGTAGGTAATAACTCCATCTCCGCGCTTCTCACTCGGGACGAAATAATATATTTCCTAACGCCTGTATTCATCCGTTTTCGCACAGTGTTGGCTCACTTCACTTCATAACGCAATGCAGTAATAGTGTCGGATCTCTTTTGTCTGAGAATGCTCCGAGACTTCCTAGCTTGACATCTGCCGGTTCGTGTTCATCTCACGTGTCTTCACAAGACATGGGATTTAGGTATGAATTGCGCTGAAATTAATTATCACTTGAATTATATCAAAACATGAGAAAGCCCGTCAATAATCACTTGAAAAAATTATGTTTTTATATTTGCACAGAAAACTAATGGCAACTGCGAATATATCCAAAGCTCAGTTGATTAATTTTTAAAAATGAAACATTCAAACTGCATTATTTTATATATCAAATATCGATTATAGAATCATCTTATTTGAAATATACGTGAATACGACATAATATTATTAAAAGTATGACCGGTATACAAACTGCTAAAATTACTTTAATAGTGCGCGTCAGGAAAGTGATGCGCGCATTTTGATTATTTATTGATTTTAAATGGTCACAATATTGAAGCCACTTTTGAATACGGCCAGCCAAAAAAGTCGCCTTCTAAAATCTACAATTTGTTATTTATTTTTGATTTCTTACTTTTTTACTGTAATTTTTTAAATATAAAAATGTATTGTGATGACAGCGTATTTATTTAAATAAGTATAACACCCCGCCTTCTTGACGTGCTGATATGTTGAATTGTAATAATTATTGTTTTTTATTTTCCATTCAAATGCCATTAAATTTTCCATAAAAAATATACAAAAAAAAATCTGGCTACTAATAGGCGAACGTTTATCAAAACAGCCAGGACAAGGCTAAATCATCATACAAAAAAAAATGTAATCTAAAATGAAAAAATATTTCTAATTTATATATATTAATATAATTGTAATTCACCTCTCATGTAAAAAAACCGCAAAAAATTGATAACCTTCGTTTATCTTGTCGTATCTAATACATATTTAGAAAATTATGTAGAATTTTTACATATTGCTTGGAACATAATTTTTTTAAATATACTGCTTAGAACATGTTCCAATAAATGTATAGCTGAAAAAATTCATTAGAAAACAGTCACTCAAACTAAGTTAGTTTAAGAGGACTTTTTATATACAATTAAAAAACAATGAGGTATTCCAAAAATGTGATACACTTCGTGCGACGACGTTAAACAAGATATAGAAATAAAGGAACATTTTATTTGATTATGAAAACATTTTAACATGGATTTGTTTGAACGATTTATTGTTCTACTCTGTCCCATGTAGTTTCGTAGAATATAAAACGCACGCTTGTTGCATTACCTACGTACTCTCTAGTTAACGAGATGGTAATTGGGGTAGTTAGGTACGTGAATTTTGTTTTCTTTTGTTTTAAACCCATTACGCCACACCTCTCTGATAAAATGTGGCAATCACCTTTATAAATTGTCGAATTTTTCAATTAAGAACAATTCATTATGTACCTACGAATTTG
Source organism: Eubasilissa regina (assembly GCA_022840565.1). NCBI lineage: Eukaryota > Metazoa > Arthropoda > Insecta > Trichoptera > Phryganeidae > Eubasilissa > Eubasilissa regina. The sequence goes on along the minus strand of JAINEB010000029.1, from coordinate 5,093,662 downwards.
TGTGTACAATTTGTTACACATACTTGAATTTATCTCACACGATTGCAAAATAATTTCTCTTTATACGAATTTGGGTCACTGACTTATTCAAGGACTTGTTACAGTAAAGGTTACAATTATAAATAACTAATGCGATTTTTTTTAGTTTTAAATGTAATTCAGTCGACTGCTTCAGAAACAAACCGAGTCATTTTTAATGAACTAACTATTAGCTGAATAAATTTCTCATATAATTATAAGAGCTGATGTGTATTTATTTATTTATATCCGATATAATTTTCATTACTATTTTAAACTATCGCTCGTAAAAACAAATTTCATGGTTTTTTAACTACAGAAAATGATGAAGAAATAAATTAAAATTAAAATTAAAATATTTATCAGCAAATTGTAGTAAAAAATTTTAAAAATTGTATAATATTATGTCACGTACAATTATTAGTTAAAACAAAGTACTAAAAAAAGTTTTTTCACTTTAATATTTATGTTTTATTCCGCTATAACTTTGTGGTAGTTCATTATAAATATAATTAAAAACAATTCACTGTGTTTAAACACCACTTTATTATTGCTATCACTAACCAGTATCGGAAACATCGTTACTTCTTTAGGGTGTACAAACTAACTTAGCACTCAATATTTTTGACATAATAAACATTTTTAGTGAGCAATCCCAAGTAACTTGAGTGATGAGAAGAGAAAAAAATCAATTTATAATTTAGTTAGGCATTTCAGAAGAAATAAGTAATATTTTTAATAGACTATTTATTTAGTAAAAGAAGCAGCTGAATTAATATGTTGATATATATATATATTTATCAATAAAAACAATTAATTTAATTACATTACGTTTTCCTACGAGTATTTATCTACCTGAGATGCACTGAAAGATTTTTCGTAATTAGCATCTTTTCGGTTGACCTTTTTATGTTTACGACCGATTTAATTGTTACCACATCTACACTCGTTTACATTACTAATATCAATAATACTAACCGTCAATGTGGTATTACTGATATCATACAAAGGGTTCCATAAATTCAATCAGAGCTATTAGAAAAAATAATTAAGGAAACTATACAAAGTCTAAAAAACATTAAATATATAAATTATTTTATTAATTTCATCAAATAATACGTAAACTAATGTAACATAAATAATGTGTGAAAAGAAATGTGACATTTGAAAAAAAAACAATGGTAATATAACAATCCTCTGTTCTATACGGGTGTGAGTTTAAACTCTCATATTGTATATGTATATACGTATGGTGGTTTTGAATAGGTTAAAAAGTTTAAATACCTAAGTACAAATGTGACAAGGAATAATGATATCTCCAACAACAAAAAAATAGCTGGATAAAACCAAAAATTGTTCTTTACCCTTCTCTCCCACCCCCTACTTGATACTCTGATCACTCGGATATGCTGCTGCTCCGTCCTTTTAAATATCTGTACTTAAGTTAGTCTATACTATATTGTCCTGAAGAAGGTTGGGTCCAACTGAAATCATTTGGCTTTAGTGTATGTACATATTAAAGTGGTTTAAAACTGGACTAATAACTCTTGTATGAGCTGATTAACGTTTTATATCTAGATTATACATGATCTGTCACGAATAAGATTCATTTAGAAGAGTCGAGTATACATCGATCCTTTCAAAACTCTTTACAAGAAGCCACTAACATCTCCATTTTCTACTTTTCCGACTCTATTCAGCACGCTGAATAAGGTTATTATCTCCCACATTTGTGCATTGTCTGCTCTAAGACAATGGTCCGGTGGCAGAGTATAAATACAACAATGTCTAGCAAACGAGATGAATAATTAGAATTAAGTTAGATTTAGGTGTATCTCTGTGGGAAATACGAAGAAAAAACAATGGTATCATATATTTGACGAATCGTCTGAAAGATGTGCAAATAATATGCAAATATGGAGATAATGAACAAATTTGAAATGTTGATATACTCTCCACCAAAACAGGTCATTTGTGGTATTTTACAAATGTGATACATTTATGCAGAGATAGGCGAAGATGCCTTGACATATATTGCTGTGTTGATATTTTTGTTCCCACATTAGAAGATAGTAAAAAAGGAGAAAAGTTACAATATTACAAGGTTACAAAAGTGATACAATATTAATAAGAAATCTGAATTTTTTTATTTTTTTTTTAATCTAGATTGTAAGGAAGCATTTCCAAGATTTTTGAGAGCAGCGAAGCTTATAAAAAAAACTCGATTCAAATAGGTTGGCTCAACATACTCTCCATACAAAATGGAGGCAATAATAAATAACGTGAATAAAATCTCAGTGGATGCGCACCTAAAAAAGAAGAAATCACAAATATCGGAACACTAATTTCAGCTTTAGGTGTGCACGGATCACATATTGAATCAATATTTTTAGTATTTTTCAAATAAACCTATAAACATTAGCACTCAACTTAGTGGTCTAACCTTGGTAATAATAAAAGTTATTAATTAGTTAAGTGTGGTTACGTCTTATTTAGAAAATCCAATCCCGAGAATCTAATCCCAGGATCATTCCAGGAATTATTAAGTTCACATTTGCTCATTCAGTCGTAAACCGGGATCCCGACTTTCGAAAATACCGGGATACCGAACTAAAATGAATGCTTCAAAATACCACTATTGGAGTTATGAAAACCGGAATTTTCGATATTTCATTTTCAAAAAAATTTGAATCAATTTTCTTAGTTCCATGTCGTATTCAAAGTATAACAGATTAATAATTGATGTGATGTGCAAACCCCTCACACCAACTGCGCTAGCTGTCGATGCGATCGACCGACGGACTAGATCTGTGTTCTGTGATTGATTTGTAAAGAAGCATGCGCTGTGATTATTTTTCTTTTTATATTCTGCATGTGTAAATGGAGACGTGACTCGTGACGTGAACATACAGGGTTGGTAACTAAATACTTTAATATTATTGACTAATAATTCATTGGTACAGTCAAATGAATATCGAATTTTGACGTACATTAAGACGAAGATGTTAGCAGTATTAGTACTATCAGTTTGTCAAAGGGGCCGTGACTTTCGAAAGAAATTTTACGATCGGTTTTACGAGGAATACAGTCCGAGCAACCAATTCAGGAAAACATTGTGTTATTCAGAAGTCTGAAGTTAAACATTTGTGCTATTGTTAAAAGATTATTAAAACTTAGACGAAAGCTTCTCTAAATATGTAAAATATCGGGATTCCGGTATTCGTAAAACTTCAACATCAAAAATACCAGTTTTGGTAAAAAGGACCGGTATTGAAAACCATATTATATACATTGCCGGAAAAAAACATACAATTTGTGTAAGATATTCATATTAAGTACGTAATAAATAATAATTTTCACATGAAACAATTTTATTACTATGTATAATAATATGCTCAAAACTACATCAAAGCATTGAGTATTTTATTATTTAGTATTGATATAATTTTAGTACCCGAAAATTAATTAAATATATTTATCCCGGTACCGAGTTCCCTTCCCTAGTCTTACAATTTGTATATAAATTTATTGATTATTTGTATACTTTATTAAGATCGTAAAAATAACTAAATTGTTTGTTTATAATTTTTCGTAACTGGACTGTGATGAAACAACATAATTAGCAACACTCAATTCAAAAGTAAACATTTACCCTGACTGAAGAACGGAGATCATTATTTATCTCGTACATTGAGCAGACATCCATGACGTGATTGATCTGTGTGGCAGCTGCGGGTAATTTGTTGAAAGTATAATATGTACTTGTATTTATTATCCGTCACAATTTCATCACTGATTATAGCATTCGTTCTGAAAACATATACCATATTGTTTTCACATTACCGGGGTATAAACCTAATTGGTGTTTTGTAATAAATCGATCGAAGATCCATCATTGTTTCCGTAAACCTTTTTCACGTTAAAGGTGTTCGAGTGAAGCAACCGTTTAACACGTTTGTAAATATGATGCCTTTAAAGCCACGAACGTGTCAAATCCATCTGTTGATATTTGGTCCCTCGTTTGAAAAATGATGTCAGCCAAATAAAGTTACATAAGGAAAAGTCAACTATTGTTATTTCTATCGTAAAATTCATACCATTGCTATGCATTACTCGACTTGATGAAATTGTGAATTCTTACAAAAATAATTAACGTGTACTTTTCTAAATATGACGAATGTAGTCGTCGTTCTTTCAAACATGTTTATTCTGTAAGCCGAGAAGTGTTCTGCTACCAACATCAAACATTTACACCAATTGTATACAAAATAAATAAATATCAATTTTATTTGCCATTACTTTAATGTGCCTACGTCGATTTTAAAATAGGCTTATCCTGATTTAAAAATGACTAAAGTTATTAGAAGGCATCAAAGTGTCTTACTAATAAAATCAAAAATTTTTGGAATATTCATTTTTTAAAAAAGACAATAATTAATTTTTATGTTATTTTATTGATTTTTTTTATTTTGGTGTATGAAATTTTTCATTGAATCAGAATTTGATTACTGAATCACTGCTTAAAGGGCCCGTTTACATTAATAAGTTTATTATTATTTACATGAGATCTCGTCATGAGATTTCTCGAAAAATAAGAGTAATTTTTTATTGATTTACTCCTTTTTAATAGTATACATAATGGTATCAAATATTTATTTTGGTTGACATAATGCACCCCATTTTTAAATCTTTGGTAGGGGGTTTTACAGATATTTAAGTAATGATTTAAACAAAATTATTTTTAATTCGTTATGTATCAATAGCGCCATGATTACTTTGATGTGAAATACAAAAAGTATTAAATGCTGTTATATTTGATAAAGTGTGTGTTACTAGGCACATAGTTATATAGTAAAACTGAAATAAGTTCATTATTCTTAATCAGGCACACTTTTCTTAATATTGTTTTTCTCCTCACATGAAATGATTTGTTGTATAAGTATTGCAAATGTACAAACACACTTCCAAAAAATATCCAGGATTAGATGGTTTTACTCATGAAACAAATTTTTTTCCGTGCATTAGATATATGTAAGTATATTTTTCCTAATTTAATATAATAAATTTACTTTTTTTTTCAGATATTATGCGTACTCTTCTTCGCTACGGCAATAGTCGCCGAGCCACCAGTCCGAAGCGGCTTTTCCGGCTACAACTACGCACCCCCACCACCTCCGCCACCGAGCTACAGCCCACCCAGTACAAGCTACGGAACGCCCAACACAAATTACGGTGCACCGAGCCCCAGTTACAACGCACCCAGCCAAAGCTACCATGCACCCAGCTCGAACTACGGCGCCCCTACTTCAAATTACATGTCACATGGCGCAGGTCTCAGCATTCCTAGCTCGAACTACAACGCACCCAGCTCAAGCTATGGCGCACCTGCACAAAGCTACAAACCTGTGTCTAATGTATACAGAATGCCCAGCAACAGCTACGGCGCTCCGAGTTCCAATTACGCAGCGCCAGGTCAAAGCCATATTGCCCCCAGTAATAGCTACAACGCGCCCAGCTCAAGTTACAATGCCCCTAGCGCAAGCTACAATGCGCCCAATTCAAACTACGCCGCCCCAAGTTCAGGAGGCTATAACAAGCCTTCTTCCGGCTTCAGCAGTCCAAGTTCTAACTACAACGCCCCCAGTTCTGGCTATGCCAGTCCTAGCTCAAACTATGGTGCTCCTGGCTCTGGTCATGGAAACGACAATCATGGACATGATGAGAATAACGAGGTGAGTACTTTTTATTTAAATAATACAATAAAACAATAAATTATCAGGCGATTAAATAGGCCATGATGATTATTTTTTATGTTTATTATTAGAGACAGCTATTTACGTATAAAGCATAAATGTATAAAGAACATTACTTACTATATAGACATATAATTATATATATATGTGTGTGTGTGTGTGTGTGTGTGTGTGTGTGTGTGTGTGTGTGTGTGTGTGTGAGTATAACATAGCGTGTTCATATTTCAAATGGAATTATACTGCGAAATAGCTTATTTCTGTAAATTATCTAATTCAGTTAATTTATTGGTGATAAATACAGTGTAGCTTAAATTTTATACTTAGGTAAACATTTACGTAATAAGAAAAGTAAATCCAATTAATTCTAAAACAAAACTCCCGAAATATGCAATTTTATAAAAATAAGTAAAATTAAATAATTAATTTAAACAATCAGGAAGATATGTAAAAAATAAAACTACCGAAAAAATATTTGGTTACTACCGGGATATGAACCCGGAACTTTTTCTATCCGGGGAAACGCGATACCATTTCGCCATGTCGCCTAATTATAATATATGTATCATTCATAAAGACTACAAACTATAAATTTTGTCGAATCATTATATATTAAAAATATTAATTTTATCAAAATCAGAATTGTATATAAGTGTGTAAAAGGTTGTATATAATTGCTAGTGTGTAAAGGGACTAGTCATTGTAGGAACATTGTCCGTTGGTCATGAGAAAGCCCTAAATTATATGTAATATGTGAATTTTGTCCATGTTATGGTTTGAATAGTTTGTGAAGAGTACAAATAAACTTGAACGTGCGTTTTCATTATTTCAAGATCCTTCTTTCAAGGTTTTTCAACATCCGTGTGATAGCCGTCAGATTTATGAAGTCAAACTTACTTTAAATTGCCTCATTGACCTCTGCAACATTTCCAGTGAAATTGTGTCATTTATATGCTCGCCTCACTGGATGGTGTACTTTAAATTACAACGCGATCCTTTAAGAGATAAAGTGGTATTCACAGGACCTTGAACCGTAAAACAAGTAAATTTCCTTATTTTAAATTGTAAGACACTTTGCATTCGCAAGTTTCTTGAGTCATTCTTGACCTCAAAGTTCAGGGTCAATGTAATCTAAGTTAAATGCAGATGGAAACATTTTTATAAATTTGACAAAGAATTTATATTTTCGGTTACACTCTTATTTTTTTACATCGTAGAAATTTCTTTAAACTTTGTTCTCCTTTTTTATTTATTATAAATTAAGTATTAATATTTAATTGTGTATCTTCCTTCAATGAAAACATTAAATTGCAATATGATCATTATTATTATTATATATTTTTTAAACTGATTCTGTAACAATATAACATGTGTTTTTGATTAGTTGACATCCTGAAGCAGGAAATGATATTTTTTGAAACCGGTATATCTATTTAATTCATTAAGTGATTAAAATAATAAAGTTAACAATCAAAAAAATGGATTTTATTAACAAAGTTGATTTTGCAAATCTTAAAAAAATAACATTATTTCTAAATATTTTTATCGCATTATTAAACACATTCGATAGATGCCATATATTTTATCGCATTATGGATCATTCTTATTACTATTTTTTACTTAAGTGAAAGAAAAAGTAATATCATAAATTGACAGGGCTCGGTACAACATGTTTTTTTTAAAGTATACCAAACATTGTGCTACACACTCAATTAAATATTATTTTTATTGTGACTACACTACGACGAGGCGTAAATGATAATTTTCATCAGTTGTTATATACAATTGGTTTATTTTCTCTTATTGATGAGAGAGACTGCACTTTTTGAAATTAAAGTCATGATAATTCTCAAATGTATATGTAGCACACAGTTTAGTTATTTTCAAAAACTGAAAAAAAGTTTTGAATGGATACTATTGTATTGAGAATAATAAAAAAAGTTTTTTGAAAACTTCTAAAAAATTGTAATTGACTTAATAATTAATTTATTATGTTATATGATTATAATTAAGCAGTGACTTACTAGAGAATGAAATACTATATTTATTGGTATTTTTTAACATCATATTTTACCGATACGCCGTTCATCTTAATAAAATACGTAAATACGTTTGCTTTAGCAATAAATTTTGAAACAATTTTTTAAATTGGTATTTTTTAAACCTTACAGAAATAATAACACAAATTAATCAAATAATTTTTTAGAATATAAGATATATTTTTTTAATTATTGAAAAACCAACGTTTTCTTTTCAGCCCAAGTCATACGAATTTGGATACGCAGTGAAGGACCCCTACACTGGCAACGATTACGGGCGCAAAGAGATGTCTGATGGCAACACGGTTAAGGGAGAATACAGGGTTCAACTCCCCGATGGAAGAACACAGATTGGTAAGATTTTTTCTACGAATGTACCCCTGTATTCCATAATGCAAGTCCACCATTCAGTATCAAAATGTTAGTTTGTGATACCATGCTCATTTTCTCGATTATATTTCTTATTTAATTACATACAAAAGCCTAGCATAGATTACTAAATAAATAAATAAATCCAGTGTCAGATATGAATGACGTAGTTCAGTAATGAATTTTATCTCAACAGATGAGTTTTAATCATGTATGGTGATTTCATATAGGTGCACGCGAAAAAGATTATCTTCAACTAGAACTTATATGATAGTGTTAAATAAAAAACGCAAACATCTATCCTCACTCCTTATTAATTATTTATATATATACGGTTCTTTGATATTTTAGAAGGTATTTAGAATATCAATCACCAGCTATATATAAATTACTGTACATATACGTACCAATTATGATATTGTTAACATAACAGTATATATATAATTTTTAAGTCATTCACAAATGTATAGATTATATTATTTTGTAGAACATAATTAATGAATAAAAACCAAATTAATATAATTATAGAGTGCAAAAATATACCCCAGCTAAGAATTAAAACTGTATTATAAAGTAGACCTTAATTATAAACTTTTAACCCGTAACATTTGAAATAAAATATAGAAGAATTCTCCAAAAACCACTAATATCAACCCTATATTAGGAATATCTTTAGTTTGAGATCTGAAGTACTAACTACTACAACTTATAATAAAGGAAGAACTTAAGGGAGTGTATAGGAGACAAGCATCTTGGCTATGGAATTTATGGATCAGAATTAGGAAGGTGAAAGAGGTGTTCCGTCTAGTGCATGATAGAGATGTTTACGTCAGAATAATCGCCGACGTCGCGAGGAATTATTAAGATGGCACTCTAAGAATGAAATTGAATCCTTGATTTATTTCTATCACATGTAAAATATCGTTATCTAAAGCAAAATTATTCATTATTTTATTTGCTCTTACGGAAATAATGAGATCGTCTGTTTGTTTATTTGTAATTGCGGAGAACGATATCGGTCGTCCTCCTCATCATCCCAGAGTAAACTATTATGGGGCGAGTTAGTATCCAGTTTTATTTGTTGAATATTTTTATTATTGCCTACAGAATTGACGGATTAGAAATGTATTCAATTTAATATTACGTGCATGAATTTTTTGGTACTAATTGTTTATCAAAATTTTTTCATCTTAAACTATACAAGGGGTACAATCAACATATTACATAGCATAATAGTCTGCTAGTCTTTTTTTACAATGTAATATGTCGATAACTAAATTATAGTATAGCCATTTGAGCGTGTAATATGCGCCGACAATAAATAAACCAATGTTTTTAAATACTAAATTAAAGTATTAATTATAAATATATACATACAAAATCAATTTTGTCGAAAAATATTGTTTATGCGTCACCGGAATTCGAACCTGTATCTCTATTTCCAATCCGTGGAAGTACACTACTAATTGTGTTATAACGCCAGTATTTTTCGTGACAAATTTTCGAACCTATATGTTACATTTTTCAAATTAATACATCTGTCGTTCCATTATTTTGAAAGCCATCTACATTATTTTTACAGAATCTCAAATACCTTTGAGTAAACCGATTGCAGACGCCAGAATTATCAATTCATTTTTATTAAATTTTGGACACATTTAGTATTTAAAATATCCCATACCGACTGTTCTGAATAATTACAACTTCACAATAAGAATGTGTTCTCCTTAATAATGCTTTTAACGCCAAGGATAGTCAGCACATATTCAAAATTGTATTAAATGCTTCTACGCAATCTGATTATAAATCAGGGTTCTCAACCAACGATCTGTTAATAGTCTGTATAAAAAAAAAAAATTATACATACATTCCAAACCCTTCAAACTAGCAACATTCAGCCGTAAGAAATTAAAATTTATATCACGTAGCAGAGGGCATGGTACATCACTATTTGCTGAAAAAAATATGATTTATGGTCTGAACCATCCGCGCATAGTTCAAATTCTTAGTCGGTTTAATGACGCAAAAACGCGTAACCCGCTTAATTCGTAATCGTGTTACAAAATGTTACCGTACGTATTTTCAAGCAGTGTTTTTGAATGGTTAATGGGAGATGACACAATACACATTTTTTTTATATTTACTGTGTAGAATTGAATTACTGAGTTCACGCGTGTCAGTGTGACGGTTCAGTAAAAAGTTATTTTTAAAATATCAACGAAATATAACTGTATTCAGAAATATTCTGTGGATATAGTTGTAAACTTTGTTATTACTCATATGTAAAGGAATATAACATACAACCGATATTAGTGCGTATTTTGTCTAGCGGTAAGATACTCACCTAGCGACCACATGTTATTGTTAGTTGTAAAAAAAAGGTTCTGCCTCTATTCTTTTATATGGAGGTAGAAGAGTAACCGGAGGATCAATCTATGTCTCAGGAAATCACCAAGTTATTCCTATTTTTTATGCTCAATAGTTTAATTTAAAAAATAATATAAACACTTATGTGACGTATGCATCTCTATATATATATATATATATTTTAATAAAATTCAATAATAGTTATCTGAATAAACGTACATTTTTTATAAATATAAAGACAACGACACCCAGCACTATGAGTTGGCTTTACAGTCAAATCGTCATCATCATTCGTTTTCGATCCACTGGATGACTGCTTGTGTCCAACGATTGTCCATCCTCCGAACGATGTGGGATGTGTCATCACATCTTCTGATCCAATGTTCACATAATTAATTGAAATTCACAACTTTATCAACACGAATAATTTCATAATTATTCACATGCGACTTCTTGGATGTGTAATAATTTAATGTTATGATTTTTTATTTCCGTTATTTAATTCTCAATATAGTACATACATAAGCACTCTTATATAATATATGCTCATTAGAGCATATATTATATATTAATATATATTAATATACATGGTTAAAGTCTTTTCTTTTACTAAAACGTATCTTTTACATATCTGGTTAGTTTTACTTTAAATGTATTAAATTTCTCCTTCTTTCTTATGTTTTCTAGCATTCCATTAAAAATCTTCATCGCACTATATATCATTGATTTCTGAGATTTGGCCTTCTTGTATGGCCTTCCTCTTGTACGATGCTTGTGCTCATGTCGATTTGCATCAATTTTTCGCATAAATTCCGCCGATATTTTCTTATTGAGGATTTTATAAATAAATACCATTATTGTAAAATATATTTTCTGCTTAAAGGTCATCACTTTCAGATCTTTCAGCATTGCACTGATCCGAGTATATCTATTTGTTCCGAGTATTATTCTCAAAGCTATATTTTGCAACACAGACAATTGTTGACATTTCTTCTTCATTAGCCAAAAACAAAATACTACTGCTGTAGTTGATGTGAGGAGTAATAACAGAGTCGTATACTATTTTACAAGACTCAGTACTAATGAATCTTCTGATCCTTCCCCGAAGTGAGATTTTCTTAGTAATCTTTTTAGTCACGTATCTTGTATTTTGCGATACATTCAATTTCGAATCTATTATGACTCCCAGATACTTGCTTCAGACTTTCACAATTAATTAATTTTACAGTGACCTATCATGCCGACTGGAAAACCGGCTTCCATGCTGATGTTAAGTACGAGGGTGAGGCCAAGTACCCAGAAAACTACCAAACCTACGGAGGTGGTAAAAACCAGGGTACAGCGAACCCGAGCGCATCATACGGAGCACCATCCGCCGCTGCCGGAAACTACAATCAAGGAGGTAAGATCTAATTCTAAAAATGCCACACCTAAACGTATGCTCCAAGGAACTCTGGACTGTATTTTGTTATTTGAATAACTACTTATGTATTTTTTTTTAATACCTCATTTTATCTTATCTTCTACCCCTTATCCTAGAAGGGTCTTAACCCCGTTGCCTCAAGAAGGCACCTGCAAATATCTCTGATTTTTCAAAGTACGGTTATAATCCAATTCTAATCATTTCTTAGCTCAATAGCTATTGTTCTACGTGGATATGAATCATGGCATTGTAACCAGATCAGAGGTCTTCAAAAATAAAATCATGCACAATATTGATGGTCTTCAGAGAAGGTTAAATAACTAGGAATATGACGCCCCACACATCCTGAAAACAAGGAAGCTGGAGTCCCGTTACATATACATAACCCCCCTGCACAATCAAACAGGATCAAGATTTTTTTTTTTTTAATATAGTAATGATAGTAATTACAAATATATGTTTTATATATAACATAAATGTTGACCGCATGGACGTCCGAAAAAAAATTTAAAGACATAAAATGACTCCATTGATACTTGCAGAGTCAAAGTTTCAATAAAGATTGCATCGACATTGAAATTAACAGAATTGAAGGTACGAGTATCGTATATAGGGATAGTAGTTCAACCCCTATAATTAACTAATGAACTTTATTTTCAGGTTCGTCTTACATCGCCCCCACAGCGGGCCAGTTCAGCAGCGCCGCAGCGGATTTCAGCGGATCGCTAACTGGTTTCGGAGGATCTTCTGTTTCCGGTGGGAAGTACGATTCGTACTCCGGTTCCGGTAACCAATACAACACTGCGCCCTCTTCCTCCTACGGAACTCCCCAGTTTCATTAATATAAGAATCGTTTAAAACATATTCCGTAAGATTTGTGCATCGTGGAATGGGAGGCCATCAAATTTTGATAATTTTGTATTATTATAATTATTTAATTCGCATCATTTTGAGTACTGTCTCTGTTCGCAATAACAGAGTAGAATATACAAAAGGTTTTTATTTTATTTTGCGTTTCAAATGGATAATACTAATTCAGTGGTCATTACGAAAATAGGTCACAATTGTAATTTTTCAAGAGAAGCATTTTAAAGCAGCTAAATATAAACCCGAATGACATACTTTATATCGGCGTATCAAATGGTGTGTTTATTATTTTTTTAAATCTGAATACATATAAATATATAATTGACATTTGTGTTCTTAACGATTTTCAGTTTAGATTTTTTGTTCAATATTAATTTATATATTAATACTACTCAATATTTCTAAAGAATCCTTGCTTAACGATAAATGTACTCAAAATTTAATTCATATATTTAACCCATAATATCTAATATCTTTCATACATATATGTAACTGCATTATGCATGTCCACAACACGGCTTGTTCTCAAATTGAAAAAAATTGTAAATTTATTATTTTTGGATTTGTTCTCATAGTGTTTAATATTGTAATAACAGTACATTATTATAGCAAAAATCTGTTAAAAATAATAATACATATTTGAATTGTCCAAATAATGACTCGCGTTATTATTGGCATGTGTTATTTGATGATTGTTCTGAAACTCACAATTATTTTTATAATACTTAATTTTAAAGGTACTCAAATGTTGTGTTTAATAATGCGTAATATCTGTCAACAAAACTTAAAAGATTTATTTATAAAATATTAAAAAGATGGCCACCAATAATCTACTTATAATTAAAATGAAAGAATATAAATGAATAAATTCGAATTAAATAAATATACATATTGTTTATTTATACAATAAATAAATAAATATAATACGAAAGACGTATAAATAATATGTTTCTTTTTATAATAAATTAAGAAATGATATTTTAAGAAATATTGTGGTGTAAAAATTATAAGAAGCTGGGTCGAATACCAACTAAAATTTTACATTTTAAATATGGGTATTTACGCATTTATTACAATTATTTATAAAATGTTTATTTTTATTATAAAAATAGGCAGCGATAATTTTTAGTTTTAAGTATAAAAGTGTAATATTTATCATTTATTTACTTTTATGATTTATTATAGTTTCTAGCTCAAAGTATAATATTTTAATTTTATAAACTTTATAAAAATATACATGAATAACAAATCGTACCTTCATAAATCATTAAATATATTTTTAATCAAATTAATTATAGTCATTACGTGCCTTGATTTAGAAGAATTTATTATAATTATAAAGCCAAGGTATTTAATTATTATGTAAGTATGTATACCTATCAAAAATATTACGTATATATTTTTATCATTGGACATTCACATATACTTAAAACATTTAAAAATTATCTATGTAATTTAAAAACAAAATTTTACAGGCTATCAAATTTTAGAACACTTTACATTAAATAATTACTTAAAACTATCAAAAAAATTAATGTAAAATAACTAGCAATATCATCTTAAATGCACTAAAAATGTCAGACTTGAAATTAATATTGTTCCAAAAATATATTTGCGACATATCTTATTATTTTTATTTAGCAGTAATCCAACTATTTACAATTTATCGTATGTGTATTTATTATAATCTATTAATATGTAATATTATATTATACATATATATGTCGTTATTTTATTTTATATTTTAATTTGTTATTTTATTTACTAAATGTATAAATTAAAAAGTACAGTTTATTATTATATCAAAAACTATCTACTGATTTATTATTTATAGATATATTTTTTAATAAATTATAATATAATATGTTATTTTATAATGCGTAGAAATATTTTACAAGTCTTTTTTGTAATGCTCATTTATTAAATTTTATAAAAAAACTTGTATTTTTAATTCAATACACATTCTGTAATATGTATCCCAAAACTCACTATGCCAAATCTATTATCACTGGATCATGAAACATTATAAAAAAATCATGTGGGGGAAGACTCACAAAACAAAATTTAATAAGAATAACAAGGCTGACATGGCTTAGCTGAAAGAGCAGTCTACAAAATTACAAAAATTCATTCTTGGTATTGTTTTAGTAACATATTTTGATTATTAAATAATACACGTAAATAAAGCACAATAAAATTGGTCTACTCAACTAATTAGTCAATATGAAGTTTATATCAATTAGCTTAGTTCAGTGTGCTTTTGAATATATCAACCAGCTTAGATCAGTGTGCTGTTGAATATATCAATTAACTTAGATCAGTTGATTAGCTTTGATTGTCAACTAGCTCAAAAAATTGTTTCCAATTATTTGATTACGCTGGTCGACGAAAAAAAAATTTTGCTTCCTTAGGAAATTTGAAATGAAACTAAACATTATAAGTTTAAAGGGTGATTTATCCGTCTGCAGAATTATCCAATCACTCAATACTGAATAGAAATGGGTTTTATACCCAAAAAAAAAAATTCTATCGTATTAAATAAGCAGAAAAATTAAGTTTAATCTACCCGAAGAACTAGTAAGTATTGCTACAACTTTAGGGTCAGCACATTATGCGAGGCACGTTTTTCCCGTCCATTCCCGGTATAGCGCTGTGGTTGCGATGTCGCGCATGTGCAATGATTTCCACATGCAACGTTCACATAGTGTGGCCATCTTGTAGTGAGTGGTTGAAATGTTCAAGACAATAGATCAGCCCGCCGACTGTGAGATACGGTCCATGATTCGTTTCTTGAATACACGGAACATGAAACCAGCTGACGATCATCGCCAAATGTGTATTTTTTTTCTCCGATTTGGTGCCAAGTTCTATATTTTCCTTCATTTGAAAAGTTCCTTGATGACATGTGTTTTGGTGACAATAATGATCTTAAAAACGGGGTACAGATATGGCTTTTATACCAGGCGGCATCGTTCTACGACGATGATATACAAAAGTTGGTGCACCGCTATGAGAAGTGGCTTAACTACGTTGAGAAGTAGTTTAAGGTGTGTAACGTCCAAAGAAAGTAAAGTATTGTAAAAATGATGTTGTGTTTTTTTTTAATACCGGTAAATAGTTACTTAAAAAAAGTGCCCCTTACTTATGTTCGTTTTAACTAACAATAGCTCTATGTGCGTTTATCTTCCTCATCGTTTCTTTCATATGGACTACATGAGCATCTAAACTTAACTTCAACGAATCTATTAGGTCTCAAAACAACGGGTTTTTGTCAACTGTGGTGGTCAAGATTTTTGAGCCTGAATTCATATTCAATACCTACCCCCAAATATATAAAGAAATGACATTTTTTTCAATGGAAAAATTTAGGTGTTAATGGTATTAGGCATTATTGAATGAAGACTACTGTAAGTACTTACATTATTAATGAAAAGAAAAAAAACATAATTTAATTAAACACTTTATTATATATAAATAGTGGAAAAAAGTTAAAAATTAGTTAAAAAACTAAGAATTAACAGTTTCATAATTAGAAATGTATAGAAATGAGGTGATAAACATCAGAATAAACAACTTCAAGATAGTGAGTAAGATTACTATTAAGGATAACTTAGATGGTTTGGTAATATGGAACAAATGAATGAGATGAGAATGGTAAGAATGATATATGACGCAAGTGTTGATGGCACCATAAATAGAGGATTTCCGTGAAAGACTTGGCACGACCAGGTAAACCAGATACTGGAAGATCCAGGACCTGTTAGTCTCAATAATCGACGAGTTTGTATGAGAAGATGTATGAATGTGACGAGGCGAGAATTGTGTGTCAGGACAGAAGAATGTAGGGCTCTTTGTAACTGCCAACCCCCGCGGAGAAACGGCGTGATGGTAATTTAGTTAGTTATGTAGTTGATTGGTTGAATATTTCTTACAGTTGAAGGGTTTATGGTAGTAAAAAATAAATTATAAATGGATATCTTATTTTCAAATTTTATTAATTATTATATCTAAATGATTTTATTATTACGAGAACGGATTCTTATTGTGAAGTTGTAATTATTCAGAACATAGGTCTGTTATATTTTATACACTAAAATAATAATAATAATTTAAACAAAGCAATAATTTAAAATAATGGAACGATGATGATTTGAAAAAGGTTTAAAAAGGTTCAAAAATTTGTCATCAGAAATAATATCCCTGTAGCATGGTTTAATAATGTATCTTCCCTGGTTTGGAAAGAGATCCAGGTTCGAAATTGATTTTATATGTACATCTTTGTAATTAATACATTTAATTAGTATTTCAAATACTTTTACAATTACTTGTTGGTTTTAAGTTGTGGTATCGAACATCTTCCACCTGTGGTCTAATTTTCAAAGTCTAATATTAGTGTATTTGAAATAGATCACTGTTTTATAATTATAACTTCAGTTAGCAAAACGTTGAACTAATTGGTTTTCTGATTTTGTATTTTTACTGAAAATCGAAATAAGGCTGTTCGGATGTCTACGTGACCAAAACTGAGCAGAAATTTCTTGACTACCATTACTTTCATTCTTAACGTGAAAATGAATTCTTTAATGAAATAGGTAGTCTACGATCAATTTGATTGATTGCCTACAAATATAAGTTTTACAGTATCTTTCGAAAAGTGTTAGTACTTATGTTTTATAACTCTGTCCAACGAATAAGTCTTTGCTTTCTGAATCTTCACCTAATTAATTAGGATTAATCTTTCGATATTTCCATAATTGTTTTTTTTTTGCACCAAAGTGCGGCGGCCACCTGTTTCGGAGAGCTCTTCACGTGGGCACCAAGTCGTAAGGAGACGTAAGTCCTCAAATGCGGGCAGCGATAAGTAGTTGATGAAGCTGTCCTTATTGTGCACGGATGAGACTTGTCGAGTTGTCTTATTGAAGCATGATTAATTTCACTTGAATTTTGTACGCAGTTATATGATACACCCTGACCTTTACCGACATATCTCCGAGGCAAGAAATCAAAGATTTATCTCTGTACACGCACCATTGAAGTCTACATATATACAGGTACTTTACATAGTGTACATGCATCTTCACTGCCTAATTTGCTTCTATGTAGAAGTTCATTAGTGTAATCAATTTTTTTTCTGTTGACCAGTTCAATCAAAAAACTAGAAATTATTTTTAGAACTAACTGATATGTTCAACTATATATTGATCTAAGCTAATTTTTATATTCAACTGCATACTTTTACTTACTTTTTACAAGAGCAAAAAACCCTCTCGTGTTTAACCCAGAATACCGAATCTTACACATGAATGCAATCGTATTAAATTTAGTCTTAAAATGTATATACAATAAATCACGTAAGCCATCTATGGCTGCCGTTGCAAAACTATAATCAAATTTATATTAGGTTCGAATCTTGGAAGTATCTATTGTTCAGATTAGAATGCTTTACCTACTTCACTCTAAAAGTGTGCGCGATTAAACAATAGATGTCAAATGTACTGTATGATCTTGATTACTTATAATATAATATAGTATAATGGTATTCAAGACTTAATAATAAGGATAGAGCGTTACACACTTTCATAATCCAATATTTTCAAATCTATTCTTCCACGTAAACGCATCTTCATTTGTATCTATCTATTTCCATCTTATCCAAATAAATATAAATATTTATTTATTGATAAATTAATGACATGTGTGCGTTTTACACAATAAGTTTCCAAAAATGTATATTTTGAATTGATTATTAAGTTACTCGGTTCACAAATTGTTAGACGGTGACTCGATAATAAATATCTACAGTAAGTATACTAACTGATTAAAATATGTCCCTAAAAATACAAAGCACAAATATTTATCTAGAAAAAACCAGGACTTGAGACACGAGATCTTTCTATAGCCGAGAGACCGATGCAGTAAGGAGGTGAAGAGGATTCTGTTTAAATCATTCTTCACCAGCACCTGCGAGCTCTAGTCGAAATACAAGTAGGTGACGTACAACCGTCTCCGAATTCAGTACAACTCATACAGAATACTGTTCTTGTGGGTTGGCGCGTTTTTGTAGCGCATCTACAATGTTTGCCGAAGAACTTGTGCATGGATTCTTTCCACTTTTGAGACATCGAGTTGCTAGCGTAAAACTGCGGCTGGAGCTCAGCACTCTGCACCAACAGCCTAGAGCAAGCGGCGCTCTCGTGGAAAGCTGGCTCCCTGACCAGAGAATGGCAATGACTACAAAATAACTACAGATACAATAATAGCCGTGACTTAAATGCAGTATATGTGTGAACTTTTTTTTTGCTTTTCTTTTCATAAGATTAATATTATTTTGTAACTTAAATGTATTCTACTCTATACGATATGTATTATTATTAATATAGTCAGATATGTTAATTTTGTCATTCTTTCGAGAGACAAATTCTGTTTGGTGTAAATTTATTTTCTTCGACATCTGTCATTTGGTGAATACAAAAGTTAAAATTCAAATACACAGCTTGCACAAAAAGATCACCGACTTTTGTATGAATCATTCTAGGCATTTTTTTTCGATAGAAGATTGAACCAACCGATATGGATCAACCTTTACATTAAAAATCGGGGTCCTTTAGCATGCGCTATAATTATGTAATACTATTATGCCAATATGTATAAACAAATAATTTGTTTAATTTTTTTATAATATTAGACAGATATATAATAATACAGATATACTTAGCACGACCGAGTAAACCAGATAGTGGAAGATTCTGGTTCTGTTAGAAGCCTCAATAATCGAGGAACTTGTATGATAAGATGTATGAATGTGGATGAGGCGAGAATTGTATGTGAAGACAGAAAAGTGTGGCGCTGTTTCCTCTCTGCCTACCCCCGCGGGGAAACAGCGTGACGGCAAGGAAGTTAGATTGATTTTTAAAAATGCAAGCTTCTGGAGGCAACACGAACACTAGAACAGAGACCTCCGTAAAAGGCTTCGTGCAGACCAGATATTGGAGAACGGCCTTGTTGTAAAGTTCAATAATCAACGAGCATATATGATATGATGTGTGAAAGTGGTTGAGGCAAGACAGAAGAATATGGCGATACACCTTCTTTGCCTACCTCTGAGGCGAAACGGCATGATGTTGCAGTAATTTTTCAAAACATAATTCTGTGGTCTTTTAATACAAATTAAATGTATCAATTAAAAAGGTATACAGAAAAAATCAATTTATCGAAAAAATATTTTGGTAACCACCGGGATTCGAACCAGGAACCATTTTTTTTCTTATGCTTGCTTTCTTCTTCTAAAATCTGATCTATCTCATCAGTCTCATCAGAAACTTCAACGTAAGTTTTTTACGGATATCGTACATTTCATATACCATCAACCCTTGCATAACTTTTCTGACATCCTCTCCTTATTCATCAGCTCCAAATAATAAACTTAATCGACTTTTTGTTAACTCTGTTCATCAATAATTAAACAAAGTACGCTCTGAAGTATGAAGATACATCTAATAATATCGTATAAGTTCATCAATGACTACAGCTCGGCTCGCAGGAACGGCGTCAAACAGCAATTTCCTAACAGGCCGAAAACAATGTTTCTTTAAACACGAAGTCCTCGACGGTAATCTCGCCGCGCATCTGGTGAGGACCTTTAGGAAGTCGTGACTGGAGATGGAACCCAGTCGGCGAATTCGCGAGGCAAGGACGAACACGACAGATAAGGCTGAATCACTACAAACGTCATTACGTGCGCGAGCCTGCTCAGCTTTGCACCTGAGCGTAAGTGGCAGAGATATTCTACTTTACTAAGATCTATCAAAATAAGGGCACTATGTTAATACATTTTTGAAATATATTGTTTAGCGTATATTAGCAATTCAGTTCCAAAAGTATATATATATTAAAAAAAAAAAAAAAAAGATAAATGTGTGTAACGAATGCACGAAAGAGATTTTATTTCTTGATAAATTAACGTTGGTTTGGTCGAGGTTAACAGGCAGTTTTGCAATTAATCCTTTTTTAAAAAAAAATATTTTCAACGAAGTATTCTCCATCCTGACGAAGATACTGTAGTATGTCCAATTAGAAAGTTAACGCTACAAACATAGTTTTATTTGATAGATTTTATAGTAGACGATTAATTCAAATCAAAACCTTATATTTAAACTACTAGAGCCGATGCGATGCAACACTTTATGCTCACACTGGCTATATTTTTTTAACTGAGTTATATCCACATGTCGTATCAACATAATCACTATTAATAAATAGAATTAAACTTTATTATTGATAAAATCAGCATTAACTTTGTAGAGTTTCATCATCAAAATAGGATATAAATAAAAAAATGTTATAACTCTACTTGAGTTTATGTGCTCTACTCGAGTTTCGAGAGAAATAGTAACTCTCATCAACATGTAAATATAATTTATTTCTTTATTTATTTGTAACTATATAATACATATAAAAATTTGTTTGGACTGTTTAAAAACAATTTACTTTGTTTAAACACTACCTTAATTTTGCAAATACCAACCGGTTTCGAAACCACCGTTCCTTCTTCAGGGTGTACAATATAGTAACTTAATGGGCAACTATACATTAGTATCAGGTGTTAAAGTGTTGGCGGGTGACTGGGAGAGGAAAGGAAAATAGGATGATATGGTGAAAGTATTAATACCTTAATACCTGGAGTGTAATACTTCACCTATCGATGAAGTCACTGGAGTAGCGCAAATAAACTCAAGTAGAATTACAACATTGTTTTATTTATATTTTAAAATTAAACTATGTTGTGTATAAAAAGAGAAGACGATGAATATCTTGAAGATCTCCCGGGATGAAAACCAGATCATTTGGTCACTGAGTAAGGTATTTTACCGCCAGATCAAACAAGCACGTACGTACTCAATCGAATCAAAGTTTATTACTGAGGTATATTGAAAGGTTGAGGAATGGTAGCAAACGGTCACGGGCTTATTGGAAGTGATGTGAGTTTTTTCGTCTCACACTTTCGTTACCCATAGGTTTTACATTAGTTTTTATGGTCTAGAATTTTTAATTGTATAAAATAATACATAAATCACCCCTTCACAATACAACATAAAGATTGAGCAGACACTGATTTGATAATTCTCGTAATTCGAGCTTATAGCTACAATGTGGCATTGGTGCAACCGCACATTGTTGTATGTTTTGGGTTTGGCGAAATTGGTAGAATTTTTTCGAAATTAATAAACAGTTTATTGGGTAACTGTAGAACATAAAAATAGTAGATAAATTTACAAATACGAAAGGGTAGATGGAAAGTCACGCGTTTCATAATACAAGTTCCACATTTTCCACATCAGTACATTTTTTTACATTCTTCTTCTAGTGTTCAGCTAATTTTCAAGCAAAGATCTATCCAGTTGCAGGACTGCAGGTAGTATCTACCGTTTGAGTAATATAATATGTATCCTTGGCAATCTGGAACAGCTCCTCGAATCCGAGACCGGTCTAGTTCCGAATGTTTTGCAGCCAGGACAGTTTCTTTCTACCCAACCACGTTTCTACTTTATTTTGAATAATTATTTGTACAATAGTTATCGATATTTAGTTCCACGAATAATGTGCCCAAACTTCTTGATAGTAAACCCTGATATATTGGGCTTTCTTTTGTAGCACCACATATCGAAGGCCTCCTACTTTCGTTACCACTGATAGTCCAATCCTTACCAGTGCAGTCTAAGTATGATGATGTAATAAATTATTTTAAGGATAAAATGATTAAAGCCTTTTGAGGAAAAGATTAATGTGATATCTTTGAAAGTACGACCAGATTCCCTTGGAGTTCTATCCTCTCTTTGTACTCTTGATTTATTTTGGAATGAAACTCAGTAGACTCGTAACAATACTAATTTATTACAACAACAACACACACACATACGCACGCACGCATGTACGCACGCACGCACACACATGTCCAAAGTGACAATTCTCACAGTAAGTGTATTACCGTTCGAAACACACTATATGATGATTCATAGATCGCCTCGCGCTGAACTCTAAACTGTTCTTCATGTGCACTTGAGTCAAACCTCTATTTATAAATCGAATTATTTATTAGAAGATATTAAATCAGATAATTATATACATTTTTTTTCTTTAGTCCAAGACTTGTGTATAGAGAAAAAGTATAATATAGGTAACAAATTTTTATATGTCTGCGATAGTCTGTAGACATATTTTTTTCGTTTCAGATACAAATGTATAATAGTCTGTAAGGGAAAATTATTAAAGAATTTAATTCCTAGATAAATAAAGTGGTTTTGGGTTGCAGTATATTCAAGTTTTGGAATATCATTGCCGATTGTCCGAACCATCTTAGAAGGGACGTCTTCATTCTTACATTTATCTTTTTATTATTTTTTTTTTTTTTTAACACTACAACAAGCCATGAGGCCCCAATTACTGCAGTAAAAACATCACAAAAAAATCCAGGTTAAAGAAAATGACTTAGATGTATCGCGTCCTCATCGGAAATCGAACCGGTACGAAAAGCGAGTTACATTCCCACTAGATCTGGAGTCGATTTGCGACTCTTCAGCCTGCATCATATGACACAATAAAAAAACTATCATTTTCTATTCTCAAAATCTTTGGCTCTACCTATTTATATAAAAAAAACATTCTCATCCATCAATCATATAAACTACAAGTTAGGAAAAAAATTAATCGACGATAATTTACAATCATGCCTAAAATTGAACAAGGGTTGTCATGTAAGGTCACCGTTCTAACTAGTCAATATTACAAAGCCTGAGAAGTGTTTAATTATTTAGGTTTTTTTTGTTAAGTAGAGCACCGAGCTACTGAACCTTGTATTCTATTCTTATAAGTTGCCTACAACTGTATTATTAATTAAAGGGTTAATTGAGATTCTTTTTACTTAATATTTGACTCTTCTTACTATAAAGTCTGCCGATCCCTGCATTAGACTACAAGTTCCGCCTCTTAGTATTATGTTTTTTTCTTTATAATTCGTCTTATTTTATGATTCAGAGTATAAAAGTACAATCTGCTTAATTATTTATTTAACCTTTACTATACCGTGATATAAAATACTCGCACGCAGCCATGCTGTCAACTCGTGTTACCGTAAGAAATTAGTTCTATTAGCCTTTAAAATGTGAAAAAATGGTTAATGCCATAAATTTACTTTATGTATTGAGCATTAAATATAAAAAGAATATGTAATATTATAATTCAGAGCATTCATCAAGTTTTGTATAGGAGGTTGCATTGTATAATACAACCTTTCTTCTTATCTATCTTTATTTAATTAGTGAGAAAGAGACACCATTATATTCGTATGTTAGTTATTGTTTTAAAGTAAAATTAATGTATTATTTCTTTCTATCTTGCCACAAATGGTATCTTTGTCAACGTATTAATTTTATAACCGAATGAATTAAAAATAATTATTTTTGTAGGATTCGCCTTACATAATTGATTTTGCTCTAGTAATTTCTAAGCGTTAATATTTTACTTCAAATTAACTAAAATATGAAGTGTATGTTGCGTATATTTACCGAAGTATTACAGATTTAATCAGAGTGGTAGACCTGTGCTACTGCATGGTTTGGGAAGGGTTAAACTATATTTAGTCTGTTTTCATCCCACCTCTCCAATTTCCAAGAGGCCATAATAGAGAAAGGTTGAAATTATATGAAACATAATAGCAAAAAATATTATAAGTCCATAAATTCTTGCTAACATTTAATTTGGGTATGCCTTTTTAAAATCGGATTCAAATAGTTTTTTGTGTGTGTGTAATTTAACAAAAGAAGGTTAAGTTCCTATCTTTCCACTAGGCCATTAAACAAAAGTTGTAAAATGCCGTTTTCCTGACAAAATTATAACATTTAACATTATAAGTACGGCAGAAGATACAATCAATTTGTTGGCACATTTTTAATGTTTATTTTTCTAAAAATATATTTAATGTATTCATATTAACCCTTTTCTGACCATAAAATACTTACGTGAACATTGTCGTTATTAAAATATTAACAGGATTTATATTTTTTTACAATATATTGTAAGAATTTCACATTATATTGGTGACGTTGCTGTTTTTCAAAACATAGTTCCTTAATAAATATTATCATATGTTAATAAAAAATTCAAGTCAACTTTTTTTCTGAAAAAAACCGAACCATAGTACTTTTATATCTCTGGCAGACTGCTTTATCCAACTGAGCGATGTTAACATAAGAGACAGATTTTGTTCAAAGATAGATTTGTCCTTTACAATTTTCCAATGAAATATTTATTTTGGTCTTGTATTACTATTAATATAATAAAATTAGTATTATTTTATTCATATATCACATATAACGGGTAGAATTAAGTACCTTCACAGAGAAAACATAAGATAAAGATAAAGATAAAAGTTGAACATTATTTTATACCTGCGCAACACAGATGGTGAGTAGTTTAATATTCAAAACTTAATGGATCTTAATATCCTGCAAAAGATAAATAAGTATTCTTCCGCTTGGTCGCCAACCAACTCCTAATATGCTCCTATGTATGTGCTGTAACTCTCCTTCCCCACTGTTCTCGGCATCCTGTAGCTGAGATCTACAGGCCTCTTGCCTTTTCTACCTGGTCAGTCCAATGGGCGAGATATCTTCCTCTTTCTTTTCGTCCTTCGACATGATCGATCACAACAAACTTCTCCAAGCTATTTTCCCTTCTTGTAAGATTCTCAAAAAATTTAAGGATTCGTCTCAGGCTACAGATTGAGATTCTGTCCTTGATGCTTAATTCCTCCATGGTATGCGCAACCAACACGTGTCTCCAGCACCACATCTCAAAGGCATCGACTCGTCTTCTCTCCCATGCTTTCAGGGTCCATGATTCCACACCATATAAAAATATAGAAGATGCATAACACCGTACATATTCATGAGATTCGTGGCCCTATTTCAGATATTATCTATACACCCCAATGCGTCATTTGACTGTTAACTAAGTATCCCAGTCATGGTTCACGAAGCGTGAAAATTGACACACTTAATAATAATTACACGAATTTGTAATTATTTTTACACTAATGAACATGAAATAATTCTGGAAGCGGAAAATTTGATAAAAACAAACATTTAAAGGCCGTCATTTAATTATTTTTTTGTAATGATTATTACGTTATAAGTGTGAAATGAAGAAATAAGGAAAGAAAGTAAAGCTGATCTTAGTATAGTGAGTAAAATTAAGAAAGGATACTCATGTAGATTGTTTGGTCATATGGAACGAATGAATGAGGAGAGAATGATAAGAAAGATATATAATTTATACCAAATATCAGCAAAATTTTATATACTTAGGGATAAAAAATTTCAATAGCCTCCCTACACAAACTAAAGAAAGAAAATATATAAAATATTTTAGAAAGAAATTATATTAACACTTCAAAAGCACATAATTAGAAAATAAATAATATTATAGAACACTTCAGAAGCACACAAATAAACTACAAATGTATAACTCTCTATATAAAATCTTTATATCTCTTTTTGGAGCTAAGCGAAAAAAAAACATGTAATTTTAATAATGTAAAGTACTTAATTCATATTATAAGAAAATTACAAAAATGTCAAATAAATAAAAATAAATTATTTGTAAACTAAGTCCGTCTCAAAACAGAATTTCTCTAGTGAGACGGACACAGTCCAAACATATTTTTTACATTTGTATCATATAGTTACCAATAAATAAGTAAATGACGCGAGTGTTGATGGCATCAGAAAAGAGGACGTCCGTGAAAGACTTGGCATGACCAGGTAAACCAGATACTGGAAGATCCTGGTCCTGTTAAAAGTCTCAATAATCGACGAGCTTGTATGAGAAGATCAATGAATGTGAATGAGGTCAAAAATTGTGTGTCGGGACAGAAGAGTGTGGTGCTCTTTCTTCTCTGCCTACCCCCGCGAAAAAATGGCGTAATTGTAATTTATTTATGCAGTTGATTGGTTGAATATTTGGAGGGTTTATAGTAGTTAAAAACATTTTTAATATATTTAATTATCATTAAACAAATAATAGATATCTCATAGAGACGAAGCTATTTTTTATTACATTTAATGGAAATATATGGAAGTATGGGTAATCATAGGCCTTACAACCAGTCTTCGGCTGGCTTAATTAATTGATTGGAATTATTATTTGTTGGTTTTAAGTTGTGGTGTGTTGTGAACATCTTCCACCTGTGGTCCAATTTGTGAATCGTAATATTAGTGGATTTGAAATAGATCACAGTTTTATAATCATATAATCTACTATCTATTAAATGTCTACCCTCGCGAGAAAACGGCGTGATGGTAAGTAAGTAAGCAAGTAACATTATAAGTACTGTTACAAATTGTTGGAAGAGAAAACAGACAATAAGTATGGTCGAAGATAAATTACTAATCTGTGGTTTTGCAACATTTGCGGAGCCGAGACGTGAACCCTCACCGTCAAGGTCATACTTAAGTTAAAAATAAAATAGAGTATCTTTTTCATCCCCTAGATCAGGGGTGGCGAACCTAGGGTACGTGTGCCAGATATGACACGTTCATCAATTTAGCTGGCTCGTAAAAATTAACAAATATAGCAATTAATTTAACTCCAATCAAGTTCGATCTGGAAACAAAAATTTGTCAATTTGAGAAATTAATTAGAAATTATTGAAAATGGTCGATTATCGAATATAATTAAAAATAATGCAGAATAAGAAATAATAAGAACTTGGAACACCATTCCGGAAATCTTTAGCTGTTTAAAAACAACTAGCAACGGTAATGTTATTGACACATAGTTTTTATTGAAAAATAATACACAATTAACTAGTGTCTACCTACGCAAAGTACAATGGTAGAAAACCGTTTTCTAACAAATCATGTTTTAAAAAAATCAAATTGTATTACTTCCTTCCCAGTGAACTATACACACAATAAACATTTATTCACACATTCATATGACCGTACGTATTAATGCTGTAAAGATTAACTGTAGAGTAATGCGAATGATTAATATGGAACAGGTGTTGGAACGATCATATCCGTATTGAAAACACAGAAAATATGTTCTTTGTAATTTCCTTTGTTTTATAAAACATGTTTTTTTTTTTAACGCAGGACTGATTTTCAAAACAATAGACATTTAATTTGCAAAAATGTATTCATGATTTTTAGCACACCTCGTGCAGTGCGGCTGCAACGTTTCTGAAATATCTGGAGCATGAAAGCGAATTCAAAGCCATTTCGGGGATAATAAATTTAAATGTGTAAAATACTTGTTTTTCTTTTTCAATAAACGAATATTTCACCTCGTTCCATTGTCCATTCACACTGCTTAAAACAACAAAACACGTTACGTATCTCCGACACGTGTAACATACCACCACCCATGCAAAGAATTAATTTTTCTGGTTCAAAAAATGTTCAATAATAATAAATCTTGATATTATTGATATCTCACAGAAATATCAATAATATCAAGCCATTATTTGTTTTAGATCGGAAGGTGAGAATGAAAGAAAAGGAATGAATCCCAGTAATTGATTCCTACAAATAATTGAATATACTGAAAATATAATAAATCTTGTTACAAAGTTCCCCAACTACTCGTTTTTTATAAAAAAAGTTCAATATTAATATAAAATTGCGTTTAAAGAAAACGTAAAAACAAAAATATATTTTCTTCTTCAATATTTGCAAAATTACTTTGTGGCATCATTTTATATTAATAATTAGATAAAATTCTTAGTCGATTAATTAATTACTTCAACACAGAATTAAATATTATTAAACAAACTAAAATTAATAATGGTTATAATATTAAATTAATAGATAATTTGTTAAACAAAAAGTGCAAGAAAAATTTTATCAGATCATATGTTTACCCACCAATCATTGATAGTGGGAAGCAGTGGAGAAAAACTGTGTTTTTAAATATTCTTACTTTAAATTCAATTATAAAACATATCCCAAATTCTATTTAATCAGCATTTTACACTAATAACAGATTAAATTATTATTATTTAATAATAAGGATATGGACGATATTTAAAAATAATTGGGGTTCTACAAATTAATTTGCAATGGTTGGAATTATTTTAATACAGGTAAAACTTACATAAATTTTGATATTAGAATTAAGGAACATTTGAGATGTCTAAATAACAATAACTATTCAGAATTTTTCAATCACCTTTTGGAAACAAACCATTTCTTTGATATTAACAAGAGTTTAGAAATTATGCATACAAATACTAGGAGTTTACAGTTAGATAAATTTGAAATAAGAAAAGTGTTATTAGCAAGCTTAATATTATAAATAACTAAATTTTCTTTGCAAATAGTCACCTTTTAAATTTGTTTTCGTGTTAGTTCTTACTTATTCACCATTTTATAGTTTTGTTTTGTATCTATGCTTGTATTTTTTAATTTCAGTATACATTTTTTCCTAAAGAAGGATACCATAGGTATCGAAAAATGTAGAATAATTAATAAATAGTGGTTTAAACAAAATATTTTGTCTAATTATTAACAAAAATATAATCAAATGCCATTACAGAAAAACGGCATTCTATACTCTTGCTACAATTTGACACCACAGTCTATTAAGGCAATAAGAAGATGGTAGAGCGTTCACTAGCACGTCGGAGGTAGCGGGAGCCACACTCGGCGCTTTCAAATTCTTTTTGGTTTCAAAAAAGTTTTGGAAACGCTCGATATCGGTACCGGTAAAAGTAAAAATATACCACACTTACCTTGTGCATGTAATATAACGTTGTATTGTAAATCGGAAGACAGGAACCAAACTATGAGAAAAAAAAGGTATTTCTCATTGGAGCAACGTTTACTAGTTATTAAAACTTATTATCAAACTCATCAACACCCACTCAATCATTTCCAGAAATTGACCTGTCAATTGGCCGCCTACGTTATGTGATACAGCCTCCCTACACAAATTAAAGAAATATAAAAGAGTTTAGAAAGAAACTAAATGAACACTTCAAAAACACATAATTGTAAAATAAACAATATTATAGAACACTTCAAAAGCACACAAAAGGACAATGATTAGAATATGTAAGGTATTATATAAAATTATTGTAGTGTAACTCCCTCTCCGAGCACAAGAGCTGGTCTCTTTTTTGGAGAAGTAAGCGAAAGAAAAATCATGTAATTTTAAAAATGTTAAATACTTAATTCATGTTATAAAAAAATGTAAAAATGTCAAATAAATAAAAATAAAATCTCCTCGTCAGACTATTTTCTGTGTGTGCTGATACATGCGTATGCTGTTAAACCAACAACAATTGAACAATTAAAAAACAACATAATTCATGTTATTGGGGAAATTGCACCAGATTTATGTTTTTAATTTGTGTAATTTAACAGATTTATGTGACTGAAAATTGAATCTGAAGAATGTATTGTATCAAACGTAGTCGTAGTGCATATTTAAATGAAATTATATTCCATTGTTAATGGCGTCGAATGATCTTTCAAATAAATAAAAAATTATTGACATTTTAAAATTCAATCACGCTTGTTGGATAATTATGTAATATGTGTGAATAAGAGAACAGGAAAAAGTGAGAGTACGCTCAGCAAAAAGACCCTCGTAGTCCATTAGTTAAGGCGCGTAGTAGACCCTCGTGACCGCCTGTAGCATTAATAAATTAAAAAATAATAATAACTGCAATAGGTAGGCCACCTCACTCGGAAGACGAACAATCGTTGGACAGACGCGGCAACCCATCGGGAATCAAGAGCGCAGAACTATTATGGCAGCAAATACCAATGGACAAAAAAAAATGGGAGACACTCGGGAAGGCCTTCGTATAGCAGTGAGCAGAAAACGACTGATGATGATTGTGATAAGGAACAGTTTTATAATGTCAAGATGAAACAACATAAATTGTATTTGTAAATATAATATATTTCTTTAATTAAAATTCTACAAAATAATTTGTTAAAATGTCCGTTGTAAAATAACAAATAGCATTTCCTTGTACAGATTTAACATTTCGTAGTACGAAATTCCTACATTCCATTCCTACTGCTCACAAATTATCCGACTGAATTGATTAATTATAGTATTAAGCAATTAAAATAGTTATTATCACGTACACAGAAATAAAATGTATATCGAAGTATTGGAAAAAACTGGACAGAAAGATGCGGCACTAAATTACAGTAATTACTTGTGATGGGTTACGCAACACTTTGCCCCGCGGTGTATTTGCGTAGCAGACTAACAGGGGCCCGGTATTATTTCACCGTTTCTGGTTCACAGCCTTTTTTACCCAGATTTAGATTTAGATTTGTTAAATTTGACTTAGATCAAAGAGCGCCTTATCAAATTTAACTTAAATCAGAGAGCGCATTGTTAAAGTTGATTTAAACAGGTGAGTCTTTTATTATATTAAATTATTTAAAAAATACATATATTCTCTGATCTAACCACTTTTTTTGTTTTTAAATATTTATTGTTCTCAAACTATACGTTGAATACAAACATTGAACAGTAAGTCTTTACGACTTGGTATTATATGGTATTATATTATATTATTGGTATGTAAGCCTCTCATCTGTCGCATGGTCTACTAATGCAGCTGATCTCATGTCATCAGAACATCGAGCAAATGGGCTTCATGTTCCCTTTCACACACTCGTTGAATAATTCTCTCAGGGAACAATTTCATTCCTTATATTATCGCCCAAGGAAAATCCGAACATAGCACTTTTTATAAATAATAAGAAAAACACTCATTAAAATCACTATTTATTGATGATAAATCAACATGTTTCGATACCTATGATATCTTCTTCAGGAAACAATGTATACTAAAATGAAAAATACAAGCATAGATAAAAACAAAACTATGTAAGTATACTTAGTGGGTAACTAAGTAGGAACTTTTAAGAAACCAAATTTAAAAGGTGACTATTTATAAAATAGATTCGGTTATTTATAATATTTAGTTTTTTATTAACATTTTTTCTTATTTACAAAATTTCAAATGTATAACTGTAAACCCCTAGTATTTGTATGTAAAATTTCCAAACCATTGTTAAATATCAAAATAATAGTTGGTTTCCAAAAGATTATTGACGAATTCAGAATAGTTGTTACTGTTTAAATATCTCAAGTGCTTTTTAGTGTTTTTTTATTTATATAATAAGTACTTTTGCAAATATTTAAAAAACAGTTCTTTTTAGCTGATGCACTAAGTCTGCAGTCAGCGTCGAGTTAGGAGAGCGGTTGAAGACGTTTGTTGGAGAAGTTTTTAGGTATTGTGGGATATTTGGTTTTAATCTTCCTTCTAACTTTCCAAATGCTACCCAGCCTAATTGCATCAATTTCTCGACTTCTTTGTTTAAATTCTGAGTACGAAACTGTATTCTTTGGCTGAGATAGACGTATTCGTTTACTTTCTCCACAAAATTGCTTTCTATCAATTTCGGTCTATGAATTGTATGGCTATTCATCATTACTTTTATTGTATAGATATAATAAGATGATTTTATGTTAAATACATCAACATGCCCTGGTTTCGGTTCGGTTCTGCTTGGGGGCCCTGTATAAGTGCGATGTTTTCTCAAGCGTCAGCAGCGTTATCGGACGTACGGCTAGCGGCAAAAAATGGCACGCAACTTGTTCACCTGACCCGGTTCTATAAAATTACTTGAAGACGTACCTGCCCGGAGAAATATACGCGAGTCGAAAAACGATCAGTTAATTACACTCAAGCTCTTCTATACCTAATTAAAATAATATGTAAATTCACATTAAATTATATCTACGCACAGAGCAGTAATCCATTAATGTGCGTAATTCGGGTTAAAGGTTTTAATGTTATTTTAACTTACACAACACAATATTTAGGGTAACAGCTCTAATAATTGATTTTAGTTTATTTAAAAAAAATATTGCATTTTCTTTAATTCAGGAAGGTTTTGAGGTATTTTAGTTTGTTTTATTATTTATTTTTAAAGAAACAAACAGTGTAACAATAATAACTGATAATGACATAATTTTTAAAAATAACACCAGTGAATTTTCTTCGAAATTAAATAACTAGTACATAATAAACTAAAAAATAGTATAAATTTTTAAAAAACATGAAAAAAGAAACAACAGAGTGTTTTTAAACTGAACATACAAAGTGGAAAGATTAAGGAGGGGAGGGAAATGGGATGCAATATATACAATTTATGGTAATAATTATTAAAAATTTGATATGTTATGCTAAGAATGAATGACAATTCGTCTTCAATTATTTCAAACAATCATTCGTGTTCGGATATTTA
This sequence comes from Eubasilissa regina, assembly GCA_022840565.1. Lineage (NCBI taxonomy): Eukaryota > Metazoa > Arthropoda > Insecta > Trichoptera > Phryganeidae > Eubasilissa > Eubasilissa regina. The sequence continues at coordinate 5,060,487 of JAINEB010000029.1, read as the reverse complement.
TATATTCGACTTGGCTTGTAGTGAAAATAAGAATCTGATAATTATCAATTGTTTGTGTGAGCAAAATATGTACTTACTACTTTATTACAGATTTACTGAGAATAGATTACAATGTTGTGTTAACAAACACGAGGTAGAATTCCACTCATGGCCACGGTGATCGTGACGTCTGGTGCTCGATTGGCTGTGTCCAGATCATCTTTAAATGTATGGGATCCTCAAATAACGCATTCTTTGCACTCATGAACTGAATAGATGTTCCAGTTTGCAGCTTTTTAAAAACACCTCGAAACGATGAACGTAATCAAATATTTTAAGCTTACTAACCAAAATATCAGTACGAAATGTTTAACTGAATGAAAATTTAAGTGAATTAAAACAAACTTGGAAAGATACACAACTGCGTAATTTCAAAGATATTTTGGAAGCACTAGTCGCGTTCTTTGGATATCCTTCATGAATTATTATTCAATAACTCTAAGAGAATTATGAGATCGAGTGTGCGACCAAGAATAGTCTGCATAGGCTAACCGGAGGAGTACGGGGTCTTGGAGACGATCCAATCCTTTATTTATTAGGTCCTGACCATTCCCAGGAGCAAGTAAACCCTTAGAATCTTTGTCAGAAGATGACAAGGGATGATACGCTGATTTGTTAATAACAATATCATCATCATCTCATTTTAAGCCCCCTACAAGATGAAGGTCTTTCCATGATTATTTCGTAAGTTTCTATCCCTGGCGTCCTGCTACCAACCCATTCCGGAATGGTATTGAACTTCGTGAACTGGAGTATTTGATTCATCCAACGAGCGTCTGGTACTCTGGTACTCCAATTTCCATTTCAACATTTCCGCAATGTCGATAACGTCTTTAACTTTCGTTCGGTTGAGTATCCAATTAATGCTGTCCGCAAATATGCTCGCTTGTAGAAGATGATAGGGGTGGGGGTAGATTTAACATGTACAAAACTTTGTCGGATATTAATTTATTCCATCGTGTCTACCCTTAATAAAGACACACAGTATTTCCGGTATGAGATAATGCATGTTGAGAGATGTGAAGCCCTGTAATGGAGTCTTTTACCCCGCCGAGGGCATCTCATCTGCAATACTCGTACATTAATGACATAATAACTCTCATCTCAAAATAGCATCATTAGTTGATCTGACCTTTTTCAATGAATGGAGGGGGTTTACTCACGTCAAACACAGATCGACCTCGCGACAACACGAGCTGGTATGAAATTATAAATGATATTAAATCTACAGTAGTTCTATTTGTGAAGATGTGATTCATCAAAGCATCTCGTTTCTTGATAGAATTAAGTACACGCAAAAAAATCTGATGGATCAAATTAAGGAATCAGAAAAATCAGTATTAAGGATACAGTAGTTCAGTTAACCCTTCCCAAACTATGCAGTAACACAGGTCTACCATCATAATTAAATCTGTAATATTTCGGTAAATATATGCAACATAAAATTCATATTTTAGATAATCTTAAAGAAAATATTAGCGCTAAGGATGATTAGTGAAAAACTAATTATGAAAAGGGAATCGTACAAAAACAATTATTTTTTTCATTCAAACTGTTTTAAAATTAAAACGTTGGTAAAAATACCATTTGTGATATGAAAAAAAGAGATGACACATTATTTTCACAGTGAAAACAACAACAAACATACAAATATAATTATTTATTTCTCACCAATTAAATGAAGAGAGATAAGAAGGAAGGACACATTGTATAGGACTTAATGAATGTTCTAAATTATATTAATAATCATTTTTTCATATTTGAATGCTCAGTATTTAGAATAAATTCGTGCCATTAAAGCCATTTAACCTGATAAAAATATTTTTTTAAACTATTATTTAGTAAATTCATGCCATTAAAGTAATTTAAGTTAATAAAAACATTTTTTTAAATTGTTATTTACGGTAACACGAGTTGACAGCATGGCTTTGTTCGGATATTTTATATTACAGTATGGTAAAGGTTAACGGAGCAGATGCCGATAGCTAAAAGGTCCTAGATTCAAATTCCGGTTTTGTATTTTTCGGAATTATGTTTTGTCCTACGCACTTTTTCAATGGTATATTTATTTCGAATTATAAATGACATGTCATGCAATCGTTCATATTCTGATCTGGTTGTTCTAGAGTTGTTTCAATGTATCACAAGGCAATATAGTATTGTTCATGTATGATATTGTTCATGTCGATTTACGCATAGTTTAATCATTTAAGATTTCTTAACTATAAATGAGTCAATATAATGATCAAATGTAGATACAAGATATCAAAAAGATGACGAAAATTCATATTTTTATTTATTAATACAATTAATTTGTAAATATGAATTGAATATATTAATTAGAAAGATATACATATAAAATCAATTTTATCAAAAAATATTATTGTTGCGCCACCGGGATTTGAACCTGGATCTCTTTCATAACCGAGGAAGGTGCATTATACAACTATGCTACAGCGACGATATTTTTAGCGACAAATTTTCGAACCTGTGTGTTAAAATATCACAGACCTATGCTCTGAATAATTACAACTTCACAATAATAAAGTTGAATCAATGTGTCCAAAATTTAAAAAAAATGAATTGATAATTCTGACGTCTGCTAACAGATTACTCAAAAGTATTTAAGATTCCGTAAAAATAAGGCAGATGGCACTTTCAAATAATGGAACGATTAAATGTATTAATATCAAAAAGGTAACATGTAGGTTCGAAAATTTGTCGCTAAAAATATTGTCGTTGTAGCATAGTTGGATAATGCACCTTCCCCGGTTAGGAAATAAATCCAAGTTCAAATTTCGGTGGGGCAACAATAATATTTTTCTATAAAATTTATTTTATATGTATATCTTTCTAATTAATATATTTAATTAATATTTTAATTTTTAATTAAATAAACTGAATAAACTGAAGAGCTGAAGAGCCAGTGGAAGCAAAGTAATTCTGAGCAATGTTGTGAGGAATGAAAGGATTCACTAGATGTTTCGTAATTTCGTTTATTGCATTACATGATAAAATTCTAATTTCATTCAGTTTGGAGTTTTCCACTGAAAAAAAGCTGAAATCTTGAAATCTGAACAAATCTTGCCGCGTTATAAATTTTCATGAAAGACGCTAATGTCATTAACCCTTCCGTTACCATGCAGTAACACAGGTCTACCGTTCAGTACAGATCAATAATTGCGTTAGTTTACGTACGATGAATGATTCATTATATTATCACTATTTTAGTGTAAAAGTATGTTAAAAACTATTTTATAGCCACCAAAACTAATGAATGCATTTTTATTATTTAAAATGCTCACATTTCTCACGGTGATACAAGTCGATATTTTGGCTGCGTAAAAGTATTTTTTATCACGGTATGCTGAGGGTTAAAATCCAGCAACCCTGAAAACCCAGCACAAAATTATTTGAAGAACGTTCGAAGTAGATATTATATTATTTAAATATGAATTAAATATATTTATTAGAAAGATATACATATAAAATCAATTTTATCGAAAAATATTATTGTTGCGCCACCGGGATTCGAACCTGGATCTCTTTCCAAACCGGGGAAGGCGCATTATTCAACTATACTACAGCGACAAATTTTCGAACCTATATGTTACCTTTTTGATATTAATACATTTAATCGTTGCATTATTTGAAAGAGCCATCTACCTTATTTTTACGGAATCTCAAAAACCTTTGAATAATCTGTTAGCAGACGCCGGAATTATCAATTCGTTTTTATTAAATTTTAGACACATTGATAGAACTTTATTATTAGGAGATCACATTCTTATTGTGAATGTGTTCTCCTAAATATATTATTTATTATTGCTTACGCATAAGTATAATAAATTTCCTTTAATATTTTCACTCTTTACTAATTTTATGAGGCTTCTTTCAGATATTTTCTGTAGATACAGATTTCTGAAAGGAAATGTTTTATAAAAAGTCAGCGTTACATTGCAAGATGGCTAAAACTCCTCATTTAATCACCTAGTAGTCAATAATAGAACCAGTTTTTCCTTTTCTGTTAAAAATTTATATTAAATTTCCCTATTTCCAATATAAGACTACAGAAAGGTATCACCCTTTCTCGGAACTGTTACAGAAGTGGTTATTATCGGAACTGTTACAAGAGTCGTTACTCTCGCATCATTTCCTCTTAGAAAAACAACGCGTATAACTGAAAGATAAAATTTTATTTGATAATAAAGGAGAAAAAAAATGAATGACGTTTTTGACCAAATCTTCCTGCATCGGTTAGTTTCAGGTTTAATAATTATATTATTCAATGTTTTATATATACATGATGCATTTAATAATCTATCAATAAGTACAATATAATATGAATAAGCACAAATCAGTACAGTAAATCATATAACTGTAAGTAAGAGTATACATATATATATATTTAAAAACGTGGCAACCCTAATGCAATAAGGCAGCCATAATTATAATAAAATCCACCCCTAAGGGGGAGATTAATGATCGCGGCCACGGGCCGACAGAAATTCACCCTATCCAAATCACAACAAAGGATAAAAGAGAGGTATACTGATAGTTTTCCTCCAACGAGAGACCCATACCTTAATGAAACCTCAGAAAATCCCGAGGTTCCTATTTTTAGGGGGAGCGTTAACCTATATCCTCTAATTCTGCAAACACTGTGCTCTAGTATACCTTAAAATTACACATACTTCATTCATTCATTCGAGTAAATTTCTTCATTACTAGCTCAACATGCCATCCGAGGCTCCTACAATGGAGACTATCTCAGGGTGACATTGAAGAGAGATGTACGCACTCCCAATCAGCCGATGACCTTCCACGCTCCCTGCAGAGTGCGGCACGCGAGGAAGCACGGTCATTAGTACCATCCGTCATCTCGAGTGACGGGTGAGCGAGAAATGAAGCTGCAATGAATCTATGTCTTTGTGTTTTAGACCGTGACGATATTTCTACGTCTCTATGATAGGCTTTTGGCGGTCTGAGATTAATATATTATAATCTGTAATCGTTCATCTAACCTTGCAGAGCGCTGAGCTCCACAGAGGTGATCGCATCAGCGCTCCCGCTGCGAGGATGACGTCTGTAATTCTTGGCTTATTGAGATAACAGAAATGATTAAAAAATCTAAGAGTTTAATGCCATCAGTTGCATAATTTTTTTTATTTATATTTCCCGTGAAGATACTGTTTTCGTGATTTTTAACAGAGACAATTATAAAATGCAAGAGTTTAATGTCATCTACCGCAGACATTTTTGAATTTATGTTTCCCATGATGACACTGTTTTGCTTGCGGTTTTTAGTCCTTAAATCATATAATATTTAGTACAACATATACGCTACATAAACATTATAATGACAATATGTAAACAGATTTTGAGTACAGGTGTTTTTTAATTTTTTAATTTATTAACAACATGTTTGTTTACACAAAGGGGTGGTGAAACGGAATGGTGATAGGATTTTGGTAAAGGGACAAAATAATAAGGGCTCAAGGACCAACCAGGAAGAACACGACTTGCTTAGATTTTCTTCACTGTAGTCACAACTCTCCCGAACATCAGGAACAACTTCACTGATCTGCAGTTTTGGCACGCGCTGCGAGAAAACCGAAACACACAATAGCTAGAGCAACTAACTATTCAATCAGACCAGTACAATAGGTACATAGCAGGATGTTTACTTATTGACAGTTCACAAGTCATGCTCTTTGGTAAGGGTAAATGAAGGGGGGGGTGGAGACAGATAGGTATGGTAAACTTAATAGAGCATCCGATCTGATCTTGTCATAAATACCGAACAACGTTAATACATAATCAGCGGCGTTAAAATCCAGGGTGAGTCTTGGCTGCCCACAGAGATTGTCGCTCTTTCCATCCATCGGTAACATCCCTTTTCCAGTTTACCAACTCCATAGCGCGACAGTCGGTTGGCTTACCCACTCTCCTGCATCCTTGCGGATCCCTGAACAAAATCTCATTGGCGTGTTCATGATTTTCCATACGATGCTAGTGCCCTAGCCAGATTATTCTTCCAATTCTACTAGGCTTGACCATACTGGCGTTTCCATAGAGTTCCGCATTATATTTGTGTCCAGAGACCACTGTCATTTAGGGGATCGTAAATTCTATGAATAATTTTTCTATCAAAAGTGTCTAGACTCTTTTTATCGTGTTTTGTCAGTGTCACAAGTTTCCGACGCGTATATGAACTATGAGTATTATGTCCGTTTAATATAGGGTAGACTTATTTTTAGAGCAGACGTGACGTGACTTAGACGGGGAAATAAAGACAAAAAAACATATGTTTACTAATGAAAATGTATATAAAATAATGTAAATATATAAGTGCCATTAATAAATAATTTAAAGTCCACTCTAATAGGTGAACACCATGGGAAAAGAGGGGTGCCTTCGTTTTACGCAAGTTTCAAAAAGAAACAATGAATGAAAAATTTGATCCAGGCAATGAGTGGTTCAGATGTCCGAAGACGGGGTGGCCATATTTCAACATTTTTAATATTTAAATCAAACACGTTACGGTTCATTTAAATAAATAGCTGGATTTCTTTGTTTTCTAAACCACTGTGAGTTATTTATATTTAAGCGGTGTCAGATACTAGTTTTATTTTTTAATTATTATTATTTATTTTTTTTATCATTAATTTTTAAAAATTGAATTTGAAAACATTTAATAACATGTCGATTTTTTTGGTCATGACACTTCAAGAATGTATTCAAGAGTCATTATTATTATTATTATTAAGATTGTTTAATTAATTTTACAATATAAAAATACCTAAATTTGTTTAATGTTTATTTATTCTATGGATAGAGAATGAAATTATATTAATCATATCTTAATGTGATAACAAATTCTTGAAGTGCCATGATCAAAAAATCGACCTATAGTATTTACATCCTGATGAAAGTATAAATATTTTTCCGAAACCGGTTGAATATAAATAACTCACCGTGGTTTATAAAACAAAGTAAATAGACTTATATATTATTCAATATCAGAGGAAAGGATTGGAGTGGCTAGGTGTGCATTTCGCGCAAGGTTCTAAAGGGTACAAAACTACACAAAAATCGGTGTACTTTGAACAAAGGGTGCGTAAAACAGAACGATACTCACTTATATATATACTTAATTGTACTTTTACTATATTGTACTTAACTTATATTATACTTTTCTAAACATTTTATATTTTAACTTGTATAAAAAGCATTACGGAGCGTGTACAATATAATAAAACTATAATTAGCACTTCAATAAACACTTTTTTTTTACTATACCAATTAAAGTATTAAACTTAAGTGCTTATGATTAATTCGTAACTGCAGCGCAAAGACTAAGGCGGATGTCAGTGATGACCTTGCATAAGTGACATTAAGAATCCGGATGTAGAGTACATACTCGAAACATCCTGGAGTCAAAGTTGTCGAAAATTAGAATTATTACTAGTCACGAAGCTAACACGGAAGTTCTGGAGGTTCAAGATAGAGTGGAAGGATCAGATATCGCCCGAATGCTGGCCAGATCGGATGAAGGCTTCCACCAACAGTCAGAAAAGAGGATGGCGCCTAGCAAATTTCGCTGCAGCGGGAACTCGTTTGCAGAGTGACTGATGAGCACAACTTAACCGACAGGAGATTTGATAAACATATTTTAATTGCTTTGATCTTAAGCAACCACTTCAGATTCGTGTAGCAGTAATTAACTTAATTTATTTCAAAAATCAACCATAATATACATTGTTAGGGGTTAAAAGGGGTGTTCAGCCCTACACCAGCAGCATCAGCCCACAGAGCTTGAATAAGTAAGTTTTCAACACCACAAATTTAACAAAGTTCTACTTTCTCCTTCGCTTGCGGAAAATTTATATGATATCAACATTAAGTGTTGTATAAATGTAAATTACAGCGAAAATGAATTTTGTAGCATTGAAAAAGGTTTCAGTTTGAGAAAATTTTATATTAAAAAATAAACCAAGAGTAAATTCAACATTTTATAATCATGAAAAATGAGCACAATAGTATTTTAATTAATTATTTCCTGATACGGAAATTTAGAAGCAGACGCAACGTTCAAATTAATGCACGTAGAAAAATATCTTAACGACAATATCACATAATGTTAGTTAATAAATCATTGTATAACAAATAGTATAATCACGAATTGATTAAATTTTAGACACAACAAAATTACTTCATAAATAATGAATTACATTTTATTTGTTTAAACAAAATATATTAGATAACAATAAAATTTTAGTTGACAAGAATTGTAAATTAAATTAAGGCTTCTGCCAAAAGCTAGTGACAACAATAATTCAAGAAAGATGTCGTAACTATAAAATGTGCACGATATGTGGAACCTCTGCTTCCTGGCTCGTTCGATACGCAATCCTTTCCTATGGATTACAAATTGATCCTCCAAAATTACACAATAAAAAACGCCATCTAGACTAACTAGTTTGTGCCTCTATCCAGAAAGGAAATAATTTCCTTGATTACATTATAATTGTTCCGATATATTATCTGGTTGGCGGCTGTGTGCTCTCACACCGCGTCTGTGACAAAAATGTCACCTTCACGCGCCGTCTACCGAAAATCTGTTTCTATGGATCGAGTGCCTACCCGACGTATGTGAATATAGGGTTCACATCCGTAAAATGTGACCATTAATCCTTGGTGACTAAATTGTTACATTACAACATTCCGCTCATGTTGAACTCAGCAGTCAGGAAAGTAAATCAACACAAGTGGACAAAATATTTTCTCAGAGAGTTCACACATATCACTGTCGGCATAGAAGATTATTTGCGTGTATTATTACAATTATTGATTATTTGTTTTATTTATTAAACAGGCGGTTAAAATTAAAAAATCTATTAATCTAGGTTTCATGTTGAGTATATAGTATATTATCAAGAAAAAGAATGTGGTCTAGCTTAGCACAACCTAACTTAATCAACACAAATAAGTACGAGTCTCAATATAAATACAAATATGAATTACGTATTTTATTTACTTAAATAACCGTTTCAGCGTTAATACGACGGGACAGACTAGCAAAAATTTTCAGGACCGATGACCAACCTGGTGACGCTAAGAGGTTCTAATACTATGTGTTACAGGGACTACCGTTAATTTAAAAAAAATGTTTAAATTTGTATTTATAAATAAATAAATTAATGTATTAATTTCCCATCATGTGTGTGCGTAACAAATATCTGCAATCTGACTTAGGGTCAAGGGTTTTAGGATCATTTATGTGACTCACTGATATGAAAGGATACTCTACCTTCGCCTGAATCATCCAAGAAAACTATTCATCAATTCGACTACTTCTCGACAAATTCTTATAAACTTTAAACTACCCTCCATACTAGTTTTATATGTTCCCCTGAAATGTTTTAGATGTTAAACTGAATCAGTGATTCAAACACAAACATAATTTCACCTTTGTCGACCCCTCTGAGATATGAATCGTTCTTCCATGAAATTCTTTGGAAACAGCTCTCAGCTTTTATGTACACGATAGCCCTAGCCTCACTTCACGCTGACAATTTTCAGTCCATTGACCATTGTTATTCCGTTCGTTAGTTGGATAAATTTGTAATTTAAAGTCTTCTGTTTGTCTTACTTTCAGAATAATTAGATGTGGTTAAAGGGGGAATAAATGAGAAATAACGTTATTTTTTACATAAATCTTATCAAACAGAAAGGTTTCGATTGAAAGGAACAAGAATACAAATGTTGATATTATTGCATTCCAGACAAGCTGACAAACAGAACTGATTTCTAAAATATGCGAAAGGATTAATTAATTAATTTTGAAAGACCCGTTTGAGTGCACATGTCGAGTTTCGTTCTCAAATCTAACGTCGTATATAACGTCGGGTTTGAGTTTTTGTCTTTCTACCGATCTCAATCTTATCATCGAGTTTATGTAAATATCTAAATCTCAAGACGCGGGTAAAAGACATGGTACTGCGATCTCAGCTATATTTATAAGATTTATCTCGTGGTGTTTCATTCCGTGAACACGGGCCATTATACCCATCTTCCTAGTAGTGCGCGCAGACGTCACCCGATAAAGAAACAAAAGGCTTCACCGCCAGCCGGAAGGCTGTTGGGAAGATATTAATGGAACCGAGTATATCTATTTCTCATTGTGATTCATAGAAAAAAGTATCGTGCGCTGCTGTGCAAGCACGCCAAGGTTGCACTGGATCCGGAAAGCGAAAATATACAAATTTCTAGACTACCATTAAATAATTATTTAAAAAAATATTAATTATGACGCAGAAAATAGTTATTTATAACTTGAGACGTGTTTCGCCATGTAAGGGCATTATCAATCTAAGAATTTAACTCAACAACTTGTATTTATATCTAGTGGGGGACAAATTATTAAATTGATAATGCCTTTACAAGGTGAAACGCGTCTCAAGTAAATTAAACGAGTAGAATAAAAAAAACAAGTGTTTAATATTAATATGTGCCACATATGTTCACATATGTGGCACATATTAATATTAAACCATTACATTTTTTGATTTGTATCAAGTTTTTAAGAAAGTACAAAAAGTGTTACATCCATTTTACAAAATCATAATATTTCGCTTAATTATTTTTCAATGTTAACCTTACCACACTAAAACAAATTTTATGATTATATTGTTCCATCGATTTTAGCCGATCATTTTACCTACATACACATCATTTTGCTCTCCTCTATCCCATCCTTAGTCTCATCCTTTTCCATCTAGTCCCAATCTCTCATTCTTTCTTCTCACTTTCAACGATATTTTATTAAATGAAAAATAACTCAAATTCATGCATTTTAAATTGATAATGCTTTATATGGAAGAAGATAGCTATACAATTTTATGTAAATGGGGTAGAGACAACACTATTCATGTTAATTCTTAGGGTTTTTTTACAGGTATTTTTGAATGATTCTAGTTAATAATTATATTAACACTAACGCTATTTTAAGGATGAAATTGTTCCAAATTGCTGTCTCAACTGCTTTCCGCATAACTACATCCCGTTGATGATTTTTTCTTGATGTTGATGAAATTAATAGAGTAGAACTAAAAAAAAAAATGTTTATATTTTTATGTGTGATTATAAAGTTCCACAAACTAACCTCTGAAACAATAAATTAGCTATAACAGTCATTCATTCGACTTAAATTTGCAGTGTTTTGACCTAGTGAAAAATGACGTGTTTTATCAACATTCTGTGTCTTTTGCTCTGATCCAAATGGTCTATTCTGATAATGTCTAATAATTTCAGAAAATCACCTGGTTGCCAGCTGATATACAATAACTGTTTTATTACAGTGCACCATTTTGATTGATGTTTGAATTCTGGTCGGTAGTGGTGGATCCATGGTTCGCCTGTAGTCACAAATAGTTGCAAACAATTATCTAAATCACCTATTAGTGTAATGTTAATACTGTGACATTATATCAAAATTATTATGCTTAAATATCTTTGCGGATTTTATTAATTAATTTTAAATACTAAATGCTATATTAGTATATTACGAAACTTTATACTGTTGAGTTAAATTTTGGAACGATTAAGGATCAGGGGTTGGAATGGAACAAACTAACAAACCGTGTGGGATGTATATATATTCACACAATCTATGATTTAATTTAGTGTGATATTGGCGTAATTTTTTTTCCAAAGTTTTCTAATTCCCAGTATCGCTTCTCCTCTCCAATGACGGATGACAGTAGAACCTCATTGCGAAGCTGCTTCATCACCGGGTGCAAGATCTCACCGCATGTACCCTACAGCCGGTCCTGCACGTAAATGCAGATAAACACAGCAATCTCTAATTAATTTAATCGCATGTTATTATTCAATTAATCTTCGCCGCACTTATGAAAGGATGGATTTCAACACTGACCAGGTAGGTACTTACTCATTGAATGAATAGTAAGAGAGTAATTATATATTATTGTGTACGAGATTCATAGAACGAGCCCAATATTAGTGTGTTCTCAACATTTATTCGAATGCAAAATAATGTTTTAATTTTTATCTTCGTGGTTAGTCACCTTGTCTTTTGTAAATATACACGTCGTTAAATATGAAGAATGTTGTTTTCGAATTGGTAACACTTTTTCCAGCGACAACCAATTTGACAGCCGACAGCTGATTTGTGCTGTTTGGTTTGCCATTTCACCGTGAATAGACTTACGCCAGAACAGCGCTTGCAAATTGTGCAAATTTATTCCGAAAACCGTGGTCCAGTTCGAAAAACTTACCGTGCGCTGTGTGCATTTTACGGTCGACATAATCGTTCATCCGAGCAAGTAATTCGAATTATTTTTGCCATGGACTATTTTCGCCACACGCATACTCTAATTGATAATATGTATCGGCAGAGATGTCGTACAGTGCGCACCGAAGAAGCTGTTTCTTCAAAAATGATACAGTTAATGGAGAACGCCATAGATCCATGATTACTGACTTTTTCGTTCCCCGATTCCCTCGAAGGAAACATTCAGTGAGCGCATAATTTCGCGTAATGGACCCATGAATTGGCCTCAAAGATCGTGTGATTTAACACCTTTGAATTATTTTCTGTAGGTATATGTGAAGTTGCTAGTCTACACGCCGATAAACCAAAGACAACAGACGACTTAGAAGCAAACATTCGTCGCGTTATTGCCAATATACGTCCCCAGCTGATCCAAAAAGTTGTCTAAAATTAGACCTTTAGATTGCGCTTTATTGCCCATTTGCGCGAAATCATATTTAAACACTGATGGTATAAAATTATATTTTCAATAAAGCCAATACCGTGACCGTTACCACGATTTTTGTGTTTAATTTAATTTTAAATTCCTATACCTTTAAAAAAATATCCCTACAATACTTGACGATTGTAATGTTTGTTTTAAAATTTTTGACAGTTAAAATGAAATCGTTTGTTTTTCTATTAGAAAATAATATCTTGAAAACAGAAATGATACGCATCCGCCTAATTCGTATTTCAAATAAATTGACTTCATTCCAATGTAACGAATAAGTCTCGTTTCAATTTTATGTACAAAGAAAGCGTTAGTTTACAATTTCAGATATAGACTGATTGTATATAATATTCCAATCTGATGTGCTCGTTGGTCTAGTGGTTAAGACACTAGACTAGTAATTCAGTGATCGATGGTTCAATCCTCACTTCAGAAGACTATTTTCCGGTTCATTTAAAAAGATGCAAAATCAACCATACGATGAAGAGCAAACAGCGACCAAAATGTAAATTATATAAATTTAGTTTTATTTTAGATTATAATCCGTTGAAACAAGTTACAAACCTACACAGATTAAAAGATAAATATACTTGATAAAGTAGCGTCACAGAAATGCACATAATACGTTTATCACGACGAGAGGAGATAAAATATTTTCCGACCGTGTGGGAAGCCATTTTTGTTGGTTATCACAAAAATTTATTCATACTGTTCCCGAATAAATAATTTAACAATGGGCCACCGGTGTCAGCGATAGCGCCGAACACAATCATACGCGTTTTGTTTATGTCGGGTCAGCTGGCACTGCCGGAATTCCACCGCAGAGTGTCCTCCCCGCGCGACCAATTGTTTCAGCATAGCCAACCATAACCGAGTTTCGATTCCCAGAGATATTAATGTGAAAACTTAAATGTAAAAAAAAATCAGCGTATCAAATGCTTATTTTATGGAATGAAAGCGTAGATACTTACTGAAGAAATGATAAGGCGACTTGAAGTCATGAAGGATCGGATACAGTTCGGATAATAAAGAAAAAAAAGTATTTAAAACAATAAAAATCCAAAAACTTCAATATGTTAAACATGTGATGAGACATTCGCCTTCAGAGAAATATCAGGCTTATGTTGATAGAAGTCGGGTTCCTGAAAGAAGGAGAACTTCATGGCTGAGTTAGGCCAGTCTACTGTAGAGCTTTTCCGTGCCGCAATAAACAAAGTGACGATTGTCAACATTATAATCAACGCAAGAGGCGTGAAAAGAATATCGATCGCTTCTGCGTGAAGTATCATAACTAACAAATATGTCATTTTTAGTTTTTCGCGAATATTTATTACATATTTTACGTGGAATTTCTTTCTCTCGTCCTATGTGCTTAAAACTAAGTACCGTGGTCTTATTTTCTGCTTCTACTTTAACCCTTCCCTAGCCACGCAGTAACATAGGTCTATCGAGCCAATTAAATCGTATTTGTATAAATATACACAAAACGTGAAAAACCAATTATGTATAGTGAATCATAATAAAAATTATAATTTTTGAATTTAATGCAATATAAAATTGATGCGTTGCATCTGCGTTAAAAATATCACGTGAAAAAGATCACACATTAATTTAAATAAATAGATATAAAGATTAAAATCTTTAGACGAATGCGTTATAATAATAACTCTTGAGAATAAAACGAACGTATTAAATTATTATATTTATCATTTCTTATTATGTTTATAATAGCTATGAAATTAAGTATTTTAAAGTCATTGAAGCATGGAAAAGCATTTTTATTGAATTTAAGAGGGTCACTACCGAGGACAATTTACGTTGAAAAATAAGACCCATTTTCTCGGCAACCGCTAATTCGATTTCAGTAAAATTTTGCACACTTCTGATTTAGTATTAAATAAGTTAATAAAACTAAGGGTTTAAAAAAATAAATTAACATAAAAGCTGTACCGGCTTTCAAATATTTATATTTTATTCCTCTGAAAAAAGGCGGTAATTGAACAACTGATTCGTTTGACATTTCCTTAGTCAGGAATGCAGTCAGTGATGCCATGGACATTTAAGAAAATACCTTAATATCTTTTATGGTTTTCAAAATAATGGGACTAATGTACAAAAAAGAAAACTTTTCAGGAGAGCCGAAAAACTAAAAAGTTCCACTATTTGGGAAATGGTGATTTCAAAGGGTTTTTGAAAGTAATCAAGCAAAAACCATATGGAGATGAACTTTTGGTTCAGAAGTTACAGTGCATAGGAAACATTCAGAAGAGGATGGGCTCTATGTCGAGAAAATTGATAACATCCTGCACATCAAAAAAACTCCAACAAGACGGAAAGCTGGTGGTAGAGGCAGCCTCACTGATGTGGCGATAAAAATTTCAAGCAATTCTACTTATCTTAGATATGTGCGGATTGAATTTTCTTATAAAAAAAAAGTCTAGAATAATATAATGAAAAAAAATGTTTTTTTTTCATTTTTCTCAGTAGTGACCCCCTTAAAGTGTTTAAAAAACTAATTTCTCGCAGTAACACGAGTTGACAGCATGGCTGCGTAGGGTATTTTTAGCATAGTTTGGTAAAAGGTTAACGAATTACTTGCTTCCACTCTTCGGGCTCTGCTACGACGTTCCGGACATGTGACATATGAATTGGTGCATCGATCTCTCGTTTTCCGTCCTTCTGCATTCTCTTCATATCTTCTAGCAACATGCCTAAAGTATGAAAGATTTATTTTCCTGCATGTTCTGGAGAGACTTTTTCTAGTGCGGAGTTTCTGAAGAATGGAGACATTCGTTCGTTTCGCAGTTAATGGTACACGCAATATACGACGCCAACATACATCTCGAAGACGTCGAGCATGTTTCTTTATTTCTTTTTCAGGGTCCACGTTTTGACGTACAAGGGTAAGTCAAAAATTAGATATATTTTTCGTTCTACAATTGATTTACACAAAACTTCACGGAAGCCAAGCTCGTTGTGGATGATTTAATGGGCGAACCATGACTGATATTTAAATAAAACTCTACCTCACCGATGATTACTCGCCTATTCGCTAGAACCATCTCTAGAGTTTTCTGAATCTTTTCGCTTACGGTGGAGGTTGACGGACGTCCTGCTCCCTCTTCGAGCGGTCACACTCGTCCGGCCACTTTTAAACTGATCACTGGTCGTTGTTTCTTCTTGGTGAAAACTGTTAGCGAAGCAGACATGTTTACACTATAATAGTCGGAATGATTCGATCGGGATCAAATTTCGCAGACGTGACCGCAGTCGTACCAACTCTAAAGATCGGTAAATTCTTGAAGAGGCCAAGATCCATCAGGGATTGTAGAGCAACTAGTAATGATGATAATTTATTGTCATACTAAAAATATTGAAAATATAAATGTATCAAATACGTAAGTGTTACAAACGTATTTAACTGGGAATCCATCTGTCTACCTTTAAAAAAACAAGTACATAAGGCCCCATATACGATATTTCTTATATGAACACCTGCTACCCGATCATGCGACCAGTTCCTATATTATTTCATATATAGAAACACGTGTCCTTATTATATGTTCACCATACCCTGTAAATAACGCGTAGGCAGGAATAATAATCTGCCTATATGAGACGCATGTAAATATTTTCTAACCAGTTCTCTTGATAAATTGTCCGTGCAAATACAACTCGAATTTTTATTTTATTATATTATTATTTTAAAACCACCACATAAGAAAGAATGAAATAAATACAGTCATAATTCTAAACGTAATAATACGAAATACTAGGAACAACAAAAAATGACTCATTTGTTAGTTAAGGCACTTCACATAGAAGGGTCGGTGTACAGCCTTGTCTAAGTTAAAGAATTTTTGTAATGAAACAATCCGAACACGATTAAAATAAATAGCATATTTTTTATTTCAATAAGCGATAATCTCTTTCAATAAAATATTGACAGTTACCAGAAAGCTTCCAGTAAGCCGGTGTTTCCGTAAAACCTATCTTCCAATGTTAAAAATATGACTATTGCTAAAAAAAGTAGATTGTCTACCATAGTACAACTTAACCAATTATCGAAAATAAAACCCAATAAGATATTTTTAAATGATTTAAATTAAATACGTAATGTACTATTCCGGTAGTGTAATGTGTCCACCAAATTTCATGTATAAAAGACAACTGCTGCCTGGCCGTGTGACGCCGCCTGGCGAAAAATTGACAATATAGATTTTACAGTACCGCTGGTATTAAAATTTGACAACGTACGTTCATAAAAATACATTTTTCTAAGTTGAACAAAAAGTTATAATTATAATAAAATAATTAAACTGATATTTTCCAACACCATGTATAACATAAAAAGCTGAGATAACATTTTTATATTATTCTGTTTCAAGTCGTGGATTTTGTATTATATTAAATTATTTATCTGTAGCTGTTCACATACGTTAGTAAAGACAATGCATCGAACAAAAAATGACTCCAAACATGTGGCAATGAAATATGAATTTCTTTGGTTTATTCTTGACAATCAACACAACATTGTATTGAGAAAGAAAACGAGTGAGAGAGATAGCACATACATTTATATTATACTTTATCACTAAAAAGACTGTAGTACAATTGATATACAGGGTGAAGTACGAATATTGCCACAAAAAAATATATCTCTTATTGAATTGAATTTTATTTAAAAACCAAACTAGTTTCTATACAAGCGGCCATTTAAATTTCATACTTTTAAAATTAGCAATATTAACTTTGTGGTTAAAATGTATGTTTTTTATTTATTATCTTTGTTTTATTAACCACTGAATTGAGTTTAAATACATCTACCGGTTTCGAAAAATACTATTTTCTTCTTCAGGATGTCATAACTAACTAAAAATATATATCATTGTTTCTTCACCAGAATCTATTTTTTAAAAAAAAACAATAATTATTTAAAAAATAAATTTAGTACCTAACTCAAACTGTTGCTTAACACAAATTTAGTCGAATAATTTTTAGGAAAAAATTTTAAATCTGAACTTTAAATTTCAGATTTGTGTTGATTTCTATTGGTCGAATCTTAATATAAATGGCGGTGGTCAAAAGCAACTGACTTTGCAGTTAACACTGATTTTGAATGACTATTAAATCATTTAACTAAGTTTGATTGTTAATAAATTAACCCACTTTTTTATTTTGTTTTTGTTTCCACTGGAAATCAAAATAAAAAAATCACTAACTAATTAATTAATCATTAACTATATAAAATGATACTAAACAATCAATAAGATTTATCGAGTACGCCAATTTTAGATATGTTCAACTTCTATTTCCCCTACACCCACTCTTTCCCGCTCTCTCTTACCTAACCCCTACCAAAGTTAATGTTCTATCCCTCTCCCTGTTCAATGTTTTCTTAACTCATTATAATTCCGTTTTTAGTTAGTATATATTAATTCAACCCTGAACTGAAACTAGTTGGTTATATATTCAAATAAAGCAGTATTAAAAAAAATAATCGCTTTTTTATTTTAATTATAATTATGTCTAACCACAATGTGTTCGCTTCATATGAAAGATTCCTAAATGTTACAATAAACATTTTCTTCTATATAAATAAGTTAACATGTATTTATTTTTTAATATTAAAAAAAAAACGTGTTTTTTAAACGGGCTGTTACACACACAAATACAATTGTTCTTTCTAAATGAAAACTGGTTTACTCTCAATTAAGACATTATTATGACATTAAGTAAAAAAACTAAGAATAGCAAAAATACGTTAATTATATAGCAGAACATACCTTTATAATTCAAATACAATTTTCTGTAGATAGTAGAAAACATTTTGTAATACGTCAGTTCAACTAATGACGTGTATTCAGAATACGTCAAGGCGCGAACGAGATCAGTATTGCTTATAGTTCATATGCTTTTGGATTAATTTTGCAATAAATTGTGTGAAATAAATGCACAGCATTATTTTTAATTTCTAATTTTTCCGCCAGATGGATCTAGTTAATATATTACATACGAACTTTAAATTATGAAAGCGTTGATCTGACCGCACTATTTCACAAAATATACTTTTACGTTCATTTTACACAACTTCATATTTAACCCTAACTCCATTTTGCTAAACTATTGCGTAAAAACAGGTCTTTCGACCCGGGACCTGAAGGTCAAGATGTACTCCAGGTACATTTACTAATACACATCATTTTTGATTATATGACACTTGAAATATTTTATAGAAGCTTGTAACCAAAAAGTAGGTCGCATACCTTCGATCAATTTAATAATAAATTATTTTTAATTTTATTATCTCGGTGATCATTACTTTATAGCCTATTATTTTTTTATAGACAGCCAACCAGCCGAGCAACTGATATTTTTAAAAGGTTCTACCGTTAAATTGCCTGCAATTTACCTGCAAAATTATTGTACGCAATTAGCGAAGATAAATGTAATACCTGATAAATAGCTTAATTCAATTAAGAAGATTTGGCAAGGTGATACGTTTTCATGAAAAATAGTCACACTATATAAATGAGGCGTAAAAAAAAAATTGTGTGTGTGTGTGTATATTAAAATTGTTAATAACTAAATTTTGAAAAGTAAATGTACTTGTAAACATGTCTCGATAAGCAGATAAGACAAAGATGATACCTAACCTAACCTATCCTAGTTTATACATAATTGGTACATATTTAGTACATATTTGGTTTCATCACATTTTTATATACTTAGTGGAAATATTAATGATGTTGATAATTGCTCTTGGTCCGAGGTGACATTGACAATTCTGAAATCTTGCCATGAAGGAGATATTAGCGATTCTAAATGCTTTTCATGAGAGGAGTCCAATATATCCTATATATGTATAAAGATATATTAACGTTATTAGGAGAACATATTCTTATTGCAAAGTTGTAATTATTCAGAACATGGGTTTGTGATAATTTAAATATGAATTAAATATATTAATTAGAAAGATAAACGTATAAAATCAATTTTATCAAAAAATATTGTTTTTGCGCCACCAGGATTTGAACCTGGATCTCTTTCCTAACCGGGGAAGGAGCATTATCTAACTATGCTACAGCGACAATATTTTTAGCGACAAATTTTCGAACCAATATGTTATCTTTTTGATATTAATACATTTAATCGTTCCATTATTTAAAAGAGCCATCTACCTTATTTTTACACAATCTCAAATACTTTTGAGTAATCTGATAGCAGAAGCCAGAATTATCAATTAATTTTTATTAAATTTTGGATACTTTGATACAACTTTATTATTAGGAGAACACATTCTTATTGTGAAGTTGTAATTATTCAGAAAATAGGTCTGTGATATTTTAAATATGAATTAAATATAATAATTAGAAATATATATATATATATATATATATATATATATATATATATAAAATCAATTTTATCGAAAAATATTGTTGTTGCGCCACCGGGATTCGAACCTAGATCGAAAGATAGAAAGAGATCCAGTTTCGAATCCCGGTGGCGCAACAATATTTTTTGATGAAATTGATTTTATATGTATATCTTTCTAATTAATATATTTAATTCATATTTGATATATTAACAATTCTACGTGATGATTTTAAGCGAAATAGATATTGTCGATTCCAAATGTGGTCTGATACGAAAGAGATATGAACAATTTTAATTGTAGTCTTGTAAGAAAGAGATGTTAATGATTTTAATGGTGGTCTCGTAGGAAGGGGTCACATTAACGAATCTAAATAATGTTCTCGTACGATGTGATTCTAAATTGCAGTTTTAGATAAAGGAGATATTACATATATACTCGTATTTATATTAACGATTCTGCACTAAAGCAATTAGACATTTATAGAGTAGGACTACAATTTAAAATGTAGATATTTTTACAAAAAAAAAATAAAAAACTGAACTAGGTACAAAAGTAGGCATTCAATTCAAGATTTATTTTTACACAGCTGATTTGCGATAATTATTACCGAGACATACAATAAAGATTACCCGTTATTGCGAGCCAACTACGTACGAGTATGTGTCATAAACGTTGCGTTGCAAAACTCGTGATAATTTAATGCCAAAATATTACCGCTGACATTTTACAAAGCTATGTTAAATTTAGTGTTTTACAAATCATATAGTACCATATACGTATATAAATTATATGTTATTAGTGTAATCTTGAAATGTTAAAATAAATATGAAAACAGAGTAAATGAAATGAAAATATTACGAAAAATATTAAACATGATTGCCCGTGTCCAATGATGAGATACGTCTCAGAGTTTTAGTTGAGATAAACCTTAATATTGTGTACACGTATTGTGAACAATCTCGAGTATACAACGTTCTATTTGACCATAAATCAACATCATTATCAGCTGTTTTCTATCCACTGCGGGATAAATACTTTCCCAAGTATCCCACTCTTCCCTATTATTCTTCTGTATAAACTATACTCGTTACCATGGTGCCTACATATTTAATTTAGTGCCCGTTTTAACACTTTTTAAAATTTACATGTGCCGCAACACTCGCATATTCGATCATTTAAATTTGTCCTTCACGTCCCGGTGGGTAGGTTAAGAATTGTTTTATGAACTCAGTGCCCACAGTATACCTTAGCAACTAACAAGAGAAATTTAAAAAGTAAAAGAATATGCAATAAAATTACTTCCTTCTCAGTTAACTGTACACATAACAAACATGGAATGTTTACATATACGAATTGCATTCATTCCATTTTTTTTTAATTTACGCATAAACGAGTGTCTCCATTCATTAGGAACTCCGGACTAAAGGGAAGATCTCAAGTATCTCTTTAAATGGAGACAGCCAGGAAAAATTGGTGATCAAAGAGAACTTTCAATTACGGAGGGCGAGAAGTCGATTTCCAAGAAAATGGGCATACCAAATTGCGAATGGTAGAGGCAAAAAATTTGCACTATGTAAGTAGAATATACGACCGCGATTCTCAGTCATAAGCACATTGAATTCTGTTATTAGCAATGTATATATATATATATATTATACATTGCTAATAACAGAATTCAAAGTGTATAATAATATATATTTATATATATATATATATAGTATGTTTAATATTGGCCAATAAATTGAAAGGAAAGGGTTGCGAAGGTGAAACAGTTTAAACGCTGATGACCCCAGCGCTTAATGTCTGTGACCTTTAACCGGGGAGACCGATTGTTAAACAATAATTAGAGTAATCTTCCCGTCCGTTTACGTCACGAGGCGAGATCGGCCATTTTGTCTTTCTTTCGTTTCATTTTGTTTCTACTCTCATTTGTTACCGGACGAGCCGTTGTACAATTCCAAGTGTCTTGCTAAACTTGTATTAATTCAAATAAAAAGTGTCCAAGAAACGTGGATCACAAAAAGATTATTTAAATACTGGAGTAGAACAATTTGTGTAGACGGACAAAACCGTGCGGCAAGTTGACTTCTGCAGAATCCACATTTGATAGACCGAGTCCACGGAATGAGATAAATCTCATCAGACGTAACGTAAATTACCGTCTGATCATTACTATATGTAAAATATAAATAAAAATACATTTTTACTTTATTTTGAGAATATATGTGAATATTTGTTTTGATTTAATTGGTTAAGTTGTACTGTTAACTTTCTCATATTTAATAATAAATAATATTTTTTAACAAAAATAGGTTATACGGAAACACTGGCCGTGACCATACACAGACCAATATCGCTGCCTGCATGACCTAGCAACAAGACAATGGCGATTTTCGGGTTGCCGACTGATATGACGCCTGGCGCCATAAACCTCAGCAGCGAAATTAATTGGAACTTGTCGAAAATGGCACGAATCAAAATGAAGATCAGCTTAAAACTGTCGGTACTCAAATGTCACCATAAAATTCCCGTCAAAATAATGATATATCATGACGACTTCCGATAATTATAGACTTTTCTGTATAAGTATCATTGCAGTCTGACTGAGAATTATTATTTACAAAAATTATAATTTGTAATTTTTCAAGTTATTATTTTCTTGAACTATTTTTTTAGCATATGTATATGCACGCATAATTTTATAAATTGTTCCATATATAATAATAGCCCATATTAGGGTAAGATATGTAGAAATTAAATAAAACAATAATAGAGAAATAATAAAAAGTTTTTTTTTTTCATAAATTGTATTTTAAAGAAAACATACATAATACGAAATTGTTCAATTAGACGAGACTCGGCTTTATGAATAAACTTATATACCCTGAGAACTGAGTTGAACTCTAGAGGGTTCATTGTACTACGTAGCTGGGTAATGCCAAGTCTCCGCGGGACTGCAGATAACCTTGAACTTGAAGATAACATACATTTTATTATTTACATTAATGCAGACCCAACCCACTACCTTAAATTTTAATAAAATGGCATTACAAAACTAAATCGGTGGGTATAGGGTATCCAGCGGAACAATTTCAAGATTAAATTGTAATTGCTCGTAAACCATCAGGGTGACGTAAGTGGGAGGGATATTGTTCAGCGCGCGTGATTTGCGGATTTTCCAATCGCAATGAGTCTCTGGTCGGGAACGTACCACTCGTTCGCGGTTGAGCAATATTTAAAGTGCGGTGATTCATTGGTTCGAACGCGTCGCGCTTTTTGTACTCACTTTAACATTCGACGAGTAAGTGATGGGCCGAGCACGCAATTTATCTGGTGGTTATTCAAAAGTTCAGACAAGAAGGGACAATGGTTAATTAAACTCTTCTGAGACCATCAATGATAGCAGCGACGGCAGAACATGTGGCTTAAGTTCGACGTGAAATTATGCGCAATCCACGTAAATCAATAAGGAATATTGCAGCCTGTTCTGGAATAAAAAAATTAACAGTGCACGTTATTTTGAAAAAAAACTACAATTTCACCCATACAAACTGCATGCCTGCAGTTTCTCAACGAAAATGACTATTCTTTACGTGAAACCTTAGCGAGAACGATGCTGGAACGTTTTGGAACAGCACGAACGCTTAGAAACATATTGTTTACTGACGAAGCACATTTTCATATCGATGGCTATGTTAATAAATAGAACATGAGATACTGGTGCCCCGACAATCCAAGAGAACGCTAATAAAAACGTTTGAATTATCCAAAAACGACAGTGTGGTGTGCAATTTCTGCCCGGGGGATAATTGGCCCTTATTTTTTTAACCAGCGAGAGACAATCACTGCTGACATGTATTGCCGAATGATCGACGATTTTTTGGTACCGCAACTATAGCTGTTTCTCTTGTTCAACAACAGAACATAATTTCAGTAAAACGGGGCCTCTCCACACACAGCTAGGGTTTCAAGAAGCTGAGTGGAATCTTTCTTAATAAATTAATCAGCAAGTACGGAGACATACCCTAGGCACCTCGGTCACCGGACCTTATACCGTGCGACTTTTTCTTTGTGGGGATACCTTAAGTTGAGAGTTTACAGCAACAATCCTCGAACAATTCAAACCCTACAAGAAAATATTCACCGTGAAGTTGCTGCCATTGAACCAACGCTTTGCTATTGCGTGTTCGCAATTTTAAGAGTCAGATTGCAAGGGTGTCTTGAAAGAAATGGACGGCATTTAGATGATATTGTGTATAAAACGTAAAATCCGCATCGTTAAATTCCATTTTGTATAAATAAAACATGAAATAAGATTATATATGTTTTTTATTAATTTAATATTAGTCTTAAAAATTTTCCGCTGGACACCTTTAGTTTAACATTTTTACTATATGCATAGATTTTTTAATATTTATTTGGGAATGCCCTCAGATAACAAGTATACAGGGGCAAGCAGTGCATACAATCAAAAAAGCTGTGCATTAATAAAAATTCTGGGAAACAAATATAAATTATTAAGGATAACACATTCTTATTGTAAAGTTGTAAGTTATTACTCAGAACATAGGTCTGTGATATTTTAAATACTAATTAAATGTATTAATTAGAAACATATACATATATAATCAATTTTATCAAAAATATTGTTGTTGCTACCGGGATTCGAACCTGAATTACGGAATCTCAAATAGAAGAAATAATAATTAATTTTAATTAAATTTTGCATAGTCGGTTAATGCACCTTCCCCGTATTGGAAAGAGATTCAGGTTCGAATCCCTGTAGTAATAACAATATTTTTCGATAAAGTTGATTTCATATGTATATCTTTCTAATTAATACATTTAATTAGTATTTAAAATAAAAATTAAATAATAATATGGATCGTGAACGTATATTTACGGATTTATTACATTTAGCGTAGAATGCTCCTCGTCCCGCAACTAATGTTTGAAAATCTCTTTCCTATGTGTACAATTTTTTTCATGTCTATTCATTTACTGGTCTGTGATCCTGACCAGTATCAAAATGTGACATTGTACCTGTGATTAAAAAAGTACATTTATATGTGGGAAGCTAATAAAATATATTTTCATTACATTCATAACCGTCTTCACTCTGATAAACGGGGTTCCCAAACTAAAAACGTTATTGTGCATCATAAAACATTACTTCACACAACTTTCCATGGCCGTCACGATCATTACGTCCAACTTTTGTCTGCGACGAGTTTGACGTGCGTGCAATATTCCGAGGGGCACTTTAAAAATATCTTATAATAATAATTATGTAAATGTACTGTGTATTAATTTTAAATTCCTTTACATGGATCAACTTTTTAGTCGTATTTTTGGCTAAAATTGCTATTAATTGGCTAAAAAAATATTTTTGGTTACTGTGCGGGGTAGACACTATTATGTTTTGAGGTAGCTGCATTTTACGAATATTTCAAAATGCTTTAATGTTAAAGAATAAGACATTTTTATTTTTAATATTACTTATATATAATATATAGACTTAACCTGTAACAGAAGAATATTAAATATTTTTTGCAGAGGTAAAATTAGCTGCAGAGATAATAATGTTTTTTGAGCTTCCACAGAATATGTGGATATATCGAATTCTATTGACAGATTTTATAATGATGAATTATTAAAAAACCAACTTCTCATGGTGACAGTGTTGAAGTAAAAACCACTTTGGTACCATACTCAAAACACTCACATTCAGATCAAAACTGTCAGTGCGTGCTTTTATTAACTGAGACGGATTAAAAGTATTCGGAGACATCTTCCTCTTGAGGTAGCCCGTCTACTTATAAATGCATTTGTGGTGTCATGTGTGGACTATTTTAACCTGCTGGCTTGCCAATATTTTAGTTGGATAGATTACAATCCATTCTAAATGCGACAGCACGGATAATATATGGAGTTTCCAAATTCTCTCAAATAACATCTCTTTTACATCAGCTACATTGGCTCCGATCCACGGAAAGAGTTGAATTTAAATTGTGCCAGTTAACGTACAAGGCGATACATAACATGCCGTATCTGTATCTTCAAGAGCTTTGTATCCCAGACAATTTGAATGGTAGACGTCAAACTCTCGGGTCAGCCTCTACTCCAGACACAGGAAGGGTTGTAGAACTGACCAACAGTTGCCAGAAGTCTAAGTATTGTGAAAGGGCATTTGCGGTTACAGGCCCAAAGGCGTGAAACTCTTATAACGGAGACATAAGAAACAGTGCGTTAGGGACTTTATTTAAGAAGAAACTAAAAACGCACCTTTTCAAAAAATCATTTTCATAACGATACCTCAATCTGCAAAGCAGCTGACTCCATTTTCCTAAAATGTTCAGGAGCAACCAAAAACTGTTTAATTACAAATATCAATTTAATTAAAATGCATAAATAGAGTGGCTGTGAAATTTTATTGATATTTTGATTTATTTCGTACTTATATGGAATATTTGGAGTTTTTCTGAATTAGTTTACCGAAATTGTAAAAAATTATTGATTATTGGAGTTAGCTAATTTTCCATGTAGTAAATTCCACGGACGTCCTATACGTTTCTGGTGCCATCAAGTCAACACTTGTGTCAGGTAAACATTTAAGGTTTTTTTTAAGAATCAATCTAAGGTTTTTCAGCACGTAGTACTTTACTTATTTATTATTTTAAAACATATTAAATGGAAATTTTTGGCTTTTAGTATACCATAGAACAATAAAAGAGGAAAATAATGGCATCAAAAATGGTTTTTCGACCATGGGTGGAGTTAGCTGCTTTGCAGATTAAGGTATAGATGAGTTAAAATAACAATTTTTAATTTAAAAAAACAAAGATAATGTAATTATAAACAGTTTATGTAAAGAGCGCCTTTGAGGTGAAAGTATTTACGAAAATAGCGTTATACGTGGTTTTCTATAAAAAATGAAGAAATAAGGGTACTCAAGCCAGAAACCATAAGAAAAATGCAGAAAATTTGGTCTCAGTGGGAATCACGGATCAAGAAGCAAGCAGTGTTATGGCCGCTGCTCTGCCATATGGTGGCTACTAACAGTGTCTTTGTGAATGAGAGAATAATAAAGAGAGAGATGATTGTTTCCAATATCTTTTCTCGTAAATTTTTGTTGATTAAGTAAACAAATAACAACAAAAAGTAATCACAGACATGATTAAATTAAATAGATTCTTAATTTGTGGAGCACTGCGCGACACACAACGAATCGCATTTTACAGTGTATAATAGCTACCAAACATGATCAGATAACTTGAAATATTTGTCTTAGCTCCTATTCTACTTTTTATTTCGTTATAAGAATGACTCTAAATTAAAATAAATAGAGGCAAATGGTGCCAAATAATTTCCGCTTCAGAATTGACAGCTTGCCTGCTATGTGGCTAGTGGCCATGACTGCTTTGACAAAGGCAAAACGAAGTAAGGAGAAGAAGAAATTAAATAAGCTTTTGTTTTTCTATGATGCATTATAATTATTTTTAAATTTAAATAAGCGCTTGTGCTATGAAAATAGGAATATATATATATAGCACTTGAAGATATCCTAGATTGAAATTCTAAACATTTTAGCGATTTTTAGGTTAAAAATACATATTTAATTTTTCTTTTACTTGGTATCATATAAGAAAAGTTTAAAAATCGTAATCACCGTATTAGCCGGAATAAAAGGCGTTGTTTTCTATTAACAAAACATATTTTATGGGCGCGCATTATATTGGAGGACGAATAATTAAACGCGAATCAGTAGTAAATGTGTGGCGGACGCCTGCCTTCATATTTTCCTCTTAACCTGAAACTTGGGACGAAAAACCCAAATCCGTATCCAACATATCCTCAGGTTAGACACCTTTGACATTGGAATATGCTTTGCATGACCGTAAATGGATTGCGGCAGGCGTTCGCCACTCTTAAAAAACATTTTATAGGAACCAGAGAACAACGAAAATTTTGAAGATGTCATTAACCAGATTCAAAGAATGATTTAAGAAAATATAATTTTTCGTATCGTTAACTTTAAAGCCATCCTCGCTCAAGATGTTTTGATATCAATCTGCAAAACTTATTTATATTTATATAGCGTGTCATATTTCTATGAGAACTTGAGGAATATGACAATGAATTTATGACGATGTGATTTTAAACGTCTTGCCGCTCGATCGACTGGAATACAATGGGATATTAAACTAAATTTCGATATCAGTGAGCTGTCTTGAATATTTAAAAAATAACATCACAAGTATCGCAACGCGTAGTACTGCAACCGTATTTTAACACAATGATTTTGGGAATCAGATCACTAGTAATTATTAACTTGTGCAATTTCTTCATTTCTCAACCAATAAGTAAATAAATCCCTTGGAGAGCTTGAAATAAACAGAAGAAAAACAAAAACTCTCTAGAGTTGGCCAAGTACAGAGAACTTACATTATGGATGTCTACGAAAAAGTGTTTTTTTCTACCTGGGAGAGATTTTTTTATTTATAAGACTTTATACATGTTTTTATTATAACAGTGGTATATATATTATAATATAACACGAGATACAATTATATTGCAATTAAATACTCGTAGTTTATTGTAGACTCCACCACTCCTGGCTACTTTGCTAGACTGCAGTCTGTGTTAAAGTATCCAGTTTTTCTCGTGCTGTTATGGTGTTATTTAATTAATATTGAATAAAAATAAAAATAGAGAAAAAATATAAAAGAAAAGAAAATGTGTAGTTGTAGAACTAGTGAATTATTAGTTTAGGCACTGAATAATAATGATGTTATAATGTTGGATAGCGATGCTTCTGATTGAGTTCTAACCCAATTGGATCATCTGGCCTCTACCCAATTGGACCAATGGTCTATATTTACGTAATCTTATTGGAAGTGAACGATTTTCAGTTAGTGCTGAATGTATTGAATAGTTTCGGAGCTAAGAACATGTAGTCTTTGATAAAATATCGTTGCTGCTCTCGGAACTGGCGCGTAGATATTCGTTGTTTGTCTTGTGTTGTGTCCATGATGTATTGCTTGGGGTGAGTTGTTGTTAGCATAGAAATATTGGACTAATCTCAACATATAGATTTTTTTTATGACTAGGGCAATGTACTCTTTAAATATGATCTAATGGATATCTAAAGACAAGGAAGCGAAGTTTGAAAGAGGATTTGTATGACCAAGTCTGCTATGTCGTAAATTTAGAAGAACCGCTCCGTTTCAGGTAACGTTAAAGTCTTTAAGCTTTAGTGTTCTCCATATTTCTGTATGGAGTCGAAACATGAATCCTGAGAAGGTTTTGAATTTGTTTTTCCTTAAATGGCTATTTACTAAATTCCTTTCGGTTGATCTGTTTTGTATGGAGTCGTTACCTATGCTGTTTATTAATAGAATAACATTAGAAAGGGTTACAACTACGTGCAAATCATTGAAGTGTCTACTTCCTCTTTTACTAACTCGCGAATTTTACTGTCTTAAAAATTATTAAATAGGTTTGGTTTTTGATTTGAGAAAAACAAAAAGCAAATAGCGTAACTATTCCCAATGTTAACCTTTAATGAAAATAATTAATTCCTTTAGTTATTACTTGACGTATTTTCAAATAATAAATTAATCATGTTCAGTCATAGAAAGTGTTCTTAAAAACGTCCATACATTTTTTATATGGGTAAGAAAGTATTATTTTACGTAAAAACTTAAATTTTAAAAACACTTAACAGTACTCTAAAATTATAAATAAATACATGACAGGGTCGTATAAACGACGCATTTATTTTTTCCAAAGACGGTTAAACGAAAGTACATATATTGTATAACATATATTATATATGATTGTATAATATCATTGGTAACAGCATAACCTTAATCTATACCTACTGAACGCCACTGCGAGTGAGTATATATGCTGTGATTAGAGCAAGGTATATAATTAAAACAGGACTTATAACATTTGGCGTTTATTGCGGGTCCATTCATAATTAAAAGAACAGCGATTAGAAAGTTCATTTGCACAAATAAAGTTCGTAACTGAAGATGCTCGCTTGAGGCGTTTCCAAAAAGACGACGGGCCTTCGCTGGCTTCTCGCAGGTGTCCGTCTCGATGTATCTGCAATGGATCGGTAATAGGGATTCTGTGTCGAGATAGCCCGGGAATTCAAAGATTTTTTGCAGTCTCGAGTCCCGGGAATTAAAAAAAAATAATAACCCAGGACTCGAGACTTTCCGTTTCAAATTTAATTGAATATATCCTACATTTATTTTTTCAAAATACAATCTACCCATGCCCGGTTTGTATACAAGCGGGTAGCAAGCGAAAGGATCGGCAAATGACTCAATTGTCCTTTTCACAATGCGTCGGCACTCGGCAGTGATAAAAAAAAATCATTTTACATTTATCGATCAACAAAAATATTTTTAAGTAGACAGATAATGATTTATTGTAACGAGAGATTATATTGTCTTTATAGTAAAAGCTTTCGTCGTTATTTGTAAATAAAAAAATATATTTACTCTCGATTCTTTTCGATATGTAATTACAAATACTATGCACTTGTTATTCCAAGAATAATTTAAAAGAATTCTCCTCGGATTGGTTTTATTTGTCGAAAGTATCAGTTTGTATTTTGACTTTAGCCAAATACGTTCTTCTCGTACACGGTTCCCGTCGCTGTATCTTCTGAACTGCAAATTAAAATTACAAAGGTTACTATTTATATTTGTCATTCACAGTACGTACAGAATCATTTTTATTATTCAACTATTTTCTTTGTTAATTATTTCAGCCCATAATGGATAGCAATCAATCCGAAGTATGAAAACATTTAAAAAAACTCGCACAAAAGGAATTAGCCCAATGCATCCATTTTCCAAGGCAAATCTCTTGTAAAGGGTCAAACACAAGCGGATTGGGAAGACACTTAAAAAGAATTCGTCAAATTCAGATCGATAAAAAAACTCCGGAATCGACCGATATGTGACGCTCGAAAAGTCCGAAAAGAATCAAAATAAGTCAGCCATTATTATCAAATTACCTTAAAAGAAAATCACTCTATCGCTCGGTAAGCTACTAAAGTTGGTATTTCTGTCAAAGCTATTATAAATAGTGCTTTTATTCGTGAATTAATCGAACAAAGGGGGCGAAGAATCAGTCGGATACCATGAAATTAATTTTAAATTTTTACGAAGATAAAAAAAAAAGAGATTATTAGTAAAATAAATAATCTTAAAGATTTGGGTGCTCCCTTCGGTCTAACTATGGATGAATGAACGAATTTACGAAATGGAAGGTATTTTAATATCAAAGTCTCGAGTTGCGGGTATTCCCGGTACTTAAAAAATTTGAGACTTCAGAATCCCAAGTCGGTAAGCTTAGACACTAAAGGATACAAATGTTTTTAGTGTGCTTAAATATACGGTCAGGAATTACGCGGTGCTTTTAGGCTCCTATAAACCTTTCCGAGGATTGCGTTGGGGCATAATTTTTTATTTTTTGTTAATATCATTAAATTTATGAAGGTCTCTACTGGTTTTTTTTTCTCTTTTATATCAGTGAGACCGCCATAACACTGTGCTCTTGTAAATACAATAAATATAATCACAAGATATTGTCATAATTGAAACTCGTGTTAAAAGCTCTGCTGATGCGATCTAAACGAATTATTATTTAAACAAATAATAGACATCTCATAGAGACGAATGGAAAATATATGGAAGTAATTAAAGGCTTACGACCTGTCTTCGGCTGACTTAAGTGATCACTTTGTATAAATATAACGTTCACCATTCTCAACCATTAATCAATCTGGAATTATCGCATTTTTGGAAGTTGTATATATGTTAATATGTGGAAACACTTCGACTATCACAACACTATCGCCATCTATGGACTAAATTTGATATTCATTTCCCTGAAACAGCATATATATCACAATGGGTATCGAATTATTTTTTGAAATTATTTAAAGCAATATTCTTTATCTGTAAAATGTTTTTAACACATTATACAAGAATACGTCTGAAAAATCAATTTTTTTCAATTTTTTTATATTATCTTATTTTGACTAGTATATTATTAGCAATATTTGATTATGCCCAAGAACACACAATTATTGGATTTTTACCTACAACATTTTTTATGAGATATCTATTATCTGTTTAATAACAGTGTCTTTGTAGGTGAAAAGTCAGTAATTGTGTGTTTTTGGACATATTTAAATATTGATAATTATTATTTAGACTACAATTGTAGCATTTATCAATTGTGAACTTAATATTTAGCTTGTACGACAGTATTTCATGTGGTACTTTACAGAAAACTATTTATATCTACGCTTCATTCCACATCTTCCTGAGATAAAATGCTGCATCTACAATGTGACCACTAAGCCGATAGTATTTATCACACAAATAAAAAATCTGGAGAAACAAAACAAGGTCGTACAAAAATAAAATTCTCAGAATCATATTTGGAACGGTCACGACGATGGTGTATTTCAATTCAAGTAGCCGAACATTGTGAATGCTTTAATCTCGAGAGTACTGAGATGGACGGACGTGTTGAGAGATGCTAAGCTTCCAGAACATTCCAAAAAGACAACACAGCTGGAACGCAACCCTTCAAATAATCAAGATGGACGATTAAGATGAACGGATGACCTATGAATGGCGACCTTCCGCTTATCTAGGACATTTTTATGAGCAAAAGCTCACATGTCAGTCCAACTCATTCGCCGCCAGGTGGGTACTTTATTCTCAACATGAATCCAGATCCGACCCGGATCCGAAGCCCGCCGGGTTTGGGTTTCAAGCGAATTACTGCAAAACACCAGAAAACGACTGAACGATCGAATGCATTCGAATTTGATTAATTTGTTTAAGATGCTTAAAGACCCAAATTTAAATCTTTAAAACGAAGCCTTAAGTTTGGCTACATAACTGATGAGCAGGTTTTTCAAAAGTTCGGTTTAAGAAGTCAATTCTATGGGCAATATAATAGATTCAATATTAATCGACGTTAAGGAAAAGGTATTAACGATGGATGAAGAGTTGTATCTCATTTTAAAAGGTGCTGAAGTATAGGAGAAATAGAAAACAGACAATTTTAAATGTTTAAGGAAAGAATTAGCCCTGTTTAAAAACAATAAAAAGCGTACGCTTAATTTTGAGAGGCTCTAGGACTCGCTTTACATAATGAAACCAACTTCGACTAACAATGAGCGAACATTCTCGGCGTCAACTAATTTTTGCACAAAAATTAGATTAGCATGAGGGGATAAGTCCCTCGCTGCATTAGTATTCCTGAAATAAAGAGATTCTAAAAAAAATGCTGTAACATTATTTGGAATAAACATAATAGAATCGATTATTTTTTTAATGTAATGATTTTGAACCCGAACCAGCCGGGTTTCCAAAATATTGGACCCGGACACGGCGGGTTTTAAAACTCCGAGTTTTCAAAAACCTTAGCTGCATTGCAGTAATTTAACCCTTCCCAAACTATGCAGTAACACAGGTCTATTATTATAATTAAACCGATATTATTTGAATATTTCGATAAATACACGCAAGATAAATTTCATATTTTAGATAATCCTAAAAATCCAATTATGAAAAAGGAATCGAACAAAAATAATTATTTTTTCCATTCAATCCGTTTTCAAATTAATACATTGATAAAAATACAATTTGTGATTTGAAAGACATAGATCACACATTATTTTCACAGTGAAAAGAACAACAAAGATACTAATATAATTGTCTCTTTCTCACTAATTAAACGAAGACAGATAGAAGGAAGGACACATTGTATAGGACTTAATGAATGCTCTAAATTATGTTATTAATCACTTTTACAAAATTGAATGCTCAATATTTAGAGTAAATTCGTGCCAGTAAACCCATTTAAGCTAATTAAAACATTTTTTCTAACTGTCATTTACGGTAACACGAGTTGACAGCATGGCTGCGTTCGGGTATTTTATATCATGGTTATAGTAAAGGTTAAGAGGGCCTGGTCAGTAACAAACGCAAAATCACTATTAAATAATAAAATAAAAATATGATAATCTATGCAAAGTTAGAATGCGATTAAAATCCCTTGCTGAAAGACCACAGATGAAGACAGAGATAACATAAACAAGATACGACTATAACATATTGTAATTATATAAATAAAATATATTAATTATATAGTAAAGTAAACATATTTACATACAGTTCTCAGAATAATCTTGTTCTTGACTGGACCCGTTCTGAAACAGAAAAACTGGGTTATTTTTCAGGGTTAAGTGTAGCTAATGAATCGTATAATTTTAGGGTTCGAAAGAAATTCCTAACTAGTATAATCCATTTTTGATTACATTCTTGTGGTTCTATTGTACTGTAAAAATAAGTGAGAAATCTTTTATATCTTAAACAACACAAATATGAAGATTAGCTAAAGGCCAAGCGTCGCTGACGACATGTTAGCATTGCCTGATGCAGACAACGCGAGCATCCTATGGGACGCAGATACACTGGAACAAGCAGATAATATTAAATCGGAAGTTAATATATAGCCGACTTTCTAATGCATGGCGTTAAATAGATATTAACCAAAAAAAATTATCCATATTTAACTATCCACTGTGAGTTATATTTACGTCAACCGGTTTCGATACCAACGTATCTTCGTCAGGACTGGCGTACAACTGAAGTATTCCATAAAAATAAATTATTAAAACGACATCAATTGCGGGCGGGGGCGAAGTCTTAGTAGGAGTAGGATAGTGATTGACAGGGAGACATTAAAATAGAGAATATGTTAAATAGCGGGTTGTTTGTTAAGTTCACTTGGTTATTGATTATGTTAAACTTAGAATTTAGTGATTTTTTAATTTCTATAATATTTAAATTATCTAATATAAGGCCTTTTATTACTAATATGTAAAATTTCAATTCCGTTTTCTTTTACAAAACTGTGGCCTGTCTCTAAAAGGTGGTTGAAAATTCTGAGAAATTATTATTATTAAAGTACCTTATGTGTTCTTTTATTCTAAAGTTAGTGTTGAAACTGATTAAAAATAAAGTTGAATATAGGAATAATTTTTAATTATGTCTAATCACAAAGTTCACACTACAAAACATCAAGTAAAGAGATTAATCACTTTGTTTTCAGTGAATATTTTTTTACTTTGTAAAAATGGTACACAGTATGATAATGACACTATGAGATTAGTGACTTCTATTATCATTACTATCAGCCATTTTCATGTCGGAAGAAGACTACCCCAAGTGTGTTCAACTTTTCTCTGCCACGCATTTTCGCAGAATTTGATGTTTTCGTCAGTCCAGCGGGTTTTAGAGCAGCCTGTTGGCCTCTTAATTCCACTCGAGTGCCACGAAATGACTACATTCGTCCAACGATTAGCCTTTCTTTGAGCGATGTCACGTGTCCATTTCTATTTAATTTTCATGCATTTTTTTATTTAATTATTACCTCTGAAATATTACAGGGTGACGAGAGGGTGAGGGGAAAGGAAAATGGGAAAAGGAATAAAATCTATCTATATTATATTAAATAAAATATCTAAAGTCAAAATGACCAAAGTAAAACAGGATGGCAGACTAATTGTTTTTATGATTCAGTTTTACTGTTAACGAATAATAAATCTTCCAAAACAATTCAAACAATGGACAAGTGTTTATGACGTGTTCAGTTTTATTGTTTACGAATTCAACTTCCAAACATTTTTTTTTAGACTGGTTAATAAATAATAATAATAATTTAGCATTGTGCCTTCTCCCTGTGACCTTGATTCGAAGACAGACAGACAGACACACGCGCACACACGTATTTTCAGCGTTATTTACGAGATCTCATTTCTAAGAATGCATTTCTTAATCTTCATCGTAAAAGTGAAACAAAAATTGTGTCATGACTGACTTTTCTATGGGAACACCTTCCACAGTTTCGCACTTCATCTTTTAATTTTCCATTGTATTTATTCTATTACATCATTATTGGTACGTACAAATTGTAACAATACCCGTATCTGTTGATTCGCTCCGCATTGAATCGTAAACACTCTACCGGTGCAATGCGGTACTATCTGCGATTATCTGTTATAAAATATTTTCATAGAAAATGTTGCAATTAAAACTAATTCATGTTCACACATATTATTCGATTCACCTCATAATAAGAAATAAATAATATATCTGCATCGAAGTCTGTTTCTATGAAAAAAATTATAGGCAAATAATAATTTTAATATTTTTATCGATTTTAAATGTTAGTCTTTTATAAAATAATGTGTTTGGATAAATGAGAATCCACTGTATATTATTCCTAATCATTTCCTTATGACTTAGCATCGCGATCTACACGAAGTCCCTTATGGATTCGAGAATTCCTATCTACATGAAACCTCATTGATCCATTCAGAAAGCCAGCCTCTATATTATACATATATTGTAATTTAAATATATTTTAAATGTAATTTTTTCGAAAAAAATTTTATGTATGAACACAATTCGTTAATTGAAAATTATCTAAATCAATTCTGTGAAAATCTCATCAGTTCATATCTCCCGCTTTTACATATTTTAAATGATGTACATCGAAGTGATACTACCCTATTGTGTTTAGGGTGCAAATAATTACATAAAAAATATGTACGCATTTACTAATTTCTGAATTATTTAAAACATCATTGGAATGACTTACTAACCGGTTAATTTTTCTGTGTCAGGTAACGTCATTAACCCTTCCCAAACCATGCAGTAACACAGGTCTACCGTCATAATTAAACCTGTAATATTTTGGTAAATACATGCAACGTAAAATTCATATTTTAGGTAATCCTGAAAAAAATATTAGCGCTTAGGATGATTAGTGTAAAACCAATTATGAAAAGGGAATCGTACAAAAATAATTATTTTTTCCATTCAATCCTTTGTAAAATTAATACCTTGGTAAAAATACAATTTGTAATATGAAAGACAGAGATCACACACTATTTTCATAGTGAAATAACCAACAAACATACAAATATAATTATCTCTTTCTCACTAATTAAATGAAGACAGATAAGAAGGAAGGACACATTGTATAGGACTTAATGAATGCTCTAAATTATGTTATCAATCATTTTTTCAAAATTGAATGTTCAATATTTAGAGTAAATTTTTTCTAACAATTATTTACGGTAACACGAGTTGACAGCATGGCTGCGTTCGGGTATTTTATATTATGGTTTGGTAAAGGTTAAACATTATTGAAGAAGCACAGAAACTGATTCACCTTGCGTGGATATAATTGTTCAGCGTCACGCCATATTTATTAGAAGTACTAACAATTACGCGTTCACGGACGTATTTTTTCACTCCTGAACAATTTTTAATCAATTATTTTATATCTATACAGATTTTAGCCTATAACTCAAATTTCATTAGCTAGCGCCGCTATTATCTGTATTGAGATAGACAAAGTTTTCTTCTTAGTTATCCCGGTTAATATTGAATATCTTTTTATTGTAGAATGTCTGTCATGGTTTATACATTACACGTCGTATGGCCGAAAAGACCTATCCTCGAACCGCACATACTTCCACGTGTTATATCGTAGTGATGGTAAACCGTGATGTGACTGTGATAGTGACGATGATTGATAACTGAGATTGAATGATTTTACTTTCTAGAATACCAATTATTATTCGAACCACATACTAGTAAATTAATAGACATGATAATTAAAACTAAGACAACCCAAAAAAACAAGAGTTTTGAGTTAGTATTGTATTCGGATACTATGTTATATAGGCCACTAATTTAGCCCCAGTTCTCTAATAATGTTATTTTAGGATTCATTTATGACTTTAAATATTATTTAGTTTCATAACTTTAATAACAAAAAATGGATAAAAATGTTTTTATTTTTTCGTCTTCTGAAAAATTACTTTTTGCGTTGTCTTAGTTTTGATCTATGACTATGTTTATGACACATTTATGCAACAGTAAAAGTATTTACTCTTCAATAATTAAAATTAAGATTAAACAAGATATTTTTTTCACATTAATGCATATTATATTGTCAGCGTTTAAATTTTCGTTCCAATCGAGTCCATATTTTTAAAAAAAGTGGTGGAACTCTTTGATTGCGTGAGTGGCACCAAAGTAATCACGTGGGTGCCACTTAAAAAAAAATTGTGACAAGGAATTTGCGTTAGTTCATGTCTATTTATTTTGTAGCCTGCGGTTCGAACTATCTAATATAACAAATAATCAGTTATTTATTTATTTACACCCTATCTCGGAATCGTTTTGAGAATTGTTTACTCTCGTTTCGATTCGTCAATATTACATTTTTAATTTTTTTTTTATTACATCTTAATACCATCATAGGTTGGCTCCGGTATCATCATACCAGAGCCATATTTATATAATTTGAAGTGAGACTCATTATATTAAATTCAGTGGGCAACTAGAGAGAAGCTATAGAAATCATGTATCCCCAGAAGGGGAGGGTAGATGTCACATGTGTGTGTGGCAGTCGCAGAACTCGGTCACAGTCCTTCAAAATTTCACCCAATCCAGGTTACAAGAGGTGCGAGGGAGAGCCAGTAGAATGCTCTGTCAGATCTCTCTAGTCACTGCTCTTCCCGGCATCGTCCATCCCAGCAACCCCCAGCACACCTTAATAAATTCCCGGATAGGTCATCGTTCTGGTGGATCCCCGGATAATCAGTTACCAATCATCTCTACAGTCGAACATAATCACAGTAACAATTTAACGATGGATTTAACCATCGCTATATTTTGGTACATTGCCTGGGTAGAGGGATTCTAAGAGACGCGTGTAATTTATTTTAAAAGGAAATTTGATGAATCAAAAAAATATTTACTTACCATAGTATCTTTATATTTTTGTTCTTGATCCAATACATTCGTGTGTGTACACTATCATGATTCAATTTATTTTCATTGTAATGTAAGATTGTTGCGTTTAGCATTCATTATACTTCTACAGTCGGTGACCAACTCATATAAAACTTAGTCAAGATGATTACGAGTATTACACCCAAAACGGATGCAAAAAACATAATCATGAAAAAAAATCTACATCCGTCGAGAACTGAACCCGTGACCTTTGAATCCGTCGATCAATGATTTATTTACTACTCACCAAAGAACTACGAGTCAATTTTTTCTACTGTTCTTAATTTAAATGAAAGACTTCTCTGGAGTTTTATTTAATTTTATATCTTCATTTTTTATGTATTCTATGATTAGTGAGTTTTCTCTTCCAATCCACGCGATGAACGTATTTCTGAAGGATGTTAACATAAAAAAGATCAATAAGTTGAGACATATAGCTATCACTACAGTGAGTAAAATTGTTAAGTAAACAAAATTTAGTAAACCACCTCTATCAAAGTTAGAAGCGATTTGTAGTCACTGTGATCATTAAACCATTCCGAAGATAAAATTATCTTTAGTTCTATAGTTCTATCTATAGTTACTCTCTATGTTCAGCAAATCACTTCTGCCGAAGATAGAAGCTATCTGTATAGTCACTATGTTCTCTAAACATATCTCAACAAATCAACCATCCCGAAGAAAAAGCTATCTGTATAGTCACCCTATAGTTCAGAAAATATACTTTAGCAAACCACTTCTGCCAAAAATTAAAGCAATCTATATAGTCACTGTGTTAATTTAATATAGCTCAACAAATCACCTCTACCGAAAACAGAAGCTATCTATATAATCACCATGCTTAGTAAATATAGACAAGCAAACCTCTATCTACTAACTATCTGTCGGAGATAAAAGAAATCCTGTAAGAATGCCAAATAAACTGGATATCTTCGTGTTATATTCTCTTAATGTTATTGTTATGGTATTACCATGTTGACTTCAAAGATACAGTGAAAGCTGATGCAATATCTCGATTTTTAATATCTACCGCTTCTAAATTCCTTCCTACCCCATTCCAAGTTTTTAATGTCATATTTTTATTATTCTTCGATGTGCTTCTTTCTCACCACATTTTTTGTTTTTGGTCATTGCATCGTTTGTCATTTATTTTTCGTCATATATTCATAAAATGCCAGAAATAACAGAATTATATATATATTATATATATTAATTTTATTTAGACACATATTACGTATAAGCATTGTATAATTACAAAAAAAAAAATTTGTTACATATATTTTACACAGATTTTAAAATGCATTGCCCAAATAAGGAAGCCTGTTTTAGGGCTACTTGGCAAACAAATTGCATTTCACAAAACTGAATAACTCATTAATTGAAGGCGAAAAACAATCAAATAGAATACGAAATATACAAGGCAAGTAACTAACTAACTAACTTACCATCACGCTGTTTCCCCGCGGGGGTAGGCATAGAGGATGGAGCGCCACACTCGTCTGTACTGACACAATTCTCACACCATTCGTATATCTTCTCACACAAGCTCACCGATTGTTGAGGCTTCTAAAAAAACCATCCTCCACTATCTGGTTTACCTGGTCGTTCCAAGTGTTTCGTAGACATCGTCTATTTCTGGTACCATCTACATTTGCGTCATACATCTTTCTTACCATTCTCTTCTCATTCATCTGTTCCATATGACTAAACCACCTAAGTAAGCCTTTCTTAATCTTACTCACTCAGATTTGCCAAATTTACGCCTAATTGATCTCATTTCCACTGCATTCAGTCTACTTTTGTACAAAGTACATGGCAAGTAAACGTGAAATATTTAAAATGAGAAAAAAAATACAAATATGCATTACAATGTGTAAAAGAATTTAAGCATACATAAGGTAAAGGAAAATATGCAAGATAAAACATATAAAATGCAGTTATAAGAATTATTTCATTATATAAAA
Source organism: Eubasilissa regina (assembly GCA_022840565.1). Lineage (NCBI taxonomy): Eukaryota > Metazoa > Arthropoda > Insecta > Trichoptera > Phryganeidae > Eubasilissa > Eubasilissa regina. Next base: position 5,019,389 of record JAINEB010000029.1, on the reverse strand, counting down.
TAGTTTACTCTCAGTATCTGCTCTACCTAATTTCAACAACCGATTTGAAACATCCCTTTAATAGCCTCAATGTCAATTAAAGTTCTAATATTATTTCCAATTCGATTGTATATTCTGGAAGCTTAGAAGATGAATAATCTTTGACTAAAAATAGTTTTCATTCTTGAAATGATTTTAAGATTATTTGCTATTATGAGATAATATCTTACAGTCCTCACAGATGGAGCGCTTATTTTTCTATGAAAGCTAATTAGTATAATCAGCACGTATAATTGTCTTATATCCAAAACCTGACCGCAAATCCGTAAAAATACTGGGACGATCGCTCAGTTTAATGCTACATTACACATAATTTAAAACTTGGGTAATGAGTACGCAGATATCGCTGATAACATTATAAAAGAAAGCAAACACGTTGTGACTTTACATTATAAATAAATAAAATAATGTTTTAGTTTTAAACCACTTTATTAATAAAGTGATTTAAAACCATTATTTAATTAAGTAAATTTAGTTAATTAATTTAATTTAAATACTAATTAAATGTATTAATTACATTTAATTAGTATTTTAACATATAAAAGACCTATCTTTTGAATAATTACAACTTTACAATAAGAATGTGTTCTCCTTTTTTAATTTTTTTTATACATTATTTATATATGTAAACAAAACAATAAAACGTTATTAAAAATATAACATATTTATTATACTAACATATTTTTTTATAACTATAATATTTTTAAATCGTTATTGCCATTAATTTATTATATTTTATCTTATTAGTTATTGTAAATAATAATTTTTATTAATATACACTCCACTTCTCTGCATAAGTATATGCTTTTTAGAGAAGTGTAGCTTGAAAAAAAAAATTGTAATCGTACTTAACAAATTAATAAATAAATAAGCAGACCAGAAAATCGAATTTGAGAACATCACAAGTCGCACGACCGTACACTGTTATTATTACATAAATATTTTATTACACTGTAAGGTATTTACTTTTTTTTCTTCTCTTTCTACTTTATAACTATTATTTTATTTTTATAATACGGATGTTATTGTATTAATACATTTTTATTAATGTTACACCTTACCGTATAAATATATCAAATAAAAGAATAAATAAAAGAAGTAAGTTTCACAGCGTAGAGTATCTTTTCACATATACTCTATCGATCACTAACTTTTTTTTTTGTTTTTGTTGATCCTGTTGATCCTAATTTACGGCTGTGGCACCTTATTTGCATATATTATTTATATTACGTCTCAATATACCGCGATAAATGTATTCGAGTTATCAGGTATCCAATAAAAGTCATATTATTTCAGTCGAAATCAAACGAAATAAAAACTCTAATTTGTAGTGCGATAAACTCATTAAAAATGTTGAAATTCACATTCGACTCCGGCGACCATAAACAACGGACACTTGGAACATCACGTTTACCATAAATTTGTAAATCAAACAAGCAGTCAACACTTGTTCAGTCATAATCACATATACAATCTATCAATATTTATCTGGTTGTAAATTTTTAGATCGTGTTATATTAATGGTTAATTAGTAATTAAACACACATCCTTGGCGGAGATAATCATATATTATGATGATCATTTATATGCGTGTCATGTAACGGATGCAAAGATTTCATCAACGCTGCTGTACACGTAATATTCTAATGTGGAAAGCACTAGCGACAACAAGGGGTAGTGCACAATAAAATATTACACACAATTTAACATTGAGTAAGCTTATTCCCAGATAAATTAAGATAACAACTGCTTTAAAAATAACGCGTATATAAATTTTTTATATATTTCACTTTTTTCAACTCGAGTTTTATTTCCACTTCTACTAGCTTAAGATATTAGTAAAAATTTATTTTCACATCTCATTGATTTCTTGGTAACGTAATTGTATCTGGTATCTAGTATCCCCCCACCTGCCTACGCGGTTAGTTTTTCGTTTTTATTGTATTAATTTAACTGAATTTATTAATATTTTTTCCTGATATTAAAGGAGGTATGATACGTTTGTCTACGATAATTAATTCCTTTTTATGTTTATTTATTATTTTTACCATGTACAACAGATTCTAAGCATCGCCTCCAGCACCACGTTTCAAAGGTACCAAGTTTATTTTTTTGCTTGCTCTCAATGTCCGTGTATCCTACTCTGTTGAATAAGGTTGAAAATTATTATAAACAACGTTTCTTGTAATATTATTTTTATGTATTATCTATCATATAATAATCATATAATTACCACATAGCCTTGATAATAATATGAAATATAATAACGAAAAACATGTTAAGTATCTACAAATTCGCATAATTAATACAATACTACATAATTCATATTATGGATTAGTCAAATATATAAAAATGGCGGAACCAATATTTAATTGTACCTATCTAAAGTTTTTTTTTTTACGGGAAATCTTCGATTAACTTAAGGTAACACTTTTTTTTACACAAATGTTTGTGCCTTAATAATTTCCTTAGATTACTAATAAGTTGTGAATTACAAGTGTAAAAAATTAATAAAAAAAATTTTTACGTCATCCTACCATACGTCTTTACATATTTATTTACGCGATCTATATACGAGCCGTAATAATTCCAAAGTCAACAACAACAATTAGTTATTTATTTCTATCTTATAATGCAGTTGTCTTATCATATAGTTTTAACATATTAAGTTAATTTAATTTAACATATTAAGTTAATTTTAACATATTAAGTTAATTTAATTTTGATGCACATTGGTCGCTTTTACCCGCTGCCATGTTAGATTTCAAGCCCATGCTGCATGTTAGATATCCATACCGCATGTTAGATTTCAACCAATAGCAGTCTTCGCTACTCTGAAATTTAAATGGCCGACAGTATGGAAACTAGCTGGTTTTCGGAAGAAGGCGTTGCATTAATAATTGTGACGCAAAAACAATATTTTTCGGCAAAATTGATTTTATATGTATATATTTATAATTAATACATTAATTTAATATTTAAAATATTACAGACCTGTGTTCTGAATAATTACAACTTCACAATAAGAATGTGTTTTCCTTAATAATATATGTTGTATCAATGTGTCCAAAATTTAATAAAAATGAATTGATAATTCTGGCGTCTGCAGTCGGTTTACTCAAAGGTATTTGAGATTCTGTAAAAATAATGTAGATGGCTTTCAAATAATGGAACGACAGGTGTATTAATTTGAAAAATGTAACATATAGGTTCGAAAATTTGTCAAGAAAAATATTGGCGTTATAGTACAATGGTAGTGCACTTCCCCAGATTGGAAATAGAGATCCAGGTTCGAATCCCGGTGACGCAAAAACAATATTTTTCGACAAAATTGATTTTATATGTATATATTTATAATTAATACATTAATTTAGTATTTAATAACTGTGTTGTTTTTCAAGCTCCTGTCAGCTTTTTATGTTTTTCTTCATATAAAAAACATGGAGGTCGCTAAGATTGCAACCAGTACCCTCATATACATGTTAAAATGTGTGCTATCTGATGCAGGCTCATGAGTTGTAATCTTTATACTTGTTAATACATTGCTAATTCATCTTGACACTAAGAATTCAGAACTTTTACTCAAAGTTCAGACGTAATGACAAATTTAGACGATATTGTTTTCTTTTTCGTAACTAATTTAGGTGACTTTTCATATTCGTTATTCTCATGAAATAATCTAATCATTACTTTTCTTTTATATTTAAAAAATAATATACATATATATGCACTAATTCATCAAATCTTTTTCTAATTCCTACATAAATGTGCATGAAGTGAAGAAAATAAATGTAAAAATTAATACCCAGTCAGAAAGCTTTTGATGTAGTGATTAAGACGCTGGCCTAGTGATCTAGTGGTCGTTCCAGGACTCCAACAAGTTAGTCCTATTTTCAAAGCACAAACGTTTAGCTTAGTTTGAAAATAGTAAGAATATTTATGAGACATGTATTCCATGTACACAAAAAAAAAAGGTTAGTAAGCAAAGTCATAATATAAAATAGTCACATTTTTCGATTCTGAATAGTTGTCTTTCACCAGGTCGATTAAAGTATATTTCAATTACGTGTGTGGCACAGTCCCACTTCAGTTATGTGAGAGTATAATGTCGAAAAATTTGATATTTATTCTTACCCATTCGTTGATTTTCTGTGTCTCGTGTAAACAGACACCCAGCACTGCTCTTGGCCATTGCCATTTTCGAGAGTTCATGTTGCGCTTCATAAGCCAGTGCGGACAAAATATACTAGTTGTAGACAGTTTTCTGAGATGCTGTAGAATCTTCATGTTTTTGAGTATTTGATTAAGTTTTCAGAAAACTACCCAACTAAACATTCTTCTCCCATAGAATTATTCGGTGTCCCTTACCTAGCTATAAAATTTAGCCTAAATACAAATATTCCTAAGCATTCTCTATGGGGACTCATTTGGCCTATAGTTTGAGGTTAAACGTGTTCATAAAGCAAATGCATTAACATTCATTATTATTAATGTTATAAATGACCAGTACGAATTAACACGCAAAAGTCTGCATTTAACGCCACTTCACAAGCGCACATTTTTATCTTAAACACAATATTTAACATCATTATATCTGTATACAGTAGTTATAGGGTTTTAAAATTCATCTTACGTCAATAACCCGTGTATTGCAATGAAATGTAGCTTTTCTGTTATAATGTGATTATAATAAAAAAGCTTAATTATGTTGTAACTTCAAAATTTCATTACACGATGATACACCAGAAATTATGTCTGTTATCTATCAGAAGTGCCCAAGAAATATTCAAGAATTTTAAAAATCAGAAGCATCAAAACCTTTCTGTCTGGCAAGATTTACGTAAAAAATAACGATATTTTAAATATAGATATTATAGAAAGTAAATAATTTAATAATTAAGTAATTAATTCGCGTAGAAGTTCTCGAATTATCCTCCCTTAATAACACGCAAATGGGCCTGTACTACTGACCGAGCACAACAGATATTTATCTTAATGCTGTCTAAGAACGACTATTCATATTCGAATATCTTAGCGAGGGTCCAAACCACAGATTAATTATAAAATACTTGAGGAAACGTAAATTTGAAGCGAAAAAATAATATTAATCTCAAAATTTCCCTGGAATGCTATGAACTTCGTCCAAATTGAAAACGAATACCGCAAAATATCCAAACAGATATCGCTTTAATATTCATCGTATTCTTTTTAATAATAATTTAGAAAAATCTGATTTTTAATAATAACAGGTATCTATCACATTATTTTCATATTTTTTAATAAAATAATGTGCGCATTGTAATAATTTAGTTAAAATTTAAAAAAAAATTATATACCTGCGTCCTGATTTAGTGTTGAATAATTAATATTCCCGAATAAAGATTTTATAGGTTTGACATTCCGATGTCAGTTGACCAGTCTGGACGGCATTGCTGTGTTAAATGTGGTTTTAAAATAAAATAATATGTTTATATAGCGGGTAATCCAACTTGTCAGGTTTAAACTTTCATAACATTTTTATTAGTTAGCCTCACTTACTTTTACCTTTAACAATACCAGGTGCGTCCAAAATATTTTTGAAATTAAAAAAAAAACGGAGACACCCAATCTCGATGCCTCTCACATGCTAAGCAAATGCACTATTATCTTGCTTTTCTCTAATAAGTTATGGTGTCAAGTTGCCGTAAGAGTATATGTTGTTTTTTATTTTTTGTTGAATTTACTGCATTTATACATCTTATATACCAACTTTATAATTTATACATTCTAACTATTAATTTTCAATACAAATTTTAAATAAGTTTTAAACAAATAGTCACTAACATTTCACTTCGTAAGAAACTATTATTAATAACATTTATTTATTTAGATTTTATTGACATTTTTGTTGTAACAGAAAATGTAAACATAAAATGGTAAACATAAAATACAATTATATTGCTATTAAGTATATACTAGTAGTTTATTGTGTGGAATGGAGTAGACTCTACCTCTGATATATACAGCGTTGTTCTGGCTAATTCGCTAGACTGAAGTCTGTGTTAAAGTATTCAGTTTTTTTCGTGCTGTTGTGGTGTTATTTAATTCAAGATAAAGATTCGACAGGAAAAAAAAAAGATATATTTTTTTATGTATTAGGCACTATATAATGATTATGTTAGAATTTTGGATAACCATACTTTTGATTGCTCTCTACCCGATTGGATCATATGTTGGGTTCATATTTGTGTATCTTATAGGAGTTGAACGATTTCCAGTTGGTACTGAGTGTGTTGTACAGTTTCGGAGCTAAGAACGTGTAGAATCTTTGATAAAATGTCGTTGTTTCTCTCGGAACTGGCACGTAGATGTTCGTTGTTTGTCTTGTACATGTTTAAGATATATCGACCCCTCCTAAGTAAAGTATCTTAAATACATTCTAGTATTTTGCACATATTTGATCCTTTTTTAATTTGCTGTGATTTTTAAAATATTATATTAATTAGTACCTAGTTATTTTTTAACAAATCTACCAGGTAAATAAGTATCAAATACATGCGAAATACTAGAATGATTAAATATGTCATTTTTTACTTACGATACTTTACGTAGGAGGGGTCGATTTGTTAACTGCTATTTTCACATCTCATTGATTTATCAGCAGAGTAATGGTTAGTAACCTTGTCCTTCATACGGGAGTCGAGGGTTTGGTTCTCAGTCAGGAAGATTCTTAATTTATTTATATAACTGAATTCATGAATATTTTTCAAACTAGACAGATATGTATTGCGTTACTTTATTTGAAGATTGATATAAAATGTCTAGTATACTAATACAAATTAAATTAATCAACTAGAAAAATATACAGTAAGAATCTATCGTCGAAAAAATATTTAGTTGTTATCGAAATTTTTTCTATAAATATATTTTTTTTTTGTATACCTTTCTAGATGATTAATTTAATTTGTATAAAATAAAATGTATTCTTCTTAAAAAAATGTGTAGTATATCTGCGTCTAGTATATTATTAATAAAAAAATAAACAAAGCAGTTAAATACTAAAGGTCCAATGTGGTCATCATATATCCGGAAAGCCTGGCCGCATAGGTTGGCCGCCTTAGCTATTTACTTTAAATAGATTTATTTCTAAAACGTTTATTTATCGCACATAAGATGTTATTTGCGATTTTTTGTTTCAATTGACCTCTTATGTCTTGAAAGATTCGACACTGTGAACTTTTCACCTTGCTTGGTATTGTATATATAGCTATGACGATGAATGACTCATAAAAGTTGATTAAAAATAAATTGGCATTAAGATCAAACCTTGGAAAATATTTTTGAATCATTTGATCCGAATATAAATAATTGATGACACTTCAAAACCATTCCATAGAAATACACCACGGCTCATTATGGCTGTTATTATTTAACTAGGTTAAAAAAAAGCCTGTCAATAATATCAGAAAAATAATGTTTGGTATGTAGCTACAGTGGCGTAACTACGCCATTTTAACATATGCGGAGCATTAAGGCTCACGTTAGATCCAAGGGTCCAAAAGGTCAGCGCCGCACAACATTTGGTATATATTAGAAACTTTTGAGATTATCGATATTTTTCGCATCACTAATATATGGACTATTAATACGTTTTAAAATCCATGGCTAGAAATGAATTTTTAGTACTAACAAAATCAATTTTCACGTGTATACTTCAACATAGATTTAAATATTATTAAACAAATCACAATTAATAATGACTAATATTAAAATAATAGATTATTGGTTAACATAAATTACAAGAATAAGTTTATCAAATCATATGTTTACCCATCTATTATTGATAGTGGGAAGCAGTAGAGAAAAATAGTGTTTTTAAATAATCTTACTTCAAATTCAATTATAAAAAATATACCAAATTCTATACAACCAGCTTTTTACACTAACAACAAATTAAAGAATTATATATTAAATAATGAGGATAAGGACGATATTTGAAAAAAAATGTAGGTCTACAAATTAATTTGCAATCATTGCAATTATTTTTTATGCAGAAATTTTGATATTAGAATTAAGGAGCATTTGAGATGCCTAAATAACAATAACTATTCAGAATTATCCAATCACCTTTTGGAAATAAACCATTTCTTTGATATTAATAAGAGTTTATAAATTATACATACAAATACTAGATAAATTTGAAATTTTAGAAATAAGAAAAAGTGTTAATAGCAAGCTTAATATTATAAATAACCAAATCCTTTTTGTAAATAGTCACCTTTTAAATTTGTAATCATATTAGTTCTTACTTATTCACCCTTTTTTATTTTTGTTTTTATCTATGCTTCTATTTTTTAATTTCAGTATACATTGTTTTCCTGAAGATGATACCGTAGGTATCGAAACATGTAGAATATAATTAATAAATAGTGGTATAAACAAAGTACATTGTATAATTACTAATATTACCTTCATTAAGTATTTAATATTAAGGAAAACACATTCTTATTGTGAAGTTGTAATTATTCAGAAAATAGGTCTGTGATATTTTAAATACTAAATTAATGTATTAATTATAAATATATACATATAAAATCAATTTTGTCGAAAAATATTGTTTTGGCGTCACCGGGATTCGAACCTGGATCTTCATTTCCAATCCGGGGAAGTGCACTACCTTTGTGCTATAACGCCAGTATTTTTCTTGACAAATTTTCGAAACTATATGTTACATTTTTCAAATTAATACATCTGTCGTTCCATTATTTGAAAGCCATCTACATTATTTTTACAGAATCTCAAATACCTTTGAGTAAACCGATTTGCAGACGCCAGAATTATCAATTCATTTTTATTAAATTTTGGACACGTTGATACAACATATATTATTAAAGAAAACACATTCTTATTGTGAAGTTGTAATTATTCAGAACATAGAATTGATTTTATATGTATATATTTATAATTAATACATTAATTTAGTATTTAAAATATCACAGACCTATGTTCTGAATAATTACAACTTCACAATAAGAATGTGTTTTCCTTAATAATATATGTTGTATCAACGTGTCCAAAATTTAATAAAAATGAATTGATAATTCTGGCGTCTGCAAATCGGTTTACTCAAAGGTATTTGAGATTCTGTAAAAATAATGTAGATGGCTTTCAAATAATGGAACGACAGGTGTATTAATTTGAAAAATGTAACATATAGGTTCGAAAATTTGTCAAGAAAAATACTGGCGTTATAGCAGAAAGGTAGTGCACTTCCCCGGATTGGAAATGAAAATCCAGGTTCGAATCCCGGTGACGCTAAAACAATATTTTTCAACAAAATTGATTTTATATGTATATATTTATAATTAATACATTAATTTAGTATTTAAAGTATTTAATATATCAGACTTATTTCTGTATCAAAATAGATTAATTATATTGTAAGTTATTATCAATAGAACGAATTCTGATAACAACAATATTGTTAAGGACCTGATTGTTGTCTAAACAGATAAAAATAGAGTGAAAAACTTTATTATAAAGGAAAACACATTCTTATTGTGAAGTTGTAATTATTCAGAACATAGGTCTGTGATATTATAAATACTAATTAAATGTATTAGAAAGACATATATATATATATATATATATATATATATATATATATATATATAAAATCAATTAAAGATATATATAAAATCAATATTATCGAAAAATATTGTTGTTGCTGAAACCGGTAAAGGTCATTAAATAATAAATAGTAGAAAAAAGTTAAAAAGTGTTTTTATAAATTATTAATATTGAATAATTTGTATAGCGGCATTTTTGTAAAAAATTTCACCTCAAGAACTCAATTTTACAAAATGTAACCAATATTATATATTAGTATATTAATATTATTTGACGATAATCAAAAAGCCATTTCAAGAAGGGTCATATAATAAGAAAAAACTGAACATCTTCAGATTCATAAATTATTACAAATCTTCCTATTAACAATTATCTCTCGAAAAAAAATGTTGTTGATTCGACATCGGTCGACGTTCATCCAAAAAGTGTTTAAATTTATTTAAAAGCAGGCTTATAATAACAATCGCCGCTAGGGCGGCGAGACCCTGTATAATCTATAAACAGGTCTCACGTGTTATTTTTTAAATTATTTGTATGATTTTGTTATGTTGTACTATGGTGAATCACTTCCTTTTATTGATAATAAATGATGAACATTGAACATACCGGCCGTCATTCGCTGTTTATCTAACAAAAGTAACGGGTTAAGCCAATTACTTTCTTGCAGAAGGCATGAATATCGGACGTGTTTAACGGTCTAAATGGAAAAGTGAAAGTTGCTACCATAGTCTTGCATATTTTCACGAAAAGTGCAGTTCTGACTTCACGAAATGGGGAGAAATTACGCGCAAGAACTTTTAAAGGTCCAAATCTGAGATACAACAGCTACAACAGTATATTGAATTACCTAATTGCATCTCTTGATTAACTGTTTATATATGTATTTTTTGTACATTGATCATTGCACTTTACTTACTGTTATACCGGAGGAACACTGTCTGCTATAACACAGTAAATTACTAGTGTAGCAGGCAGGGTACCCAAATATATGTCTTACTTTCTTACTGACATGTTGTATTTACTTTGCCAAACTTTATATGCATACCCTCGGTACATTTGTCTGTTATTTGAAATATTACGCAACACTCATAGCAATTAACTAGATGAAAATATATACTTAATAAATATTAATTTGGAAGAGTAATAAGTCAGACCGTTAGACATTATTTACCAATATCAGTACATAATACATGTAAAAAGTGAACATTAAAATTTTTATAAATATGAATTTAACCCAAAAATAAAATTAAATATCAAGAATAAAGTAACGAAGGATAATAATGTTTTATGCTCACGCCTGCTGCTTGCTCGAGTGAATCTTTATGATTAATCTAAGAAAAGCAACTGAAGTAAGAGTGGCAGCACATTAGCCAATTCAAAATGGTCGAAATAAATAGTAGGTGCTGCCAAGGACATTTTCGCATCATACGTGAAGTTCGACCGGCGATTTAACAAGGTCCAGGAAATTTTCAAAATGATAACATGGCAACTAAAGGTTTATTGATCTTCAGCTTGTAATAAATATAACACGTGAGCAGAAAAAAATACAAATTTGTATTTTGCACGAGCCTTCAAAGGATGACCGCTATCATGAAATTTATATTACTTAGGAACTCGTAGATAATAGATTAATTAGGTATAAATTAGCCACGATATACGTCTATTAGAGCAACAAGGACATCACGATGCATTAGCAGGAAACGTGTAAAGATAAGTAAAAGAAATTGACGAATAATTGATATGATGCTTACGTCTGATAATACTAGTAAGCATAATTTACCACGTTAACCTTGCGAAAGCTCGTACCTCCTCTACCAGCGAACTTGCGCAAAATAAAACGTCTGTATAAGTTGTCAGTTGTTTTACCATTCAGACGCACATAGACATCTCGATTTTGCTTTATTCTTCTTAGGAAATATCTGATCCATTGTTACACGATCTTCACAAAGAGGATCCAGGAACAATAATAGATATCTTACCTTCTGGTCTTGTTCAAGTTATCCTAAAACCTCAAACTTTTTTTTAAAATAAAACAAAAACGAATGAATATATCTAAAAAAAAATTATTATGTTTTGAAGTACATTTAGTGGCAATTATGTATGAAATTCAATTTCCCTCGCATGACTACCGCGGGCACGTTTGCAGAAGTCCAATCGTTGAATCCAATTTTCCACCACTTTTTCACATAATTCGGCCCGAATCGCACCAATTTCGCGTTCAATATTTTCTCTTAGCTCTTGTAACGTCGCCGGCTTGTTGGTATAGACCAAAGATTTAACATAGGCCCAAAGAAAATAGTCCAATGGTGTTAAATCGCATGATCTAGGCGGCCATTGAACTGGTCCATTTCGCGAAATAACACACTCACCAAATTTGGTTTTCAATAAGTCAATTGTTGCGTGTGCCGTGTGAATGGTAGCGCCGTCTTGTTTGAAACCACATATTGGCCAAGTCCATACCTTGCAATTGAGGCCAAAAATAATCAGTTATCATGGAGCCATTTATTCGATTACCATTCACAGTAACATGACGATTAGCATCATCAACAAAAAAATATGGTCCAATGACACCTCCGGCATGTAATCCACACCAAACAGTGATTTTTCTGGGATGCAATTGTGTTTCGTGAAGCACGTGTGGATTGGTGCCTGCCCAATAACGCATATTTTGCTTGTTTACATATTCATTGAGCCAAAAATGAGCTTCGTCGCTAAAGATGATTTTTCGATGGAATTCAGCATCATTTTCAAATTGTTGTGCAGCCCAATTCAGGAATTGGCGACGCTTCAAATGGTCAAGCGGCTTTAGTTCTTGTGTCAACTGGATCTTGTATGGATGTAGGCCAAGATCTTTTCGCAAAATTGGCCACAATGACGTCACAGAAATGCCCAATTGTTGAGAACGTCGTGTTAGTAACTCATTCGGGTCATCAAGAACAGATGCTCTAGCGGCGGCAATATTTTCCTCACTTCGTGCATTTCTTTATCTCACTGGCACTGAAACATTGTGTAGCGACAATGTGTTTTCAAATTTTTGCACCAAACGTTGAATTGTTGATGTGACAGGCAAGTGATGACGACGATAAAATGGTTGTAAAGCTCTTAAAGTTGCGGTGAGCGAATGCGAATTTTGGTAGTAGATTTGAATAATTTGCAAGCGTTGCTCCGGTGTGTACTGCTCCATGATAATTTGCCAACTAAGTACGAGTGTTAACCTCAAAAAAATTGAAGAAATATGTCGTAGTTTCTTGTCCCTATTGAAAGAAAGTTTGAGCGTCCCTATTGAAAAACCCTTTATTAAGGAGAATACATTCTTATTGTGAAGTTGTAATTATTCAGAACATATGTCTGTGATATTTTATATACTAAATTAATGTATTTTTTATAAATATATACATATAAAATAAATTTTATATGTATATATTTATAATTAATACATTAATTTAGTAGCTTGAGTATAGCTGGGCATTTGCAGTACATACTTGTAGTCTTCAAGAATACGAGGCAACGATTTTTGTCGCTCTCTGGGACATTCTCAAAATGAGCAAGCCTACGCATTGAAGACTCGTTCTCTCAAATCATTGTTCACTAGGCGGTGGGACGATACATATCGGTCAGATCAATCTTCTCCGCTTATAAAATTCAATGCACATTTCAATGAATAAAGCAATGCTGACTATTTATGAACCTTTTTACCACTCTCAACGTACCTCGAGGGTATTTTACACTCACCCTTACCAAAACAAATAAGGGCTAGCCTAGAATTATTAATATGATGTTTCCCGATTTGTTTGTACAATCAATCGATCAAACGATTCATCAAAAATTATTCGACACAAAGTTTAAATTATTAAAATAATGTTAACAAAATAATTAAAGCAAATAACGTTGATGCTTTTTTAGCAGTAATAGAGTACTAGAAAAATTGAAAAAAAAAATTGTTCAATATTTACTAAATGGTATTAAATAAGGGTACACACACACACACACTTGCTAGCACCACATCAACATATAATATGCAAAGCCAGCAATCTCAATTTTTAATTTTTTTATAAATTTTAATGCATTTTTTTATACGTTGTTTTATTTTATTATGAATCAAACTTAGCTCTTTTTGATATAAATTGATCATTCAAAATCAGCGTTAGCTGCAAAGTCGGTTGCTTTTGCCTGCCGCTATTTATATTAATACGTAGCAGTCTTCGCAACTGAAATTTAAATGACCGCCAGTATGAAAACTAGCCTGCGTTCGAGAGAAGATTTAAACCAAATTGTCATTCAAAATAATAAGTCCACTAATAAATATATTATTTGTTGATCTCCTGTCAGGTATTCATGTTTTTCCCACTAATAAACAAATACAGAGGTTGCTGAGATTGTAACTAATACCCTCATATATTAAAGAATCAAACGTATAAAAATTACAACAATAAATATATTGATGCTATTCTGAGTCAAAGATATAACAATGATTTTAATAATCGGCCATTCTGTGTCAAACCTAAAATTTATCATTTTTTCCGTTTTGAACCTCTATTTTTCATAGTTTGTTTTGCTTTTTTTAAATTTCTATTTTTTTCTATTGTATTTATATATATGTATATTTCACGCTACTTGTGTAGTTTCTCATGTGTTTTTTATTATGTTTTATACCGAACCTATTTTATAAAAGCCCATAAGGGCGTTAATAAATTAATGAATAAAAAAATAAAAAAAATAAAAATCATTTTTGGTTTTCCGG